>JAEQBH010000598.1:0-1200000 GCA_016808115.1 Tetrastigma voinierianum
TAGGTTCCACACTTTCCATACCAAAGAAATATTCAAACAAAAAGTTCCAAACATGTAATTCCATACTGATTCTTTCTTTCTTTCTTCTTCTTCTTCCTTTCTTTCTTCTTCTTTCTTCTTCTCTTTCTCTCTATCTCCTTCTCCCCAATCGTGAAAGCCCCTAGCCTCTCACACCCAAAATGAGATATTTTTGTTCGAATCATAAGTATGTTTGGACCTTGTCCTTTGGTTTAAACTTCACCCCTTGCATTTAGGTCTTTCATCTCCCATAAATTTGCTATTCAACTTATCTAAATTCCTACAATAGCATACAATATTCTTATGCTATGACCCTTGGGTCCTCATTTTATAAATTATCATATTAGCCTTGGCTTTTGTATTAATCCCGACTTTATCCTTTTTCACTTTTAGCACTTAAATTCCGGAAAATAAAAATTTTACTATTCTTATACAACAAAACTGTAATAAAACTACTAAGGTCTAATTCCGAGTATGCTACTAATTCAACACCCTGTGTCAAGAAAGGGTGTCACAAATCTAAACATGTTAACTAATATAATTCTAAACAATTATCTTGAAAATATAAGCTTACAAAAAAATTTTCATATACACCCACCGTAGTGGTAGTTACGTTGTCCTCGTATATTGGCGTAGTCTCATTTACTCAGACTTTTACATTTACACTGCTCCAAAATCTTACATTTACATTCATAAAATCGAGTCAAACTTACATGTGGTGGACTCCTGCGCTGTGTTAGCCCCCACAGATGCGAATATCATGACGCCCTTCAAGATTCACCCGATAAACACCCATTCTAAACTTTATAACTTAGTGGGAATCCATAAATATGGATGACCACTATAACGATCGTCACAATACTTTATAACATTTTATTCATAATACATATTACTTCTCATATCATTATAATTCAATTACATATTGCATTTCATATCATTTTCATGTTTCACGCCTTTTATAAACATTCCAAAAATTTCATCTCATCTTATGTCATGCTTGCATACTCCAAAGAAGTGGATACGAGAAAGAACTGTATGTACCTGAAGGTACCATCACTGTACGAGACAGTGATCTATAAACTATATTGTATTGTATGACCCAAACGGGACCACTGTAATGATCCAAACGGGATCTATGTTATCACTCCAAACGTCACTTATCTCAGAAACTATATGCATAAGATTTATCTCTAAGGCGTTTATTATCCAAACTACCCTGGCCATGTTGTGCAATCAATTTTATTATGTTTTCTTAACAATCTTTTTAGGTATCGTAAAAGATACTTTACAGTTATTACGAATAACTACTAATATCATGTATACTTATGAGATATTCATTATCAAATAATCTCTTATAAACATTTAACTGTACTTTACACTTTTTCATATAACAAAATTATACGTGTATTCTCTTTAGCTTTCATAACACATGTTATCATAATCATCTTACTGTAATGCAATATTTCATATAACAATAAATTTATATAGTCTTTATACAATTCTGCAGCTTATAACCAATTATGCCCGAATGGGCCTCAAGGCTCAAGTCCATTTTTGACTACAATTTGACTCTGTAAACAGATTAAGAATACAAAATACTCCTAACAGTTTTATAACATGTTTAGGGTGTAAAATAAATTAAATTATATTTTTCCAAAGTTTAAATGGCTAAAAAAAAATGATAAAAAACCCGAAATTTTACAGATAACAAATTTGGTAAAATGTCAATGAGGACCTAAGGGTCATAAATGCACATAAGTGCCAAAGAGCAATGAAATGAAATGAAGTGGAAATGAAATTGGAATGAAGCTAGCAAGTGGAGAAAATGAGAAAATGGGAATTAGTGTGTAGCCAAACAAGGCTTAGTGAAAGATCTTAGACATTTCTCTCATTCCCTCATTCTCTCTAATCCGCTTCATCTCTCGCACAAATTCTCTCTCTCAAACCCATCGATCGTGACCTTCCTTAATTTCTGAGAAACTGGAAAATCACTTGGATTCTCACTTTTCAAGTCAAGCTATTCCGCCTAAACCCTTCCTAGACTCGATCTCGTTTAAGCTAAGAAATCAATCTGACAATCCGCCGTGGTGAGGAGTTGCCACCGAGTCAAGAAGAAAACTAGGTTTTTGCTCCTTCAGCAAGGTAAGTAAATCCAACCTCAGATCCGCGGAAAAACTAGTGCATTGGGGTAGAAATCAACCCTAACCTGAAACCCAGAACGCATCGATCGATTTTCGCTTGTTCTTCCACGCCTTCTTAGTTCGGCCAGGTGTTTGGATTTGTCAAAACTGAAATGTTGAGATGAAATATGTTTATGTGTTTTGCTTTGAATCTTAAAAACGAACTGATTTGGAGTGTTTAGTAATTGCTTTCAAGTGGATTAAACATGAAAAAGTAGGAAAAGAAAACGAAATAATGAGATCACAGAAATTTTTTAAATCCCATGAAAATTTTCGCAAGGGTTTCAAATTCGTTGAACCCTGCGAAATTTCGTAGCCCCGTCTCCGACTTGATACCAAACTCAACTCCAGCCATGATCCTTTTTCGGGTCCGACCTGATTCACAAGATTCTCGACTTACAAAAATGAAGTCTAGAATCTAACCATATGCTAATAAATGACAATTGTTCTCACATATTTGTTAAAATTTGAACTCTCTAAGGGTGCGTGAACCGTGTGGGGCATCCCATAACCCACAAATAGATTAAAATGAGGCATAACAATGCCTAAAAATGTTACTGATTTTCTAAGGAGGAGGAATTGGTGGAAAAAAAGAAAGGAATAATGTATGGAGGGAAAAGGGAGCTGTGAAAGTGAAACCCAAATAGAATTCTAGAATACCCGACTAATAATATGATTGTTAATTGTGGCTGGTAGTCACGAGAGGATGTGGACCCTACCCATCCACGAAATGGCGACTCGCTTGAATGAAAAGAAATGTGGGTTGATTTTCGAAGGCTTAGAAAACCTGTCCCGAGGAGGAACAGTTTTCTTGAGTCACACTACTTTTTGTTCAGACTTATAAAGGGGAAAACCAAGTAAGAACAAAAACCCCAATGACTCCAAGAGATGGGAAAAGCAAATCGCGAAAAACTGGGGGATTTCAGGTCCCGGATCGGGATTACCTATCTGGGCGCACTTACGAGGTAGCACCCCCAGCCCTAACTTTCGGTCTCATTAAAGTGAATTGGCATGGGAGCATACAGGGCTGCATGACCAGGTCTCCTAGGCTAAACATACAACTCGATCAGACTAACCTAATTGGTATCTACCATGCTTAAGAACACCTCAACAAAAAAAACTAACAAATACAGACTCCATGGTCCTCAGCCAAGCGCCGCAAGGGAAAGTTAATCGCATTTTGAGCATACAATAATCTCTCAAAATTATCAAAGAATGGCCAAGAGAAACCATACATGGCATCTCAAACATCATTGATGCTGTAACTCTATGCAACTATATTTCCATTCATCCCGAAGAAACTGCTCAACAAACACTACTATTTGCTTAACTAATCAAATTTCCTTTTGAACTGCATAGATCCTAATTCTTAAGAATCCAAAATTGAACCACATTAACCTGAACTAAACCCCATTTTAGACCCTAAACATAGCCCTACACTGATCTGGGAGGAATAGGTTTGACTAATAAAGGTCACTAAGCCAATTAAATCTGGAATCTGACGACTCCTTACAAACCCGCAAACTGCTGATCTGGGGCCTCTCAACTGGCCGATCCGAAAGTTGAGTACAACCCTGAAAAATTTTTCAGAACATTCCTTACAGAGTAAGGAAACCAAAAACGGTGTACAATTCCGACATCGAATGACTAAGAACCGACACAAACAAAACAAAGTAACCAAACTCCCATTCCGGAAAATCGAATTAGCGAGCTGGTCGATCTAGTTTCAACCAGCCAGCCGGCCGAGAGAGGTTTCTCAAAATTTTCAGAACCTTGATCAAAGAGTCAGGAATCCAAAAAAATAAAACCAAGTAGAAAACCAACTCCGAATGACTCCAGAACCGTTATAAACGCAAAATAAAGACCCAAATCGCTGCTTCAGGAAATCAATCTCGTTGAACCGTTGATTTTGTTTCCAAAATAGTTCAACCGGCTGAGAGAGGCTCTCAAAATTTTTCAAAACCTTCCTTAAGAGTTAGAACTAAAAATAAACCGAGTAGAAACCAACTCTAAATGATCGAGAACCTAATAATAAACTGCCAAAGACCCAAACCGCTTCCAAAGCAATCAATTCGTTGAACCCGGATGATCTGGTTTCCCAACTAGTGCTCAAAATTGGTTGAGAGAGGAGGCTCCTCGTGGTTTTCAAAACCTTCCTCTAAGAGTCAGAATCCAAAAAATAAACCATACAACCGACCCGAATAGATCGAGAACTGACACAACGTGCCTAGTGCCCTAACAAGAGTCCACAAACAATGGGAAAAGTGAAAGAAAAGCATAAAAGAAATGGGGAGAAGCATATAAATTATGTACCTATAAGATTCACGGTTATTTCCCATTTTTCTTCTTTTCTTTCCGCTTCAAAACCGTATCTACTCCTTCAACCACAGAACCTCAAAAGCAGAGACCACGCCTCTCCCCATTTAGATAAACTCTCATTTCTTTCTTTTCTCCTTTTCCTCTCTTTCTTCCTCCTTTCCCTTTTTTGATCACCTCTCACATTTTTTCTTCTTATTTCTCTCCCTTTCTCTCTGAGCCCACTCCATTTTGCACACCTTAACCTGGAACTCCCTTTAGTCTCGAACTTCCTAGCTTCATAAACACCCTCTATCTTCTAAGGTCCATAGCCGGTCACATTTACCTTGCTTAACCACCACATCCAAGGACCCAAGGTGGGTTGCAAGCAACCCATAACATGGTCCAAAACTGGATCCAACCCATGCCTAGGACTGATCTAGGGCTTATGGGCCCAATCCATATAGGATTTGAGCACCAAAATCACAAAAATTAGCGCCCCACGCAAGGTAGCCCGATGCACCGGCTATACAGTTCCCAACTGGTCGATCCGATTGAGAAAAAATATGAAATTTTGAGAGAATATTTCTTGAAGAATAAGGAGTCCATGAAAAAAAATTATGCTTGATTCCGAGTCCGGGTGAGGGAGATATGACCAAAATGTGCCTTAGTGCTTAATTCAAACCTCGCCCAAGAATGAACTTCAATCGAATCAATCGAAAGCTGGCTGATCCGGGCTTCAACTTGTCGATCCAGCTTACTAAAATTCTCAAATTTTTTTTCAGATACTTCCTCAATGAGTAAGGAATCCAAAACGTGCCCAATTCCGAAAGTTCGAACGTAGAGGAGATATGATCAAACAAGCCCAAGTGCTCGACCTCGACATGCTCCAATAAACTCCGACAGCTAAACCCCAGGGGGCCCCACTTGCTTCCTACAAGCACGATCAATAACCACACCGATGACATTCGCGAACTACGTATGCACCAAAGGACTACATACCAACCCACCTGAGGCTTGGACCAATCTGCTTCAAAGGGCTCCTAATTTGTGCTATATGAGAACGATGGGTAGTGTGACACCCATAGGATAAATGCAAGTGTTGAGTGACAAAATTTAGGGTCTATAGAGGAAAACCTGAATTGATTGAGATTCCAAGGATTGGAATCAAGTGTAACTAGCTTTTTGGTTTGTTCTTCGACTCTTTCTTTTGTTTCCATTTTGGAATTTGTTCTCCATTCAATCTCTTCTTATTTCAAGTTTTACAATCATTGTTCTATTATTGAAATAATTTTCAATAAACTGTATATTGAAGTGTTTTAATTGATTTGAGGCAATTAATTGTGAAATGATTTGCATATGAAAGATTGCATGAGTATTGAAAAATGAATTATTTGTATACAGATGTATATACTATATTGTATTTTTCTATTAATGATTTGAACGCCCTTAATAGAATGTTAACCTTTAAATTCGAGTTAAGGATATATTGGTATACCAATAAGGGTCAAATTAGCAGTACTGCGTATGAACGTAATTATGTGTCACTCCAATCCGTAACCCAGCGGAACAGTATCGGTAGGGTTCACGAATTAATTTTTAATAACTAGTCAACAACCCAGCGGGATCGTATTGTGTTATAAAACAAAATGTTTTTATACCGACTTGCACCCTAGCGGGACCGTGTCTGTTATTTCGTTATACTATGCATTGAAAGCATAGGTTAAATTTGTTTAAGTGCAAAATAATAAAAATATTTATAAAATGCATGATTTGTGTTTTTGAATGATTTATCGCTGCATTTGTTGCATATTGAATGTGATCAATGAACCGTAAATGAATGTATATGAAATAATATATATATTGTATTTGCATTGATAATTCAAAAAGATCCAAAAGCATGATTTAGAAAAATTGCATGGTTTGACTTAAACTGAAATGGAAGAGAGTACTATATGGAACCACTAAGCATGAAAATGCTTAGCGCGTTGCTTTTAACATTGCGCAGGTACCAAGTGAACATGTACAAAGACGTAGACCGTAGTGAATCAGAGTCATTGTCAAAGTCAAATGGAGGATAAGTAAAGCTCTGTCACATGCATACATGAAATTATTCGACTTTTTTTGTACAAACACTATTATGAAAATTGAATTGATTATGCTTTGTAAATATTTGATATCGAAACGGCTAATGAATGCCAAAGATTGTATAAAGGTGGGAATTGACTAAATGGGCATGATATGCTACATCGAAAGTGAAAAAAGTTTCAGATAAAATGATGGACCCTTTATGTTAAAGTGGTGTATTTACGTATATATTTTCTACTGAAAGTATTTGAAAGTGTTTGGAAAAGTAATTGTATTTGGATTATTCAAATGATTCAAGCAAAAGAAAAATAAGAGTGAGGACCGTGTCCCCGTCCCGTTCGCCTCCGTATGGAGCACGGGCGGCGGCGGCCGCTACGCTAGGAGAAAGTGATCTTCAACTCAATATACCCCTATGTCTTAAGTTTCTTATGGCTCAAAAAATCATGTCATTCGACTTTTAATTTGGGAGATATTGTCTAAACATTCCCAAATCAAGCCTCGACGCTTCAGAATAGAATTCGAATTGTGTCCTATATTTAAAAAATTTATGGGAACAATAGAGACATAATTTGGATCATACTTTCATGAAAGTTGTTATCCTGGGATGTTCAGTTTGGCATGCACTTTGAAATAACCTCATTTAGATCAAGATAACTTAAGTTATGATTTAAACAACCGGAATTACTTCCAATTCGTAGAGGACCATCTGAGACAGTTTCAGTGACATAATTTCACTTAAGTCTCAAAAAATGGGCCTTAGGTCAAGTTTTAGACACCCCCAAACTGGAGGGTCCTGCATCAACCCATCAACCCGTAGAATTTATGTGGATTTCGGGTGACCGATACTATACTGTTGTGTCCCATTTATTGAGATCCAAATTTTCATAAAAATCAGGCAGAGTCTCCTTTGTTCGGGGAGCTCTACTCAACATACAACCTATATAACAGTATAATCATAACCCATCCAAATGGTATCAATGTGTATAGTATTACCACACATGGTTCATTTGTTCATATCTCCTATTATACATCTCTTACCGGGACCTATTCATTCACATTTCTTAATTCTCCTTAAAAATTATGAGAATAAAACACTTAATTTACAATTGTAAGAGTCCGATCACGTATCTCTTACCATATTCTCATACCTCGACTTTTAGATAATAGTCCAAAAAATTTAGTTATAATTCTTTATACAAAAATACTTTTACAAAGCAAATATCAAGGCCCATAACCATGGCTCCTGGGCTTTATATCACTGCCCCATCTGGCATGGGTCCACTGACCGGTGAGCAATGCCAGAGAAAAATTCGTAAAAAACGCACATGAAATGGCATATATACAACAAACCACATTCCATTCAGAAAATTCAATCTTATATGGAATATTTCATGTCATGCATGAGATGAGACTCCTCTTGCCCATAACCTGAGTCCTGACTGACTCCCTCACACATGCAAATGCCAAATGTGAAAACCATTCATTGGTGTTTCACCCAATGACTTAACCCTTTGGAACACCCTCCAATATTCATTTTAATTTATCCAATCCCGCAGGTTAGTCAGGGTAACGAATTCGTCCCACTGCAAGTTTGCACGCTTCCCATACACTTTCGCGAACTTTCATCATTGGATACATATATCTAACCAAGAATAAAATTTGGCTCCACCCTTTAGGTGGGGACCCGATTCGTCAACCAAACACACGAAATTTAATATTATTATTTTATGCACCCGCGAGTCTCAATTTTGGACATTATCCTAATTTCCGAAGCCATTACACATTCACCAAGAATGGTGAATAACCAATACCATGCACACACACCTACTGACACGATGTTGCCGTGGACTCTTGAAATGCAATTATGCCACTTCATGCCATGTCATGTTACATATCAGAAGACCCCGTAAAAATTCTAATTTTCCGAAAAAGGTAAAATGGTACTTTTGGTCAAAATCCGCACTTTTTTGTGATCCTGATGACGAAATGGACTCTCAACGTTGGAATCGCCTTGCAAATCTAGCTACTCACGTCGATTTCAGAGAATCGACTAATTTCACGCTTCTCGAGGCACGATATATGGTACGACACTTGACACACAGAGTGGCTCAAGAGGTGCCACGTGTCATGTGCACGAGTAAAAATGAGCCCAAATGGGCCCCATGAGAGACACATGACACCTTGTGGATTGGGTAGAAACTACGGTGATGGATAGTGAGTAGGCGAAACCCAAGAGCCAATGAGAGGAACTGGATACGTGGCAAGCGAGGTGAGATCACCCCTTCGGGCCCAACCGGATTGGATGAGGGAAAAGAGAGGGAAAATAGAGAGATAAAAGAAAGAGGAGAAGAAGAAGAGGATTTTGCAGAGGTATAGCCTACCTTCTACATTTTCTAGATTGGTCTCATCTAATCCCTGGGCGAGATAAAGTTAGCTGTGCAGCCGATCTCACCCGCAAGAGCCTACGCGTGGCCTGGGAGATAAGTGGAGCTTCTACAACCCGAGGTAGGGTTTTCTCCTACTTGGCTTTGTTCTTATCTGAAGAACCATACAAATGGTTGGTGTGCCTTTGGGCTCTGGAAGGCTATGTGTTTCTGTTCCTGAGCTGGGGGACCGAAAGCCTGAAAATTCTTGACTATTTCCTGACAACCAAAGCCAGTTTGGAGACCGCTCTTCAGTGGTTCTCTGACACAGGTGTTTGTGATGATTGGCGCACTCAGTCGAATCGTCGATTTTTCAATCGCCCATGTGGAGCCATTTTCAGGTTATTGTTACTATGAACATGTCATAGGTAAACACTTTTGCTTAATATATATGCTCGATGATATTAACAATGTATTGGTATGTGGAATGGTATAACGTACATCAATATGATCTGTGCACCTTATAATAGTAAGTGTGAGCGCATGACATGAAATACTTGGGGTCATCTAACAATTTGATCGGAGTCATCTCAAGAATTGTGTATAGAAATCGCCCAGAACACCAACACGTCGAGAGGCCCATGGTCTGTTTCGGAGAGTTATCCAACAAATTCACCTCGGAGGATTTTCTAACGGAGGGTTGCCCATAAATAAAACAAATATTTTTGTTTGGAAACGATTTTCATACATGACATAAGCATGTGTGAGGGAGTCAGTGAGGACTCGAGACATGGGATTGGACATGTAGACATTCGAGTAGGAATCATGAATTCACTTGAATGTGTGTGTTTGCCATTGTATGTTCATCTTAGGTGGAGTAACCTATGTGGTGGAAAATATCAACATTTGGAGATTGCTCACCCCGTCGTGGGATCCCCCTTTCAGGTACAGAGAGTATTCAAGAAGACGGCGCTCCTTAGAGGTCGGGATTATGAAGCGGGCCGGACTGTGGCCTTGATTCATGTTTTGTGTATATTAATCCAACTAGTTTTAATATAGGTTTGGCTAAGAGTGATGTAATAACTCTTGAATCAGAAATGTATGTTTTGTAATCGTATGGACGAGTATGGATGATGTGGCACCCCCATCAATATTTTACTCACATGTATGGGTCTCATGATATAAGACACACAGGTTTCCACAGGTTGATGGTGGTCAACAGGACCCCCGGGTCGAGGTGTCACACATACACAATAAGAGCTACATGCAACATTGATAAATACAGCTTGGTAACAGAGCTTGTAGTTAACGATTACTCAGGAGCCTGGGTGGGTATCCACCACATTTTTAATATTGGCTTGTCATAGCCGAGTATCAAGAGTTAGGTGTCCAAAATACCTAGGATTGGGCGGTACGGTCAGAGAATACATTAGTGCATTGATTTTTGGTGTCTTAATATGTACCACGGATATGTATTGTGATCAGTAGAATATATGCATGATAGAATGTGTATAGAAGTTGAAGAGCACTGTGGTTATCAAATGTGTTCAGGGTTCGGAAAACAAATAAAGCATGATTATGAGGGAATGGTTATTTATTAGTGTTTGACATTATGCACCACTAATGTGATAAATGAAAAGAGAGACCCTAAATTGCCATCTAATCAGGTAGATGGCAAGTCGAGGGCGCTGATCTAGAGGTCGCCCACGTGGCAGCAGGCCTTGCGCGGGCTATGGTGTCGCAGCCGCTACCATTGCTCAAGCTGCGTACTGGGGGCAGGTAAAGTAACCTCCAACGGTTTATAGCACATCATCCACCAACATTCACCGGGGGAGAGGATCCAGTGGCAGTTGATCATTGGTTCCGACAGGTTAAGAGGATTTTGGAAGCTATAGAGATTACCTTCGATGATACAGGATCAAAGCAGCGTACATTTCTGCTGCAGTGGGTGAGCCCATATATGGTGGGATTGGGTTAGAGTCTCAAGGGATCTTGAGAAGATGACATGGGGAGAGTTCAGAGAGCTCTTCATGGATAAGTTTTTCTTGGCATCTGCTAGGCATGCAAAAGCTGAGTTCCTCGAGCTGGAAACGCTGGAAGTATGATCGTGTCTCGAATACGTAGCTAAGTTCAACGTATTGGCACGCTTCGATGACTATGCGCAGCCGTATATGGCTAAGGGGTGAGGAAGTTTGAGGATGGCCTGAAGTTGTCCATCTAGGGAAAGATTGTAGGATTCCTCCTATAAGACATGGACTCTATGGTCAGGACAACTATGGCCATAGAGAGAGAGATAGAGGATGCACGGAGCATCTGAGATATGGTGGTTAGTGGCAAGAGTAAGGAGGATCAACCTTTTTCTAGTTCGGGAAAGAATCAGAAGACTTTTATTCCACGAGGATTTCACGACAAAAATACGCGCTTAATACAAGGGTTTGGCTGTGGTTTCAATCAATCAGGGCATATGACAATGTTATTTTTGCCATCAGCCTGGACATATGAGGCGAGATTGCCCTCAAAGGCAAGGATCCTAGGTTTAGACAAATGCTAGCCCCAATCACGCGGGACATGCAAATGCGCTTGTTCCTCCTGAATCCCATCATAGGCCAAGGGAAACGATGTCAGTCCCAGAGTGTTGCACAAGCACCTACTATTTCGCAGACGGGCCATATGGGCCAGGACATGGGTCGAGGTTGAGGATAGAGCCCCCGCTTCCTGACTTTAGGGGACCCTAGGGCGTGGTCTACGCCAGGACACCACAGCCGAGCTTGCAGATCGCACCCTCGATATACAAGGTAATAGCTTATTCTCACACTTCGACAAGAGTGTCATAATTCTAGATGCATCATATTCATATTTATTGGCCAGATCATGTGTGGTGTGTTTGACTTAGAGGTGAGACCTTGGAAGAGTCAAGCATGTGAGTTTTCCCTAGTGACTGTGGTGAGGATTGATCAGATATATCGGGATTATGAGTTAGAGATCTCAGGGATTCTGCTCACAATGGACCTTCGGGTGATGGACACATCGGATTTTGATGTCATTCTTGGCATGGATTAGTTGACAACACACCGAGTCATTATTGATTGTGATAGTAGGAGGATTACTGCCTACACACGACGACTTCGTGTGATTTTTCAGGGGGAGAAGCATGATGCTTTACCCTAGACCGTGCACGACTCCAAGTGGAGTGGACAGTTGATGGGTTGGCTAGAAAACCTTACCCTAGAGGATGAGGGGAGACGGGATTTGAGTTTACCTCGAGTGGTTTGTAAGTATGAGGATGTCTTTCCGGATGAGCTGTTGGGATTACCTCTGCACAGGGATATGGACTTTGTCATTGAGTTACACCCTGGTACATCGCCCATTTCTATGACTCCACAGATGGCACCTGGCTGAAGCCAAGTAGAACTCAAGGTCCGTCTCATACGACCGCTGACAAAGGCTTTATTAGACCGAGAACTTCACCATGGGGCACTTCAATTTTGTTGCTAAGAAGAAGGACAAGACTCTTCGATTATGCATTGACTATCGACAGTTGAACAGGGTTACGATCAAGAATCGATAACCATTACCAAGGATTGATGATTTGTTCGATCAGCTAAAAGGGGCGCGAGTCTACTCTAAGACAGACCTTCACACCGGTTATCATCAATTGAGAGTTAGGGAGGCAGATATCCCCAAGACAGCTTTTAGGACGTGGTATGGGCATTTCGAATTTACAGTGATGCCTTTTAGATTAATGAATGCTCCAACGACATTCATGGATCTCATGCATAGGGTATTCCAACCTTATTGGATCGGCTTTGTCATGGTCTTTGTCGACTCACATATTGATATATATTCCCGGGCCCGAGGAGGAGCATGAGGATCATTTGAGGATTGTTCTCTAGGCACTCAGGGACCATCAATTGTATGCCAAGTTCGCAAGTGCGAAGTTTTAAGCCATAAATCATAGATCTTGGGATAAGGTGTAGCCGCTATGAGTCGGGAGAGGTCAAGTCGGCCTTCAAGATATGCAAGCTTTTGACCATAAGGTACTACAGGAGGTTCATTGAGGATTTCTCCCGACTAGTAGTACCTATGACTAGATTGACCCCGAATGGGGTCAAGTTTGAGGATGACTCAGGTGAGAAGGCATTCCAGAATTGAAAACGAGGTTTACTGCCTCCTATTCTAATAGTCCTCGAAACAGTGACGAGGTACACTGTATACCAGGATGCCTCTAAGGACTGATCGATGTGTCTTGATGCACCGGGAGGGTTGTAGCTATGGTTCCGCATACCTAAAGTAACTATGAGCAGAATTACCCTACACATGACCTAGAATTAGTGGTCATTGTCTTTGCCTTAAAAGATCGTTCCACTATTTAATGGTATAGCTGAAGTATTTTCTGCACTACAAGAGTTTGAAGTATATTACGCTGGGACCTCAACATGAGGCAAACTGTATGGATGGAGTATCCGAGGATTATGACTTCACTTGCACATCATTCCGGCAAACGCCAGCCATGCCAACCCGCAACGGTTCAAATGCAAGCTTCTAAGAGCTGGTAGATGACGCCGACTGCGGACGCTTTAGATCGTAGTACCGTGATCAGGCTCAGGGAGTGTTAGGGGGTTTGGTGGCTACGCCATCCCTATTGAGCAGGGTGATTGAGTCCTAGGGGCAGGATGCATAGATATTGTCCATTAGGACCGCACACAAAGCACGGCGCTGTGCCATCCACACATATGGTAGTCTTCTAAGATAGTGGACGGCTAGGTTCCTTACTTAACCAATTTAAGAGAGGAGATCCTCAGGGAGTTCTATTGCTCTCATTTTGCTGTACATCCAAGTGGCACGAAGATGTACCGTGATCTTCACACCAGTATTATCGAGTTATGAACGGGGTTTAACACGTTGGAGATTTGTTTGATGCCGTTGTCTCATGTCGCCAGGAAGGCCGAAAGCATCGGGGCCGCAGGCTACTTCGTACCATTGTAGGCATGCTGAAAGGGGAGCACGTCACGATGGACTTTGTGACCCACTCACGACACCTCGGAGGCAGCGGATGGCTGTGTGGGTGGTCAGGATCGGCCTACCAAGTCAAGCACATTTTCTAGCTGTGAACGACCTTCCACGGAGGAATTCCGCCGGCTTTATCGAGAGATTGTCCGGGTTACATGGAGGTCGGCCTCATCGTGATCGGACATGGATCCTGTGAAATTACGGCCACACACTTTTGGAAGAGTTTCCAAAAGGCCATGGGGACACAGTTGACGATGAGCACAACGCTTCATCCGTAGACAGATGGTAAATCGGAGAGGACCATACAGGTTTTAAAGGACATGCTACGAGCATGCGTCCTGGATCTTAAGGGTAGTTAGGATGAGCACTTACCCTTAATGGAATTTGCCTACAACAACAATTATCGTGTGAGGCTCAGATGGTGATCTTATGAGGCCTTATAATGGAAAGGCCAGTGTCGATCCTCGATTTGTCGACGCATGTGGGGAGAAAGACTCATCACCTACCCGATTCTAATTCGAGACACCTGAGAAGGTGGATTTGATTCTGAAGCCTTCACACGCCGTATCCGATAGAAGAGCCACGCTCGATAGACGGCGCCAACCTTTTGAGTTCATGCAGGGTGATCACGCCTTCGGGCGTGATACCTAAGAGATGAGTAGTCGATTTGGAAAACAAGGGAGAAGAAGGTATATCGTGCCCTTTGAGATACTCGAGAGGGTGGGCACAGTTGTATATCGGTTAGCGCTACCACTGAGTTTATCAGGCGTCTATGAGGTGTTCCACGTCTCCATGCTCCAGAAGTATACTCCAGATCTAGCTCTTGTAGGTGATTGGTGAGGAATTGTTGTTAATACAGATGAAACCTTCGAGAGTGGATTAAGTAGTATTATGGATACGGCATCGTGCTTGCGGACACAAGTATCATAAGGCTAGCGGTGTTGTGGCAACACCGAGGAGTGGGAGGAGGCAAATATGGGAACGCCAAGACACGATGCGTACACCTATCCTCTTCCTATTTAAGGATGAAGGTACGTTGTTTAAATGAATTGGAAATAGAATGACAATTGCATATGCTTGTGATTTGATGTGTATGTGTGGAATTTCGAGACGAAATTCTTTTATGGAAGAATGTAAATGTGACGCCCAATCCTGGGTGTCCGTGACTACCCGCCAACCCACGGAGGTCTATACGCCTCAGACATGAGACACATACTTGAGTAAATGGCCACTGCGCCGCATCAACACTCATCAAACATATACCCAACTATATTCCAATAGTTCATGAGTTATAACATTTCACTAAAATAACCAATCCAACCATCTCACATGGCTCAAGAGTTATACATTACTCTTGTTACAAATACATATTAAAATCTATAATTCTAATATATTATCCAAAAACATCAAAGCCAGCTAACCCGCTTTCTTCAACTCCATCTCTAAATGAGTCAGCCTTCGAACGCTCCCGTAATTCGAAAAATGTTCCTCGACAGGCGAAGCATCGCCCAAGAGTGGAATCACCCTAATGGTTACTCTCCTCCACCTAAGTGCATATGCAATGCTCCAATTTAAACACATATCAAGTACATGATCCTACGGAATGTCTAAATGCTCGTCCCATGCCTCGAGTCCTCATCGACTCACTCACACTTCACAAGCCATGTATGAGTAGGTGCCATCATTTTCAAAACAAAACTTGTTGTTCTTGAAAATAAACTACCAAATGTCGGTAAAATATGGGACTACCCTCCGAGGCGAATGTGTTGGAGAACTTCCCGAAACAGTCATGGTCCTCATTCGAAATGATCTGTTGGATCGTCTCCCAACCCCATTCTCCTCAAAAATCATCCTTCGTGAAATCTCTTTCGCAATCATGTTCGCTTCTCATAAAATTCTGGCGTCATGCACTCACACCTAATTTCTAGGTTACCGTATATGTCGCATTATGCCTTTATACCAATATATAATATGCATATATTCTCAATTTACAATCATACCACGTAATTCAACAATATCAACCATCACCCAAATTAGCTCACTTGAGCAATTCACAAGATCATCTCCAATGGCCTACACACACAATTATATTCCATATAATTGTGACATCATGTTAACACCTCAAGCATTAACCTATTAATTTCTTTGATCAACCAAATACCCAAAGTAGCTCACTTGAACTAATCCAAATTCCATTTCCAATGGCCTATACACACAATTATATTCCATAAAATTGTGACATCCTGCTAATACACTAAGTTCATGCATTAACCTATCCATTTCAACACAAATCAAGCCATTCATTTCATAAATTTCAAGCACCCAACACATGGACGTTTTTGGTCCATTTCACACAAACCCGGGACTGTTTTTACGCCTCAAACAGCACATGGCCGTCCAATGGCAAACCTCCACTCATCCAACCTCGATTCTTCTTCATAATCCAAATCTACATCCATTTCCGCCTCCCTACTTCACCAAAACACAATTTATTATATAAATTATGACACAAACACCCAACCAGTCCTCAAACTGTCACTTCGACCGGTCCAATCGGCCCCAAATTTTTACACTTCGGTTCCAAGATTTGGGATCGACCAAACGGCCTCTCACGGTCTCAAACCACAAGCATCACAAAACACTTTAAATCAAGAGTAAACAAGTAGGATAAACCTCACCACGGAGCTGGTCAAAACTCAAACCGGTGCCCACGCGTAGTCCTCTCTGTGTAGAACCACTTTGCTTCGTCCGAAGCCATCCGACTCGGGTCCCCAACACCCGGAATCCTAAAGAGAAGTCGCACCTTCTCTCTAAAAAATCTACCATTTTGGAAAACCTACTTCTCCCTCACTCACTGCACGTCCGAGCCAAATTGGAGAAGAAAATCCTCTTTTAAGTCTCTCACACAAGCCATTACGTTCACACCTCATTGGTTGATAGGATTTCCTACCCACTCAACCTAATTCCACCATAACTTTTCTATCCAATTACATCATGCCATGTGTCAACGTGTCCCACCTTGAGTTCAAGCGACTAAATTGGAGCTTGACATCGCGGCAAACTCCGTGTGCCACTCAAATTTCGGGCCATGTCCTACACGACGCTGCTTCTCGAAATACGCAAATTCGACCGCCTCTAATTCGATAAAATCGACGCGATAGCCAGATTGCAAGTGAAAGACGATTCCAACGATGAACCGCTTTCACATCCGAGATTTAGAAAAATTTCGGATTTTTACCGAAATTACGATTTTGTCCTTTATGAGAAAATTGGATTTTCTCGGGGTTTCACAGTAAAACCCGAGAAAATTAGTAATTTTCAGGAAAAATGACAAAATAATAATAACAATAATAATTGCCATAATGATTCAAGGAAGGAAGAAAAGTCAAATAAAGATGAGAAAAGAGAGAAACAGACGGAGGGAGAGGCGGAAACGGAGAGAGAAAAGGGTGGAGAGGGAAAGTAGAGAGAAATTCTACCTTATCTCTAAGATCTACGGAAATCGGGTCCTGAGTTTTCATCAGAGCAAGATGTAAAGTCGGTCCACACAACGAGGCTACGCAGGCATTCAAATCTAGTGCCACAAACTCCAAAAGGTATGGAATTTTCCTACTTTGATTATTTTAGCCTAAAGGTCATTTAATGGCAATGGTCGTTTCTGGCCGAACCGCCGTGTGTTTTAGTCCCAAGATTTTGGGATCAATATTGGAAATTTCGATTAATTCCGCAAGCCCGTACTATGTTGAGATTTGGTTTTGATCCCGGACCGGCGTCTTCGTGTTTTGCTGAGCTTTTCAAGATTACAAGAATTTGTCACGAATTGCTAACCAAAATGGTTCATGGTCGCGGAAGGGACCGAGAGGTGCCTTGTTTATGTGGGTCCGAGGTTTTAGCCATTTTGTGTGTTATTGTTATAACAAATACAACATGTTGTTGTATGTAAAAACTATACGACATATACTTGCTCGATGTATTAACATGAAAATTCGTAATGAATGGAAATTATTCAGAGAAAATATAATTATATGAAATTTATCAATGTTAGCATGTAGCTCTTATCGCTAGATAATATGACATAGCATTTAAAATTTATTACACCGCATTTTAACGCATTAACATCGCGCGTCGGGTGTGTGCATAGTATTGGTTATTCATCATTCTGCGAATGCAGAATAGCTAAGAATCGGGACACGCCCCAAAAATTGAGACTCAATTTACAAAAGAATAATATTAAATTTCGTGTATTTGGGTGAAGCAAGATAGGGCAGATCCTCCCTAAGGTGAAAGACCCGAATTTTATTCTTGGTTAGACATATGTATTCAGCGATTAAAGTTTACTTAAAGTGTCAAAGGCGGCAAAGCTTCTCGAGGCGAGGATTAACACTGGTCCCTGTGAGGTACAGATATGAAACTCGTAGGGCGTATAAGAGTACCTGGCGTACCTTGTAATATTTGGAGATGAAATTATAAATGATAAATTAAGGGAACTCGATCAGGCGAGAATAAGGGTACAATTGTTTGCTAAATGGGGATATGTAAGGTACAATGAAAGTGAGGGATCGCCATAATAGAAATCTCAAAAAGTTGATATTGCAATATTTAAATGCTTGAGGACTTAATTTCACTATGAGAGGAAATATGAGAGTAAATAGAGGGTGAGACAAACAAAATCCATTTTGTCTCACTTTTGCTAGGGTTTCTCAATGTGAGAGAGGAGAAAGAGAAAAGAAGAGAAGAGGTTAACAGAAGAAGGAGGAGGAGGAGAAGAAGATCAAGGTATGTCTGTTTAGAATCAAGTGTATCTGCATTCCTAGGCTTGCATGAAGATTACTTGTCTTTGTCTAGGGTTGGGAGAGATCACCCAAACTCTAGATTATTGTTGGGGTTATGAGAGTAAAACTCCAATGGGGAGAAAATAAACATGGAATCAGCAAAATTATGTGGTTTTAAAAAGAATTGGTGGACCTAGGTTGAGTTCTTGGATTTTCACTTAGGGTTTTGTGGTATGAGTTCCAAATCACCAATTCAAGAGTTGTGAAGTTGTTTTGAGATGAATCTATAAATTTCAGTGTTAGTGAATTATAGAAGTCAGATGAAGTTGATTGGCAGCAAAAGTGGCAAAGAAGCAACTGGCATTTCGAGGTAAAATTCTAAGACATGCAATAAAGGTACCTAAGACAGTCACCGTAGAATGCAACATGTACCGACACACGTCCAACATGCACCTAAGACATACCGTAATGCAACATGCAATCGGCATTACGTCCAAAAATCGGTACATGTGAGCCCAAATGCCTGCACGTCGTGTTTTTGTGTAATTAAGCCCCCGACTGCATAATCTGGAGTAGTTTAGAACTCTAAATGATTAAGATAGGTTCGACAAGATTGGGACTCAACGAAACGATACTACGAGGCGGATTCGTTGAGTGTGACTAAGTCTGGAAGTACGTTAAGTTATCAGTGCATTAGAGCGAATTAATATTTCTTGTCGATTGAGTGTGTAGGTTAAAGGCAAAGCGGGGAAAGAATGTGGGCGCATTGCTCAAGCAGCGACGAGGTGAGTGTTCCTAAACTCATTTTCAAATACTAGTGTGTTATTATTATAAAGTTGTTTTTATCTTTGGTATTTCATGGTTTTGAATTATAAACCATTTTCAAGCAACAAGCAAGTAAGTAAATGGTTTGAATAATTAAACCATTTTTCAAGCAAGCAAGAAAGTAAGCAAATGGTTTTGAACCATTTTCAAACAAACAACAAATGAAAGCAAATGGTTTGGATAATTAAACCATTTTTCAAGCAACTTAGTACAGTAAAACAATGGTTTAGACAGTGACCATTTTTCAAGCAACCAGCGAATAAGTAATGGTTTTGAATAATCAAACCATTTTTTTTTTTCAAGCAACAGCGAAGCAAGCAAATGGTTTTAAATTGTAAAACCATTTTCAAAAGAAGCAATGACAACAAAAAGAATATTTGCGAAAACAAGGCTTCCTAGTTCTAAGCAAGCAAACCGGTCAGAGGTATTCCGTACGTGCACGGTGGAGTTAGGATCTCATACATGCATTGTAGTTTTGCCTGGTCGGCAAACTTAGGTCATACATCATGCATTTAAAGGAGACCGTGGCACGTACAAGAGTATATAAGGTTATGAGCTCTAACTAAATTATGGTGATGGCGACACGAGGTCAATTCCACCATATTCACCGGAAAAAGGTGACGTGGACATAGGTCCTTCCACCGCACGGTCGATGCATAGGCTCCCGTGTTCACTAGGGTACAACAAGCAAAAATAGGCCTCCAGTGGTTGATATTTTATAAGCATGATATACAGTTTTGAAAAATCAACCATTGGTTCCTGATATCAGGCTTAGTAGAGTTTTAAACAGCGGTTGAGCCGAACCGTTTAGATTTCAAAAGCGATCGGTTGAGCCAATCTCCGCGGGTTTTAAAGCAAGCGGTTGAGCAGGGCTCGTTTATTTTCAAAGCATGCGGTTGAGCCAAGCTCAGTTTTTATGAAAAGTTTTGAGAAATTTTAAAGCAAAGGTTTGTGAAAGGTTTTAAGAAACTTTTCAAGCAAGATAAAGCAAGCAAGCAAGAGAAATTTTGAGAAGTTTTATAAACTTCTAAGCAAGCAAGCAATAAGAGTTTTATAAGCTTTTAAAGAAAAGCAAAGCAAAGCAAGCAAGTACAAAAGCAAGCAAGCAAAGAAAAGTTTTATAAACTTTTAAAAGCAGCAAACAAGCAAGCAAGGCTTCTGGAAAATATTTGTAAAAGAGAGTTTTACATTTTTGAGATGTTTTCCGGAAAAGCAAAACATTTTATAAAAGCATACACTCACTGAGCTCATTTAGCTCATTATTTTCTATTTTAAAAACTATTTTCCAGGTACAAGTACGCAAGACACTGGAGCACAATAGGATTTGTCCTGACATTGTACAAGTGTTGTAATTAATATTATTTTGTAAGGAAACACTTTGAATATGTATAATGGGACATATGTATGTACATAGTTTAGTATTGTGCAAATGTGTTAGGATGCTGGTTGCCATATTTGGATATAGTGTAAATTGGATGTATACAGGATTTGGAATTATACTATAAATGTTAATCATCTTTGCCCAGAGTTTTCTGTTGCTAAGATTTTTACCAAATCCTAAGTTATAAATAAAGAAAAATTACATCACGAGGTTTAAGCAAACATCACGGCTTAAGCTTCCGCCGTATGGACGGAGGGGAGGACTAGTCGTTGGGGTAGCGAGGTGGGGATTTGATGGGTGGCCCGGCACACACTACCGCCGTTGGAAGGGGGTGGGGTGTGTCATGAGGACCAGAAAATTCGCTGCCCAACTAAACCTGCGAAGTTGGATAGAATTAAAATGAATATTGGTTGTCCCGATGGGTTCAGTCATTGGATGAAATACCCGATGAATGGTTTCACACTTGTCATTTGCATGTGTGAGAGTCGATCGAGGACTTGGGTTGTCAATCAGGCGAGAGAAATTAGCCCAGGTCTTTTCTATTGCTGTCGGACATTGGGGTGTGTCCAAGTCTTATACTTTGTATCAACATATCGTATACAAAAAATACAAAATAAAACTACCCGCAGTAGTGGTGTTTATAGTGTCACATACATAGTCACGGTTTCCATTTACATATACAAAAACTATACATTTACATTACCGATTAGAGCGCGAACCTCATTGATGAACCCTACTAGTGTCTTTGGCCCAGCGGAATCACGAAAGATCACTGTCTCCTTCTTACTGTTACCTACGGATTGAAAGCTTAGTGCTAAGTTTTTACGCTTAGTGGGGAAACATAGGTAATAACATATACACATTATAGTAAGCATATAACGCAACGGATCGGGATTTTCATGCATTCATATGTGAACTTATACAATTACTTATGCTTATAACGGACTTCTTACTTGTTGGATCTCACGGGACTCATACTTGTACTTATAGCAACTTTATGCTTGTTCAAATCTCAGTAGGATTACAGAGCTTATTCTTATTGAGTACATTAGGTATTCTGATTAAACGATACTCATTTGTTTACTCTTATTCATCATTAGGGTTAGTCTCTCATATAACTATGGGAATACCTAGACCAATAATAATAAATGAGTCGGACACAACACAATAAGTACCGAAGGGTACTATCTGATCTTGAAGTCTTAGTAGCACAAAGCGGGAATCTTAGAAGCAGATCAAACGTGCTGCCCATAGAAGTGTATTAGTACTAGCCGGAGTGCCGAACGCAGATCCAAAACATGCCGTATCTGTTTCATACACGGTCTTCCAGAGCATTCCTACGATTATACGTGTTCTCCGAGCTTATCATTTTATTATTTTCTTCTATACTCCTCTACATATCAAATCTGCATATATTGCTATTTCTTGGTTATATCTATCTCTTTTATCATATATTCCAATTGACTTTATTGACTATTAGTGCACTTGGTAACAATAAAATTTTCAGATGTGAATCTAGAATGCCATTAAAATAGCATATGGTTAGATTCTAGACTCAATGAGCTTTCCATAGAGTCAGAACACCCAAAGCGGAGTCCTAACAAAGAAGTTATGCAAATTGCAATGGAGTGAAGAAAATTAGCAACTTGCGGCTGCGATAGCGGCGGCAATAACTTGTCTTTGTCATTTCAGACTTATTATAAGCTCAATATTATATCAATCTATATATGGATAGATTCTAGACTCAAAGGGCTTTCCATGAATCCAAGAACACAAAGCAGTCCTAACGGAAGGAGTTATGCACATTGCAATTTGTGAAGAAAATCGACAACTTGCGGCACTGCGATACTTGGCCGGCGATACTATCTTTGTCATTTTCGAACTTATTATAAGCTCAATATTGTATCAAGCTATATATGGATGGATTCTAGACTCAAAAGGCTTTCCATAGAGTCCAAAAACACCCAAAACGGAGTTCGGAAGAAGAAGTTATGGTCATCCGAAGTTGGAGGGTTGACATTGTGCAGGGGCTACACAATTGCGTGGAAACCCACGCAATTGCGTACCAGTGCGCAACCACGCAATGGCGTGGATTCCGCCGGCGTGCGGAGAGCTCCTTAGCGGCTAGGTACATGCCATTTTTGACAAGAAACCATCCGGGTTAACCCTTGTCCTGGCGACAATATCCTCCCAGTGAGGCCACATAACATACCACAAACACGGCACAAAACCATCCTACACAATCAATCCCAAATCACCCCAAAGTAAGGAATAAACCAAACTTCATATCCATACAAATTCTACAATCCATCCTCAAAGGGAAGTTCCATACTCCTAACAAGTAATCACACTCTCTAACACCTCAAACCCTAGCTCAAGTAGAATTTCATATAAAGTCTGAAATTCACACTAACCTTATATTCAAACAATACATAAACTCTTAGTTTCCATACTCAAAACCATACAAATCTAACAAAGTCCATACAAAGTATACAAGTTCCTTCAAAAACCAAAACCACAAATCAAAGAAGGAAGAACCACACAGACCAAGGTGCAAATCCTGTAACTCCATATATTTTCTGCAAACCAAGGATCCTTACAAATTCCATACAAGAATCCATACCAAACTCCAAAGATCCATACCTTTGCTTTGCTCCTCCTTCTTCCTCTTCTTCTTCTTCTTCCCCATATGCTCTCTTGTTTGGAGACCAAAAATGAGTTATTTTTGGTCTCCCTCCCCTTTTTATAGTTAAAATTTATGTTATTTACCTTTTAGTCCTCCCTCATTCTATTATTTGCATTCATATTTATGTTATTTCCGCTTTGGCCTCTAATCTTATCCAAGTCATGACTTTTATTTTTGACAAATTACAATTTTGTCCTTATGTCTTGTACAATTTCTGGTTTTCTCCAATTTCCATATTTTGCATTTAATTCTGAAAAATTCAATTTATGCAAAATACTAAACACGTTGAAAGCGGCTAGAGTATATTTCGAGGTGTTACGGGTTATGGGCATGAGAAAGTCTCCATCTCATGCATGACATGAATATTCCATATATGATTTGCATTTCTACAGATGGAATGTGGTTTGATGTATGTATTCCATTACATGTGGATTTAGGTGAGAAGTAGCCCACAATAGGATAATTTTCTATTGGGCATTGCTCACCACAATCGTGGGACCCCCTTTGGTCTGAGGGAGATGGCTTAGACAATGTTGTGATTATGAAGGAGGTCGATGTACTGGCCTTGATATTCTTTGTAAAGTATTTTGTATAAAAGAATTTTAACTAAATTCTTTTGGGACTAATATATAAATAAGTCGGGTATGTAATTATGGTAAGAGGTCTTGATCGGACTCTTATGGACTGTAATTAAGTGTTTTATTCTCATATTTTAGAATTAAATGTGAATGAATTGTTCAGTAAAGGGATGTATATTAGGGATATAGACAGATGGACCCTGTGGTCAATACTACTTCTATTGAGACCACACGGATGAGTTATGATTATCTTTGTATACGAGGTTGCATGTTGGGTGAGCTCCCACTGAACAGGAGACTACGCCGATTTTTTGTAATATGGATCGATAAATAGGACACAACGAGTGTGGTATCGAGTCACGAAATCCTGAGAATTAAGCGGTTAGGCAAGTTGTCGATAGGATGATTTGGGGTGTCAAGGTTTCTTTCTTAATTTACCTTCTATACTTTTGTAGGTTTACCTCTTAGGGTTCTTTCTCAAGCGAAATCCTTTCGATTTGGATAACTAATGGCCAAGTTATGGTCAAAGCAAACATGAGTTTTGGAAAAGATTTTGACAACATCTCTGCACTGAAACCAGAAACGTTTTCTTTATACAAAAATTAGCCCCGATTAGGGATCATAACCAATCAGTAAGCCAAAAGCACAACAAAACAGCCCCGTCAGACTTAAGCCATCCGAAATCACTTTTATACAAAGTTAGAGTTTTCCCAACTCAAACACAAACAAAGGAGGTTTGGAGAATTTCCAAACATACTCAAACTTATACAAGTGTTCCATACTTATAGTTTCTATAGATCAAATGAGAGATTTTCATACCTTGATCTTCAAAGACTTGAACCAAACTTCTCCTTTCCTCCACTTCTTCTCTTCTTCTTTTTTTCTCTTCTTTCTTCTTCCTTCTCTTCTTACTTGTACAAAGATAGCCAAAAAATGGAGTAAAATCACCAAGGATGGCTTCCTCTTCTTCAAACCCGTAAACCTAGTTTCTTCAAAGCCAAAATGAAGAACTCCCCTCAATCAATAGACCAAATTGGATATTATCCATCTTTTCTTTACAAGGCCTTATTTGGCTTTTCTCATTTTTTGTTTTTTTTTGTTTTTTGCATTTTAGTCTCTCTTCCATATTCTAATTACACAACAACTTATTACAATTTCAATTAAGCATATACTCTTCTTCATTTATGACATTTGGATCCTTAATGTAACATTTTACTATTTTGCATTAACTCTTAGATTAATTCAAGTTTTATCATTTTTCATTTAGCATTTAAATTAGGAAAATACATATTTATTTTATTATCTTGCAAACATGTTATAAAACTATTGAGGTATAATTTGAGGTGTAATAACTTACAGATAAAAAAGATGGTTTATTTCAAAAGTACTATATATCAAAATATCATTAAAGAAAACCGAGACAAAGTGGCGAAGATGATTCTTGAAAATGTCGTTCAGGGCATTAGTGAGGTCGAAGAACATGACTAGAAACTGATAGTGTCCATCATGCGTTCAAAAGCTATCTTCTAAATATCCGCAGTAGCTACAAGGATTTGGTGGTACAGAACTTCAAATCAAATTTATTAAAAATTTTAGCCTCACCATATTTTATCCAACAATTTTTCGATGATGAGAATTGGAAATTTATCGGCCACAGTGGATTGTTAGTGCATGATAAAAAGATCTACGCAAAATCTTTTTCTTTTTTTACCAAGAGTACTAGGCTGGAATAAGGACTGATGTTGGAGGCTGAATAATGCCTGCTTGTAACATTCCAGTCACTCATTGTGATCTATTCTTGAATAGGTGCTTTGTAACATTCCCGTCACTAGATGCTTGATCTTGGTCTTCTGAATAGGAGGATATTTGTAGGGCCAGACAGTGTGGTGATGTTCCTAGTGCAGAGTGATGGGTGGTCCTGGTGCAAGGTGACCGTAAGTGTCTCTCAGATGTCCCTGAAAGATCTTGTAGGAGTCGGATGAAGCTACAGGAGAAAGAGGTGAGTTTGGGACTATATTTTTGATCCATTTGGGCTCTGGTAGTGGTGATTATAGCTCCAACAGAATAGCTTGGCATTCGCATTTCAGTGCTGGTTAAGCAATGCAAAGACTTGTGAATTAGACAGGTTGGGTCCCTTGGATCTTATAACCCCTCCCAGAGTAACTTGTAGAATGGTTTACAATTCAGTATAACAAAACTCCCAAGGTTGCCAGCCATTTGAAAACCTAAAACATTATCACATGCGCCTAGTTTCAAAAGGAAAGAAAAAAAAAAGTCAACCAGTGTCATGTCTATCTCGGCGAGTTGTAAACATAAGTCCCAACACACCCTTGAAGTCCTGATTTCATCACTGTTGCCAATTTGAACTCCAAACTCATGTGTAGGGATGCATCAGATATGGAGCTCCGATGCTATGGTTGTGTTTGTTTTTGGTACAATCTTGCGTAATGAAACTCGGCGTTAAAACATTTATTTTAAAATGTTCACGACTTATTTGCTAAAATTTTAAAAGTTCTGAATAAAATATGAAAATATTTGGCTTTTACAGTGTCGTTTCCATTAAAACGAGAAAAGCTTCGTACGTTCTTACGAATGAAGAAGGTATGTCTGGCAGCTCTTATGGATAGCAGCGGGAGGGTTGGGACCAGTGATAAGTCAAGTAATTTCATTTATTTTTGATTACCAGCTTGTTTTAAGTTTAAAAATTAGCGGAGACGAGACGAGGCGGGGATGAGAAAATTTCAAATACATTAAGTTTATATTTGATTTTTGTTTTATTTTTATTTATTTACTATTTGTTTTTTATTATATTAAATTAATATATTTCATAAAATAAAAATTTATAATTTTATAAATTATATATTAAAAAACATTCTAGTATTTTATTATTTATATTAAAGTATAAAATAAAATAATTGAAAATATTTTTAAAATATAATCCAAGAGCGGGATGGAATGCTGTCTGGAACCCTTAGAAGCAGTATCGGATTTGAGAAAATAAAGTCGAAACTACTTAAGCTAGGTGTTTAAATCGGCCAAGTTTCATTAAGACGAGCATGGCGAGGAATTTGAAATAGTCCGTCCAGCAGAAAAAGCCTCTTCGATCTCTTCCTCTTCATCCATAACCCATAATACCTATAGCGTTTTTTGCTTACAGCAATGGCCTGGCGCTAAGCGTTCATCACACCTAAAACAAGAGGCCTTTCTCTCTTCGTGCTTGCATCACATTCTGTAGAGTCTTCTGAAAGGGTGGAGCCAAACAAGGTGGGAATGTTGAGACAGTAGGGAGGTAGGTACGTGTAGGAAGTGGGGTGGAGGGGAGGTGATGGCTAGAGCAACAGGTGAGTGAAGGCGCACGGGTCAGGCGCAGTTAGCTGCTGCTCACGTCTCGCTACGCTGGCTTAATAAAGTGTCTAACGCCTGAGTTTGGGCAAATGTGTAAATGACATCTGATAGCTTTTAAGAGATTCAGTTGCTTGTCTTCTATTTTTTGTACTGCCCTCATCTTCTTTGGCAACCCCACTGGCTCTAGCTATAGAAGTTCTGCCTAGATGTCTGGCCGCAAGCTATTGACGAAAACACCGAAGATGGTAACCCACGAAGAGGGGCCAACATCTCAAACTGTCAACAGTAATCTTATACCGAGGATGGTTTAAGGGTAGACATTGAAGTTGCTGTGAAGGTTCCCTCCTGGCTTGACCTTCTAAACCGGACCAACAACTCCTTAAATTCCTTCCAACTTCCCCGAAAAGAGTGTTGCCCTCTTCCCAAATGAATAATTACAGGCTTTCCTTCCATATATACCATTGCTGCCGTAGTCTTTCATCTGCGTGCAAGCTGTTGATGTCGAAATATCTTTTAGCTCGAAAGATCCATCCATCAGGGTGGATTCCTTCGAAGACTGGAAGCTCAAAGCATCTCGAAAGATATTCCGCCCCATTGCCTATGGATTACGACGCAGCGTAGGGGGCTTTGCCTCTGTTCTCCGTCGACCGTTGTAGCCTCACATCTTGGAGGTTTGATTTGACCCTGGGGTATAAGAGGATGTCGAATTCTTTCCAACAATGAGTAGCAGTTTCTTAATCTCCTGATTACCTTCATCTAGAGCATTCATCGATTGTTCAAGGTGAGATGCTTATTCATCCCCGCCATTATTTCCTATGGATTTAACTGGTGAACCGTGGAATGTAGTCCATCTTATTCTCGTCAAATTCTGATTGTAGCGTCACAATTTGGGGCCATCTCACTTTCGCCGTTACCATGGCCCGAAGATTTGCTCTAATACCAGTGATGGGTCCTCAAGCCTCCTCAGGGCAAGTAAATCAGCCTCAACTTTTCATATCTGCTCAATGAAAAAGAATTACGTATTTGTATGATGCCTTGCTCCTAGAGAGCCCCACAAAAAGACTTTATCGACCCTTCTAAGAATCAAAAGCTACACAAGGATAGTGCCCTCATAACAGCCACAAAAATGACATAACAACAATCACAATTATCACTAATATCACCTGATGTTGCATTCTTTTAATTGTCACCTAGGGTGCTCTTTCTCTCATTCCTTCTCACGTAGGTTATTTGGATTGGGAGCCATTTTATACATCTACCCCTGAAGACAACCACTTTCTACACTGAACTGTCGTAATGGCTGCCCCTTACTACCGCTCGCATATTCAATTGAGGGCCTGAGGCATCCATGAGATCTCAACTCTTAAAACGTCTGAAAGCCAATTCTCAGGATTCTGAATTTATTCCCAAGTGGGCACTTTTAATTTAGAAAATCATAAAACAGTACCGGTAAGAAAAACTAAAGTGTCATGGTCTAAATGCATATAATCATCAGGGATTCCTAAGAGGCTGAAGATGACAATAGTGAAGAAAGAATTTTTTACTGATCTGAATGAGGAGGGAATATAGGAAGAAACTCCCCATATCTAGCCGGTAAAAAGGTTAGGTTTAGCTAAAGTCAACTATATATATTTTTCTCTTAACTAATATGTGTAGAGAGTCTAGAGACACCTGTGTTTAAAATGTCGCGAAATATCAATGATATATTATCGATATTTCGAATGTTAGTCTATCTTGACATGATATCGGCCAACGATAGTCGATTGGGGGGAAAATCAGACAATATCGACGATATCGACGACATTGTCATTTGGAACAATGCGTGCAATGAGGCTAGTGTTGTTGATAATTTCTTTGTGTTATCGTCGATATATCGGCGATAAATCGGAGACTTATCAGTGACACGTGGACGTTCGATGTCTTTTGATCGTTGGGTTGAGATCTTGTCCATTTTTGAAAAACCTCTAACGGCTACCTGTGGACCTGATGGCCAAAATTGAGTCCGTGTTGATCCAACGATCAAGATTCAATCTGACAATTTGTTTAGGTTCCAACGATCAAATTTTTTATCTGACGGTAGATTTTGAATATGTGACTTGATCCAACGGCCAAAAATGATTTATGACGGTTAGATCAAGATCTAACGGTCATATTTAATCCAAAATCAAATCTAGCGATCATAATTCTTTTTTAATGGCTTTTTAACCAAAAAACAAGTGGTTTGACTCCAAAAATTCTATAAATAGCCTTAAAATCAATAGTTTTTCATATCAAACTCATCCATTCTTGTTGACTTTTCTCAAACAATTCTTGATTTGTGTAAGTCTTGGAGAAGAATTTTTTTGTCAATTCTTGGTGTTCAAGTTTTCATTCAATACATCACTTGTGCAATTTAAGGTATGTTTCCAAGTTAATTAATTTTTTTTTATATTTGTGCAATTTAGTAATTAATTTAAGTTTATATTTAGATTATGATTATGAATATGAAGTATGAATATATATTATATTTAATTTACTTTATATGTTCAATCAATAAATAGTTTACACATTTTATTTATTTTTAGATATTTAATATAACTTTATATGTAGATTAAAATTATGAATATGAAATTTAATAAATTGTTAATTAATATATGAACACATTTTATTTAACTTATGATAATTTATTTAACTTTATATTTAGAGTGAGATTATGAATATAAATATAATTTTTTAATTAATGTATGAAATATGAATATATATTATGTTTAATTTACTTTCTGTTAAATAACTTACACATTTTATTTACTTTTAGATATTTAATGTAACTTTATTTAGATTATGAATATGAAATATAATAAATTGTTAATTAATGTAAACGTCTTTTATTTAACCTGATAATTAATATAACTTTATATTTAGGTGAAATTATGAATATGAAATATAAAAATTTGTTAATTAATGTATGAAATTGAACATATATTATGTTAATTTACTTTATATGTTAAATAGTTAACCCATTTTATTTTTTTTTAGATATTTAATATAACTTTATATTTAGATTATGATTATGAATATGAAATATAATAAATTATTAATTAATGTAAGAACACATTTTATTTAACTTATGATAATTAATATAATTTTATATTTAGAATGAGATTATGAATATGAAATATAAAAATTTGTTAATTAATGTATGAAATACGAATATATATTATGTTTAATTTACTTTATATGTTAAATAGTTTACACATTTTAATTTTTTTAGATATTTAATATAACTTTATATTTAGATTATGATTATAAATATGAAATATAATAAATTGTTAATTAATGTAAGAACACATTTATTTAACCTTGATAATTAATATAATTTTATATTTAGAATGAGATTATGAATACAAAATATAAAAATTTGTTAATTAATGTATAAGAAATATGAACATATATTATGTTTTAATTTGCACATATGTTAAAATAGTTTACACATTTTATTTATTTTTAGACTAATATAACTTTAAATTTAAATTATGATTATGATATAAAATATAATAAAATGTTTTAGTATGAACACATATTATGTCAAATATATATATTACACATTTTATTTAACTTATGATATTTAATATAACTTTATATCTTGATTTGAATATAAATTAATTACAATTATTAAAGTTTATATGATGGATAGTGAAAGTGGATGCATTGTTGGAGGTTTTGATTCTACTTGGAAATATTGTACACCTATTGAAGGGAACAAAAATGATTTAATATGCAATTATTGTAGTATGGTGATTAAAAGTGATGGGATTACTCAATTTAAATTTCACTTGTTGCATACAGATCTACACTCAAATAGTAAGAATTGTCATAATATACCTCTCGAAGTGAAAAACGAAATGAGAGAACTTTTGATTCAAAGGAATAAAACCAAAGCGAAGAAAACTGCAAATATTGAAGAAATTTGAGCTAAACTGCGAGGCACAATGGGTGTTAATCATAGACATCTTGTTGATGATAATTATGATGATGAGGATGAGGAGGAGGAAAATGATGTTTATATGTATCCGGTTGACATGAACCCTGACGAGCGAGGTGACTATCGAGCAACATGTTGTGCATCCAAAGCTAGTGAATGGAATTGACAAAAAGAAAAAAGGTTTATGAGAGGTAAAAGAAAAATTGGTAAATCTTTTAACTTAATTTCATTTTTATAGTATAAACAAATTCATAAACATTTATAATATATATAATTGCAATAGGTGAGTATTTACAATCACATCCAACTGATCCAGTAAGACACATGCAAAGATCATAAAGTGAAATTGTCGGATTTATCACAATCTTTTACTCATCATTATACAAATCTTGACAAGATAAGGGTATTAAAAATCTTTTTTAAAGGAGGTATATTTAAATAAACGATGGAATTAGAGCTAATCCTTAAATTTTTCATATGAGAGGATTCTAGAATTAACAAGCGACTCTCACCACTTCAAGAACATGATTGTTGATTCACAACAAGCTGATATGTGAAAATCAGTTTTCAATTTCTAATAACATTATTATCTTACATTATAGTTGCAAATCATATAATTATTTACTTTAACTTATAGGCATGGGAATAGAGTCACCCTCCCCAGATGAAATCAAAAACAAACATTTGGATATGGAGTATAAAGACATGGAAGATTATGTGAATCTTCAAAACGAGAAATGGAAGACCTATGGGTGCACAATTGTGGATGGACCAGTTCCAGAAAATTAAGCATCATAAATTTCATGGTATATTGTAAAGGAAGTAAAATTTTTCTTAAGTCAGTCGATGCATCAGAGAATATCAAAAACAACAAATACATTTATGGTTTGTTGAAGGACGTAATAAAGGAAGTAGGTGAAGCAAATGTTGTGCAAATTGTTAGAGAAAATGGATCAACATTTGTGAAGACTAGGAAATTGTTAATGAAGAAGTACAATTTATATTGGACTTCATGTGCAGCACATTGCATCGATCTTATGTTTGAAGATAGTGGTAAAAGAGAAAGTGTTTTGGGCTTGATTACCAATGCATGGAAGATTACCAACTCCATCTACAATCATGGTTGGTTGGTTGCAAAAATGAGAAAAGTTTGTGGTGGAGATATTGTGCGTCCTGAGGCAATAAGATTTGTGACAAATTACATTGTCCTAGAAAGTCTTCTAAAAAAGAGGGATTATTTGAAGAAGATCTTTATTAGTGATGAATGAGCTTCTCACAAGCTTAGTTGGACGACCATTAGACATAAGATTGAATGACTCATGTTTAATCATGCATATTGGGAGAATGTTTCTAACCTAATGCCAATCTATGAGGCATTATATACAGTTCTTCACATTGTTGATTCCAAAGTTGTTCTAACAATGTCATTTGTGTATGAGTTAATTTAAGTGATGAATCAAAATTTATATGAACTCAAAACTAAATATTGGGTCAAAAAAATCATCGCAGATTGTTGGGATAAAACTCTCAAACATCTTTTTCATGCAGCAGGTAACTAAGTAATATTATAATTACTTTTAATGCATATTATTTTCCTTTTATCACATACTAATTTTAAATAACCTTTGTAGCATATTATCTTAATCCAAGATTTCAATATAGATCTATAGTTAGTAGTGATATGAACTACTCCAGCTATTCATAAGTATTTGGAAAATTATCTTCTACTACGTAGGCCTTGGTAATTTTGGAAATAGAGGTACATCATTAAGTTATGTTTTAATTAATTGATTCAATTTATTTGGTTACACTTACACATATATTGTTTGATAAGTTCATTTGAATTCCGCGGCTTATAATGTTTCCAAGATGCAGCAGGATTGGTGTTCGGTAACAATAACATCAAGAGCTTTAATGGTTCCTTATGAGTGTTATTTCTTATTAAAAGTTTAAAAATAAAGTCCATTACAATGTTATTATTAAATTTTGAATGTTAGTAATTTTTAGTGTAGCTGAATGGTGGTTTATGTATGGAAACCACACTCTTACATTGAGGAATTTGACCTTTAAGGTTCTTTCTCAAACTGCACCATCTTTAGCATGTAAAAGAAATTCGAGCATATTTGCTTTGATCCATACAAAACAAAGAAATTGGTTAGCTTACCTTCGGCTCTAACAATTAATTTTTTGTTACTACAACATGAAACTAAAGATACGAGATATGCAAGCAAAGACCGATAAAGTTGTTGAAAATGATTACCTTGATTTACTTGATATTTCAGTTGAGTTTAGTGAAGAAGAGGATAATCAATTATTTCAATGGGTTAGACCTCTCTTTAGATGATGAAAATGGAAATCCTGATCCACGAATTGTTTAACATGTTCGAGAAGCAGGTGTTGATGTTGAGTGGGTTTCATAGTGAAAGTTTCAATCAAGACACTAGAGACTCATTTCAGCTTGTTGTCACTTCTCGCCCTTCTTTTGATTCAAGTGTTGAATATAGTAATAGACCTAGTTTTGCAGTACTTCTACTAGAGGCTATGATGACTCAAGAGGAGAGGGGACCGATGATGGTAGTGATATTGTAAGGATAATGTAGATCGACAACAAAGTGAATATCCATTGAATCCATTCATTGGTGAAGATGATTTCACACATGCTATACAAGATGAAGACCATGGGTCTAGGAGAGCTAGTCCAGGTATTTGAGTCATTGGAAAGTCGTATAAAGGTCGAATACGAAAGATGACACAACACAATGAGTGTCAATACAATGAGGATTCATTTTCGGCTAGTTTTGAGTCCATGAGCATTAACACTCAATACAGTGATTCATCTAATTATGGCAAAAATTTTCTTCCTCACATTGAGTTATGGCTAGCCTTCTTCAAATCTTTCGGGTGTCATTGATGAAGAATATGAAATGATAAATTATTCTCATGTTGAATAAATGTCATTCCACATTTCATATCAAATGTTACAAGGATTTCAAATCAGCATATGGGTGAACCCCGAATTTCCTATCTATGAAGAGGTTGTGGGTACAAGTCTAAACATTCATGCATAGCATGTTCGATCTCATAATCAATATTATCGGAACATTATATCCTGGTATGAGTATTGTCTTCATTAAGATGAGATCCCTTTATCAAATGTTGTAATAGAGTTACATCGATTTTCATTTTGGTTTTAAAAGCTCATTGCAATCTCAATGTGTATATTTGATTATTAATGTCATCTTTACATTTTTACAAAGTATTTTCATGAATTTCAAAATATTTTTGTTAATTTTCAATATATCGATATTCATGTAAAAAAATCCACTGATATATCCATAAAATCTAATTACTGATATACTCGTTGAAACCGATATTTCCAATCTTCGTAGAAATGCCTTTTACCGCTGCCATCTTTCATCCATGCATAATTCATGCCTAAACCTTAATTCTTCATCAGTTCATTGTTTGCTTCCTCCTTGACCTTAACGTTATTTTGTTCCTGTAATGGATGAAGTAATAAGAAAATAAATATAAATTTAGAATATAGGAGAGTAAAAATCAAAGGAAGTTAGAAGAGAAACAGAAATTCACAGCCACTGTAAACTAGTAGAGAGTTACAATTTGTTTCAACACAATCAACATTTATGCTCACAAACAACAAAATCACAGAAACGGATTACTATCGAAGAATCTTCGTGTTGTAAAAGAAATGCTACTGAATTGAATTCTTTCGACAAAATCAATGTTTGTGCTTATACAAAAAAACACTACACCAAATTAGCCACAAAATTAAATCAAAAGAGAAAAAAAAACTATATGAAAAAAGCTTTAATACAAATTACTGTGACCTGATGGAAGAAATTTCTTCCATTGAGACAGTACTATCAAAGAAAAAAAAAGAAAAAAAAGAAGAAAAGAAATATATATATATATATATATATATATATATATATATATATATATCAAAACAGCAGAGACCGCCATCTCAGGGCAGATCCCCTTTCATGTTTCATTAACCTTTGCACCCTTCTATCGGCAGCATTTTTTTTCCAACGAGTACTCCATCGGCAGCACCAAATCTACTTTACAAGATGCTCCGCATGTTGTCACTACAGCTAAGAATTCCAGACTACATCAACAGCAACTTTACAGCACACTGTTATGAAAAATGTTGAAGGTTCTTAAATTACAGGAAGTTCTTTGTTAATGAAAGCTTGTGTGTACCTGCCCAGCAAAGTCCATTTGATCTATCTGAAGAATAATGTTCTTAAATGTGTTTGTCAACATGTACCATCTATATTTCCAGTGTTATTTAATAAAGTGGATCTTCTTTTCACTGTGAAACAATAATACTCAACTTCAGATCTCCTTATATCATGTTCCACTCTCAAATATATTCATTTAAAATTATCATTCCTCCTTACAAATAGAGATTGAAGTTTCAATCATTGATCTTATATTATTGCATACATCTTAAATTATATCTTTCACCTAGATTATTATATTAAGAATTTTCTGATATGAATGTACCTATTAATGTCAGACCATAATAGTATGCAGGCTGAATGATAAAATTTAATTAATGTAAATTTGGCCACTTCTTTGAAAGCTTACCTGCACTTATTTTCTGTTCTCCTCCGTGCCATGTGTTGGAGTCACTTTTACAAGTCAAAGATGAATACCCTGGAAACACAAGTCAGTGACCTGGTGCATCACATTGTATCTGTCAGAACCTGTGGATGAGGCCTTTGCTCTCATGACTGTTTCATCACTGCACCTAATCCATTCCGAGAGTTTCCATGGTTTCTGTCACTTCCATTTAAACTGTAATAGGCACCATTGAGGACTCCTTTTCCATCTCCATGGTTTCCCAGCTTGTTTGTCAGAACTTGTGGACGTGGCCTTGCCCTCATGATTGTTTCATCACTGTGCCTAATCAATTCTGAGAGTCTCCATGGTTTCTGCCACTTCCATTTGAACTGTAGTAGCCACTGGTGATGACTCCTTTTCCATCTCCATAGCTTTCCGGCTTGTCCTACTACAGCTAGTTTCTTCATTGACAACTGCCCAGCTGGTACCATCTGCATTCATAGAGAATCCTACCCTTAAAAGGCCTTACAGGAGGGTATAATTCAACAGGAAGAAGGCAACAGAAGAAAATAAACCTTTCGAGTTTGATCTACTCATGCCCACTCCACAGGCCAAGCCATTAATTCAGCTGTATATTTAAGCTGTTTCTGAGCTGAGTTCAGACATTGGAGACAAGGGACACACTCAGTTCATCGACAAAAAGTGTTTCAAATGAGAGCCCTGTAAACTATAGAACATTGCCACCCTGAAAGGTAAAATAAAAAACTAGATAGTGAGAGTCAGGTTTACATCTAGATCAAGGCAAACCATTGGGATTTATCCTGCGGTTCTCTTACAGACTGAGGAATGGACCTCACAATCCTATATGAAATTTTCATTTTCTAATTATTTTATGAAGAGACATGGGACAAGGTCAGAACACAGAAGATTGCCTTGCAGAGTCAGACAACCAACCTCATAAAAAATATTTTTTGCCATTACTTGGATTTCACGACTTTCTCTACATCTGGCCTTGTAATATTTTCAACCTCCAATAGCATTCTCGAAATTTGTTGCACTTTTGCTAGTATAGTACACAAGAATAAAATTCAGACACAAAAGGCAAATAATCTTACTGAAGCTTGTGAAGCCAGAGCAAATGCAACAGCTTGCTCTCTCAATTTTAGCTCCTTTTCAACTTCCTTTCTTCGTGATTCACTCTGTCGCAATAGACCTACAAGTTCTTTCAGTTGCTCTTTCATTTCTTTGATTTCTAATTCCTTCTCCCATAACTGACACCTGTGTAACACACCAACAGACACATCAAGTTTCAACCAAGCATTACAAATACTAATCCAATTGCAGTAGCTACAAAAAAGAAGATTTGTATTCCCCCTAAAATTATTCATTTTGAAAATAGAAACAATAATCACAAAGCCTGAGGACTTATAATAATTGGCTATCAAGAAACTAAAGGTCTTTATCACAAAATAAGAGGGTCTTAAGCATAGTAGTATATCAAACCAAGAAAAATATGCCCCTTCCTTTTATCTAGACCTTTCCTTAAAATTTAGTCTCATAACTTTACACAGCCATTTTGACTGAAATCATGAAAACAGGGTACTGCTTCTGTTGTTAAACGTTACCTCCAGAATGGGAGCAAGATAGGTCCCAGATCCCACTCTCTTACACCTTGAGTTTTGTCCTTTTTCTTTCTAAAGGGAAATTTTCATAGCGACTAAGAAATGGCTTGGGCAAACAGGCTTCATTAAGTTAGCACGTCTTTGTCTTACTTCTTCCATATAATAACACATTTTTTTATTTGCATTTGATTGGTTCATCAAGTGGCATTATCAGAGGAGGTTCAGAAGAACACCTTGTGTCTGCAACAGAATTGAACATGTATTGAAGCAGACTTTTTGCATCTGCCATTGAGCGCAACTGATTCCAACGCCCACGGCTTGTGAAAGCACGATCCCTTTCTTCTGCCTCTGAAAGTTGTGAAGCCATTGCCACAAGTGAATTTGAGGAAATGCTGAGCATGTTCTCAAGAGAAGATATTCTTGCCACCCTTGCATTTGGTGACATGGAGGACACTCTGACCAAGCATGAAAAAATGGTTAAGCTCAAGTATATTCTGGATGTGGCACATTGTGATCTATCATCAAAGAAGAGAAGGGGAAAAATGGAATAAATAAAATAAACTTATACAGTCCATACCTAGAAAGTCCATTCTTTCCTCGTGGAGGACTAAGCCCCTTTGAAGCAAATTCATCCACTTGTTTCAGAATAGCTAACTCTTCGGCCAGTGCAGCTCGCCTATAGAGGGAGCATGATTAACAAAACTTTACTGTGATTGTTTGACCAACAGTTAAATAAGAAAATACATTGAAAAATACGCACACTTGGCTTTGCTTCTCATATTCGAAACGAACTTCATGCACATTCACCATGACTTCTAGCTCATGATCAAGCCAGCGTTGTAGAGATTTTTCATTGCTCTAAACATGAACCTCTAGTTAAAATCATTTGAAAAAAATGTAATACTACGGACACACCAGGAAATGAGGAATATACATTATTACCTGCCCATTTGTTCCATTTCCATTGGTAATACCTGAAAGACGATATACTATTAGAAAACTGGAATGCAAAAGAAAAGGGCATGATACGAAAAAACCATGTTTTCTATAAGAAGGAGACCCCGCCTTTTATGCAGCACATTTATCTACATCATCTTACATGGAGGATGATTTTTCCTGTCTGAAGGTTTATTTATTGAAATGGGGGTGTATTTCTTGGTTAAAATGTGGGAGAGTTCAAATCACCAGCCTATAAAAGACATTAACATTCAAAGAAAAAACATACCTGAGTTCTCACGTGCTGAAGACTTGGGGCTTCCCCAGCAGCTCTTTTGGCAACTTTTGGTGGCCTGCTTAGCCTGTCTTTAAGCTGAAGAACACACATAGGAAGAATATTCCTACTAAAAGCTCTGATGGATATTCGTGTGTCTGGAACCTCCATATTGCATTGACAGTGCTTGTAATTTGTTTTATTAAATAATAAAGTTAAAGGCGTCGTCAGTGATGCTTCATGATTCGTGTATAGTTCCTGAAACATAATATTCATCTTTTAGGGTTTTGGAATTAACTCCATAAAGAAATGGATTTGCTAGCTAAAAACCAAGGAGTTACATTCCTCTCCTTAAATTGTAGGCATAAGCTCCAAGCCAGAAAACCCATGTTAAGTATGGCAACTTTTTCAGTAACTCCAGAGAGTGAATATTTTAGTTTGGATTGAAGCAGGAAGCATTGAATGCTCTACCCAAACAAAAATGCTCCGTGGAGGAGCAGAAATAGATCTGTTCCAATCTCAGAGACAAAATACCTGAACCAGAATCTAGATAGAACTATAGAAGATCATTACAAACAAATCATAAAATAGTAGCATAACTAAAATGAGGAAATGTAATTATTCTATGGAAGAAACAGCATAGAAAAACCCAGATTCAATAGTATAGTTTCAGGAGGTTTATAACAGTAAATTATATTTCCTACTTTTTTTGATAGGTAAAAAAGCAAATATATACACAAGCGACTAGTATAAATTCTTACCATTTTTAGCGGCTGATTTAGAACCCCTGCAGTTTATGCCTTTCTTACTCATTCCGCCTTCCCTCCTTCCTTAACTGTTTTGCAAATGCATAATAAACATGAGAGGCCTGTATGAACAATATCAATTAAGTACAAGTAAATAAAAATTTAAGCATTCTCGACAAACTGCTAAATAACTGTTTTAAAGCAGTTTTATACACAAGCTCTTGCTGTAAATATTGACTAGTTGATGTGGCTCCTTCTCCATAATTTTTAAACTGGTATTTATCACTTTGCTATTCATTGTAAAATAATAAGTGAATCATTTGTTCTTTTCACTCAACAATCTTACCTTAGACCTATATCTAGAAAAGCTTTGCCATAGATGAATAAATAACAAAACCAAAAATTCCATAACTTAAGAAAATTATAAACCAGGGCAAAAGGCATGGATGTGTGACATATAAAATGGAAAGGAAGGACAAAAGAACCATCTAGTACTGGTAGCGAGGTTTTGATGGAGATAGGAACATTTCAAATTCAATTTCGCATCTAAGAACAACTTTATTCCTCCAAGTTGGATTTCAATGGAGAGAATTTATTTTCTTTGAAAAATTCACTTTTATGACCAAATGGATTTGAGCGATTTTTTTGAGGCATTAAGGACCTAACTCCTTTTGCCTTTTGTTGGAAGGTGTAGCTCATGAGATTTATATTCTAGAGGTCAACATTTCTTGTACTCTATCATTCATTAGCGTCCAGATGCTGGGTCTCATTATCCTGTTTTTGATTGTTCAAAGAAAAATTTGTGTCTTAAACTCTTCAAAAATTAATTTCCCATTTTGTATTGATTAATTAAATCTGGAACACAATTATGCTCTTGAATAAACCAACAAGTATTTGGCAATTTAATTCTAATTAATTTGGAATAACTAATCTATTTGAAGTGTACCCTTCCTCTAGGTTGATTCCATTATGTTAGTTATTTTAGAACCATATATCTGATTACTTAATGGAAAATTGTTGATTACAAACTTAGATTTTTTTTCAATAGTACCATGCATGGATTGAAAGGAGATTAATTTATTACTTTGCAAACATTTTATCCTGCAGGCCCTAGTGACAATCATAAATTGATAAATACTGACACATCGACCAAAAACATCAAAAGAGTAATAGTATGACTAAATTTAATAATAAATAAATAATAAAGCTCAACAACCATAATACAACAACAAAAAGAATAAGATTGCAGAAGAGTAATTTTAAACAGCTTAGCATTTATATTAAGAAAAGAGGAAGCTCAAGTACCTGCAGCAGTTCTTTCTCTCGAGAGGCCTTCCACTGTCGAAACTGTTCAGCCTCTTGTTTTATCTTGTGTTGCAATTGAACCTAGAACATTAGCAAAAACTAGTGACACATATACCAAGAATATAAAATAAAGAGAGTGAATATTTGAACACCAAAATGAGTTTCAACCTTTTGTGCCTTGATAAATTAACTATTTCACACCGCTTTGCTACTTCATAAACTTTATTTTCAGCCCAAAAAGTTAGACCTGGCTCTCTTGTTTCTTCTTAGATCCAGAATCTAATATTATAAATTGAGGAACAATTTTCACGATTTAATAAGGTTATGGATCTTTCTAAAATTCCAAAATAAATAATGCACACACACACACATATATATATCGAGTCACCTGTGCCTCAGGGTTTTAATTTCTGGGCATGAACATCTTGCAATTTTTGTGCTTGCCACATCAGAATTAAGCTGACACGGTTCTCCTTTAATAACAAACGGTCTCTCTTGCTGCAATGGCAAATTGACAACTGGACTAAAGTTTTTACAAGTCAGAAACTGCAGAAGTTTCAAAATTCCTATTACCTGCACAGTTCTTTTCTCCTCCTCGAGTTCCATTATTTTCTTTCCAAAGTGCTGCTTAAGTGCCATTGTGTCAAGCCCTCCAAAAAGTTTCATCTCCGACTGTGCATTAATAAAAAAAGTAAAGACACGACTGAGAAAGAAGATATGCAAATACTGTTTTGACATTTTTGCAGATTCATATATTGAACATCGGTAAAAAAAAGATCAAGAAAAGAAAATGAAGATGTACAGAAATTCCTAGATGTAGAAGCAGAAACGAGTACGTCTTATCATGTATAAACCTTATGAATATGGTTGCTTGAATATATAAACATACAAACAATAGTATGAAGATAGAATTTAGCTGCCTGCAGAATTGTCAATTTTACTGCCATGCAGGAAGCTTACTTCATAAAACTATAAATGTAAATGGAGGATTTACAAACTCAGATCAATATTTTAGCTTATTTGACAACTCATTTTTCTATGAACTTCCTGTCAAGATATTGAAATGATAAAACACCAAAACTTCAATACTTTTCTCATCAGTCTTTCACCATAGCCAATAAAAGTATATTAACTCTACAAAGATGCAGATCAATTCTGATATAATACCATTTCACATTTTTGCTGACTAAGAACTCAGTAATTTCCTTATCACCTTGTTATTTTTATGATTGTAGAACAAGCATGCTTGAGTAATTACAGTAAGAACCCAAAACACAAACACACTTGGTCTATGAACAATTTCTGGAAATAGTTCCTATGGACATGTATCAAGCACTAGTCTGGGTATAAGGATACACTAAAAATTCAAAAGTCCATAATTCTTTTGCTCTAAACGTTTGTTTAGCTCATTCAACTCCTTTGTCCATTGTGTTTTGCAGAAGTGTGGTTCCCCATTCTTTTGTTGTTCTTCATCCATTTCCTGAATCCCCTACAAAATTTAGCAAACTCTCAGTGAAATGTGGACTGAACTAATAAAGCAAACCTGAATTCATATTTAGCAAGAAAGAGAAAAAGAGGTGTGAAGGGATAATTGGGGTATCCTCCGATGAGACAAAGACAAAACTAGTAGAAACAAATATAAAACTCAGTCTTTATGTTCCAAAAGGCCACAACCAAAATGAGATAACGTCATTGATTAAAAAAAATATCCCAATAAAAACAAAATAAGATAATTTCATACCCATTATGGTTTCACCCATTTGATAATCAGATGAACCATTAATTAGACAAGCCCTTTTACCCATCACTCAATCTAATATATTGGACTCCATCCTAAAAGAGGAATTTTCAGATTCAGAGCAATAGATAACCCACCTCTACGATAACACTTGAAATTGAACAAATCCCTAGTTATTTCTTTGCATTGGCTATATCACATCATAAAAACAAAAACAATAATTTTAGAGTGAGACAAGATCATGAAGAAAATTTTAAGTCATTTCAACGCATACAAATGTAAGGATAATGGTAAAATGTTTCCAAAATAAAAAGAAAGAACTCTTAGAAAAGAAAAGAAAGATGAATAAATTGAAATGTATGCATAAAAAATTAGTTCATGTGCAAGAAGAAACCAAGGAAAATAATAGAAGTTGTTTTCCAACCTCAAAAGCTAGATTATTTTGCAAGCTTACAAATGGGGAGCAAAAAGGGAAAACATAAAAATAAAAAAATAAAACTAAATCTATAGATGAGCATCAAATGTTTACTTGAGCATCTATTTCACATTGCTCTGGAACATGGCATCTACTGCGGTACCGATGAAGTTCCTGACAGAGTTCCTCATTGGTTGCTTCAAGCCAAGCAATTCTTTCCTTGAGAACCTATATAATTGGATTTCAACGTAAATTGTCTCCACTAAAGAAATATAAAATTGATTTAACAGTGAACAACTGCTTATTCTAAAAATCAACAAGAAACAGGAACTCATGAGCAAAGAACCATAATACCTGTACTTCATCAGATGAAGCTCCTCCCCCACGTGCACACAGTTCTGCCTGCAAATACTCTAGTTGTTGGCGCACCCACATTTCCCGTTCTTTCTTCTTCTGATATTGATCCCTGTTGACCCACCTGTTTAACATTAACAATAGAAGCATAAACTCCATTAATGGCACTTCCATGAAAGCAAGGTATCTTACTTTTCATTTGCTTCAAATGGAAAAGAAAAGAAAATTGAGGCTTATTCTAAAAAAAAAAAACTTACAACAGGCTTATTTTGGATATTTCGAGCACGATTTGCATACTTTAGGGTATTCAGAGTTTCCTCCACATTTATATCAGCAGGACTAATGCAAGCTAGAAAAGGAAGAAATTTGGAAAATATTAGAAAAATATGAAAAAGTTTTGCAACCATGGATTGCAAAGTAGTATATAAAATAGGATTTTCTTTAACTTGAAATTCAAATAGTAGAAATGACAAGAATCACAAAACACAACATACAAATAATATTCTACGTGGTTATTTTGTTATGATTCCTCATAAAAGTTTATTAACAAATGCCTACCAATATCTTCAGTCAAACATTTTTGGGGGATAGAGAAACAAATAGAAGTAAGAAAATGCTAGAATGCAAAAAGCTTGAGTATTCAGATTTTGATAGATCACTGGCAAAGCAATGCCAAGAAGAATACTGATATGTCTTTACCTGCTTTGTTAAGTAGAAAAGAGATAGAATCAAACCGTAAATATTTTTTTATGTAATTGTATGTATACTTTTGATAGCAAAACGTTGTACATGAAGTAAAAAAGTAGATCATCAGTATGGTCGGGGATTGGAAGAAATAAAGAGTCTCTTAGGGAATTTTTTTCAAAAACAATTTTCAAAAAAATAGTTTTGAAGAATTGTTCTTGAAAACATTTTGCAACTATTTTTCAGGAAAAGAATTTTGTTTAAGAACTCAAATATGAAAAACAATTTGCTCCACTTGTTCACCATGAAGGTGCTATGTACCCACGTAAAATGAAAAAGTTCACAATGTATTCTTCATATTTGTTTTTATAACAAATTCATAAAAAACCATTTTCTATTAAAATTTAAACTTATTTTATGAGTTAGAAAACCATTTTTTGTTTTCCAAACAAAGCCAAAGCAACTATAGAATGAGGTATACCGTTTATCTAGTGGGAAAAGGAGGAAAGAAAGGTATGTTGCATTATATTGGGTTTTTTGTGCCTCAACTGAGGGATTGCGAACCATAGTGTGTGTTATTACATTTTCTTTCTGCCTTAAAGCCTTGAGAAATCTGTTCAATCAAGTATACCTGCCCTATTTAGAGGGGGCCTCATCAAATCTGTGTGATTTCTTTGCTTTCGCCAATATATGTTTGTTAAATGATCAACTCTCCTAAAAACCCAAGCTTGTAGGATTTAGGTTTAATATGAATGTCGTGCTTGACACATCACCAGCGTGCACACGGCCCAGTGCCACCAGCGTGGTGGTCGGGTTATGGACTTCCGAATAAACATGGGGATTAAATTGCGAGGAGAGGGTTGAGCCAAGGCTGCTCTGCAAAGCAATTTCACGATATATGTTAAACAACCAGCTCTCCACAAGCGGCATTTCGAGGCATGGTTGGGTTTAATATGAATATCATGCTTCAACAATGTTTATTCTTCTCTCTTTTTTTTTCTTTTTTTGGGAAAAAAATGAGACACATTACTTTGATAGGTTTTACACACATTACTTTGATGCTAGGCCTGTGTGGAGGTACAAATGGAAAAATGAAGCTTTGGGGGACTTCCATGCAAGATCCATGTCTTGTTTCATGGCATCTACTTAACAAGCATATTATGCTGGCAATAAAAATTCTTCATATTATAAATAATAAAATTTACCTATCATGACAGTTCTGCTGTTGCCACCAAGTGAATCCTGCCAAAATGCATGAAAATAGATTTAAAAATATACATGAAAGGTAAAAGTATTAAAATACAGATATGAAAGAAAACAAGGGTGGTGGTGAGGGAAGGGAGAATACAAAAGCATCCTTGGCACTTAAGAATGTTCATAATAAATGAAATGACACCACCCCCATTATATGTAACCGTTGGTTGGTACTAAGTCAAATATTAAATCATAATCAAACATCAAAAACTGCATAAAAGACAACACTGAGTGACAAAAACTCAAACCGTGAAATATGTTCACAGTTGGGAGCATATACAAACATTTATTCTATTGATAATTCACCTTATAATCCCAATATTTACTCAGCCTATTAAAATGGAAACTTTATCACACTTCACCAACAAGAAAAAAAAAAACTAGAAAAAAACCAGTAGGGAAGCTATAGAATTGATACACAACTATTCCAGTAAAAATATTTTATCAAATTGAGCATCTGAATGACTATAAATGCATTATTTTCCCGTTTCTTTCTTAAGTTTTTATGCTTTTTATTTGAAAATCAGTTTTAGGTATTTTGTTGCAAGAAACCACAGTCACATTAACTTGGCACAAGCAAAAAAAGAAACTCAACCCCGGAATTTCAAAGAATGCCATTATTTCACAGCTAGGAATTAAAAATAAACCAAAAATGAGGAACAGAGAGAATAAGAGATCAAGGCTTTATGGTAGACCCAGAAATCCTTATTCTAAGCCATATGTGAGAAAGGAGGAGGCCAGTAGTTGGTGTAAATAGAAATTTGTTGTTATTGAGTAAGATTGTTTAGGATCACTGATTATTATAATGTCCTGCCCACAGCATAATACTATCTCAATTGATCACTGCAAACAATGGTCGAAGCTAGAATGGCTTAGTCAAGACTAAACATGGGTCATTAAGTGACAAGTTAAAACCATTATCATTTAGCTGTGGTAACAATAAACAACCACCAACCATATGTCAAACCTGCAAAAGCCGAAGTGTTTACTATCCCGATAAGGAACATGAACGCCTTCTTTCCTCTTCATCACCAAGTGCGCTTGATGACATTTGCCAAGTGCAAGAAGGTCTCTTGTTAATGTGAACCCTGTTTAAAATAAAGTGCATTCATATACCAAATTGTGGCCAAAAGTAGTCAGATGCAACAAGAAAAGGATAGTTCAATCTACCTTCCTTAAATCGTAGACCATCTGAACCTGTTCTTTTAGCTCGTTCCGATCCAGCAAGGTCTACTAAATGCAACTTTAAGTACATACAGATAGAGCTCTTCACTATACCACCAAGACTGCCATCACCATTAGAAGCAGGATTGAGCTTATTCATTTGCTCTAATGTAATGGTGAAGATGGCATGTGAGCGACTGTACACATAAACAGGAGATACAAGTGTCATTAAAACCATAGACAACTGCATATTTAACAGTAAGTATTCATTTAAATGCAAACCACCTAAAGCAGGTCTTTCATTGAAGTAGAAACCTGGCCCACTAGTTAACCCATGCCACATAAATTTTAAGGAAAAAAAATTCAAAATTTTAGAAAAAATAAAAACTTCTAATATAGCAAGTAAAAACAAAACAAGTTTGGCTGATAAGGATGTGTTGAATTGGTCAGAGAATTATCTATCATGAGTTGTATCTAGAGATAATTCATTGTAAGTTTAGATAGTTTGTAATATTTTACATGTTGCAAAAGCTCGGAATAACTTTCAATCGTTTACAACAAAAAATATTGGGTCCACTAAATGTTTTGAACATTCATTAATCCACAGAACTAGCTCAGCTTTTTAAACAATAATTTATCAGATCTCCATAATCAACATATTCTGATTGGAAGCTTTTTACAAGTCAGCAGCATTACATCATGTGGCTGCAAAAACCATTCTCCACTCTTAAAAACAAGAGTTGGGATTATCAAGTCTTCAGCTTATAAGTAAAATCACTTTATAGAGGTAGAAATCCTCTCATAAAGTCTTCAGTTTCCTAAGGCAAATACTGCTCTCTTACATGATTCATAGTAATAAGAGTATCATTCATAGTAAAACTCTCATCTTTCAATTAGTTTGCCAATGTCTCGCTCTTGGCATTACACCAAGAGTGAGAGACAACTATTTATTTTCATCTCAAGATTCCATGAATTGGAATGAAATTTTGGAAAGACACAAGCTTTTTCTTCAAATATCTAGAAAATAAAATTAAATAATACTAATGATATCGGACATCACCTATGTTAGTTACAATAAAATTTAGATGCGAAGTTAACCTTGACTGATTGTTCATATTTGTACTTCCTGTTGCCCTGCTCAGTGATCCCTGTTCTAGACAAGCTGCCATTTCTTTCAATGTACGGACACCAATTTCAGTGGACCCTGCCAATGTGATAACACCATTTGATGTCTCACGAATTTGTATTGGTGGTTTCCCAGGGAAGGGTACTTTTCCCGTGTGCCCATTTACAGTATCTGATTTGCAAACAGAACTGGGATCCAGCAAGTTCTCAGATTTCTCTTTTTAAAATCTTCACATGCCAATCTATAGGCCAGCACCAGTTATAGTAGGAATAGAAGAAAGTAAAGGATATCAAATACCAAAAAATCCATCAGTAACAAATTAACTTTCCAAGTGATATCAATAAAACAAATATCATATGTAGGGAAATATGAATTGGCAAAAATCAGCTTGAAAGTTACATTCAGATAGAGGATATAACCATCAAGGAACAAGTTTCATTGGTTACTATTTTTGCAACTTGGGTTTGGGAACTTATAATAGAAATGATATATGAAAGGCAAAAGATTATTTTCAAAAAGCCTCAAGACTTAACAGATTAAAAAATAACAGCTTGATGTGAAACAAATTTAAACATAAGTTTAAGAAAGTAAAAACTGAAAAATATATTCTGTGCCAAATGGTCCAGAAATATGTCAGGTTCATTAATGTGAAAGCTGCATCATGGCCCTTGCTTTAATATACCAGTTCAATCAGTTACTCACAAAAAAGTATGATATAGCCTTACTAATTTAGAAAACTTGTATTTTTGTTGAAACAATCCATAAAGAAAAAACAAACAAGTTCAGTACATAAATTGAGTACCACATTGCATAACTCTCCAAATGTCAAAAGGATTTACAAGATAAAGAGATGAAACAAAAACAATGAACCTCGATGAAGGAAAACGCAATTGGAACCTCAGTTTGGATGCTTCAAAGTTTCAATCTTGCTGAACAAAGCATTCATCACTTGAGTGGATTAATCCCGCTTGGGACCCGTCTTGAAGCCAGTACCATGGTATATGTTTTCCCAGATCCTGTCTGGTACACCTCAAAATGTCAACAACCATACAATTTACAAAGGAATAAGATATTGCAATGCATAAGTAATTGATTGTTTATAAACGAAGCAGTTTCCCATAGAGAGAAGGGCTTACCTGACCTCATGTTTAGACAGTGGCATTATATCCTTGAAATAGACCATTAACAAGTGGAGCAACACATTCATCAAACATGGCAGATGAAGGAGAACCGGTGCTCCCATAGACATGATCAAACGTAAAGGAATGTGTTCCAATTTGTACCTTCACCATAGCCAAAAATGATCCCCATGAGACCCAACAAGTTAGTTTCATGCTATGTGAACCAAATAAAACAACATGAAGTTGGTGCAAAATTAAATTAGGTAGACATCCTACACTCACAAAGGTATGGGCATTAAAAAAGCTCATTTCAATGGTACTTCCATTTCAACTTATCTTCACTAAATACTTATCTGAATTGTTATGCCAAAGAAAGAAAATATTTTTTCTGCAAATGCAATTGAACATCTACTATAACTACATGATTACGTAGGAAAATCATAAACTTTATAATTTATTAACAATTTATTTATAATTAATAAGGGTATGTTGTCCCATAACTCCTCTTTTGGACAATATTGATTGGGTGGGATGTAAGTGATTGAGGGGCTTCTTTATATAGAGGTTTTTCGTGGGGGAGGGGGAGAGTTTCTTCTTGCTTGTACTCGCACTTTGGGCGTAATTTTAGCGCCCTCTCCTAATACACTTCTTTTTACTTATCAAAAAAAAAAACTCCTCTTTTGGACAAGAAATTACACTCCATACACACTTCATTGATAGGCATGGATTAAGCTTTAGGAATATGGAGCAAAAGAAACAAACAAACAAATGAACCTTTGTGCGTGTGCACAGCACTTCAGACAAAGAAAGTGAATAATGCAAAGAAGTAGTAATCCAAAATGAGGATTCATGTTGAGAAAGCCTAATGAGGTTATTAACTAGCATATAATTAAATACCTAAAAGTCCAAAGAATAAGTTGCTTAAACAAGATTCTGAACTGTAATAAATTTTGGCCACAACAGTAATAGACCTAATGTGTATTGGGGTAACAAATTCCATGCAATTCTGAAGCTATATAAAATGGGCAATATTAAACCTTAGTTATTACGGCTGGGAGAATTGATAAGTAATTGGAAGTCCTTATAATGTTTTTGATTATTATTGCCATACCAACTCAGTTGCCCACAAAACCAAAACAAGTGTGATAAAAAGAGGGCTACTTCGTTGCCTGGTTTTTCCTTTTTTCCTTTCAATTATGAACTGGCAGCAGCCTATAAATGGTACTAGAATAAGAAAGGGTCAATTCCTAGCAAAGGTAAATGAGTTGGATAAAAACATTTTAAAACAAGCAAAACAATTATTATTTATGGAGTTAGAAGATGAAAAGTACTTCACCGACAGAAAAAAAAAATGCAGAAATATAACAGGAACAAGAAAATAAGACAAAATGACACATGTGGCACAAATATTGTCTAATTTAACTGATCCGCAGAGGATGAGACACCATAGATACACATTGCAGTATGATTCCTAAAAGGCAAGAGCTTGGCCAGGTCTGAGAGCATACATAGAAACAGATACCAAATAGTAACAGAAAAACCATCATTGCATATCTGATCCAAAGTGAGAATTATTAACCACAGAAGACAACACTGCCAATAAAACAACCTGACCACAGTCCAGATGCCACCAAGAAACCACATGATCTTTCTTTTTTATTTTTAAGGACCCCATTTACAATATGTTTGTACAGAAAACAAGACCAGTCAAATATAACTCCATGGAAAAATCTGCAAAAGCATGTTCATGGAACTATCTGACTCTTTAAGTCTTTTCCCAGAGAACAGAGGGAGATGATACAATGTTGGAAAGGACTCCTAAAACTAAAATTTAAAAAGCAATCAACTCCCCCGATGAGCAAAAGCACCATTCATAAAGGTGAACCAAAGACCATCGGATTCATGCATTTTCCCAACCCAATTGTGGATGTATCTAGCACTAATAATTTAATTATACTCCAGATTCAGATCACAGGAGCACCACTATATTGAGTGAAACATGAAAAAGACAAGGACAATTTTTAGGAAAACCAGTAATCCTCAATCCCCACCCGACATCCCGAGATCTAATTAGCTGTGCCAGAGAAATGAGCAGACTCAACCATTGATCTTCCCTCACATTCACTCCTATGCTAAAGTTTTTTCACATTCTGAAACTGAGTGTACCTGAGGCTTTCCAGGAACGACAGTGACACAGTCTTTGCACCCTTGAAGCCTCTCATCACCGATTAGTGGTCGGGTGTGAACCGCAACCTTAACGCAGCAGTCCTCTCCAGCTTCCATAGAAAGCAGGCAAATAAAAAGATAGAAGATGGAAGAGAGAGAGAAAGATAAATTCTTGACAAAATTTTCCTAGAAAATCTTTCTCGTTGTGTGAGAATTCCAGAGAATTCAGGACAAGAAAGTGAGAAAGTGATGCAGCAACAGAAGAAGAAGGAAGAGAGATAGAGAGCAGAGAGAAGGAGCTTCAGAGAACGTAGATAGAGAAAGGAAGGGTAGTTGGGGGAATAGCGGCGCTGGGGGGGCATTAGAAGAAGAAATGAAGGGTAACTGCAAGACAACAACCACTATCATTTTCCCTTGCCATTCACTGCACAACCAGCACCACATCACACCACTGCCACACACTTGTTGTGAATGTGCCTCTGCAATCTGCTATTCCCAAACCCAAAAAAAAGAAAAAAGAAAAATAGTAAAATACTTTCACCTCACTCTTTCCCAAAATACCCTCCCCATTCTAAGTCTACAACTGCTCTCTCAGCAGTCACCAGTCACCAGTCACCACCACTTTGTGTCATTTACCATCCTACCCCCCTCCCTTTCCCCGGAATGATTATATTAAGTAGAAAACAGCACATAAACCACCACCGACCACGTGACTCCGGAATAATCTTAATCATCGTATACGGTATACAATCCCGGATTGGTTTTCGGCACGAGAGAGGAAGGATGGTTCCTTCTATTTCTTGGAATTATGGGACGATGCAAATTGATTTCTTTAAACTACTCCCAGCATCCACACTGGATAGCGTGTGGTTTAATGTGAATAAAATAAAATGGAAGAGAGGGTTCCAATTCCAAACGTAGAAAAAATGATTAAATTGGGATGGGGTTTGTTTGAGAGGTAGGAAAGTAAGTGTGGGGAGAGGACGAGGGAGGCAGACCTTATATATAGACATAGCCAGCTGGTGGTCTCCTACCCCTCACATGGCCTTTTAGTATCTGTAACTCTGCAGCACAACCCTACTTTTCTGTCAGTCCAGACTTATATATATATATATATATATATATATATATATTTAACATGGTCCCACTTTCTTCATTACCTGTTCCCGTTTTCCGACTGGTCATCCATATAATCTTTTTTTAACAGCTCATTTTGTAAATGCATTTTCGCTTCATGGGTCTGAATTGACTTTCAAGCTTCTCGTCTTTTTCTTTTTTTTTCTTTTTTTTTTTATAACAAAGAGAAAGATTTTAAAATGCTGTAGGGACTATTTCGTAATTCAGTTTGGTGGTGACTCGGAAATTCTCGTGCCAGCATGTTTGTTTTGAAACTTGAGACGCCAATCATCTATTTATGTAGGGTAAGTTTAGAGTTTAGACCATGACATTTGGATGAATACTTATTATTGAAGTATTATGATTAATCAGCTGAAAACGTTGAATAATACAATATATTTCAATGGGGAAACATGCTTACGGGCAAAAGGGAGAAAAGAATAAAATCAACCTCCCACCCACTAGAAAGAATGCCTTGATTAGAATGTTATGAATTAAGACGACTTTTGAAGCGGGAACTTGAGTCATGAGATGATGAGGGAGGCAAGGCAGAATTAGTTGTTGGGTCGTTGGATTGTTAAGAGGACCCAAAAAGAAGGTAATCAACGTGGAAGACTAAGGACCACAAATGACAATGAAACCAGGATATGAAATTTCTACGGGTTCATCAATGTATTGCCCTCACAAACGGCAACCACATTTAGCTTGTACGTATTCAGTGGTACAAATCATTTGCCCATCCTGAATTACACAACTCAAAATTTTAAATAAGTTGTTATATTTTCCATGGTCATAAGTTTTGATGCTTCTGGATAATGGATTACACCCAATCTTTTAAGGTGGACCATCAACTAGTAGTGGTATAAAACTTTGGATTCCGGATTTCTGACATTTGAGTGGGAAATTGAAACTTTTGTGAACAGTTTCAAACAAACTATTGCATCTGTTTTGATAACATTGCTGGGATGCGGTAGACTGCAAGTTAAGCAAACTGCCCCCACCGTCATCAATTTTTCTAGCCTCTGACTCCTCTTCCATTCAGAGCGAGAACAGAGAAAGAAAGCTCATTCAAAGCATCCTAATCCTGGGGTTTCCTTTTCCCAACCTAACGCTCTACTCTTGATTTTTGCAATCCGGACTGTTAGCTTGATGGTGGCCAAGCAACTATAAGCATACCCCACCCATTCTATTTTTATTTTTTGGTTTTTCTTCTAATTAATTTGACCTCCCAATGTAATTGGGCTGAATCCTCATCTAGTAGATCTTACCAACTAAAGAAAAGGCCTAATATATATATATATATATATATATATATATATATATATATACAATACTAAATTACTAATGATAGCAGATTGTGGTCACAGTAGTCTTGTAGCTTCTCATCCCAATTCCCAACTCACCAACCACGATGGTATATATATATACTAAAGACAGCAGTTTTCTTTGGGATCGAGTTTGAACGTACGAAAGTTGGTTTCTTGGCCAAATTTTCCATACCGAGGTAATTGAATTAAGGACATAAAAAGTTAGCAATATCGTTTCTCTCTTCTACCTGATTCTGGTTTGTTTAGGTAACACATTATGGCTTTGTACCTAAATCGCACTTCCATAACCAGTACTCCTCTCCAACCCTGCAAAAATAACATCACTTTCCTATGCTCTGCAATGTGGAAAGGGAAAGTAGTTATTTGATGCAGGATTGCGTGCAAGGAAAAAAGTTGCAGATTATAAATCATAATCGCAGGCTATAAATATATAAAGCTTTCACAATGGAAATGAGCTAATCTTGGTCATGGAAAAGATGCTAGTGATCCATGGCTGGCTAAGCAGCGTCCCTCTTGGCTCTTTCCATATGCCAAGGTCCTCCCTTTTTATATTCTTCAATTTACTTGCGTGTTCTAGCTTCAGCCTTGATCACAGCAACTTTTCCTTTTTTGTTCTTTTCCTGCTTTTAGTTTAGCCCTTTTTTCATGGGCGAAGCAATGTATTCATCTTTCTGCCATAAACTGCTCATAATTACTGTAAATTGACACAAATAATCTCATTAACAGTATACATATTTGAACAAAAATAAGAATCAATTTTGAGCGAATGAGGTGTGTCTTTCTGACCTGAATTTTGGTAGGGGCAAGAGCTGCTTACGCTTTCTTTATTCCCACTTCCACCACCCCCAACTTTTTTGCTTGCGCTTTCTAGTTTCTACCCATGTGAAAACTCGGCATCACATGCATGCTCCCACCTCCTTTACATCCCACCATGATTCCGACCCTAGGGGCACCCATCTTTCTGTCCCCTTTCATTAGATCATTCCCACACCCTAGCTACTCTCCTCCTTTGTTTACTAGAATTATTAATACCATTATTAAAACATGCTTTAGAGTGTCTTATAGGTCCAATCAGGCAGTTTTGTTAATCAGTGCACTCATTTTCGTTTTAAGTACATTAAAAATCATCGATTATATTTTCATAGAGGATACATGATTCCAATGGTGCAATTATCACTGCTTGGCCCCTCTAGTCATCCTAAAAGCAAAAATGTGTATGCAATTGCAATCTAATTGTGCTCCCTTTAGTTTTGTCTTCCATCATTTCTGTCTTGAATTAAAACTGCAGAGCCCTTACAAAGCGCTCTCTCTTTACTTCTCTCGCTATCTGATTCTGACCCCATGAGTTGCAAGGCAGAGGAGAGTAGTGGAGACAGAGCATCATCAGCAATTCTAGTGACGCTCATGCGCGCTTTTATATATGTATATATATAGAGTGACGGAGTTAGGTTAGGATTGAAAGAGATATATAGTGACGGAGTTAGGATTGAAAGTCAATGGAAGTAAAATTTAAGGCTCTCTTTTTGTTACCCCAAATTACTAAATGAAAGAAAATAGAAAGAAAAGGTAAAAAGGGAAAAAATGAGTGGAAAATAAAACTTATGTTTAAACTTAATGAATTAATTTTATATATTTATTTAAATTTATTCATTTGTTTCTCTATTATATAAAGAGTAATAAATTTAAAATTATATGTTTATCATAACTAATTCATGTGGTAGAGTGTTTAATGTTTAAAGAGGCAAGTCATAGGAAAGGAAGATGTCATTGTGTCTCGAGTCCTGGGGCAAAATCAAATTTACTATATCATAATTTGTAACTAAAGTGTTTAGTTATTACAAAAATTTTAAATTATGTAAAATTTTGATTATATTTGATTTTATTTTATATTTTCTGGTATTTTTTTTTCTTTCTTACTAATTTTTGGGTTTCAACAAACCTTGTTAAGGGAAAAAATATATAAGAAAATATAAAGAAAAATTTGAAGGAAATAAAATTTGGAGGAAAATAAAATATAGGTTTAAATTTAACAACTTAAATTTATTTATTTATTCAAACTCATTTTATTAGAAACCCCCTCTTCTCTCTGGGAAACCCTAATCACATCTTCCTCTATTTTCTCTTTCAGTCCCTTATTTGTTGGATAGGAGGGATGATTTTTTTTGTAATTCTTGGCCTAAAATCACCTTTGTCATCGTTTTCAGAACTGGGTTTTTTTTCAATATGAGTTTTTCCATGCATATCTAGGTTTTTTTTTTTTTTGTTTTTTCGTGGTTAGGTTATTGTCGACCACAGGCAGAGCTCATCACCAACTTCAACTTGTTACGACGTGCAGTTTGGTCGTTGATAGTTGGCTTCTTTGTGGGTTTTCATGTTAGCGTTTCATATGGTAAAGTTTAGATATAACAAAGTCATCATATCAAATCATGTTCATCAATATGCTTTAGATCTAGAATCTTATGTCTTCTAGCCATTTTCGAATTACCAAATGTGTAGGCCTTGAACCGTTTCTAAGGGTTGTAGCACTTTTGATTCTATGTTTCTTCGAATTTATCATAACCTAAATCAATAAATTTATCTCTTCTAAAAACTCATTTTATTTGTTTATTTCTATTATCTAAGGACTTAGAAATTTTATCTTTTTTATTATTATTTTTTTCTTTCCTTACATTTCGGTTCTATTTGAAACCTAGAAAGTATTAAAGAAATAAAATAAAGAGCAAAATAGAGAGCAAAAATTGGAATGAAAGAACATAAAGAAGAAAGAGGAGAATGTAAGGAAATAAATTTTTGGAGGAAAATAAAAATAGGTTTAAAACTTAATAAATTAATTTTATATGTTATTCAAAACTCATTTATTTATTTATCTCTACACTAAGGATTAAGAAATTTAAAATATTAAAATTGTGGAACTGAGCCTGGCCCATGGTACCCACAGAGCCCAGATGCAAAGGATTTCAATATATATTAATTAGGTTACACGTTAGTCCTATATGAGATAACACTCCCCCTTTCTCCCAACCTTCTTCACCTAACTCTCTCATAGTGAAACATAGAAATAAGCTTACCTTATTTCTTTAACAACATCTAGACTCATGTACGCCCAATCACTTCTTCTTAACAAGAAGTATAAACCCTTCTTATTCTCAAGAACAAGGGCAATAGCTGTAACAACTACTTCACCTCATGAAGAGCTTCATATCATATCTATCTTAATGCTATATCTTCCTCTCATAAAAATCTCATCAAATAAGATCAAATCTTCAAAATTTGATCTGCCAAATATTTCCCAATAGCACTCCCTACTCTTCCTTATCCGTCATAGTAAATATTGACCCATAATCTACAGAATATTTTCTCCAAAATCGTATTTGGATGAATATGGTAAGTTATATCACACAGTTTAACTTATGTGACAATAGTCGGATTTAAATTTTGTCGCAAAACATATGATTTATTTTTGCCTAAGACTTTGGCAAAAAATATCTCCACATCGAGAATATGGGGTGAATATAATATTTGGCCAAAAACGTGGTAGTGGGAAGGTTGTGTCCCAAGGGATAGATTGTGGTGTCTCGTGTATTCGAAAAGGTGAAGATCCATACGAAGGGTTTAAACTCAATACTATGGATGTCTTTTCTTGATGGCAGTTGATATATTTATATATACTAGTAAGTGTACATGTACTAATGCATGTTAGTCAGAGAAATTTATGATTTTGTTTTTTTTTCAAGAATTGTATTCAGTACATATTATTAATTTTCTTTGTACTAAACTCAATGAAAGATATCTTCTTTTAATAATCATAATATTTTTGGTTACTATACTTTCTTTGTATTTAAAATATCATTATTTTGTTATTTTTTCCTATTTATCAATACAAATGTTCAATAGTTATATCAACTTAATAAATGATTTAATCAACTTTGTGCTGAAAAACATTGTCCAGTTGTTATAAACAAAATATACAAACACTACAAAAAGTACAAATTATATTAACTTTTGTATTTATAAAATAGTTGATATATGATTTTGCATTAAAACCTAAATATTTAATTGATGAAAATTTATATTATTATTGAATTGTGAACTTATAAATATACTTGTATGACATGCCTAAAAATGATGACAATAACTTTTCTATATATTTTTTATTAATTCATTTAATTAATCAATTTATTATTTTATTTTCAAATATATATAATTATTTTTTAAAACTATTTTTTCTTACATCTATTCACTTTTCATATGGTATCCACCCCTATACCTTATCCTCCTCTTTTACTATTTCAGCCAAATCTTAAGGGCTATTTTTGAAAAATTATTAATCATGACTATACAAAAAGATAAATGATTTTTGAAAATATTTTTAACTTCCCAAATATATTTGATATTTATTTTTCAAATTATATAACATATTTTCTTTCATTAAAGCAAAATAATAATCTTTGTTTTGATTAATTATTCTATTTTATAAAAGCTTTCTCAAAATAAAATATAAAATACAAAAATTTTAAGTAATGATATATAAGTTAGAAGACCAAAGAGTGAACCTTTAACTTTTTTAGTTTATAAAAATAAAATATAATAGAAAATAAAATTTGTATCATTATATTATATCTATATTTTTTTAGTAATAAAAGATAAACAAAAGGTGCACCTTACGTAAAGTTTTCTAAAAATTATGATTTTAAATTGAAAGGGTAATAAAAGTTAAAACTTTGTAATTCAAAATTATAAAATTTTCTTATATTTTAACTACATCTAAACAAAATGGTTTCCAAAATTATAAAAGCACCAAAAAGGAAATGAAATAAAATAAAATATATTTTGATTTAGATTATCATATTTATTTTATATCAATCATTAAACAAAAACAAAAAAAATCAAAGCAATCAAGATAAAGATTTTCTGTATTATAAATAATCAATGATTAATAATAAATTATGGAAACTAATTTTTTTATCTCATCTATATAACTGTGATTTTATTATTAGTTTGTCTTTGAGATTTTTTTACACATTAAAATGTTCTCCACCATTTTCCTAAGCATATTTGAGATTTTTTTTACACATTAAATGTGTAAAAAAAGTTTTTTTTTTTTTCCTTGTAAGTTTATCATTTCATCAATTTTATTTCACAAGTTTTTTTCCCTTTCAAAAGTATTTGTTAAAAATTAAAAATCATTTTGTATTTTTCAAATGTGTTATTGATATATTTATTTTGGTTTGTTTTGAGCCTTTCTAAAAAATAAAATAAAATAATTAAAAATGTTTGGATTTCACTTTAAAAGATGTGTTACTCATTATATTTATTTATTTTCCCTTATTTCTCTCATATGTTAATTAATATTTTTATCCTTAGTTGTTTATGATAGTTAGATGTTAGGGATACGTTTCTTTAAATTAGTATACACTTGCCTCTCAAAAAAAAGTAGTATACACTTTCCTTATTATCATTATTATTATTGTTGTTATTATTATTATCTAGTAGTAGCCATATATATATTTTTGACATTTTCAAAGGTGAGGGTTAACGATGATATTTTTTTCGTTAAACTCCTTGAAAAGTAAATCTGGAATAAGGTATTATATAATATAGAAGTTATTCAAATATTATGAAGAGATTTCATTTTCATTATTGGCATTACAAAATGTAGTAAATCTGGTGAAAAACTTAAAAAAAACTTTCTATATAATTTTCATTATTATATAATTTCTAGGAATATTTTTTTTCATTTTTAAAAAAAAACTTTCTCATGAATTTATCTTACTTCTTACTCAATTTCATCTCAATTTGAATTGGCTAAAATAGGTGAATTTCTTACTTTAAGGGAAATTTGGATCCGGTCTTCATAATTTATTATCATTTTTTTTTTCTCTTTTCCCCTTATCTTACATAGTTGTATGTTTTATTAGGGCAGTTTTGGATCCTTCTTAAAAGAAGCTTTTATAGGATTGAAGGCAAAAAGGAAAATAATTAAAATTATATTATGATCAAAGATATTTTTGTAAAACAAATGCAATTAACATTTAATAAAATTTAAAAATTTTCAAATTTAATAAATATTTTTATACACTTTAATTTCAATCAATTTTCATATTTATATAATTATTTTAAATATAAAAATATTTCTACGAATATTATTTTTCACTTTTTAAAAACTTCATGAATTTATCTACTTTTACTCTATTTTATTGAAGGATTATCTTATTTTTCAATTTGAATTTGTTTTTTTATAACACCTTGAATTGGTTAAAATATGTAAATTTACTTTAAGAGAAAATTTGGATTTAGTCTTCATAGTTTACTTTCATCATTTTTAAATTATCATTTTTTCCTATTTCCATATCTCCCATAGTTTTATGTTTTATTATGGAAATTTTGATCTCTATTGGAGAAGCCATTATAGAATTGAAGGCAAAAAAGGGAAATAATTAAATTATATTATGATAAAAAATATATTTGTAAAAAAAAATGCAATTAAAAAAACATTTCAATAAAAAATGTCTAAAATTTTTCAGTTTTTTTAATAAAAAATTTCTTATACAATTTTGGAAGTTCTTTCAACTCCACCTAAAACACTCAAACATGCTTTTAAGTTTGCTCAATGCTCACCAATCTCTCTAAAATTATCTAAGACATTTTGTATCAACAACTATCTTATTAACAGAGAATGGACCTTTCCAATCAACATTTTTACTTCAAAACGGAGCAAGTAACATCATGTATTGCCCCTAAAATGGCTTAGAAACAAGAATCACACCACCCAAATACACATCGAACAATATAGGCCCGTTATACAGAACAGTTATGGTATATACATTATTAGCTTCCTAATTGACCGTCGAATTCATAATTACAATTGTAACACCCTAAATTATATTCTACGCTTTATAACATTAAGCGTGATAATAAAATAAATGTATATTTTTGGAATAAAAAAAGCTAAAATAAAATAAGCAAAATCCCGAATTGTTACAGTTAAAGGTAAATTAGTAATTTAATAATTCAAGACCCAAAATGTCATAATCTAAGAAGATTGTATGTTGAAGTAGAATTGAATAAGTAAATTTGCAAGTAAAAGGAAAAGAAAGCACCAAATAGCAAAAGTAAAAAAGTAAGCCAAAATTTGGATAAAGTCAAACATGGCTTTAAGAGAAAATCATTTTTTTGGCTTTTAGATAGGGCAAATTCGATGAAGAGAAGGGAAGGAGAAAGAAGAGAAGAAGAGAAGAAGAGAAGAAGGAGAAGAAAGAAAAAGGAAGAAGAGAAGTTCAAGAAAAGTTAAGGCATGGAAACTATAGTATGAATTTGTATAGATTTGTATGGATTATTTGTATGGAAATCCCACTTTGTCTAAGTAGTGAAAGAAAATCCTATTAGGAAATATCAGGGTATAGATGAGTTTTTGTGGTTTATAAACGTGTTTTTGGTTGATTGCCAGGCCAGGCTAGTCCCGTGAAATGGCCAAATCCGGCTATTTATGCATTCACCGTACACCCCTACGCCTAAGCTGTGAGCGCACGCCTGAAGTGAGGTCCTCACCCAGCGAACCCGAGCTAAGTGGTTTGCCGAACTTTCTCTGTCCGTGATGTGTAGCATTGCTTCGCCCAGCATACCGTTAGTCCCGTTTTTTGGTTCCTCTATTCCGTTAATTCCAACAATCATCCATTGGACTAATGAGGATCCTAATAAGTGAATGAAAGGGTTCCTACAAGTATAAAAATCATATGAAAATGTTCTCACTGGGCCGCCTCGACGGCGATCCGGTCAGAGGGGCAACATTGTTTCTATTGCCATCAATTGCTAATGTGTTTAAATGTGAAAAGTTATTTCTAGTTAAAGGATGACTTATTAAATGATAATGCGTACACTCATACATATGGGATTGACTTTAATGTCCAAATAATGCATAAGTAAACATATACAAATGTCTAAATGATTCATGGGTAAATATGCATGCGGAAATGATAAGAAAATATTGCATATGATTACCGGATAACAATAGCTATTTGGGGATATGAGATATATATTGTAAATGAAATTAAAAAAATAGATTGTATGCTTAGAGCCTAGTAGAGGGATATATGGGCATGTCTATTAAGGAGAAAAGACTGCAGCATTGCCGATCAGTTGGCCCCATTTGAGTCATTACAACGCCTTCGGGTCCATATAGATGGTCATTGTCTCAGATAATGACATACTTTAATTTTATAAACTGGCCATTGTCTCGTATAATGATAACAAAGACATCTCGGTCCTTAAAGTTCATTGTCTCAGAGTAATGATTACAAAGACATCTGGTCCTTATACTTCTCGTATCCACTTCTAGCCGATTCATGCGTATAAAACATAAGATAAAATGACAAGCATTATACAAATGACATGACATAATACGAAGATAATATCATACACGACACGTATAAAGTGATAAAGATAAGAAGCAAAATTGTAAACGAAAGACGACATAATGAAGATGATAAGACAAATAAGCATGAGATATCTAGAAGCATATCTATAAATGATATGTTCAAACACGAATAAGCATGTATATGTAAACGAACGCGAAAGCTATACGCAGCTTTTGTCTAAAGTATGATGACCCTTATTGCAGGTCAGCCCATGTATTATTTTCCACTAAGCTATAAGCTTAAGACGAAAGTGTTTCATCCGCATAAGTACGTTTATAAGTAGAACTGTAGTTCCTGACAATCCACATCAAAGAACTAAGGCCAACAAACTAATTAGGTGCCCAACGTTATCTTCTACTATTTTTATATATATGTTTTACTTTTGTAAAGTTAATGTAAAATTTGTATACGGATTTAACACTCATTTGATGAGTTTTCAATATTTTGTAATCCGTTTCTACATAATATATTTCAAGCTTAAATGCTTAATTAAAGATAATAACGAACGTTTAATTCGTGATAAGAAAAGTAAAAGATTGTTAGAAGTAAGTGGTATCAAAGCATCCCGTGTTGGGGGCATCACAAGTTAGATGGTAATAAAGGTGTAACAACAATACCACACCTAAGATGAGCATTATCATTGCAAAATGTGTAAAAGCATTGTGCATTTACCTCTCGCCGTTGATTTTAGCTTGAAAGTATACAATCATTGCGCATTATCACGGATAGCAACGTCAACCTCACAAGCACAAAGTTTATTAACATTCGAGAGACTTCTATTGACGGAAAACAATATGATTCATGTAAACATAAGAAATATGTATCACTATCAACAAGTTTAGTGTTGTGAAACATGGTAAAATATTTGAAGGAGAAGATACCTCGGCAATGGTCGATATTCTAAGTTGTAATTCTGATGTATCCAAGCCAGTGCTTAAATAATTAAAAAATAATAATGAATCGTTTAGAAAAAGGAAAAGAAGCAAACCATACACTGAATCAAATATCAATCTCATTATGCTAAAAATCATTAACAAATAATTTGATAGAACGTGCATAATTTAATTTGAAAATAGTCAAGAATAATAACAATTCAGTATTACTTTATCAATGAAGTTAACTGTTGACATTGATTTTGCCTAGAACACCGTTGTCGCATTTAAACCCTCCGTTTAGAAGCCACTAACTTTATATGTTAAATCATGATGAAACGAAAAGAATTAAAAAATATATTACATGAGAGTTAATTATAGTGATTTTATGAAAATTAAAAAACAAAAATTAGGTAGATTAGAGATGAAAGGTGTAAAACTATATATATATATATATATATATATATATATATATATATATATATATATATAGAGTTGGGTTTTGCCATAATGAGTGAGTAGGGGTTTTGAGATTTCACCATTATATCCAGTCCAATCACATCCGACATGCGTTAATCGGTAATAGGTGATGCTATGGAGTGGAACAACTGGAAAGTGTCCTGACCCAATATGCCCCCATGGCCTTCTTTAATTATTTTTCTTTTTCCCTACACTTTTTTTTTGTATAGTTTTGGCGTTTTATGGATGGATGCAGGTCTACATGCTTTCAGTATTGCCATGAAACATTAAATTTAAAAACTTTTAAGCAATCTTTTCTGTCTGTAATCAGGACAACGAAAAGAAGCAACGTGCTTTTAATCTCTTTTTCTGTTTACGCAATTAAGTAAATATTGATATCGATATCGATACGAAAATTTTAAAAATACATTAAAAGGATCCGTTTTTATTTTAAGAGAACCATATATCTAATGTTTCTCCAAAAAATAATATATATTTTCAAAATTTTATTAAACGTATCATTCTTTTAAAAAATATATTTGAAAAAAAAAACATCTTGAAGGTATATGACTACAACCTAATGTTCCACTAAGGTGGTCCAATTTTGTATTTGTCTGATATTCATTATTATTACCTTTATTCAAATGATATAAAACGGACAAATCAGATGCTACAGTTAAAATAAAAAATCAAAGTTTTGCGCAGACTTCAATTTTACAAAAAAAACCATCCTCAAATCCAAAAGATATTCAAATTAGCACCTCTCAAGGAGCTTAAGGCTCCATCTGGAATAGAAAAAGTACTTTAAAAAAAATAGAAAATAAAGAGGAAGTTATAGAAAAAAAAGGAGAAATTTTTTTTTTTTTTTTTTGAGAAAAATACAAATATTTAAATTTAATAAATTAATTTTATATATTTATTCAAACTCATTTTAACTGGTCTTTCTAAGAAGAAATTTAAAATTTTACTCATTTTATCTATTTCTCTTTATTATATAAAGACAAAGAAATTTAAAAATATGAAAATTTTTGAATTTTTTTTATTATATTTAATTATGTTTTATATTTCCCACAATAAAACCAAATATAAGAAAATTATTTTTCTTAATACTTTTCGGATCCAAACAAAGCTTAAAACTAACATAAATGAGTAATCATCACTAAGAATGTACTCAAAAGATGCGAAAGGTAATCTAAAAAGACTATATGTCGAGCATAATCTTTTAAAGATAAATATACCAAAATTTAAAAGGTTATTAAGATTGAATCGCTTGAATCTTCTTAGGATAAACATTAGTTGCTTGAATCTTTTAGCCCTTGGATCACATAAGAAGAGATTAAAGAGCTAATTAAAGAAGTTGCAGGAAAAGAAATTTGCATAGCTCTCTCTCGTATCAATAGTCACAAGGCACTTGGATTAGATGTTCTTTAGGCTAGCTTCTATAAAAAATATTGGAAAATAATTAACAAATTAGTTTATAAAATGGTCAAAGCTTTCTTTTATTATTGTCACATGCTCAAAGAGATAAATAAGGCTTTCATCAATTTAATTCATAAATAAAAAATACGAAAACCTCAAATCACTTTAGGCCTATTAGCCTTTGCAATGTTTGTTATAAAATTATAATTAAAATCTTGGCTGATAAAGTAAAAAATATGCTAAATAAAGTGGTCCCTCCTCTTCAAGGGGCTTTTGCCCAAGCAAAATTATAAATAATAATATCATGTTAGTTTATGAAATCATCCATTCTTTCAAAAGGAAAAAGGAAAAATGGGATATATGACAGTTAAACTTGATATGGAAAAGGTCTAGGATAGACTAGAATGGAGTTTTATAAGGGTCATTCTTTTAAAACTAGGTTTTCACACCAAATTGGTTGAGTGGGTTATGGAATGCATTAGCACAATGTTGTACTCCCTTTTAATAAATAGCAACTCGGAAGTGAAAATTCAACCATTAAAAGGCATTAAGCAAAGAGATTCTTTATCTCCCTATATTTTCATTCTTTGTGTTGAGCTTTTAGGTAGGGAACTATTAATACAATCGGAAAACCCCAAAAATCATATTGGTATTCAAACTCATCGAAGTGGTCCTAGAATTCATTTTCTTATGTTTGCAGATGATTGTATAATTTTTGCTAAAGCATCACAAAAAGCTTGCTCTAATGCAACATGTAATTTTCCACACGTCTTCAGTTCAATTTTCTCATAATATCCAAGAAGCTACGAAAAGAAGATTAGGGGAAGCCCTAAACATTCCAATGGCATTAGCAAGTATCTTGATTGTCCAATTATTCAAGGAAGAGCTAAAAGAAGTACATTTTCTGAAGTGATGCTTAAGTCCCAAAAAAGTTGGTTTCATGGAAAGCATGATTCCTTTCAAGAGCTGGCAAAATAAAATTAATAAAGGCTAATTTAGTGAGTACTCCTCTTCATGTGATGAATTGTTTTAACCTACTAAAAGAAATAATGAAGATTTAGATATAATTAACATGAATTTCTTATGTTTACCAAATATAGGATCTAATGAAACCAAAGTGTTGTTGTATCTCAGAACAGAAAGCATAGAATAAACACGGTAAGACAATGACAAGAAAATGGAGCAAGAATGTGAAGTGGAAGATCACTGACTAAGAAGTTCGAGACCTGATGGTGTGACGCCCCAACTCCTAAGATATAGATGTCGAAGTGAGGGTCACTCTTTTTTTTTTTTTTTTTTAAACTTATAACATTAACACTTGCATATTCATATAATGTTAAACAATTAACTTGTATTATATTATGTAGCAGCGGATTACAAAATATATATATAAGCTCCATATATGGTAAAGGTTCAACATCTACAATATTTACACGGCTACAAAATCATATACAAAATGTGCACTCCAGCGTCTTCCAAAGGCACCTATCGATGTGTGGCCTCACCACTGACGCGACGGCCCTCATCCTCCGTCTCCTTTTCCGTACCTACACCCGATTGAACACCCGTGCTAAGCTTTAGTGGGAATATGACTTCTATTAAGAGTCACCACACTTTTATACAACGTGATATAAATATTATTAAGGCACACTTAATGCATTCTCATTCATTTCTCATATATATTTACTTTTCATAAATCCGCTCTATTTCTTATCATCTTCCATATACTTTTCATGTAATCTGTAATTTTTACTTCTTTGTTCTTGTGAATCAGATACTATCATCGCACAAGAACAAGATGCTTCTCATATCACATGTATTCTCTTACACTTCCTCAGATATACCTGTCATTTTCTTTGATGCTTCATGCCCGCATAAACCTTAAGTGGATAGAAACCATGAGGGCCCGAAGGCGCTCAGATTCACTGTATGAAACAAGGTCCATGAGGGCCCGAAGGTGCTTATATTCACTGTACAAAACAAGGTCCATGGCACCCGGGAGGCCACTGATATAATATACCCGAAGGTATCAATACCGTACGGCATGCTGACTCCATTCCATGAGGGCCCGGAGGCGCCGTGGTGACCCTTTCTTCGAGGCCACCGTGATCCAAACAGATCTATGTCATCGACCCAAATGCCTCGATATCGTAATCCTCGATGATTGCACTTCTATTTTTCCTAATAGGCATGCCCCCATCTATCCTTCTACTGTGTTCCTAAAGTTGCATACAATCACGCTGTATTTTATGCTCGCATATATCTCATATTCCCCGAATAATTATTATCATTCGGTAATCATATGTGATATATACAATCATTTATTCATATCTTTGCATTTTTCATATCTCATTACATGCATAATTAAATATGCTTACCATGTATGCTTACGAGCTATTTATGAATTCATAATAGGCATCTATAAAATGAATAACCATGGTACTTATAGTGCCTACTGTTTTTCGTGTTTTCTGGAGCTAATATGAGTTCCCATCTTATCAAGCTATCTACTAGTCTGATTCTTGACTAATGACGATAAGAGTCCAAGAACACCGACCGGAGTTCGACGAAGGGAGATACTACCTTCCAAGCTGGAGGTCATACGAGGTAACCACGAGCCGACCTGATCGAATTAGTTGACCTGAAGTGACGAGCTCATCTATCACCCCGGTCAGGCATCTAATATTCTCCTCAAGCATAAGGAATGTATTCTTGACTCAATGGGCTTTCCATAGAGTCCAAGAACACCCAACCCTGAGTTCAACGATGAGATATGACCTCCGGCTGAAGGTCATGCGCAAATACCACGAAATGACTGGATCGACGAACCAGACCGAAGTCGACGAGCCTGGGGTCCGACACCCTCGGTCTGACATCTAATATATTCCTCGTGCATATGCATGGATTTCGACTAATGGTCGATAGTCCAAGAACACCCAACCTGAGTTCGACTTATGAAAGGACTCCGTCAAGGTCATGCACCGCCTCACGAAATGACCGATCGACGAAATGCATTCGAAGTGACGAGCTTATTTTGACACCTCGGTCTAACATCTAATATCTTCCTCAGGCATATGCATGGATTCTCACTCACCATTCTTCCATAGAGTCCAAGAACACCCAAACGGAAGTTCAGACGTGCAGGAGATATGACCTTCCGCTGGAGGTCATGCGCAGTCGCCTTGACGAGCCGATACGGACTCCGGACGAACAGACCGGCGACGAGCTCCACCGGTGATGAGCTCAAATTTCACGTGACGAGCTGAGCTATTCAGAATGAGCTAAGCCTACACGCACGGCCATTGAAAGCTCCGCACGACGAAATGAGCCTGCATTTACGAAGCTAAGCTCGATGACGTGAGGTCTACCGACTCTATCGGACGACCCCTACTACCGACCTCTCACCCATTCAATCGCTTAGAGTAAAAGACCATAACTCGGCCCACAAACCGAATTGAGAAATTCAAAAGCCCAACATCAAGTTCACCGAATGTGGCTACTGCATGACGAGGTCTCGGCTGGACTCTATTCTCGACGACCCCCTATACTTCTCTGACCTCTCACCCATTTGACCGTTTAGGAGTAAAGACCATAACTCGTCCATTGTATCCGACCGAGAAATTCAAAAGCCATCAAGTTCACTGATGTGGCTAAGCAATTTCAGAAGGACTTACTTCCAAATTCTCTTTTATTTCTAACTCAAAACTCCATTTTAAGGTCCCGCTTGACCCTAATCGCGAACCGACCCGACCAGATCTAAATGGACTGACCTCGGTAAAAGCCGACCATAATCCCTATTTCATTAGGCCCAAATCGAGAAATTAGAAAGCCTAACATCAAGTTCATTGATGTGGCTACAATTTACTAGAAGGACTCACTTTTGAATTCCCTGTATTTCTGACCCAAAAACCCGTTCTAAGATCCGGCTACTGCATATGATCGACCATAGGGAATTTTCTCTCGTTCAACTTGCAACTGTGACCCCTCCTTCAAACACATATTTAGAGCCTTAAAGCTCTTCTCAACTCAACCCTACAAGAAATGAGTTTAAAAGTTCCCAAACCCAAACCGTACACAAGATAGACGGTTCTAAACCATGCATCCATACCCGAAATCCATACCAATACTCAAATTTAGTAATTCCATACAACCCAAGACATGTATCCGTACCTGTAATCTTCTTCTTCTTCTTCTTCTTCTTCTTCTTCTTTTCTTCTCTCTTCTCTTTTGTTCGTATTTGCTCACCTTTTCTCCAAGACCAAATGGTAGAGTATTTATTTTGGCCTTTATCCCTTTATTTCTCTTTTCTAATCAAAGGAGGAAACTTCCTCCCTTTCCTTGCCCACTCAGTTCTTCCATAATTTCATCATTATTTCATTCTAATATCTTTTCTTTTATTACTTTATCCTTCAACTCTTCTAATATTTACAAATCAATTTATTATTTTTACAATAGCCTAACTTTCTTTTATTATTTGTAATTTAACTTATGCATATTCTTACTTTGTTTCTTTTATCCTTTATTTTATTTCGAATAAATATACCTTTTACGCTTATTATACCCAAAACATGTTATAAACTCGTTAGGTATAATTCGGGGCGTTATTATGGCGTCTCAGAAACGAGCTAGCTAGCTTGAGAAAACAACCTAACTCGAGGCGTGTGTAAACACCGTCCTTAGGAATTTGAATTCTGTGATAATAACAGCCGCAGTTTAGGACAAACTCGAACAGAACAACAAAGCATGGAAGATGAGTATTTATAAAGTAAAAATTGGTTTGAATTAATTCGTAAGAATTAATTTGAAACGTTACGAATTAAGTCAAGCTTAATTCGTAAGAATTAATTCGAAACGTTACGAATTAATGCAAACTTAATTGTAAGAATTAATTCGAATCATTATGAATTAAATGCAAACTTAATGGTTAAAATTTGAATTCAAAATAAACCCGTTGTGAATTTACTGTGATTTTATGACTAGGCCCATTTCTTATGCATGCGAGGCCTCCCCTTTTCTCAATCCATGTATAAGCCCATAAATGGGTTTTAATATATAAATTCAAAAAAACCTTTTCTTTGTTCCATGTGAGACACAACTTTTTGTTTTTGTTTTTATTGAAAAAACTCATTGTTTACAACAATCCCCCACATTTTTCAAAAGAAAGAAAAACTTTTGTATTTAAAACATATTGTTTGGAATATGGAAGAAGGTGTTAATGCCTTAAGTCAGGTTCAATGAACTATGAACTAAACATATGAATAGTGTTTAACTTACGAGCTTATAAAGCTTATAGCTTCTATGAACCAAAGTACTCTTAATCGTAAATTAGAGACCTTATCATCAGCACCACAAATCACGATTCTTGATGTTCAACGTCGTTGTGCGCGATTAGGCCATGTGCGTGCCTGATTAATTCATAAGTGCTCTAGACATCGTGCCATACCACTTCATAGGAGCGGCCCCACTCCACACTTATATAGATGATTTCATCAAATACATACTGCATTTATATGTACCACCATAAGGGATATGAAATCACAAGAATATTAATCAACCTCTCAAATTATGCATTCTAGCACCATAATCACACACCATAGGAAGTGCTAGCAGGATTAACAAGTGACTTGTTATTACCCATATGAACCTTCTTCATGGGATCTCCAATCACAAAGGTTGGGTTTCCATCACTATTAATATCATATTGGCTTAAATCCCATTCCACTCGATGTTTCCAAAATTAATTTTCTTCCCAAAGGCTTAGTCAGAGGATCGGCCAAATTCACTTCTGACTTTACATAATCAATGGAAATGATTCTATCTTTCAACACCTGTTTCACTACCTCATGTCTTAGACGAATATGTCCGTTTTTCCATTAAACGCTTATTCTTTTCGGTGGGATCGATATCAAGCCGCTGCAATCACACGCATAGACAATCGAAGGTGTTGAATGCATTCCCAAAGGAATTCCTGATAGGAAGTTCTTTAACCACTCAGCTTCTTTACCCGCAGATTCAAGAATAGGATTCTTATTCACCTAAGTCGAATGGAGTTGCTGAAAGAAAGAATAGGATTCTTAAAGAGATGATGAATTCTCTACTTGTTAGTGCTTCAGCCATATTGTCTGCATGTCATCTGCAAAATAGAATTTCATACAAGAAAACTGGTAAGACACCCTATGAGTCATGGAAAGGTCATGCACCTAACCTTAAATATTTGAAAGTGTGGGGGTGTTTTGCCAGTTATTACCCGATCCTAAAAAGAGAAAATAGATCAAAGACTTATGATTGTATGTTTATAGGGTTTGCGAATAATAGTGCGGCTTATAGATTTCTAGTTTTGAAAGTTATGTTCTGTAAAGACTATTATCGAGACAAAAAATGCTAAATTTGAACACGCTTCCCAATTTCTAGAAAAATTCTCATACACCCACACAATTATGGATGACATAAAAAAAAAAAAAAAAAAAAAAAAAAAAAAAACTCATATGATGAGCATGTGCCCATGCCATCGAGATGATATGGAGAAGCTCCCATGATGAGTTGAGAAGAGTAAGAGACAAAGAAAAGAAGTTTCTTTGGAGATGATTTTATACTTACTTAATTGAAATGAACTCGTGCTCTTATTTTGAAGCTTATTTCTTCCTCGATGTCTTACTTTGAAAGAAGCCATTAAAACTGAGTTTGACTCTATTTCAAAGAATCAAATGTGGGAGTCAGTCGATTTACCTTCAAGAGCAAAACCCATTGGTTACAAGTGGATTTTCGAAAGAAAATATTTGCCATATGGTTCCATTGAAAAATACAAAGCTAGGTTAGTAGCCAAGGGTTTTTCAACAAAACAAAATGTCATTGGCTACTAAATTTGCTCATGTTACTAGGTTTTCTTCCATTCATATTTTGATTGCTTCGCTTCTGTATTCATAGACTTTTATCCATCAAATTGATGTAAAAACAATTCTTTTTTAAATGGAGACTTAGGAGGAAGAAATTCTATATGTTACAACCTCGAAGGTTGTAATTACACTGAAAAGAACATAAAGTTTGCAAATTAAATGTCTCTATATGGTTTAAAACAAGCACCTAAATAGCGAATTGAGAAATTTGATAATGCTTTGTTGAAAAACGGGTTTTTATCTATTGAAGTGGATAAATGTGTATATACAAAGTGTATAGGAAAAGAATGTAATCATTGCACAGATATGATATGTTGATCTTTGGCACTTATTCGAGTATGGTACATATAGTACTAAGAGATTTCTAGCTTCACGCTTGACATTAAATATATGGTGAAGCTAAGGTCATTTCGGGGTGTGAAATCATATGACGTGGGTGATAGTATAATGCTATCACAAGAACATTATGTTGAAATACTCAAGAGGTTCGGTCATTTCGATGCCAAACCTGTGAGTACCCCTTATGATGCAAACACTCATTTAATGAAAAATAGAGGTGATCCTGTGGGTCAAGCTGAGTATGCACAGATTATTGGGAGTCTGATGCATTTAATGAACTTTTCTGTAATTCGACATAGCATATGCAAAGTGTGTAGATTAAGTAGATATTCATATCCAATAATGATTACTGGAGTGCATTAGCTAGACTAATGAAATACTTAAGGGGTACCATGAACGGTGCGGTATCCTATATAGTGGATTTCCCACTGTGTTGGAAGGATACAAATATGCTAACGTAATCTTCCGATTCATATGAGATAAAATCCATGAGCGTGTTAGCGTTTTTACTTTCGAGGTGTCAGAGCTTGGAAATCATCTAAACAAATCCTCATTGCTTCTTCAACCATGGAATCGTGAGTTTATGCTTCTTGAATCTGTGGGTAAAGAAGCTTCAAAGGGTTAAAGAACTTCCTATCGTGAATTCCTTGAATAAAACAACACCTTCTGTTCATGCATTGTGATTGCTGCCAAAGAATATTTCCATCGCAAAGAATAAAGCGCTTAATGGAAAATGTATACATTCGTCTAAGACATGAGGTAAGAAACAATCATGAAAGATGGAATCATTTCCATTGATTATGCAAAGTCAAGCACCTCGACGATCCTCCGACTAAGCCTCGAAGAAAATTAATTTTTGAAACATCGAGTGGAATGGGACTTAAGCCAATATGAGATTAACAGTGATGGAAACCCAACCTTTGTGATTGGAGATCCTATGAAAAAGGTTCATATGGGTAATAACAAGTCACTTGTTAATCCTGCTAGCACTTCCTATGGTGTGTGATTATGGTGCTAGAATGCATAATTTGAGAGGTTGTTAATATTCTTAATGATTTCATATCCCTTATGGGTGGTACATATAAATGCAAGAGGTTTGATGAAATCACCTATTTAAGTGTGGAGTAAATGTCTTATGAAGGGTATTACACGATGTCTGTAGCACTTATGAATTAATCAAGCACGCAAGAGATGGTTCAATCACACAAATCCGCTGAACAAGAAGAATCGTGATGTGGTGTTGATGATAAGGTCCTAATTTACGATTAAGAGTACTGTTCATAGAAGCATAAGCTTCACCAAAGCTCAGAAGTTAAACCTTATTCATCTATGTTTGCTTCATAGTTCATTGAACACCAAACTTAAGGCATTAACACCTTCTTCCATATACCAAACAATATGTTTTAAATACAAAAGTTTTTCTTTCTTTTGAATAATCATTTAAATGGATGTATTCGTCCCCTTTATCAGATCTAATCCTTTTAATTTTCCTATCAAGTTGATTTTCTACTTTAACTTTATAGCTTAAGAACATATCAAATACTTCATCTTTATTTCTCAGCAAGCAAACTCTAGTGAACCTAGAATAATCATCCTCTGCAACTTAAAAAACCATAGAGAACCCCAAATTCCACAGTGGTAAATTCTTGAAACCATTTTCCCTCAAAATCATCACCTAGATCCTTCTCATGAATAATGGTTTTATCTTCTATGGATGCATGAACAACTGGGTACCAAACCAAAAAGTATAATGGATCCAAACACAGTAAAAACTACTGATTATTTCATAGAATGATTAATCAAATATTAAAGATTTCAGATAATATGAAATAAACTAAATCTTGAAAGAAGCTATAACCGAAAAATAAATAAATCAAGCGGATATTTCAATTACCTTGATATCCTCATTCAAGACGCCATAATCCAAGTTAGATATATAGAGTTTAGTCCCCGTTTCAATGGAGGAAGTCCTACCGCTTTGCGCCGGATAGGTCGTCGCCTAATCCACAAACATATCATGATGCCAAAGCTTCGACTACTGTTGTTGTTGCATTGGTGTCCATGTTCAAATTCCTAAGATTGTTGTATCTCGCAACCCATAAGGCTCCGAATAAGACAAAGGCAAAGAACAAAGAAATGGGAGCAAGAATGTGAAGTGGAAGATCACCGGATTCGTGAAGTTCAAGACCGATGGTGTCCCCAGAAACGGAGCAAGAACTTGGAGAAAACAAACCCAATTGAGGCGTGTAAACACCGCCCTTAGGAATTTGAATTCTGTGATACATCAGCTTCGTAGTCTAGGACGAACTCTGGAGCAGGAACAACAAAGATGAAGATAGATATTCCAAGTTGCAAAAGAAAGGTAGGGAAACCGTTTTTTTGTAACATCGGACCCGTTTGTATTTATAGGCAAAAAATTGGTTTGAATTAATTCGTAAGAATTAATGAAAACGTTACGGTAATTAAGTCAAACTTAATTAAGAATTAATTCGAAACGTTATTTAATTAATTTTAAATCTAATTCTTAAAGAATTAATTCGAAACGTTACAAATTAATGCAAACTTAATTGTAAGAATTAATTCAAATCATTATGAATTAAATGCAAACTTAATGGTTAGAATTTGAATTCAAAATAAACCCGTTGTGAATTTACTGTGATTTTATGACTAGGTCCATTTCTTATGCACGCGAGGCCTCCCATTTTCTCAATCCATGTATAAGCCCATAAATGAGTTTTAATATATAAACTCAAAAAAACCTTTTCTTTGTTCCATGTGGGACACAACTTTTTGTTTTTGTTTTTATTGAAAAACCTATTGTTTACAACAAGTGTTTCCTTTAGCATCATGGGATAATGGTTGTAAGCCTAAATCTGAAGGAGGTAGAGGTCTAGGGATCAGGAAAAATGATGATGTTAATAAAGCTTCAATTGTTAAACTAGGATGGAGAATCCTCACAAATAATGATAACCTTTGGGCAAGGATTATAAGGGATAAATATTAAAAAAATGACAACTTTTTCGAGATCCCAAAAAGTATGGTGAAACTCTATCAGGTGGAAAGAAATTACACTCAGAAAATTCATTAAAGTTAGCCTAAAGTGGTGTATAGAAGATGGTAAAAAAGTTAGATTTTGTATGGATCTTTGGGTTAATTTGATGTCTCTTATCTCCTTTGTGGAAGACAAATAATTTACAATACATCATTTGGAATGCTAAAGTTCATGATTTTATAAATCAAGAAACTAAAGAGTGGATATTCAATCCATTTTAGGTTTCCTACCTCCGAATGTGTTATCAGATATTAAATAAATCTCGATTCCTTTTAATTCTATGGAAGATAGACTTATGTGAGATTAATCTGAAGATGGAAAGTTTACTCTTGAATCAACTACTTAGGCAATGAAAAAGCCCTTAGTGCACCCTCGATATAAAATTCTTAGTTGGATTTAGAAATTAAATTTTGTTGGAAAAATGGGTTTAAGTATAACAATTTAGCTATCTTTGAGCTAAAAATAAAATGGGTCCCACAAACTCTTTGTAGTGGGTCCACATGGGAATGTGTTCTCCTCCATGAGGAGATGAAGATTATATATCGAATTGCACAAAACCGTTAAGGAGTGAATTAGAAATTGCCTCCAAACATCACCACTTGAAAATGGTAACAAAAGCTTTAAGCTTCAGAAAGCTTGCCCCACATCAATCGAAAATAAGACTTTTAAAGAAAGATATCGACAGGATCTCGACCGACATTCCTCCGTGGTTCCCGTGGTTCGCCTAAATGAGTTCCATCAGATAATTCCTGCGAATCGCACAAATGACCCCACCTAAAAGAAAAGTAAAACACATGCAGCACCACAATACCTAAATTATATATAAAAGTCCCACCACATATATAGATATGGACCCATAAACGTTCAATACGAATATCAGAGCATTCTAAGAGTATTTTTGAATTTAAGGTTACAAATGAGATTAAATAGATCCAACAAAACAAAGACATATAGGTGGGATAGAGTATCAAGTAAATTGTCAGCAGATAAAGCGTGTTAATTGCACGAGGTAGCCCTACGAACTGTCTGGACCTAAGGAACAAATTTAAAACAATAAACGTGAGAAATAAATCTCAAGTGAGGGTATAATTATAAGGAAAATAATATTTTTATTTTTTCAAAATTTCTTTCTCTCAAGACCTCACGTCGCTCTTGCAAGGTTCCCTCATGAAACATTTCACAAAACCCATCATTACCTAAGTCCATCAATATGAAATTTATGCTCAAAATCTAACCACGATTTTAAGAAAACTATAGTCCGGATCGTTCGCAAATATTATAACCAGCATAAACATATATAGCCATCAATGTCGTAAAAATAACCCATGAAAGTACCCAAACCATAAGTATCGAATATAACCAACTCACGACATCGCGGGCATACCACCGCCGGTAATCCGACCACGACCGGAATAACATACATCTAAACTCACGACATCGCGGACATACCACCGTTTAATCCGACCTCTACAACCGCGGGAAATAACATAAGACCAAACTCACGACATCGCGGGCATACCACCGCTTAATCCGACCTCACGACCGCGGAAATAACATACATCTAATCTCACGACATCGCGGGCATACCACCGTCGATAATCCGACCACGCACCGCGCGGAAATAACATACATCTAAACTCACGATATCGCGGCATACCACCGTTTGTATCCGACCTCACTACCGTGGAAATAACATACATCTAAACTCACGACATCGCGGCATACCACCGCCGGTAATTCGACTCAATCAAATACGCACTAATCTCACGACATCGCGGCGATACCACCGCCTGAACCACTCACGACCGTGGAAATAACATAGCATCTAATCTCACTGGATATCAGGCATACCACCGTTTAATCACCTCACGACCGTGGAATTAATATATAACAAACCTCTCGACATCGTGGCATACCAACCGTCAGTAATCCGACCTCACGACCGAGGAATTAATATATAACCAAACTTTTTTACTCACAATTTCTTTTCCAACCATTACCGTATTTTAATCAATTCACAAGACCTCGAAATCTCTTTCTTAAAACAATAAGTTTTCAAAGCGGTTTAAAACCTCAATCCACGTACCCAAAATATTCAAATACCACATACTCATCCAGGAACTCAGTAAAACTTCCAATTATTTAAAATATTGACAAAATTCACATGAAATGATAACTTGTTTTTATAAAACTGACATTTTCATTTATGCACAACCAACCGTCCGATCAAATAAGTTATATATGAAATAACTAATCGCAAATATGGCATCATAACAATACCCCCAAAACATTCTAAAAGCTAAAGTAGACCACTACTGCACATAGACGCTCAATTTGCTCCCCAGGATCGTTCTCCCGCCCGACGTGAGCGCTCTCGTAATATAAATAAAATATCACTTAAAGCTCCAATAACCGAACCAACAACATCGAATGCCCCCAAGGTCTTAATAATTTTGAACTATGAAATCATCCTAATTGACCGGATGTGTCCACTACACAATGTGGCCCTTATAGGCCCTGTGAACAAAATCGGGCTTTTTCACCCCGAGCTAATTTCTCGAAATTGAACCGTCCAATAATTCCTAAAAATATCCAATTTCACTATCTAACTTCAATTTTGCCAAATTTGACTAATTGGTACTCTATTTCAAATTCCGACTTCTCTATCTAAACAAACTAAAAATGGAAAACTAACCAAACGACATTCAAATTTTACAAACCATATCAGCTGGAAAGCCTAAGAGACTAAAGAATCATCGTACCATTACCTGGTCCAACAATACCGCGGGTGGCCTGAAAACCCGACGGCCGCCGATTTCGCTGCTTGTAACTTCCGGGAACGGTACAATCCGCAAAAGGACCACGTAGATGAGTTCAAGGTCCAAAATGGTGGAAAGGAGCTATGGGGTGGCCCGAATCAAGCCTTAAATGGCTTAAAATCGCGAAATTCACGGTGACCCACGATAGCCGCCGCTTCACCGCCCGATCCCGGCCACATCCGACCTGGGCCGGCCGCCTTGAAATCCCACGGCCGGGCATCACCCGGTGGTGGCGCACGCCATGGTCCTGCGCAGGTCTAGTAACAAGTACGGTGGTGCCTCGCTTGTTCAATCTTCCACGGCGTTAAATGGTCAAAATGACCCAACTCTGTCCCATTGAGAGCTCCTTCCTGGTGGTTTTGAGCTCAAAATGTCTTTGGGCCTAGGGTTTCATTTGGAATCCCAAACTATGTTTATATAGGTCTAGGGTCGATTTCGTAAAATCCTGCATTTAATTTGGACACCGATAAAGTGCCACTGCTGAACTTCTAATAGCCGTAACTTTATCCGTAAGTCTGATTTGCGACGCTCCAATCTGCCTACGAACTCGCACGACTATACTCAATGGAATGGCGCCTTAGTCAACCCAAAATTATTCCTTCTTGAAAAAGTCAACTTTGGTCAACCCACTAAGTGTTGGTCAAACCTATCAACTTCGTCAAACTTAATCAAACTTCGTCAAACGCGCTTCAAACTCATTGTATTATCTTTGCACGGCCATTACATATATACACTTACCTTGTAAAGGGGGGTTCGGGGCCCCAAGGAGCACCCCCAGCCAGGAAAGGGAGGACCTAGCACATGTTTGGTTCACCGCCCGCCCGCCTCGCCACGACCTAACTCGATTGGGCCGTGCTTGGGTACGGGTGTGGGTGTGGGTGTGGGTGTGATTTATCCAAGCCCTATCTTTTTGGAGAAAGGTGTCTACTGGCTGTGTATATACTTTTAGACCTAAAACGTTGTCGTTGCGACGAAAGCATAGTTACCATTGACCTTCCAAACGCCGCCGTTGAACCGAATTGGCGAATTTCTCCACACCAACGCGATTGTGTCCGTTTTCCTCAACAACGCACAAGCCCAAGCTTCATGCCCTAATTAAATACCAAGTGAATAAGTCTATAAATAGGACAAACATTCAAGCATTTAGAAATAGAGAAAAAGTTTCATTACATATCATCCTCATTTTAAGAGAGCAAGTGTTCCCGCACAAGTTTCCCCGGGTTCGACACCAACCATCGGGAGCGCTTTCCTTTATACGGGAGATCATTGTATTCCAGGACGATTACTAAGAACCACACCACTAAGAGGGCAATAAATTGTCTTAAGTAAATTGTGTCTAACACAAGACTTGATCATCCCCCACATGAATGAAATTGACTTAAAGTAATGCAAATGACATGCTGACACTAAGAGAGAGTCCAGTTTGAGATTTTCTGTATAGAGGAAGGTAGCTTGTGGCCTTGAACCTTCCCTTGTAAAATGCTATCGGGGTTACTGATTGATCAGTGAACATGATGTCTTGAACTGTTCAATCATTTGTGTAAACCAAGACAATAGCATTCACATAGAATCTTTCCTGACACGGTTAGTTCTCACGATTGTGTTCATTTTGGCCCTGAACAATTCCTGATTTTATGAGTGTTTCTAGAGAATTTAGCCTTTATCATTCTCATGAAACCGGCGCAGTTCTCACTCACATAAGTGAATTCTTCTGGAAAGTATTTTCCTATACCCCACTTGTCTTTAACAAGATATAAGAATCATTAAAAGCGTGGCTTACCCTGTTCAACGTTGTAGGCATCACTATTCTGATCATAGGAACGAATAGGAGATTTGTTCTCCATAGTGATCTTCAATGAGTCACACAAAATCTAGTCAGTCTTGAACCTGCATCTCGGATCTCCAAATAAATTAGGGTCAGGGTCGCCATTATGGCGACTTTAGTGTATGTGCTTTAAAACCTATTCCCTCGATGATTTACTAATCGCTTCCTAGTCAAACCTTTGGTTAACGGATCCGTAATGTTCTCTTTTGACCTTATGTATTCAATAGTCATAATACCATTAGAGAGAAGTTATCTTATAGTATTATGTCTTCAACGAATATGTCGAGACTTACCGTTATACATATGACTCTATTCTCTACCAATTGTTGATTGACTATCGCAATGAATGTAGATAGCAGGCATAGGTTGTGGCCACATTGGAATATCTTCTAAGAAATGACGGGCTTACTCGTTTCTTCACCAGCTTTATCTAGTGCAATAAACTCGGATTCCATCGTGGATCTAGCAATGCACATTTTCTTAGAAGATTTCTAAGACACCGCTCCACCACCAAGTGTAAATAGATAGCCACTTGTGGACTTCGAGTCTTTGGTGTCAGATATTCAATTCGCATCACAATATCCTTCAAGTACTGCTAGATATTTTGAGTAGTGCAATCCATATTTTTGGGTGTATTTCAATACCTCAAAACTCTAACTATTGCCTTCCAATGGTCCGGACCTGGATTACTTGTGTATCTACTCAATTTGTTGATAGTGTAAGCTATGTCTGGACGGGTACAATTCATGACGTACATTAGGCTTCCAATTGCTTATGCATATTCTTGTTGTGATATGCTTTTGCCATTATTTTTGGATAAATGTAGATTTACAACTACAGGTGTTCTCGCTGATCATATCATCTCGCTTTTAAATTTCTTGAGATTTTTCAATGTAATGTGATTGTGATAATATTAGTCCATCTGATGTTTTAGAGATCTTTATCCCAAGTATAACATTGGCAACACCTAAGTCTTTCATGTTAAACTTATTATTGAACTTATTGTTGAACATTTTCTTGGTAGTTTTAATGACTTCACTATTACTACCCATAATGAGCATATCATCAACATAGAGACAAATGATGACAGACCCACGTTCGGTGTGCTTGACATATACACATTTGTTACACTCGTTGATTTGGAACTCATTTGTCATCATTACACTGTCAAATTTCTCATGTCACTGCTTTGGTGCTTGGTTTAATCCATAAAGGGATTTAACAAGCCGACAAACTTTCTTTTCTTAACCTGGAACAATAAACCCTTCGGGAGCCTTACAATTTAACACTTATACATGAGCCTTACAATTCTCCTGCATCTATGTCAAAGTCGAATAGAGTTGTTTGAAAATGAATAAACCGATTTTTGTTCTAGAATTAATAATGGGTTTAGTTTATGACACTACAAGTGCACAGGTCATACAAGTAATAAAAATTGGATTTAAGTCCAGCTTTATCATTCTACGGAGATTGACAAGAATGTTGAAATCAACTACCTTAACTACTCAAGATCCACACTATTTGAACCTCCTTTTAATAGTTTGAAAACTAGAATTTTAAAGTCAAGATAATCCTATATTACTTTCATCTAATGAAAATAAATTTTGAATTCGAACTAACAAAAATCGGACTGGACCGTATCGCTAAATGAACATCGAATGAAATTGTTGTGGAACAGTCAATTTCTGCATTTTAATTCATTGATTCTATCTATCCTAATTTTTGGATTTGGATTTGTCAAAGATTCCTATTAATGCAACTTGGATTTCTCCATTATTCACTAATTAGAGGTCCCTTCTTCTTTCAAAGTCGGATCTAACTGCTATACTCCGTATTCAAAACACTCTTCATAGATCAGTATTTTTTTCAATACTCCATACCCATTTCTTAAGACTGCAGATTTCTTGCATACCAAGTCTGGGTCATTGAAAAACTTCTACAAAATGGTTGATGACTCATCCTTTAAATATGATGGATTTTTCCTTCTCTCGATTAGATTCAAATTTAACACAAAGATCTAGATCTATCCACAGATTAAGGTGAAATCTCTGATGAGTTAAATTGATAAATATTTCCCTTCAACCTCAACTATGAGTGAATAGGAAATCTATCGAAATGAACTCTTAGAGCTCCTTAGTTCTTCAATGATAGTCTAACATACCCTACAAGCTAAATGTTCCTAGCTCTCAAAAATCTCCATCTCTGTGTCACTCAGAGGGTTTCCTGGAAATCAGAGCAGGAAATAATCCTTGAGATGGTATCCGGTACTACCATTGGGAACAACTCAATTCACAAACAACATCAATTAAATAAATCAAAATCCAAATTTCAGGAAATTCCTTCCATTCAAGTAGGAAAAACTGTAACTAACAGCAGGTCCATTTCAATGGAAGTTGTGCTTCTCAATTACATAATCACAATCAACAATGGAGTATTGATCAAGAACATCCACTGTAACTATAATTCACTGGAAGAAACGAATTCCAAAAATTGTCTGAACTTCATTGATTCCAGGCCGTAATTGGAAAAGAGAATGAAAAATTAAATCCAACTTCTACATTCTAATAGATTACTGGTTCATATCCAGAAAAAGAAAAGAAAAGAAAAGCAAAGTCTATTCTAAAATATATAGTGAGTCTTTCTCGTCCCTCCTGCATACCGGGTTTCAAAACGGAAGCTACTTTACTAAAACTGTGGTACTACTTATAACTTTCTGCACTGGGTCTCGATTCCTGGGAAGCCTAGGTGGATTTCCTAAAATAAATGGCCTGGGCCGCTTAGGTCGCGACCGGAATGGTGTCGCTACATGAAAACTCGGTATGGTCCGCCAAGTCCGCCGCGGACCTCGTGAAACTCCGGTCGCAACGCTTTTTCACTTTGTTTTTGCAATTGTTGAGCTACGACCTGATGTTTTCTTCGTTGCAACTCGCTTTCACAGATTTCCGAATAGTGGTCGCAACATGAATTCTCTTTGTCGTGACCAGCAGTTGACAAAGAAGAGAACTCGTCGCACCCCCTTTTCGTTTCCAGGAATTGCGTCGCGACCTTAATTCGAAGGTTACGACCTAGCTCTCTCTCGCTTTATCGCATTTCGTCGCTGACTGATTCATGTCGCGACATCATCGTTATCGCCTCCTACTCGTCACGCCTTCTCTTCGAGTCGCGACATCATTCAATATCTATCTTCGGTGCAAGTCGCACTCAAATTTGTCGGGTCTCGCTTGTTTTCTTTGTCAAGACATGATATCACACCAAGTAGTTTCTTTAATCACTGTAATTCCTGTCGCGACCTCAAAAGTATGTCGCGACCATTCTTTCTTCCTATTCAGTTGCAACCTCATTTCTTAGTCTCAACAGTTTTCATTCAATTTTCTATTTCTGGTTGCAACCTGATTGTTCTTCCCTTTGTTGAAATATAGCGCCACTCGATTCTCAATTTCTGTTGTCATACATCATTTATATCGCAAATATGCTTTGATCTGCTTATGACCACGTCGGTCCCCGACCCCCTTAATAAATTCCGTGGTCAGCGAATTCAATTCCATGTCGCGACTGGCCGCTCTCGCTTTCTACCGCATTCTCAGGTCGCGACCTCAAAAGCATGTCGAGACACCATTTCTTTTGTCAGCCACTGAGTCTTGGTCACAACTCCCCTTTTCATGTCGCGACTTAAAGTTGTTTCCTCACTTCTTAGTCACAACAGTTTCTTCTCAATGCAGCTTCTTTTATTGGTCGTGACCTAAAAATTATGTCGCGACTGAATGGTTGTCTCTATCACTTTTGTTTCATAGCTTGATGTCGCCACCACACCGTCGCGACCGACCGCCTTTCCCTTTTTCGATTCCGCGGTCGCGACTTCATTTCTATGTCACACACCATTTCTAGTTTTCTCGCCTCATGCAAGGCGTACTTCACCATCGACTGCTTGTTTTCTTTTCGCGACATGGAAATTAGGTCGCGACAAGGTAGTTTCTTTGCTCCATGCTATTCCTATCGCGACTTCATTCCTGTCGCGACTTCGAAAGCATGTCGCGATCATTCTTTCTTCCAACTTCCGTTTCAGAACCTCATTTTTTTACTCCACAACAATTTCCCATCAAGTCATTTTCTTTTTCCTCGGGCTCACGACGAAAGTGTGTCGCAACCGAATGGTTGCTCTTCGCTATGCTCATTCCAGCTTGCTTAAATGTAGTCACGATAAATAATTGGCTCGTGACCTTTGATCGAGTCGCCTAACTTATATTTTTGTTGCAACCTTAAATTGCCTAGTGTGACACCTTGTAAGCTTAGTCATCGCTCATTCCATACGTAACCTCAATTATTCGTTGCAACCATAGTTGTCTTTCCTTCTGTCGACCGTAATGGTTCGCGACATGAAACCCTTCCTCGGGCTCTTTTTTTGTCTCTCAAAGAACTTCTTTTAGCAACAAATTTTTCATTCAATATAGTATGACTTCTCGTCAGCGACCTCGATTCTCTGTCGCGACCTCACCTGGCCATTGAACTACTTTCTACCTGATCCTCAGGAATTTTCATTTATCTATAAATTTCTGCAAAATATAAATTTGGTAAATAGTACATATTTCTGCATAAAAACAAGCAATTACATTGTAATAAAAAAAAATGGACTAAAAATTCAATGAGTTTTTTACTCACCAATTGTTCCATGTATATTTCTTCATCTAAGTCACCATTTAAGTTAAAAACCGTTCCTTACATCCATTCACGACCTCAAGATTGTGTATAGCTACAATAGCTATTAACATACGAATGGATGATATTCTTGTAACTAGTGAATACGTATCAAGTCCAAGTCTTCCTTTTTATTGTAACCTTTGACAACCAGTCTGGCCTAATATTTATCAATGGATCCATCTGCTTTCATTTTCTTCTTGAATATCCATTTATATCCTCGAGGTTTTGAACCTGATGGAAGATCCACTATTCCCACGATAATTCTTGCAAATGGATTCTACTTCATCGTTTTATACCTTCTTTCAATATGGAGCTCAGGCTCTATTATCGTTTCCTTAAAGTTTTGAGGCTCATCTTCTAACAACACGCGGGGAGTAACTGGACCAAAAGATCTTCGATGTTCTAGTTCTTTACTACGCCTAGGTTCATCATCATCTGTTTGCCTGACTACCGCTTATCAGTAAAGATTTACAGTTCTTTACTCAGTTCGACCGTGGTGGATTTGTAAGGAAATACATTTTCAAAGAAAGATGCATTCCTTGACTCGATAATAGTATTGACATGCATATCAAAAATTTCTGATTTATGAATCAGAAAGCGATATGCACTACTATTGTGTGCATATCCAATGAAAACACAATCAACTGTTTTTGGTCCTATTTTAACCTTTTGCATAAATTGGCCACTTAGCCAAACACCCCCACACTTTTAAGTATTTGTAAGAAGGTCTTCGACCTTTCCACAACTCTCATATGGGGATTGGTTAGATTTCTTTTAAGGTATTCGGTTGAGAATATAATTTGCAGAAAGAATTGATTCCCCCCACAAATTCTAAGGTAGTCCAGAACTTAATAGTAATGCATTCATCATTTCTTTTAAAGTTCTATTCTACGCCCTCAAAGAACACCATTTTGCTGAGGTGAATAGGTGTGAGCTCGTGTATTATACCATGTCAGAACAAAATCACCAAAAGGTGCTTCATATATTCACCACTCTATCACTTCTTATCACCTTGATTTTTCTATCAAGTTGGTTCTCCACCTCATTCTCGGAGTATGTTTAAACGTTTCCAATGCCTCATCTTTACTTCTTAATAAGTAAACATAATAGTATCTTGTACAATCATCAATTAATGTAAGAAAATATTTCTTACCACCTCTAGTTTGAATAAATTTCAGATCACATATTAATTCTAGAGGTTCACTACTTCTTTCAATTGATTGAAAATAAGTTCTTGCAAGTTTAGATTCAACACAAATCTCACATTTATGATTTCCGACTGAGCTTAATAGTGCATATTCCATATTAATTAATCTACGCAATATATTATAATTAACATGTCCTAGTCTACCATGCCACACATTTGAGGACTCAAGCATATAAGCAGAAGATGTGTTTTTATTAATATTCTTAATAAGAGGTACAATGGTCATTACATTCATTTTGAAGAGCCCATTGCTCATGTACCCCTTCTCCACATACATCCCATTTTTGGTGAGGATGACATTGTCTGAGACAAACATCAACTTAAAGCCCTTCTTACTCAACAATGATCCACACACTAGATTCTTTCGAATTTCTGGCACATGCAACACACCATTGAGAGTAAGTTCCTTGCCTAATGTCATCTTCAATACTACCTTCCCTTGGCCTTCAACCTTGGAAGAAGAAGAGTTGCCCATAAAGAGTTGTTCTCCATTATCTATGTTATGATATAAAGAGAAAATCTTCAGATGAGCAAACATGACGAGTAAAATTCCCTGTCCACCCACCATTCTCGGTATTGCTCGCTAATGAAGTTCACTCCTGAGACTACGCTAAGAGGTTCATGTGATGAGACATCGCCAAAAGGCCATTCACTCTGCCACATTGGCTCGAGGGCGTTTCTTCTTGAATTCCCTGGTCCTTCGCGACCATGATACCCCAAGCACGCGTTCCTCGCTTGTCGCACACATAAAGACTCGCTTGAACTCTTTTTCGCAGAGGACTTTGCTTGGGACCATCGTCATCAGGCTCTCTTGCTGTTATCAGGGGAGGTCCGCTCTTGTTCTACAACATTAGCCTCGATTCCATGATGGCCTTACCGCTCTCTTTCGATGCACCTATTGTCCTCCCTTATTCTCTGCCCTCACTATCAAGTCTTCAAGTCTCATTTCCTTCCGCTTTATGCTTTTAAGTAATTTTGAATTCTTTCCATGGGTGGCAATTTTCAATAATTCATCCACTGGAAGGATTCACTAAGAGACATCCCTCTACATGTATGTCATGCAAAACTTGTAGATCTTGAATCAATCGATCACAAGCCTGGGAGTCAAGCATCTTGTAGTCTGTAGAATTTTCCCCACTACAAACTCTCTCAGCCCTCGCATCCTCGCCTTGTATTTTTCATTCAGGGATTCCCACAAATTTTCTCAGAGTATCAAGGCGTAATACACATTATACAATGTGTTGTCCAATATTCAGATGTAGTCAGGCACAAGAAATTAGCATGCTCGCATGCTTCCACAACTAAGAACCACTTGCTTATCGCCATTTTCCTTCACGCTTAAAGATCCTCTCGGGCGAACAAGCAAATTCTTAAAGTCATTCGCAGGAACATCTGCTTGTCACCTCTCTGGAAATTCTGTCCCATTAAACTTTTCCGCTTCTCCACATCATACTACTGAGCCATATAACAAAGTTGAGGAGGCACCACGTAGGAGTAGAATCGCAGGCCACACGTTTGCAAAAACATAATATTAAGTTTAAGAAATAACGGAACCAAATTTTGAGCAATAAAACAATATTAAATCAAAACAGGGTACTAGAAGTTCTATAATTCAGAATTGTAGTTTTCTTGATTTTTCCAGTTCTGAACTTTAGAACATGAAGGCAGAACGGGGAGATTAAAACTGATATATATATATATATATAAAACGATAAATCACCTTAAGATTGTGTCCAACATTAAAGACTTGGATCGAAATATATATAAACAATAAATTGTCTTAAGATTGTATCCAACACAAGACTTGATCAATTTCTGATTTCTGCAAACAGGTTCCATTTTATTACATTACAATTTTGTTCACCTTTTTTTTTTTTCTGTTCTCATAGTCATACTGATATAGGTGGTCAACAAATTTAATGCCAAAAATTAAAATTTTCCTGCAATTGACCCTAAGGGAGGCCCTTCTCACTTGTGAGTTTCTAATAACGAGAAGATTAGAGATTACAAACAAATGTTATTCCTATAACCATAATAGTGAAAATATTAACCATATTTTTTAAGAGTTGTCCTTTCGTTCAAAAAATTTGGGATCGTATTAAATATAACTATCATAAGTCTCTCTTTTATAAAAGCAATTTCCTGGATTTGATTGAAACAATTTATAAAAATTATAAAATTGACTTTTAATTTTTCAAGCATCCTATGAAAAAAATTGCCATCATCTTGTGAAATGTATAGAATCATAAAAATCAGGTTTTGTTTTAAGAAAATGCAACTCAACCCCTTTCTCATCATTGAGAAAATTACCCTAGTTTTCATAATCTTCATATTGTTATTGGCAACCCTTATCTGCATAACGAAGGACACAAAGTCCCTCGCATGATTAAGAAATTGATTCGTTGGATCCCTACTATTAATGGAAGATTCAAGCTAATTTTTTATGGCTTGAGAATTCAAAATAGAAGTGCTTTAGGATGAGTTATTAGAGACTCGTTATTAGAGACTAATGGAACCATCAAAATGGCTACAAGTAGGCATTTAGACAATACTTCAATAATTATAGTGCAATGTATAGCTTTAAGATATGATGTTTTAGCCATAAAAAAATGTTTTTTTAGATTTAAAGATTGAAGGAGATTCCAAAATAATTATAAACTATTATGACAAAAAAATAATAATGTACCTAGTTCAATTATTTTATTAATAGATGATATTTAGATATTTTCTCATAATTTAAATATTCCCAAATGAGATATGTTTACAGGAAAGCAAATAGAACAGAAGTTTGTTTAGCTAAGAAAGGTAAATGCAATATTGATTCTAACATTTGATGGTCAAACTTTCTTATAGATGTTTTAAATTTTTGTTTCAACGATTAGTGTGGTTCTTTATTTAATTGATCATGTAGTTTCCTTTAAAAACAGAAAAAAGAAAAAGGAAAAAAGGTTAGCAAGATCGCTTACGAGAAATGTACCCTTAATACACTTTTTGTAAACTACAGTAAATAGAAAAAGTAACACCAAAAAATTCTGTGTTTCTTAAATCAATCAACCTTTACTAAATAATTTTTTCTTTCTTTACTTTCATTTTAACCTGGAAATATTAGCCCTCTCATCATTTTTAGTAACCTTTTTTTTTTTGGACAACAGTAACTTTTTATAGTTAAAAGATAATAAAATAAAATAAAAAATCTTAGTAATTAATTTATTTGAATTCAAATTATAAATTGAATACAGCATATTATTTCTGATATTATTATTTAATTTCTTTTAATAGTTATAGAATTTATGATTAAAAAACAATTTTAGTTAACTAATTTAATTTGGATTATAATTACAAGCAAGGACATGACTAATTAATTATGCGATAGTCTTGGCGTACTCTTACTATGGTAAATGATGAGGAGATATAGGGTCTGATTACAATGATTAATGTCATTTTTTTTTTGGGTATTTTTTAATAGGTATCATAAAAATCTCATCTAATATTTTCAAGTCTCGTTACATGAACCTTATTCTTATTCATTAATAGGTTTGTATATTAATCTTTAAAAAAAAATAGGTTTGTATATTAATTTTATTGTTTGTACACTTGTTACAGTAACTAAGTATTTACTATGAAATGAAAAGAAAAACGTAATTTCATTTTATCTCACTTTATTTTCCTGCTGGCCTCTTTTATTTTGAGTAAAAAAAAGATAATTTTTTGGTCATTTTGGCATAAAATGACTCATTTACATTTTTTTTTTATAATTTTCTTTCTCAATAAAGTAGTTATTTCATATAGATTTAAGTTTTTATTTGTTTTTCATGACTTAATTATCGCTTCAAGGTACATTGTCATCGCTCGGACGCATGCATTGCCGTCATCTCTTGCGCGACGAGCCTGCCAAGGCTATCTTAAGACGACGCTTCACCTTTCGTCATCGCGCGCAGCATTTATTCGCTTGCTATAACTGTATTTGAAGAAAGATATACAATCATATATAAAAATCAAATCAACGCATCACATTACGCCACAAAATTGTAATCATATGTATTATAGTCACAATGGTAATATCAAATATGTGGACTCAACTATCAAATATATAAGTTTTAAGTCGATTCATTATGCTATTAACTTGAATATAATTTCATAATTTATGATTTTTAGCAATTTTGATTCTATATTTCTATCAATAAAATTATTTAAAATTATTTATTGCTAGTTTAAATCGTATAAAAATTATTTTTCTTCAAAAAATATTTATTATGAGATTCTATAATAAATAATGAGAGTTTTTGGAGGCATTTATTTTTTACCAAACAAAAAAATTTAAAAATATGATTTATATAAATTTAAAATATTGTTAAAGCGTATTCAAATACTATAATTATAATTAAAGCTATTAAAAAAACAAACATAGTTAAAGTGAAGCCATTGATGATAAGTTTACTTTAATTATACTGATCACACTACCAAATACTTTTGATAGATTATTAAGCCAAAAAACAAACAAATAAACAACATCTAAATCTTATAAATATATTCAATATAAAATTATCATGGTACCTAAGATTTTTACGATATACTAAAATGCAATGTTTTAAAAGTTTCCAATATCTTCCATAAACTTTATCACATTCTTTTGTCAACATTTGCAACAAAACATAAGAGAATACATACTATGAAGCTAAACAATGATGTATTCATTGCTTCATGAGAATCGGATCACTGTAATGGAATATGTCCAAATTCCACATGATAACAATTCTTTCATTATGCTTCAAATGACTACATACATAAGAGATTTTTCCTGAAAAACGTATCTCTACAGGTGGAAAAACAACTCATTGATTTTCTGTCATAGGGTGTCTCAGGTTCTTACATTTATAAGATCCTAAGGTACTCTTTCAGCTTGGATGTGTCTCTTGGGTCAAGCCCACTTGGGCAACCCATGCCCATAATCCAACATCTCCCACTCTCTCATGTTAGGTTTGGCTTATCATAAACATCATCCTAATAATTCATACAGGTGAACGGATCAATCTGCTATCAATCGATAGTGTATGGGCAAAGAATACTTTTCTGACTCTTATACCAATCGGATTTGAGTTAATCGCTTTTTCTATGAATGATATGTTAAGTTGAATCATTCCATGACTATAGGAAACATCTTAAAATAGCCAACATTAACTCATTACATCATGATATAGTCAAAAGTCACAAAGGGTAAGGAAAATGAAATTCATATGTAGGATTTCTGGGACTCATATAGCGAAGAAGAAGGGGTCCATTCTCTCGCTTCCCAATGTTGTATGTAGGTTGTGTTAAAGAGTTGAACCCACACTGAAAAGTTACGCTTTTCCTAGTTTATTAGTGTGGATAGTCCTTCTTAGATTTGGGAGAAAGAGGGAAGATATGAGGGAACCAAATTTGTTTCAAAATTTGGTGAATTAGAACAATTATATATATAACATATTATAGGTCTAATGATGGCACTTCGGGGCACTTTGGCACGTGGCACGGATAATAATTTGAAAATACTAATATTTTTTATTTTCTAATACATATAAGAGTATATGAGAAGTTATAACCGCTACGCTTGTAACTATTCATGTTTGAGACATTGTCTGTCTTGAAAGGGTGCCTAAGTGTTCTATACATACAAAGAGGTTAGACACTGAAAACAACTCCTCAAAACTCTCATTCTCGTAGACTTTAAAAACAACTCTTCTTATCAAGAATTTCTCAAAGAGAGATCTTCAGATCGCCAGCCGCATGTCTTTAGGGCTTGTTGTATCCCCAGAAGGAATCTCGCCAGGTCCTTCGCCAGTCATAGTTTATATAATGGGGGCATTAATTCCTTAAAGACAGTGATCTTCACGCCTCAAAGCCTTGGTTCATATATTCTGTATCCACATTCTATAACACCCAATTGGTCATCTAGCACATACAGTATGAAATGCATGCTATGGCGAAACTACTCTTCTCTTTGTCAAAAATAAAAATGAGTGTATGTCTTGTTTTTTTTTTATAAAATAAATAACATCATATGAGTCTTAGTCTTGTCGCTTCTAACAACGCCAACCTAAAACTTTTGTCTACACATTCAATAATGTTAAACAAGAAGTTTCATACTCAGCTTCCTCCAAATAGACGCATGAATAGTAGGGAAGACATTTATATCAATTCACATAAAGAATCTCATCTTGATTCTCATTAAGGCGACCTTGTAAGTGACAATATGACCAAAGTCGCTCTCACTACGCCGTAGTCATCTCAATCTTGGTCTCATCTCTACTCGCTCTATAGCGCTAGAAGCGATTACTCATGTGAGAGAGTCAATCAAGTCTATGACATACTTCCTTGAATTATGCTAAATAGCATTTCCAAAAAATTCACATAATAAAAACTCTAAACAAGCGAACCATATGAAACACTTCTCATTTATTGCAAGCAAAAATACAAGTGGTCTGTCAACATATACAAATTAATCATATCCTACATAAGCCCAGGGATTTCGCATGTCTAACAAATGCATCACTCACTATTGCTTTTGGTAAATGGATCTGCTACCATTTTGCTCGTAGGAATGTGTCTTAGAACCACTTCATTTTGTTTGATCATGTCTCTGACAAAATGATATCTAATCTGGATATGTTTGGTCTTTTCATGATACTTCGGATCCTTAGCATAAGCTAACGCAGTCATACTAATACAATAAATCGTCATAGATTCAGATGTTGTTTTGACGATTTCTAAGTGTTGCATAAATAATTTTAACTAAATTGCTTCCTATATAGCCGAAAAACAAGCTACATATTCAACCTTCATGGTAGATAAAGCTATACAAGATTGTTTCTTGCTACTCCATGAAATTGTGCAATCATTAAGCAAGAATGCATATCTAGAAGTCGATTTGTGTTGATCAAGATCGCCTCCCCAATTAGCATATGTATACCCAACTAAGCACAAATTCCTTCCCTTGGTAGCACAAAACATAATATGATGTTCCTTTCAAATATCTCAATATTCTCTTCATTGCTATTCAATGCTTTGGACTTAGATTAGCTTGAAATCTGCTTACAAGCCCAACGACATAGCATATATTTGGATGTGTGCACGTCATTGCCTACATTAGACTATTTGAGTAAGGTACTTTGGATATTTGTTCTTCGTTAGGCTTTGGATATATATCACATTCATAGTTTGTGAAAGAAGGTCTCCTAGAGCCTTATATGCAAGGCGCCTTTAAGGCGTGGCTTTATGTGGGCACACCCCATTTACATATATATATATATATATATATATTTTAAATATACCACTATAACAATCATTTATCACCAAATATCATCAAAAAAATCAATCCAATCAATAAAAACACATAAACAATACCTCTAAGTATAAAAATTCATAAAACATGTCAACAAATCTAACAAATCCCATCGGCAAAATTTCTAAAAATCCATAGAAATTGTCAATGAACATGTCAACATACAAACACATATCCCTTGTCCAAATTCATAACCATTCAAACACAACACATTAAAATAACTAATTTGTCCACAACAACTGATCCTCATTCATCCTCCACATCCACATAATGATCATCATCATCATTGTAACCTTCTTCATCCTCCTCATTTCCCCAATAATCCATTTCTTCATCTTCATATATCAATGAAAGAGAAGGCATGGGTCTATAGCTTGAAGCTGTGTCATTCCCCCTTGATTATGGAAACCTGCTTGAGCTTGCTCTAGCTCTGGTATCAAATCTAGGCTCCTCGGCTTCACTTGATCTAGCAACATCACCCCATGTCAAGTCATCATCATCAAACACTAAATCATCTTGTGCATCTACATGGTCATGAGAATCTTCATCATCCATTCTTCATATCAACCACCCATTGCTCTCATCAATTTCTTTCAAGATTATTGGGTCAATGGTATCACATTCATTGTATCTTTTCTTCAAGGCTTGATTATACTTTATGTACACCAAATCATTCAAACGTTGGTGCTCTAATCTATTTTCTCGTATGGACTGCAAAATTTATAAGCACATAACATTTTATTACTTATATTTTTTAAACTTAAATATTTTTTAATGTTTTTAAACACATATTACATTGCTTTCAAAGATACTCAAATTCTTTCACAACCCAATGCACCACATGTTAGGCTAGACTTTCATGACAACTTTTTCAAATTTGTAGTCAAGCTCCAAATAAAGTCCACCATCTGGGCTTGTAAGAGGTAGATAATGATATAAAATGATTTAGGATGATCTGAACACCAATTGCTTTTCTAGTATCTAAAATATAATATAATAAATTAGATTTTAAAAATTAAGTAACTAACCCTGTTTGGTCTTCCTTTTCCTAATAGCCGAGTCCATTAATTCCAGCTACCTTCACTTTTAATATATATACTCAATTCATCCATGCCTTTCTCGTGCATCAATATCCTTTATCATTCTTTCAATGCATTTATATAATTGTCTTATACGGCTTCATCATGTCTAACTCGGTTTATCATAGAAGACTCGGGTTCAAGAAGTACCCAATCGCGTGTAAAGCAACATGAAGTCGACCTCCCACTTCCATCAATGATTTCGAATATCTCCTCGTACTTCTCTTCATTACTAAGAAAACTTTTCACAATAGTTTCCTTAGCTCTAGTCATGGCTTCATGTATTCCGATGAGCTTTTTCACCATCAACCAAGCTGGCACGCGAACAAAGGATTTGAAATCTTAAACAAATATGATAGTGTTCCAAAGAAGGCATTATGACCGCCTTAGCTACATTCTTCCCTTCTACCTCCTTGCCCATTTACTTTCTGACCATTCTACACTTGTGAACATCTTCCTCAAATTATTTTTTTGCTCATGTAAGTGAGACAATGTGATGAAAGCAATGGCAAATCGTGTCTTAGCAAGCCTAAGAAGTTCCCTTTGTCCAGTAAAATACATCATCATTTTGAGCAGCCCTAAACGGTTATAAATTTAGCCATTTAGTGATATGGCTGTCTCCAAAGTCCTCTTGATGTTTGGTAGCTTTCCAATGTCTTCCAATATCAAGTCAATGCAATGTGCAGCACATGGTATCCAATACAAATTAGGCCGCTTTTTTTGCAACATCCTCCCTACATCATGTTATATAATAAATTAAAATACATCATTCAAATATTAAAATCAATAAAATTTTACTTATTCAAGTCCTAGGAGTAGGTATTTGTCAATTGACATCTTATACCTTGAGTGACTATCTCGTGATAATCAACTACATTTTCACTGCCCCTGTCCACCCACTTCTGTCAAGAGTTCAAACATCTTCTCTCCACATAATCATTGAAGAAGCGTTAATGGATTTCATGAACATGGTTCCCTTAGAACAATTCACTAAAAAGTTTACCAAAGTTCTTTCTTTCCTATCGATCCATCCATCCGACATAATGGAGCATCCATTCTTTTTCCATTCCATTTCATGATCCTTCATGGAAGCTTTTGTAAGCTCCAACTCTTTCTTAAGGTGTGAGAGTAACCCTTACTCTCAAAATACATTTCTGTCCCTTCATCCCCTACACCATATTGACCAAGATTCCCAATCAGTGGGTTGGAAATCGATACGTGGATCGCATTGTAAATTGAATGGAAGCATCATACATCCACCTTGAAATAAGAGAGCAAGCTTTTCCTTACTTCCTTCTTGTAGGCGCCATTCATAGTAGTTCTCGAGTCATTTTTCACTCCTATTTTGAATTCACTGCCAAGACTAGAAAAATGATCCATCGGCTTTTTCTCTCTAGATATTTTCACACTACCTCTATCTTTATTACTTCCTCCACGTGTAATATTAGAAGCAACTCTTCTACTTTCAACTTCTTCATCAATGTCTTCAAAATCTTCATTTCATTTCACTGCCCTTTTGATTCTTTTTCCCATTCATATAATCTTCCATCTCTTGTCTAACATGAATCAGGCATTTCGTACATTTTTTGGCATTTCTATGTCCACCAACAAGATGTTGTTTGTGTCTATAGATGCCTCCCTTGGTTACCTTATCACAAAAGATACAAATAATTGTATTCAACGAGTTCATTAGGTAATCGGGTATTTATCCCGGCTTTTCTTTCACTCACAAGTAGGATGTGAGCCAACTTGAGTCTCATTTTTTACTGCTATTAGAATTCATTCTTCCTTCTTCCAACTTTTGAAATAAATCAATCACACAACACAATAATAATTGAAAAATACAAATTGAGACATATATTATAAAATATTTTTAAAAAAAATCAAATAAGTCATATGACTCATGTGAGTCATGTCATTTTACTACTAAAATAAAATAAATGAGTCATGAATCATGAGAATCATTACTCATTTAAAAGTAGAGAAATGAGTCATATCATCAATAAAGTGAAGAAAAAAATTTAAAAGTAGAGAAATGAAGCAAATACCAATGGAAGTGAGAGATTTTTCCTTTTTCCAAAATTTTCTTGGCTATTTTGGTTGATTTTCAGCTTCTTCTACTCTTGTACAATGTTTGGCAGTGTATTTTCTTTGTTTGGCTTGAAACTGAGCAAAAATGGGGGCTTGAGCAAAAAAAATGGCGAGTTTTTGGGTTCTATTGGTATAAATGTCGAGTTTTAGGGTTCTGCAGCTAAAACAATGTCGTTTTGGCCCTTTCTGGTACAAAACGACGTCGTTTTGGATGTTGTACGCTTTTTTTTTTATCAGTTTACAAATTCAAAACGACGCTATTTTCGACTGTGGCAATTCAAAATGACATCGCTTTGAAATCGTTAAATCACTTATCCAAACAACGTTGTTTGATAAGGATTTAAACTAAAACGACGCCGCTTTGTATAGGTTTAAAAAAAGAGGTTAAACGACGTCGTTTTATATCCCGTATATACCTCAAACGGTCGTTGGTCTCGGTTTAGAGAAAACAGAACTGCTCCTCGCACTCCTCGACGCCGGTAGAAAAAAAGGAAAAATGAAGAGAAAGAAGAAGAGGAAGATGAAGAAGAAAAGGAAGAAGAAGAGGATTTGAGGAAGATGACTTGCATCAAGACGTTCGCGCTTTATGGAGAGCTCACTTCGAAGGCGCGTCTCACCATTCTCTCCCGTGCGCCTCACGCGTGAAGGGCCCTGCTCCCGCCCGTGGGGCGCCATGGTTGCGCTTCGCCTATGCCTATGCTTGGCGCGCCTTTCACAACTATGATTAAGACTAAGGCTCAAATTCTTTTCAATAGGGGTATCCATGGGCTTGCAATCATGCATACAGTAATGCTTCAACATTTTCTTAATGTGGGTCTCCTCAGATAAACCCAAGAGTCGTTTTGAGCGATCCCTAAAGATCTTAACACCAACCACATAGCTAGCCTCACCCATGTATTTCATTTCGAAGTTCAATGATAACCATTTATTGGTAATATCTATTAACTTCTTATCATTTTCAATTATCAATATGTCATCGACATATAAGGATAGAATTATGAAACCAATATTTGAACGTTTAATATACATACAATGGTCTTTCCCCTCCATCGTGAAACTATCCTTACCATGGCTTGATGAAATTTGAGATTCCATTGTCTTGATACTTACTTAAGACCATAAATAGATCTTTTGAGCTTGCAAACTTTGCGCTCTTGTCCTTTAAGCTCAAAGCCTAAAGGTTTATTCATATAAATTTCTTCATCTAGTTCTCCATTGAGAAAAGCAGTTTTAATATCCATTGGTATAATTCTAAATACATATGTGCAACAATAGATAGAATGAGGCGAATCGATGCAAACCTAACCATAGGCGAGCATGTTTCTTCATAGTCAGCTCCCTCTTGTTGCGTGTAGCCCTTAGCTACCAATCGAGCTTTATATATGTCAATTGTCCCATCTGCCTTACGTTTAATATTGAGAACCCACTTGTTCCCAATGGTCTTTATGACTGCGGTAATCAATCAAGTCCCGCACTTGGTTAGATTTCATTGAATTTATTTCCTCTTCCATTGCTTTAATTCATTCCTTAGATGTAGGACCAAAAAGAGCTTCTTAAATGGTTTTTGGCTCTTCTTCATCATGGGCAATCATAAAGGCTTCCCCATCAATCTCAAATCGACGATAAGGAACTTTCTCTCTCATGATTACTATGTCGAGGTTAAGATTGTTCATGATCTTGTTCCATGTGACAAAATCTAACAAGTTTTCACTCCCACTAACTTTAGGAAGTGCATGATATCTCATACCATCTTCCTCTGTGGGAGTTGAATCAATCTGTCTTTCGCTCCCACTTGCCTCGAGATCTTCCATTTCATATAATCGGAAATCCCCATTTATCTCACCTCTTTTAAGAAAGTCCTCTTCTAAGAAAATGACATCTTGTGACTCAATTTATGTTACTTTTTTAGTAATATCTTCCCCCAAAAATCCATATCATTTGGAGAACTCTAAATATCTTATGAAGATACATTTCTTCCCCTTATGACCAAGTTTCCCATATTCATGAAAAGTATTATGAATATAAGTTGTGTATCCCTATAGGCGTATAATACTTAAATCAGGCATTTCGCCTTTCCATAGCTCATATGGGGTGGAAGGAACAGACTTAGATGAAACACGATTAATAATGTAGGTGGAGACAATAGTGCATCTCCCTAAAAGGAAATGAGTAAATTAGCTTGCACCATAATTGACCTAACCATGTCTAGCTATACCCTTTTCATCATAATAGTTTATAAATAAATCATATAGATATTCATGTCCTCGATCGGTCCGTAGTGCTTTAATATTCACATTCAATTGATTTTCGACCAATTTACTATATATTTTGAAGCATTTCAATGCTTCAGATTTATGGGAGATCAAATAAATGTGACTGTATCTGGTGAAATCATCTATAAAAGTGATGAAATAGTAAGCACCATGTTGTGCTCTTACATTCATTGGGCCATAGATGTCAGAATGAATAAGTTGTAAAGAAAAGTGCCTCTTAATTTCTGCCAATGGGCAATCTAGTTGCTTTTCCTGCCAAGCAGTGCTCACAAATGGGCAAATCTATTTTCTCAATAGACCCTAAAAGACTAGCCTTAGCTTATCTCTTTAGTAGATTATGCCCAATGTGTCCTAATCTAGCATGTCATTTAACATTAATGAATCATTGCTGAATCATTAAGAATAAAAAGCGTCGATGTATTTCAGACAATTCGAATATAATCTAATACAATAAATCCATCAAGCATAAAGCCAAACCTATAACAAACGTTGTCCAACATTACATTTACACAATCTTTTTCAAATACAATTTTAAAGCCAAGTTGTAATTGAACAACAACGGAAACAAGATTTCGTCGAACTTCTAGTACATAAAGCACATCATGGAGATAAAGAGTGCGGCCTTTCCGCATCACCAATTTACAGGTGCCAATTCCAAGCACGATTCGCCTAAAGGATTATTTCTCATATAGACGATCCTACTTCCTTTTGGAATTTGACGAAAATCCACGAAAGCTTTTCGATCCCTCACTATGTGGTCAGTTGCTACTAAGTCTACAATCCAATGAGGAACGGTCTCAGCTAACATCAGTCAACTACTAATATATGCATTAGAGTAGCAAGTTTGATCAAACAATACCTTTGACTCAGTGCAATCACGAGCAAAGTGACCAAGCTTCCCATAATTGAAGCAGTCCATGTTCTTGCTTTTATTGCCTACGTGACTTCTGCGCTTGCGTTTGTTTCCACTGAAGTTGGCTTTATTGCCTCCATTCATTTGCTTTATTACCTTACCCTTCCATTTCTTTCGTCTTGAGCCAAAGGTTCCGATTTTCTTAGACTCGCTCATATAAGCCTCTCCATAAGGCTTATCAGAAAGAAGGCGATCCTCCTCAAGCTTGACATGTCGTGCAACACCATCAAAAGTCTTGATGTTGTCATTGTGAGTAAGGTTTATGCGTAGGTGCTCCTAGGCACTTAGAAGAGAGCGAATCACAGCTTAGACCTGCTACTCGTCAGTTAACTCATGACTAACACACCTTAGTTCACTTATCATGTTAGACATGATAGTCAAGTGCTGCCTCATTGTGTGGTTGAATTGCTTCTTATAAGCATCAAACTTGAGTGTCAACTGTCGTAGCCTTGTGGTCGAGGTCCTACCATATTGAACCTTGACAACGTCCCAAACTACTAGTGTTGAGCGATGCTTCTCAAAGCACAACATCAAGTCATTTCTCATGACACTAAGCATCGGTATGTGAGCAACTCTATCCTTACGCTTATAGGCTTGATATGCTTCCATATCTCACATATGCTAAGTATGTTTCCATACTCAAGCTCAACCATCACTTGTATGATGGTTTCCAACATGTCTTGTTCTTTCTAGGAGATACTAAATTTTACTATTCAATACATCATAATTCTTATCATTTAGTTTATCTCCCTGGTTTAAGTCAGTGATAATGTTTTTTGTAACAGTCATTTCAATAATTCAACTATTTAAAAAAGACCACAATGAGCACACCATTTTCTAATATCATTTCATGTTGCAATCTCCTAAACCAATCAATAATAACTTAACACAAGTATCAGAAACAAAAATATTGTTATACAATCTAATCAATTCTTGTTAACAAGGTTCCGTTATTACTACTCAATTTAAACATGCACAATCGACTTATTAGATGCGATTTACTACACCATCAACCTAATATTCCCACAAATAATAGCATAATTGCACATTTTCTTTAAAAAAATGCATATTCCATTGCATGTGAAAAGAATATTTGTAAGCTACATCATATAAATATTCTATATATATTTCAACAACAAACAAGTAATTGTCAACAAGGATGCTAAATATGTCCCAATGCCTTTTTTTCAATTCATTCATCATCTGAGTGGACTAGATATTCTCTCTTAATAAATTCCCTTTATGTTAATATCTCAAACATTTTATTCATCTATGAGAATGTATTCATTGACTTACTAGATCGCCTAATACTGTTTTGTATCCGGCGCTCCAATTCTTGATTCAGTTCACTTACAATATTATTATAAGTTAAGTCACTTATCCTTTTTGTTAGCGCTTTTCTCTCATGTTCCCATGAATCAGACAAAGAATCCAACACTGTCCACATATGTTATTCCAACGACAACTCATAATGCTCATTGCGGCTACATTAACGCTCCATTGTGACAATGCACATTGTATTTAATTCATTCATCCAATGAATGAGTTTGATCTTTTCTATATGTGCATTGTCACTCCAAAGCTCCAAACATTCTATTCCTCACTACATGTGAGAATAAAATGTAATTAGCATTAGACATATAAGACATAAAAGTATATTCTTATTTTTAAAAAATATCAAATGACCATAAACTCATCTAAAAATATGCTCATAAAATAGGAAATTTAAAAACAAACATTTTAAAAAAATTCATCGAAAACAGAGTCTAGACGAGGTCAAACGAATCGAACAAAAGCTTCGTCATCAAGAAGCCAATGATAAATGATAATCCGGCCAACGACCACATTAGTAGCCAGTGACCGATCACCAACCAGAACTGCCAACGGTTACCAACCCGAACCGCCTCCAATGACTGGCCGAAAAAACTAGGAAATCCCAGATTTTTCAGAAAACTTTGAAAATCATAGAAAAACAATCATAACTCATAAAATCACGGGAAAAAAAACCCTATTGGAAAGCTTTCAACGAGATCTTTCCATTCACATCAAATTTTAATTAAAAAAAAGTCATCAAATGATCCAAAAAAAAAAACATTTAAGGTCCGATTTAAAAAAAGAAACAGTCAACCAAAACACAAAGAGCACCTTTTATTGACTCTGATACCAATGTCAACTTTTGCAGTGGAAAACATAAGAGAATACTTACTTGTTGAAGCCAAAAAAATGATGTCTTCAATGCTTTAGGTGAGAATCAAATCACTGTAATGGAATATGTCCAAAATTCCATAATACGAATACCTTTTCACTGCATTTCGAATGACTCACATGCATATGAGATTTTTCCTAAAAAATGTATCACTACATGAAAACAACTCATTGATTTTCTGTCATCCTGCATTTATAAGAACCTAAGATACTTTTTCAAGGATATATATCCCTTGGATGTGTCTAATGAGTTGCAGACTCTTAGGTTATGGGTCCGGACGTCTAATTTCAGTGACTATGCCCATAATCCAACACTTTACTACTAATCAAATCTTGTTAGACTCCATTTTACGAGTATTCATATTCGAATTTAAGAACAAAATACTATGAAAATGTAATGCAAAGTCCATAAAAGTATGATTGGGCTAATGAATGTTGGCCTCTTTGGGTGAATCCAACCGTCTACCTACTGAACCGGTATTGAATCGGTCCAATCATTTGTTGGGCCGTCCAATCGGACCTATCATTGTATTCATGAAGAGCCTACAACGGGGTTAGTTGACCAAAATTTATTTGGGTTGTGTTACGGTGTTACCCATTTTTATGCACTTACCCACTCAATTACCATGGTAAGTTAAATAATAATCATTGATTTTCACATATTTTCATGATATGAAATCATTAAATAAATAAAAATATTTAAATTCATATTTCATTTTGATAATGATTATACAATGATAAACATGATAACTTAAAAAAATAGTTAAATACATAGTCATAGACATTAAAAAAACATATTATAATTTTCTTTTTATATTATATTCTTTTCGCATCACATCTTTATAATACTTTATTCTTAAAAGATACTTATATTTGTCTTTTATCATTTAATTGATATACAACTTAACAAATAAAATATTATTAAAATCTTAAATTATGTATACATTAGTTCAATCACGTTGGTACCAGCTATTTGATAATTACTCTTTAAACCAATGATTTTTTTGAGTTTTAGACCAAAATAATTTTTTTTTAAATTATTAAATTAATTTAAAAATCAAAATAATTATCAAATAAGATATTAATATCGCTTGGCATAGCAACGATAATCTAAGTTAATTAAATATTCAAGAGTTAAACAAATAATTTAAAATTCTTAAGTTTAATTAACGTTACTACTGATTAAAGAAAGATTTAACAATTTAATTATTACTATATCTACGCATAAATGATATTTAAATATTTTAAGTTTAATTATCATTGTTATTGATAGTGATATTTAATAATTCAAATTATCATTGTTTATAATAACGATATTACATACTATTTTAACAATTATTTTAATTTTTAAACTAATTAAATTTTTTTTTTTAAACAAATTATTTCGATTTAAAACTCAATATTTCTTACCCGCAATTGAAAATCAGCGTCGTATATGTTATTCATGAAATGATGTATCTTAATGATAGTGTTACGACTTACGTTGTCTCTTACTTTTTTTGGTACCACTAAAAGATGTGGATACGCAAATTGAAGCCAGAATAGGAGTATATCTCACTGATGACACGTGGCTATAAGTTCCACTCGTTATTAATTACTATTGTAAAACTATTGATCCTCTAAACACGACATTGACATCAATTAATTTAGAAAACGTGGGATTTTCATATTTAAATTGAATTTGATCTTTTGAACTTTTAATTAAATTCTTTCAAATGTTATACAAAATGTTATATTTATACAGAAATACTTTTAAGAATTGTTATACTCATTCCAAATCTCAAAGGATTAGAAATCGGGATAATATCATCTCGAGGTGAAACTACTAGCAAGGGAGCAAAGTTGTGTCTTTGGTGCCCTTTCAATATACAAAATTGTTTAATTTATCAGGCAATGACCAGATTAAATTCTCATTCTTATTGAAAAGAAAACAGACTAAAACGAAATTAATTAATTCAACACAAAAAGCTTATCGCTTTAAATGTGATAAAAATATGTAAAATTTAAAACGATCTCTCAACGCACAATTTACTTATCTTCAAAACTAAAATATAATAAAGTACATACACATGATATATATGTATAAAAGGTATAAGAAAAAGAAAAATGATTCATTTATAATAATTTCATAATCTTTCAAACTAATATATATATATATATATATATATATATATATATGAAATAAAATAAAAAGGTGTGGAATGAGTAATTTTCAAGGTTTCAAAATTCTGACTAAATCGATCAGTAGTCCAACCTGGCAGTTCGGCGTCGGATATCGAGTCATTGGAATTCTGACTAAACTATGTTTGGTTTTCCTGAAAATTGGTTTAAGTCGAAAATACTATAGTGGCTGGCTTCCACTTCAAAATAGCCCAATCCTATAGATGAGCTTTGAAAAATAATATGTATATGTATATCATATACATATTGTGTTTATGATACAAGTGATTTATCGATTTTTAAATATAAAGTCTTTTTTTTTTTTTTGCAAAATAATATGTATATGTATATCATGTATGACATTCAGACAATGTAATTGTTTTGCAACAATTAAACCTTTGATTTTTTTTTGATTTTTTTTTTTCTGGTGTTACATTAGACTTCTTGCCCTAAGGATTTTTTACTCACCCCTAAGTTTCTAACACTAACTTTTAACTTACAAACACAACCCAATATTAATCTGACGTGGTAACCCTTACTGATATATATGGTATGACATGAATAACCTTTATAAATTGTACATATGACTTAAAAAAGGTCAATAGTGGCAAATTAAACCATTATCCTAAAAAAAAATGGCCAGTTTTAATGTTTTTGATAATGTAACGATTAATTTTAACATTTCAAAGTGTGTGCAGAGAGGTAGATGTGAAAATATGAAAATATAAAAGTAGTTTTAATATTCTTTCGAAAGATTCCAATACTCTATTTTTTTATTTTATTTTATATATAAAGATTTTTGTAGCCTAACATTAAAACGGTTAACATAAGGAGTGAGGGGTTCTACAGTTGAGATATAAGCTTTCATTATAATTATTAAAAATTATTAGCTTTAAAAAAAATAGTACATCTCCATATTTTGAGATTCATTATTAAAATATCTAAATATATGCTGTATCACTTATTTACATTTTACTAACATTATTTTTTATTATTTTATTATTATACTAATATTTTTTCATTATTTTATTATAATAATAATAAAATAATTATTTTAATGGTTTTTATTTTTTATTTTTATTTTTCAAGAATATTTATTTTTATTATTTATTATTTTATTAATTTTGAATTATTTTGCATATATAGTAAAATGATTTCCTTAATATATTCTATTTTTTGAGTAGTATTAATTTATTTTAAATCATTTATATTTTTTCTTAAAATAAAAATTTGAAATACTTAATTTTTTATTAAAATTATTTTTTGACAATGATATATTATAGTTTTTATTATTTCTCTTGAAAATGAAGATTGTTGATTGTAATTAGATAATAAAACATTAAGATTTTAATTAATTAATGCAATAATTTCTTATAAATAAAATTACAACTTCAAATTGAAAAAATGGACGCATAAATTACATTATATGATATTTTGCACATTATTTACTTAAAATAATACATTAACTATAAGAAACATTGTTACTATACATTGATCATGAATTCGCCTCAATTAATGCATTTCGGTGATTCTTTATCTTTAATTGGTTTTACGCTGTTAATTCACTCAGTTCCTACTTCTGTGCCTAGGCCACTTAGTTGGTCATTTAGTACTTGCACTTTTTACAATTTTGGGGCCCCAGCAAGAATTTTAGTTATGCGTATAATTTTTATAAATTGGTTTGAGACTTGAAAGGACCCAATTGGTAGGTCCAAGAATAACAGATACCACTTGAAAATTGCTCCTTAGCTGTACGCCGTAGCAGGTCAGAAAGTTGTTAGACTTACACAAGGAAGGTTAATGATCACACACTTCTCTCTTCCTGCTGTACTATCAACTTCCATGTACATGTAAACAGAATTCGATCGTTAATATATATATATATTTTTTATCATAACGATCAAGATTTAATGCCAAAATTTTTTGCATTTTTTTTTTGTTCAGGATTTAACGCCCTTCTCTCTCTCTCTCTTCTTTCCTCTCCTCGCGCCTTCGTAATTCAAATACGTAGAACACCAAAGTTTGGAATCCTGGAATGAACAGCACTCAAGCCTGGGGCAAAAAGTGGTTGTTACATAAATTATAACACAAAATTTGTTGAAGGTTTGCTGCAAACAAGGCTGATTCAACTGTCATAATAAACATTCAGTTGTGTTTCATTGTCATTGTTTTAACTTTTATTTTAGTTTAATTTAATTTTTATAAATTTTGTGTTATAATTTTCATTGTAGTAATTGCAAGTTATATAATTAGTATGTCTACTCAAGATATGATTCGATGTGAAAAACGTGAAAAGATGAGGAAAACAAAGACACCTTATCAATCTCAAAAAGCGAGCCAACCCGACAACCCAGCCAGGTGGAAGGCAGGGGAAGGTAAATGGTGGCAAAGCACACAAACCAACCTGCTCCCAAACCTTCTCCTTCTTCCTCCTCCTTTTTTTTCTTTTTTTTTTCTTAAGTTCTTTTTCTTTTTCTAAAATGAAAAAATATAAAAGTGTGTGAGTGAAAAAGAAAGGTGATGATTCAACTGTTGAACTATTGGGAGCACATACAAAATCAATGGATTGCCAAAAGATTTAAAAGAAAATGAAATTAGTAAAGAATGAACTTGTTAGTGAAGTACAAAGTGATGTGGTGGTGTGGGTAAAGAATGGCCCCAGTGAACTATTAGATTATGTTCCAATAAATATCTATGATCCAGACAATGAAAAATATTGACACAAAATTAAGAGACTTATTGAAGGAAAGAGGTCCTATTAGGGAAAATGATTTTGATTTTCCTAATGATGAAATAATAGACATTTTTCATTACATATTACACTCAAAATTATCAAACGGAGAAAAGCATGATAGAAAATGGTTAATATATTCAAAAAGATTTAGATAAAGTATATTGTTTTTATTGTGTTATTCAATTCAAAACCTAGCATGGGTCAATTAGTTAATGAAGGAACTAAAGATTGGAAAATCTTAGCTTTAAGCTCAAACTCATGAAACAACTAATGAGCATATCACTAACATGAATTCATGGTTGATTTTAAATAAGATTGTCAAAAAATAAAACCATATTGACGAAATATTCAAGAACAAATTATCAAAGAGAAAAGATTATTGAAAAAAGTACTTGTAAGAATTTAGTCAGAAAACTCGCTAAAATAATTTGGCATTTCTGGAAAGAATGGAGAAAATATATCAAGACAACAATGGAAACTTTTTAAGTTTAATTTAAATGACATGGAATTTGATCCAATAATGCAAGAACATGTTCGGACGAATTAAAGATGGTGAAATTCATAATCATTATCTCGCATAAGATACAAATGAATTGGATAAATGTTAGCTTCGAAATTAAAATGTAATCATTAATAAGATTAAAGAAGCTAAAAATATTTTCGCAATACTTGATTGTACTCGATGCAAGTCATCAAGAACAAATGACTCTTATAACAAGTGATGTAGATATTTCAACAAGTCCAATAAAATAAATATTTTTTAGAATTTTGGAAGTAGATGATACCTCCGCTGAAATGCCTTTTGATGAACTTATAAATGCAATTAAAAATCCTCGACTTGATGTAAATCATGTAAGAGGACAAGGATATGATAATGGATCTAATATGAAAGGAAAATACTAAGCAGATAAAAAGACTACTAGATATAAATCCAAGTACGCTTTTACACACCATGGATGTCATATGTGAATCTTAACCCTCGTACTTTGTGATATAGCTTTCTTTCTTTTCAGCGTTCTTTCTTTTTTCAACTCTTGTTCTAAAGCCACATCTTTTGGAGATTACAACGTATAAGGTTACTCATTATTTTCTTTCTTCAACAAACGATGGAAAATTTCCATAAGATAATATATCTATGTGTGTTAATCCTAAATCATTATCTCAAATGCGATAGAAAGTCGTATCGAAGTGTGTTAAAGCAATCAAGATCGATCTAAAATACGAAGATGTTTTAATTCAATTAGCAAAAATTAGTGAAGATCCTAAAGAAAAGGAGTGAAGCCACATGCTTAGCTACATATGCGAGATTGAAAACTTTGAATTTTTATTGCTATTGGGTATGAATATTTGGTATGATATAATATTGCTGTCAACACAAGATAAAAATTTACAATCCAAAGACATGCATATTGATGTTAAGTATTGATCAATTAAAGTGACTTATTTCTTTTTTGGAATCATATAGAGAAATGGATTTTCCGCTTGATTTCATCAAAGCGAGATCGTGACTTGAAATGGAAATAGAACCATGATTTCGAAAACGAAATTTTTAGAAAAACAATTTGGTGATACAAGTGAGAATGCACAATACTCATCACCAAGAATTTTGAATTGAGTATTTTATTTATACGATTCATTTATTTCTTCGATCAAGAGTAGATTTGAATAATTCAAAATATATGAAAATATTTTTGGTTTTTTATTTTGTTTAAAAAATTAAAATCCTTAGATGATGATAGCGTTTGAAAAGTTATCATTTTAACTCTTGGAAACTTTTTTGAAGCATGACTTATTTTCCATATCATTTGGCTAGATTATTCAAGAATTGATCGTATTAAGAAAAGTTCTATTAACTGAATTAACACTTCGCGAAACCCTAACTTATATAAAACTATTGGGATTGCTTTCTAACCCATGTATAGCTTTAGAATATCATAATAATACCAAGAATATTGCTTCAAAGAGAGAGTAGTTTTTCAAACTTAAATTAATAAAATCTTATCTCCGATCAACTAATACAAAGAAAAGATTAAATGGATTAGCTTATATTATCTATTGAAAAAGATATATTAACAAATCAATATAAAATTTAATCAATATTTTTAGATCTCAAAAAGTTGAAAATATCGTTTAAAATGAATATATTTTAATAAATATCACTATTATCAAAAACACTCTTCATTCTCGCCGCTCAGTGGCCTCTTGAATTTGTCAATTTCGCCCCTAACGACAATCGAAATCAAGCATGCTTTATCTACTATCAATAAACATTACATTCAAATCAACAACGCTTCCCACGAAAGATCAAATTCATCTTCTAAAATTATATTACGTGATTATTATTATAAAGACGCTGACATAATATCGCGAATACTCGTTTACATTTAATAAATGCCACGATCTTTCGACATCAGAATTTAACATGACGCTTAAATTATACAAAAGTTGATTTACTACCCTATTAGTTTTTGGTATTTTTTTTTTTTATCATTTAGTTATAATTTTAATATAATTTCATTACGTGAATTCTTTAATGTTGTTTTATTTTCATTTAAATATATAATAACGCAATAATTTTATAATATAAATTATTACTTAAAAGATTTTGCGCTTTTAATATATTTTTATTTATTATAATTTATTTATTTAATATAAATTTATATTTATACTTAAATAAAAATGTGGGGTAAAAGTATTTTTATATATCATATTTTTAAAATATTCTTATTTTAAAAACAGAATGGTAATAATAAATAATGACTAAATAAAATATTAGATTGCTTATATATGGTTTCTAAAATGTATGTCTCATTATTCTAAATATAAAAGATATAAATTGAAATTAAAAATAAAAATTCATTATTATAGATGTTTATTAATGGTAAATGTACAAAGAAAACTATAGAATATATTTGAGTTTGACTAATACACTCTTCATTCCAAGAAAGGTTTCCTCTCCTCCTCCTCCTTCTCTTCTTTGAGGTCACATTTTTTTTTTTTTTTTTTTTTTTTTTTTTAAATATACTTTTACTTGTCGATCAATAGAGAAATATATGATTTCAATACAAAGTCCATACCTAATTTGGGTTTTGGTGACAGAACATTGAAAGTTTAAAAATATAGAATATCTAAAAATGAAAAGTGTCGATTTTATCTCTTTTATCACTAAAATGGCATATGAAATGAAGAGGGATCAAATTCAAGGCTCATTGTGTACAATTTGTTATCTTGAAATTAAAGGAAGATAAAAACTTATTTTTTCGTTCACTTCCCTTTCTCACCATGGATATTTCCACTGCTTGACTTTGCAGAATGTAGGGGTCCAATATGGTTGAGAAGAGTCACCACGTTTACTTGTGATAAACTTTAATTGTTATTATAATTTCACAAGATCTACTACTAACTTCTACCCCTCAAAAAAAAAAAAAAAACTTAACTTTTCCTTTCAAAAAATAATTCATAACTTCTTTAAGGCTTCATTTGAAACCCATAGAGAACCTGAGAAACAAAAAAAAACATATTAAGTTTGGTTTCACTTTAGAAAATATAAAAAAAAATCAAATGTAATTAAAATTCTTACAATTTTATATATTTAAAATTTTTATAGTCATTTATAATAGCAAAATAAATGAAATAATAAATTCACTATTGTTTAAACTTTTTTTTTCTTAACTTAACTTTTCTTTTACTTTTACTCTATATTTTTTTTTACTTAATGTTGAATATAACTTTTATTTAACTTATTATCGAACTATACCAATAAAGATAACGGCTTAAACGCTGCTTTTTTAATATCAAAGCGTCTATATTTAGACCGTCACACTGACCACATCGCCACGCGCGTAGAACGAAATAAGCCCGTGACAATTGGTATCATAATGACAAAAGTTCATCACGCTTTATCGACTTTGCTACCAGCCATTCTCCCGGCGACGACAAGAATTGGACGGCCGCTGCGGCGAATTGCCGCACCACGAAGAGGACTCATGTGGCGCACGCGTTCCTCCATATCGCATGGTATTTCCGCTGCCGCCTGGGTAGCCAGAACAGCGCCGCTTACCAGGTGGCAAGTCGGCGAGGTACGCTCGCGCGGAAATGCAGAAGTGCTCCTTCCATGGCCAGCGACACGGTCAAGATACTGACGCCCCTTTCGCCTAGGGGCATTAATAACCCACAGCAAGTGACGATGGCTCGTGCAGCGCCTGGCAAATGTGAGACGGTGAAAGGTGCCTACACTGCGGCAATGCAAGATATTAGGTGAGGGAGAATGTCACGAACTTATTGTGTGAATATCTGTGATTGTAGTTGAAGACATTATTGGAAGACAAGCACGCAATGTGTTTTAAAGAGAGACGCGAGAGCGCCTGTATGCGCGTTTCGATCAGCGTTCTTCTTCAGTCAGGCACGTCGACCCTAAGTAAGCCGCAGGAAATATCATGGCCAGGATCGACTACGGAATATTGACCTACTCCCGCACAAATCAATGGAGCTGAGCCGGGCCTCCACGAGCCCGGTTATGCGAACTAACAAGATAGAGGGTGAGGCAAGCGCTGGCGACAGATCGGGTCTCATGAAATACTGACATGGCATCATTCCCACGTGGGTCGCACATCAAGGCGAACGAAGAGGCCTACGCCAACATCTTAAATATTTTTGAAACACACCAAGTCGAATACTGTCATGAATGGATGAGAGCACTATATTTTTAAATAATATAACATTTGGTTAAAATGCCTAAATAATCAAAATTTGTAAAAGTTTTAATACTTTCCACATTTTTTCAAGACACTTAAATGTATTTAAAAAATGTCATTTGTCAAGCTCATATATTTACATTTATCTTTGCAAATAATTATTTTTATAAGAAAATAAAATTCTGTATTTTTATCAAAAAATTAATGACGATTATATTTCCAAATTTTAGTTTTCAAAAGGTATTTTCATCAAATCATATAAAATGAAAATATTTATTACTAAAATATAAAATATAATATATGTATAAGACATTATATAGATTTATAAAATAATGATAAATAATTATTAATAATTATTCTTATAAAAACAAATTAGTTTATTTATTTTATATAACTAAAATATAAAGTATAAAATTAATAATTTTAAAATAATAGATTAATGAAAACAAAATTAAATGTTCAGAGTTTCAAAATATTTGAAATATTCTATATATTTTGAAATATTTAAAGTATTTATAGATTCCAACTTTGCTGAATTAAAAACTAAATATTTTAGTTTTTTCCTATTTGGAAGAAATTTTAAAAAATTAAAATAAAGTTTATTAAAATAAGCTTCAAAACAAACTGACTAAACTCAAAGCCTGATTTGCTTTAGAATACAAAACAAAATACACATTAACAACAAAAACAACAACATGTAAACAAAAAAATGCTTTGATCACACCGGGGCAATACTCAGAATTTATTCATTAGTTTGTTTGTTTAATACATATATATATATATATATATTTTTTTTTTTAAATTGAGGCTTCTCATATGATATCAAATATTAAAAAGTGTTTAAATAATTGTTGATGATTGTCATGTTATAATTGAGTACATAAAGATTCGAAAGAAAGAGGGAAGAATAAAGAATTGGTTATAACTTTTTTTGCTGAGAACCGTAAAATTATTAATTTCCGAGATGAAATTTTCTTAACCAAGTGGAAAGTGCTGGGATCCGATAGTGTTTGGCTTTGCCTAAACAATCAGTTATTGATCACAGCACATACAGGGTAAAGTAAAACAGCTCTGGTTCGCTGCTAGATCACTTTTTTTTTTTTTTTGACAACATGAACATGATAAGCAGTTGATAAAACGAATCTAACCCAAGTAAGAATATAGCGAAAAAAAAAAATGGGGTGGCGTGTCTGTAAATATGTCATAAAAGAGGGGTAAAACAAATGTGAAATCAGCATTGGAATTAAGGAACCTGTGGGCCCCTTGAATATAGAAGAAAGAAACGGCGGAGTATTGGGGGCATTTCAGCGTTGGTAAATCTATAGCGGTAGCAAGGAGAAAGAGAGGGGAAGAGAAAAGGCAGTGGTATGCCGAGGCACGCGCGTGTGTGGTTTTTCACCCTGCTGAGGAGCGAAAAAGCCTGGCGTAAGAATCATCCCCATGTCCAGCCGTCCCTCTCTAATTTTAATCTGTTTTTTTTTTTTTTTGCCTCTTTTACGCCCTTTCTACTTGTACTCTCTTATCCGAATTTTGTATGTTTTTTTCTTATTTTTAGGTTTGTGGCTAAACCGTGAGCTGGTACACACCCATCTGGTCAATTTGATGGTGTGCGCTTGCACCATCCCGGTAAGGCCAAAGTTCTGTCATTTTCCTGATAAAATTAAGGAGAAGAGAAGGAAAATTTGGTCCAAAGTTTTGATTTTCTGTTTGTTGATCAAAAGGCGCATCAGGGCTGAAATGGAACTGTGTTATTACTCTATGCGATTCTTATTTCTTTAACCTCTGAACTTTTGGACCTCGAGTTGAATTTACATATTATTGTAGTTGTTTTGATGGTTATTGTAGTTCAATTTATTTATTTTAACTCTCTTAGCAGCGATTTGTAAAAGGTGTTTTATAAAAAAACATGCTGTTTTGGTAAAATTTAGGAAACACTTCTAAAAATCTTTTAAAGGGAAGGGTTTTCTTAAAAAACGCGGGGTTCTCTTAAAACACTTCATGAGAAACATTTCCTCCTCTATCATCAACATTTACTGGGGTTTGTTTGTTTTTTTATGTTCTTTTAGCCTTTTACTTAAATTACTTTGTTTTTCAACTTTAAATCGATTGTTTCTCTACTTTTTTCATCTCTTATGATAAATTTTTGGCTGCAAAGAAATTTAACATGTTGATTTTTCAACATGTCATTTTAACGCTTAATATAAATAAACTGTTACAAAACAAGCAATTTAAAGTTTATCTCTATTAAGCATTATTTAGTGGTAAGTTCTATTTAGGATTAAGTAAAAAAGAAAATACCACCTTGTGGTAGCATTGCTTTTCTAATCTTAGTGTTGTACTGTCTGATTTCAATTTAATCAATAATGGTCACCGCCGGGTGATTATTTGCATGTAATGAGCAGTCTATTTATTAACTTTTCTGTTGTTCTTGCCTGATAAAGAAATTTCTTCTTGCTTGGATGGTTAATTTCTTAATATTTTTGATTACTTTAGTAGTTAGTGCTCTTTTTAGATAGATTCATGCTTCTATTTTTAAAAATAGAAAAGATTCGAAGTTTTTTCATAATATATAATAACTATTATATAAAAAGCATGGACTTCTGTTATGTACTTAAAAATTACTTTTAAAATTTGAGGTAGCAAAACTCTCTTTTAATGCGTCAAATTTTATAAAATATTTTTGAAAGTCTGTATCTTTTTAAGGTAAATCTAAGAGCTTTGTTGCGTTTTATTTAGCAGTTTTTATCATTTTTGTTTTTAAAAATAGAAAACAAAATATATCTACATGACATTTTGAGGGGTAAAATCTCTAAAGATTACTAATTGTATTGATTTTCCTTGACATGCTGTCCTTTCTTTTGTTTGAATTTTTGTTTTGACAGGCAACAAACATTTTATTAAACAACTATGCAAAGAGTTTCCAAACAACCAAGAGGGATATTAAAAACAAATTACTTAACTAGAGCAACTTATCAATGAATTCTAATGATGTAAAGACACCACACCAACACTGGTAAAGGGATAAAAAACAATAAAGATAATTACACCAACGACTTTCTAATCAAAGAAAATCTGTATTAAGAAATGTGAGTTTGTGGGCGTACATTCTGAATACTCTATACTTTCAAACAATCTATTGTTCTTCCTTTTCATTTAGTCCAAATTAAGCAATGGAGCAGCCCCCCGATGCTTTTAATGCCTTCTCCCCACAAAGCCCCCTTGTAAACTGGGGCCAGTCCCCGAACTGAGGAGGCATGCCCACTTTATTCTGAACAGTCAGCACATATGCCCAAAGTTCTGTTTGCCATAATGAAGAGAATGTGGTCATCGTCATGATTCTTTGAAGTGTACCCTTATTTCTTTGAATAATTATATTTCGCCATTAAACAGGAACTTGAAGGCACAGTTTTAGAGTATCAGCATGACAATTTGGAAGGAATTTCAGAAACTTTCAGAATTTGTGATATTATAGTTGGACCTCGTTTCTTCACCCTCTTGTGTGAAAATGGCTGATGGCATCCAATGCTATGAGGATTTAGAAGGTTGTTGATGCTAAGATAAAGATGTTTGACGGTATCAACATCTCCAACTGTGCTTTTTATGAACTCCTACTGAACATTAAAATCCCTCAAAAGTACTTTCACATGTCACAAGCTGCTGATAAACTGTAAATTGGTAAAGTACTTCTCGATTTCAACATCTAGATGGAGGGTAGCTCCAAGTAAGCCTCAACTAACTTAAGGTAGTAGGGGGAAATGTAGAAGCATCTGCAGCAAGGAAACTAGTTGTAAATTTTAAAATCAAGGGCTGAAGAAGAAAATTTCCATTTGGAAATCTTATTTCCTTATATCATATTCTGAATACACTAAACAATAGCTACATCTCCAACCCCAACCACTAAGTGGTTGGTTGCTGTAAAAACCATTGCTAGACATGTTGACTTCCCAGATTGAAGTGATGCTCGTCATTGTTGAACCATGAGTTTTCTTTCACAAACTAACCTCGACATCTAACAGCCTAACTTACTTCATATGTAAATCATGATTGCGAGGATGACTTGATTATACTGCTTATGAACCTGGTATTCTGTCTTCTTTCCCATCTACTTGAGAGACGGTGAGCATGAGCAATTTTTGACTTTGTTAAGCAATGTGATAACCATGAACCAATTTTAGCAATCTGCCATTTGTAGTATGAAGTTCTCATGTCTTCTAAATCTACCGTCTGACTTCTTAGAATTGTCAATGTATCAAAGCTTTTAGAGGATTAGAAAATGACATGCAGGAATGATCAAGGAAAATCATGAAATTAGGTTGTTATTGGCCTTTTTCTATCTTTTTGCCTGCCCATTCTAAAACGTGAATTATATTTTTTTGCCTATCAAAAAAAAAAAAAAGGTCCTTCAAAGCCTCTCCCTTTTAGACTTACCATGAAAGTACAATTTTTAAAGAAATTGCTTCCATAATTTTTTCTTTTTGATTGGTAAAAGGGGTGATTTGATTAAAAGACCTTTTTTTTACTAGTACACAAATTTGTCCTCAATTTTATTTAATCCTGGGCCCCTTCCCTACGCCTCAATCTCTACTCGAATGAGAGGGCAACAGGATCAAATTAGGATTTAAATGTAGCTGAATAGAGTATTAAAATGAATTTGATCCTACTGATTTGAAAATTTCTGCATTTGTATTAAATGTTGAATAAAATGAAAATAAAGCATTATAGCAATAGAACAACCCAGCATAATAGGATTCCTACTTATTCTGGAAACTGTTTGGGGATTCTACTTCTGATTTAATTTGCCTTATGCATCATTTAGACCATTATGATTCCCATAATCAATTCAAGGTTGCCTGAATGTTTGTGATATTGATCTAAACATTAAAAACAAGTGGTGATTTATTTTTTCTTTACTTTGAAATAACATTTTCTTTCTTCCTGCCGTAGTTTAAAAGCTTTGTTTTGGGAAAATTTTAGGGAAAAGAATTTTCAAACCAAGATTGATTAAGCCATAAAGTATTGTTAAACTATGATCACATGTTCTTTGGGGTGAGCTGCTTTTATGAACTTGTAAGAGGAGCCCTTATGAGTATCTTAGTTTTAGTTTTCTGTTACTACTGAAATGTTGTTTTCATTTTGTTGTTTTCATTGTATTGCTTATTCTTTCCAGCTGTGGTAATCCTTAGGTGGCCCAAGGATTATCACAGCTGGAAAAGGAAAACAGAATGGAAAAAGAAAAAGAAAGAAACTTATGGACATATGGAGCTAATTCAGAACTATGTTGTGTGCCTTTTCCTTTACTGATGCAAATTATTGTTGTCCATTTAAGATTTTTTTTACTCTAGTAATTCAGGTTCATGCAACAAGGACATTCATGCATTTTGTCATTAAGTATTATAAGCTATGGAAGAAAAAGGACCTAACTGCTGATATCTTGCATTTGTCTAGTGCATCTTAAAATGTGTTGATTGAGGAATATTGACCTTTTGATCATTACAGACTGATTGGGACAGATACTCCACTTTTACCTTCACTTCAGTGAGGACTATCCTAGCAAACCCCCAAAGTGCAAGTTTCCTCAAGGTTTCTTCCACCCTAATGTATACCCTTCTGGAACTGTGTGTCTCTCAATCCTCAATGAGGATAGTGTAAGTACTCACCACTGCTCTCCCAGGTCTTCATGAGACCGGCTGCTTGGCTATACAGCTCCTTCAACCAAACTTAGATACTCAACATGTTTGGCACTTTGTTTAGGTTGAGACCTGCCATTACAGTGAAAAACAAATTCTAGTGTATTCAGGATTTGCTGGACCAGCCCAATCCTGCAGATCCAGCAACCATGGTATCAGCTCTTCACCCAGGTATCTTCCAATTCCTCGGCACTGCAGTTTTGTTTTGTCAGCATTGTGGTGTTGCTGTTATAGCAATATTTCTGTTCTAATGTATGATATTATGAATTTGCAGGAACCCTGCAGAGTATACAAAGAAGGTGCGGCAGCAGGCCAAGCAATATCCACCTCTTACGAACTGATGCTGCCATAAATACAATTAGCTCATTAGTCGTCTCCTGTATTTATTTGTAATACTTGCTTGGGATTGATTAATCCCATTTGCAATGAAAAAGGTCTTAGTGTGGACACCAGAAATGGCAAAACTTTCTGGCAAAATGTTTCCTGCAGTGGAGAGATCTATACTTTCACCTGTTTTGTGTGACTAATATGGCAAAATATGGTTAAGTCAGGATTTCTGAGTTTCACTAGAAGTCTAAAGACAAGCACATGTAAGATGCTAGACATTATTTATGTTGCACAGATCAACTTTTGTGTTTCTGGGTGGGATGGCTGACAGTGGATACAGGTAGGTGCTTTTAGGCTGACTTCATTTATAATGTCATTCAATGTGGTAAAACTTTCTTATAGTTGTTGCTAGATTGATCGTTAAACGGGGCTTGAACTCTCAGAAATGGCAGCAAGGGAGGACCTTGTTTGGCGGTAGAGGTGATGGAGGTGAAGCCTTTGCCATTGTTCTCTCTCAGAATTATCAAAATTGTGCAATTAGAGAATGGAGTTTGGATTAATGGTTCTATAAGGCATCTTATACAAAGGGAAATAATTATATTTTATTTACATAATAGCCATGATCATCATCATCATCAGATTTATGATAATCCTTAGTGCTCGTTATTACTTCATGTTCAGTGGACTTGAAGGAAGAAACTATTCAAAAGGCTTTACAGTCAATAAAATTCTTTCTAAAAATCAGCCTAGATTAGATTACTAACAAGAAGAAATTTCAGCTAGCTTTAAAAGGAAAGGAAAGGGAACAGCTAAGTGCTGTGTCCTAACATCTTGAGCTACTGGAGTCTGGGCTGCGTAATGCAGACGCGTTACAAATTTCTGCACATGGACGCTGTCTGAATGATCTAATCTCCTTTATTATAGCCTTCAACTGGTTGTAAGACGATCCTCCCTTTTCAATAGCCTCCTTTGCCAACATACTAAGTAGGCTTGCTTTCTTCCTCATCTCGTCTGCTGCAATGCTCTGTCCATCACCACGCCTACTGCTCTCCTCCGATTTTCTCCTGCTAATCATCGGCACCTCCTTGCCGTCGCTCGTTCACACCTTCCAGACCTCGTTACCGACCCCAACTCCTAATTCCAACACTTGCGTCAACAGTTTTTCGTTGTAAAATTGCTCGGCGAAGATCGGCCAGGTGATCATGGGTAGGCCTGCGCTAACACCTTCAAGGATGGAGTTCCAACCACAGGAAATAAGAACCCTCCAATGGCGGATGCTCAAGAATCAACACCTGGGGAGCCCATCCTTTTATTATCTGTCCTATGCCACTTTGGCCGGTTCTTTCTTGGAACCCTTCGGGTAGCCACCATTCTTGGCTCCCATCCTCCCCTCCATCATCTGAATTCAGGACTTTCCCGACCACCCAGATGAATGGGTGACCCGAATCTTCTAGTGCGATGGCAATCTCTGTCAGCTGAGTCTTGCTGAATCGGGTTAGGCTTCCCAAGCAGATGTAGAGAACCGAGTTGGGTTTCTTAGAATCAAGCCAACTCAAGCATCTATCTTCATCGAAACCAGATTTGTTTCCCCTTTCAGCTTTATCGTCTGAGTCTTTGTTGAACAGTGAGACCGGCCCTATGTGCCATGCCTTGATTCCAACGTCGTGCCGGTAGTAGTCGGCATAAGCTGGCTCCAATTCGTAGTAGCTGTTCATCAATGTCCCAAAGCTCTTCTTCTCAGCCTCTTTAAGCCTATCGAACAACTCAGAAAACTCATTTCTACATTTCACAATGTCCGGTAACTGTGACCTCGTGAGTTTGATTTCTCCCGGCAGCCCTCGGACGAAGAAAACATCAGTCTCCGAGGATACATCCTTGTGAGGTTGGTATTGTTCAAGGCAGTGGGAGACGCAGAGATTGAAATGATTCGCTAAACGAGAGCCGAGGAATCCCGAGCTCAGCCGCCAGATCCGCCGTCCAGTGGAACAGAACGTCGGAAGCAATGCAATTCGGACGGTGATTGCGTATGATTGTTTCCATCTGCGGTTTCATCATTCGGATGGCTTGGAAGAGTTTCATAGACATTTCTGGGGCTAGTTGAAATCACCCCGCAGCCGTCGGGAAGACTGGCTTCAACTGGATGAAATTTGAGAATCCGTATTCAATTTGGCGACCGGCTTCGATATCTCTACGAATGACGTTCTGAAAGCAAAAAGCGTTCATGGCAGTGGTGATTATAGTAATCCTAACACCATGAGCCGCAAATAGCCTAGCGATGTCTATCAGAGGCATCATGTGGCCTGGTGCCATGTATGGAACGAACATTACATGAAGTTCTTCATCATTTGAACCCATGGTGGATTCAGAGGCTGAGAGAGGGAAGAATGTGTATTATGCATTGATAGATATATTACCAAATGCGAAAATACAGGACCCACTCTGATGAACGTGTAACGTGAAGCACCGCATTTCTCTGATCGAAGACTTTTCACCAAAAACTTTTTTTCTTAATTCGATGTCATTCTAAAAAAAAATATACCTCATCTGTTCTGAAGCATTAAAGTTTTATCGTGATCCTCAAGGAAATTTCCATTATGTCACATATTCTAGAAAGGGGTTGGTTATTTTTAAGTTGTGAAACTTATAGGAGGGTGCTATTGATTTTACTTATAAGTAGATTTAAGGGCAAAAACAAATGCCTTAAATTTTAAGATCCTATGTTATATTTTGCCCTTAAAACTTTTTTATAGGCTCAAGATTCCCTTAATATTTATTTTACTAGTTCAATCATATCTTGTCAATTAAAAAATGTCACACATGGACAATCTAGAGAAGGTTACGGGTGGACAAACTAGAAAATGTCACAGATGAACAAACTAGAAAAGGTCGCATATGGAAAAAACAAACCCCTATTAAACACTTCATGCTTCCTATTATTGCCATTTACAACAGCTTTTTATTGGAGAAAGTAAAAAAGTACCGATCTTTTTCGTGTTTAAGAAGTTTTATTTTATTTACCTACCAAGACATATCCAAGCATTCCCCTATCTCCAAACGCAACTCACAAGCTTACATAAATTCCTTATATTATTTTAATTTTAATTATTTTTTTGATATTTATTCATTTTATATTAGAATGTTATAGTATTTTGTTCTTATGTAAATTCAAACCTAATTCCTATTATATATCTTTTCAACTCTTAACCATTGAATTAGGTCTTATTGACAATTTTAAATAATATTATTTAAACAGTGTTTTTGTAAGGGGTCAGTAATTAGTAATTATATTATAGTAAGAGTCAGGCCTTTGATAACTAAATTTTATAAATAAAATTCTAAAGAAAGTCACCAATTAAACATAAGAAAATTAAATTCAAAGTCAAGTAATCTGTAGATGGATTTTGAAAGCTTCCATGAGTTCAATATTAGAAAACCGTCAAACTTAGGGATATTTGAGAGATGGTATTCTAGTTGCAAATATTATAATGGTTTCTCAACCCTGAGACGAAGGATGACTTTAAAGTAATTATATATTATTATAATAAAAAAGTAGTTCACATAGTTCAATTATGTTGCTTATGGCGATATTTATAGAGGCTAAACGAACCAGCCGAGCCAATTTTCTAACATCTGGAAATGAGCTGCTGATTTAAGAGCCGAGCTCGACTCTCAGCCTGGTACCCCTCCGGGCCAAGCTTTTTTTTTTAGGCCTGCTTGTTGAGCTCGAGCTCGAGCCTGAGCCCGAGCTTATGCGAGCTTTTGATCAAATAATATTTTGGGTTGACCTTTTTTTAACTTACCAAGTATAAAAATCGGTATTTATAATCTCACCATGCAATCAATAAAATCGTGATAAGCGATATAATTATAGAAATTACTCCTTCTCGTCATAAAAATAAAATACAAAGAGAAAAACGGTAAAATATAGAAGGGCACTATCAGAGAAAAAGCAGTTTACTCTACAATGGTTACCAACAATTTGAGTATTTTATGGTCATTAATCTTTAACTTATATATATATATATATATATATATATATATATATATATATATATATATATATATATATATACATGACTAATTAATCTGCTTATTTAAAAGTAAATAATTTAAAACATATATAATCATGCACTTCATATTATGTGTGTGGGAATTTGACTGAAAATTTATCTATTTATTAAATAGGATTATATAAGTCAACATAAATTTTGCATACAACTCCACTATCTTAGAGACAGCTTCTTATTTAAGGCCAACATATGGGGAGAGTGGCAGACAACAAAGATGTGATCTCTGTCCAAAAAGAAAAGAAACTAACAGTTGATGCCACATTGACCGGCGGCCGCTGAGCTGCTGCTGCTGGTGAAAGGGTCTGTCCAAAGGCACTCCAGAGCAAGGAGAATATGGAAGCAAGGAGAATCGGACTAGACGATGACGATTGTCGGGGTCCGGTTTCTATGACCCAACAAACCTTTAGGAAGGGGCAGAGATGGACGATCACCCAAATGGCGAAGAAGAGCCTTGAATTAGGGGACCCTGCCGCTTCCTCTTCTCTCCCCCTCCTCTCCTCTCTCCTCCTCTCCCTCTCTCGACTGATACCCGCTGTTTGCGGCGGCGAAACCCGGCGACAATGCCACCGCGCGCGCGCGCGCGCGCGCGCGCGCGCGCAGGCAGCGCAGCAGGCAGGCAGCAGCAGCAGGCAGGCAGGCAAGGCAAGGCAAGGAAGCAAGGCGCGGCAAGGCGCGCGCGCGCGCGCGCAAGGCGGCGGCGCGCGGCGCGCGCGCGCGCGCGCGCGCGCGCGCGCGCGCGCGCGCGCGCGCGCGCGGCGCGCGGCAAGGCAAGGCAAGGCGGCAAGGCAAGGCGCGCGCGCGCGCGCGCGCGCGCGCTAAGGCGCAGCGCGTGCGCGCGCGCAGTGCAGCAGCAGGCAGGCAGCAGGCAGGCGCAGGCGCAGGTGCAGTGCATCGACAAGCACTGTGATTGGTGGGATGAGAAGGGATGTCCATTTGAACACGTAGAGCTCGGCGAAGTCACCTTCTTCGTCGGAGGCCTTTGAGGTGACAGTGAAGTTGGTATCGATCCCGGCAAGCATCTTCAGCAGACCTTGGAAGACAACCAAGAGATGAGCTGATGTACCACCAATGACCCAGAACTGCTCGTTTCTCCACCAGTCTTCGATGCTGACTCGTTCCATCTGAGCTCAAGTATTCCGGTGGCGAAAATGGAGACGAAGAGGAGAATAAACCACATGCTAGCAAAGTTGCTTATCTGCATAAAATTTGTGTAAAGATATGAACAAAAGGCTCTGTAAATGCTTGAAACAAGAATCAGAGATTTCACTAGTTGGTGGCAAAAAACTGTTGTCACATACCTCTGGAATGATGAATTTCCTGGTTGAAGACAAATAGCAGGAAGGGACACAGTAAGCAATGAGGGGTAGAGGAAGGGGGAGAGGATAGACAATGGTATTGATGTATGCAAGTCTCTCCAAGAGCCTGAGCCTCCCATTGTAGCCATACCATATGGCCATATGGGGCAATGCCTGCTCAGCAGAATCTCAATAGATCCCAATGCCCATCGAAGAACTTGGTTCAAACGATCCGAAAGATTGATGGGAGTAGACCCCTTGAATGCTACATAGTACATACACAGGCATGTGTGTGTATGTGGTGGGTGGTGTGTGTGTGGGTGGGTGTGGGTGGGTGTGGAGGTGGTGTGGAGGGGGGCAAAGGGTGGTAAAAAAGAAGGTGGGTGGTGTGTGTGGGCAGGTGGGTGGGTGGGCGGGCAGGCAAGGCAGTGGCAGGGTGTGTGGTGGCAAAGGTATATAAAGGGTATAGGCGTGGTGGCATGCAATATATTGAACTGCTCGTGTGCATGATCTTAAACCCAGTCAGAATATCTTCTAATCAGAATCGATCAAAGATCAATCTCTAATCTCTCTCCACCTGGTCGTAGACAGAAGCATAAGCACAATTAATTAATTTGAATCTAAAACAATATAATCCAGTTCAGAAAGTTAACAGTAACACAAAAATATGGACGATATTTTTTTTTTTTTTAACTGATGGATCATATATATTACAAAGATCAACTAACTAATCCTCTTTGCTCCTATTCGGCCTTAATCCTCGTATCCACAACTAATAACATGGATTGCCTCTTTCAAGAGGGTTGCAGGATTAGGTTGATGGTGGAATGCCACCCTGTTCCAAGCGCGAAAGTGGCTGCAATAAAATAGGGACTGACCAAATCGCTTCTCTAAGCTTTTCTTGAGACATAAGAAGCGACTTCATCATCATATCCCTGAGCAAGAAACAGCATTTGATGATATGTTACTTGAAAGAGGTAAATCTCCAAATTACTTGAATTTGTAAGATGGAGGACCAAATTGATAAATTATCAAATGAAGAGAATCCTCAGAATGGCCTTAAATAAAATAAAACTTCTGAAACCTTAGTCCAAATATGACAATTATGAAATCATACATAAAGCACATTGACCCAGCTGGCTACTTGAGATTTTTTCTAGAAAATACTTGATGTGATCTCGGATGGGTTTTTTCCTCATTTTGCTGAACTTTTGTTTCAAAATAGTCATGGGAGTTGTACCCTTCACTTCTCCAACTTAAGTTTCAAGTAAATATAGCGGCAATTTTAGAAGGATGCAAGAAAATACAGAAATAATAAGTGTAACCCATCTCCCCCTGTTGGGTAGCCAATACGTTGCAGGGGAAGTCAAAATTTATAGTTGAGAGGTCCAAGAGGGTTTTGTTTTTTCCCCAGAAAATATTGGAAAAAAATCCCAAAGTATCCACCAAAATGCAAGAAAATGTAGAGAATCCCCATACCCGCAGTTCTGGATCCATTGCTTCCTAACCTTGTATTAATCGAGTATATATAGTCGGAACCTATGAATTAAAATAGATGTCAACTGTAATGATTTCATCAGGTCAAGCACAAAATCTCTTGGAAACCACGAGATACATGACTGAATAAATTTAGACTATCTTAGAGAATTTGGTTGTTTTGCTGATTAAAAGAAGTTATATCACAAGTAAAACTGTTAACTCAATGAGAACATTTCAGCCATGTAATGATCTGTCTTCAACTCTAACAGTAATGAAATTCCCAGAAAAAGAAAAAAAAATCACAAAGTGCTGAGCAAGGATCCCTTTGGACAAGGGGCTATAAAAAGTACTTAGCAATCTTTTAATAAAGCTCATCTATTTAAAAGACTATGCAAATGAGTTGAAATAAAATTGAATGAGCAACTACTGCCATGCAAACGCTGTCCTCATAAATTAGGTATCATGCCCAAGACATCAATATTTGCTTCATGCAGAATACAATTTTATAAAGCTTAAAATAAAGGCTTGACTTACTCCTGTAAACACGGTTATAGCATCATCAATCTCATTTCCATTTTTAAGATGTGATGCACGCCACCTCTGCCAGATTCCACTCACACTGAACTTGGGCATAAACTCAACCTTCAATATAAATAAATATATTACAACCAAATAATTAAACTGAACTCAAGATCAACAGGCCTTGTAGAGTAAAGAAGCACCTAGACTCAAAAAAAAAAAAAATCTTTACAGCTGAGGAAAAAAGAAAAACCTAAAAGTTCTATAACAAAACTAAAACTAAAACAATACCAACTCAAACACATAAAAAAATAAATATTGAAAAATTTTAAACTAAAATGAGGACTGTGGAACCAGCATAGAGAGGTGTGCAAGCAGAGCATTGAATAGCCCAAGTGGACATGTACGGTTCAAAGTTATATCCATGAAATTCATGTGTTCCTTAATAGCACAAGGCAAGACAATGCCAAGAAGTCATGAAAATATTCCATGAGTAATACACAAACTGTACTCTAATATGAGAAATTGATATATTTACAAACTAAAATATAGTTTTTATGGATATGATGCAGAGGTAGACAATGCAGAAATTTATCAGCAGATGATATCCCAAGCTTCTGTCAAGATCTGACCTGAAATTAAGTCAAGACTAAGGTCAATGCCAAATAAAATGCTAAAACAAAATTAAAGCAGACGAAAGGGAATCAAATTGCATAATTTCGAAGTGGTAACTTCAATTCTATGATATAACCTGAAAAATTATACTGAGAAGAGGCCGCTGGGGACCATGTGTAATATAAAAATAAATAAATAAATAAAACCATGTCTAAGTTTCATACTAAAAGGACAATTAATTTAAAAAGAATATCTCATTAATACTTCTCTTTCTTTGTGTTCAAATTTAACACAATCCTAAGTTGATTATTGACAACCATGTCCATGATATACATATATTATACTTACAACCATAAAAATAAGACAATGAAAACCCTTTTTTCCCAGACATGGTAGAATGTTATTGTATTAGCATGAAAATCTGTAACTAGGAAAGAAGTAAAATTTCATTATTGTACAAAGGACACAAGTACCTGATTTGACCAAGTACAAGCTTGTACATTGTCGACAATGGCAGGTCCAAGAGCCAAGGGAGCTCGACAATATCACCAGCGACCAATCCAGACTTGAGATATTATTTGTTTTTCCATTTTACACCGTAACACCGCAAGATTATGCTATAAACGTAAAAACGTAATCAAGACAAGCAAAGAAAACGTAAAACTACTCACACCCTAAATCCATGTGAGGAAATTCAAAATGTGAGTTTGATAATTGGAATCGACACAAACTTGATTCTAATTCATACCGCATACAGAAATCGAATCTTGATTTCAAGATAAACTTATGAATAAATTGTTAAAAATCCATAATGTCCCATAACAAAACATTTCTAAACACAATGCAGCCTAAACACCATATGTGGCTTTCACAGAGAGAAGGTTCTTCAACCCAATCAGCATAGCCCAAGCTCACTTCCATGCCAAAATTTCCACAACCAATAACCAAACACTGCTCTAAATCTAATTGGACTTATACACACCTGCATGGGACAACCCGCCCCCGAAACCTCCCAACGCCTGCACTTCGCATCATGTGCTCAACATTTCATTTGTTTAAGCTTCTTGTTAAAAACTATGCTTCAATCCAAGATTGAATTCAGAGTATTATCAGCATCAATTGTCGATTAAATCAGAAGAGAATACCTTTGAATGATTGTATTTGTAGCTAGATTCGACGGTAAATGGAGCCGAGAAAATCGTGATGAGCTGGGGCCACAAGTGCAAATGTAGGAGAAAGGTTGAGATGCACGACGCCGCTTCGGGAGAGAGGCGATCGATTTGGGCTCAGATGTAGCCGACGGCGGCCGCCGTGCCTGGCAAGAGGAAGCCGGACGACGGTGCAGCAAATGGCGCTCGCCGAGGTCCTCGCTCCGGGAGTGGGGACGACATGGGGAGAGGATCGACCGTATGGAGCGACAGGGTTTAGGTTTTTTTTTTCCACAGACAGAAGGCAAAACAACGCCAAGCGGTAATCGAGCAATTTATTTAAAAAAATGCTAAACGACGTCGCTTTTACGACAGGCTCAAGCCTGCGCCCCTACTGCCCTGCCTGGGCCCTGCCTCTGGCCAAGGCAGCCAAGCCTAATTTAGGGCTCCGTCATTTGTTAGCTTACGAGCCAAGCTCGAAAATGGCTGAAATGAACTCCAAGCCCGAGCCCGAGCTCAGCTCAAATTGACAAATTTCTAGATATTTGGAGACTTTCTCAAAAACTTAATATTTACAATTGTTGTCATATTTATAGAGAAGCAAATTGAATAGTCGATTGTTTAGCTAAAAAAGGTATTTATATGACTAATTCAAATATTTTGTGGTCAGATTTTCTTAGGGATGTTAAAAATTTTGCTTTTAAAGATTATTGTGGTTTATCCTTTACCTGAATTTGTAAATCCTTCTTATTCGTAGTCTTACTACAAAAAAAAAATATTATAAAAACAATAATGCCGAAATCGATTTCCACATTCTTTAGCAGAGGCGCCATGTTCGTACTATCTCAGAATCTAAGCTCCATCTAAGATCAATACATGTTAGAACCATTCCATTGTTACATGTTGAGTCAGAATAGAATGTTGACTTTGTAAATGTAATAGAGAATTATTTGTAATCCCTAAATCGAGGAATTCAAGAAGTTTCATTTTTATGTTTTTGAATAAGTTAGTTTCTTTATGTCTCTTTTTGTTTCTTTTCATTCTCTTGTAATCCCCTATATAAACAAGGTGTATAGTCAATATAAAATACAGAAAATTATCACTTTTCATCTTATATTTCGTGTCATGGTATCAGAGATGTAGGTTTCTAAAACCTGGGCATCATTTTGGCATTCATTGCCATTTTTTTCTAGCCTTCATAGCTGGATTTTTTTTCTTCTTTCACATTTTTTCTTTCTCTGCTCTGTTTTGCTTTGATTTCTGAAGGCAAAACAAGGTGTTTCACATTAAGTTTTTTTCATGAAAGATGTCGAAGGTTGTAGAGACGACTACTTTAGAACAATCGGAGGAGATTGTTCGACCTCAGCAACTAGGGGAATTGCAAAATATTCAGGCTACATATAGGATGGATGGAAAAAATTACCTTAAATGGTCTCAACTTGTTCGCATTGTACTGAAAGGGAAAGGGAAAGGGAAAGGGAAGATTAGCCATCTTATGGGTACAAGGCTGAAACCAGGAGATCCCCATTTTGAAGTATGGGATACAGATCCATGATTACGACGTGGGCCGTGGAACCCTATGACTGAGATTAGCGACACATGTATGTCTCTCGGCTATGACTAAGGATATTTGGGACAATAATCCAACAAACGATTCGCAAGCTAGAGATGCGTCTGGCATACGAGGTCAAGGTGGAAGATGATTTATGCAAAACAGGAAGTAAAATGGCTATTGAATATGCTACAATTGAAAACTTGTGGGCAAGAACTTGATCATTACAGGTGATAAAACCAAATGTCCCGAGGATGTCATGCTCTAAAGGATTTCACGAAAGCAAGATAGAGTCTATGATTTTCTTGTTGGGCTTAACCCAGAATTTGATCAAGTGCGAATCCAAAGTCTTGGCAAGTAGAAGGTTTCGTGTAAAACTCGGGAAAAATGCAATTGTTCTAAAAAAGGGCAAAACGCTAATTTGTCGCTATAGTACATGTTGAAAACCTGAAATTTTCTAGATCTCGGATGACGAAACAAACTTCACCGTTGGAGTCGTCTCACAAAACTAGCCACACGAATTTCTGGATCTCCCAGACAACAAATTTCCAAGTATTTCGAGGCACGTGCCTGATGACACATGTGAGTGGGGAATAATATGGCATGAGCATGGATGCCACATGGAAAGCTTAGAGAGGGCACGTGGCAGAAAGAGCTTATGGTGTGGCATTTGCCACCTAGTGCATTTGTCCATGTGACACATAGCAATATGGCACGAAGCCAAATGTGAGGAAAGTGAGAGGAAGTTTCCTCTTTGTGGGATCAAACCAAGGAGGAGATTATGGGAGAAGAAAAACAATTCAATGGAAGAAAGAAAAGGAAAAGAAGGAGAAAAAGAGAAAAAGGAAAAGAAAAGAAAAGAAAAGAAAGGAGAAAAAAAGAAAGGAAAGGAAAAAAAAAGAAAAAGAAAAGGGTTTCAATTCTCAATGTTTCGAAGGTCGGAAGTCGTTAGTCCGAGAATTAAAGTTGGTCTATTCGACGAGAGTTACGATTAGGTGCCAAAAACAAAAGAGGTAGGGTTTTCTTCTACAATGGTTCCTCTTAATCTAAGGGTCGTAAATGGCCGTGTGGTTCAGCCCAAACCATGAGATTAAGTTTTCGGACGTTGGGACTGCGGATCGTTGGGCCGAAGCTTGAGAACTCGCTTCACGGTCGAATTTATAGCCATTAACGACAGTCTTGAAATTTGTTAAAAAATAAAAATAAATAAATAAAACAAAAGCTGAAATTTATGGATCGAGCCCAGATTATTTCCAAGGCTGAGTATGGTCGGGAATGACTAGTTTGTGTGTTATTACTGAAAATTTTATAACATGCTAAATGTGTTGTAAATATGCTGGTATATTGGTGTTATATATATTAGCATGAATGAATGTAAATTATATGTTTTCGATATAATTATCCATGGTACTTGACATAAAGTACGGGTTATAAATTGTTTCATATAGTGTTCATTATACATGTAACATGAGATAACATGAAGTGGTATTTTGCATTGCATATGCACGGGAAACATCGCATGTCATGGGTGTGAGTGCATGGTTGGTAAATTGACATTGAGTTTGGTGTTTGATTTTGTGGGCTCGGTTTAATGGGACAACGTTCAATAGAGTCGCACGGTTTTATACATGATAAAGAAAATACGTGCCGAGTATCAACAAGAAGGGATAGATCTCCCCTTAGGTGAAAAACCCTCCAATTATGGTCAGACATAGTCCCCAGCGGTGAAAGGCCGTAAAAGTGTTTGGGTTTGCGGAGCCCGAGGTGAGACACCAAAAATCTGCTACCCATAAAAGGCGCATGAATTTTGAATATAAAATGATCATTGTGATGTATCATCCAAAAAGCTTTTGGTTTATAAACAAATGAAATTTGTTTTGGAAATGATCACTGGATGTCATCCACGACGACTTTCGCCACACGGGCTTAGCTGTGTGAGGGAGCTCTGAGGACTTGGGCACATGGTACATGATGAGTCATATCTCATTTCATGACATGTAGGATTCCATGGTAGAAATTATATTTTACATGGGATGGTTGTGGTGAGTGTGCGACCATTACATGTGCACTTAGGTGGGGAGTAGCCTCTGTAGGAGTTATCTCTACTGGGCATGACTCACCCTTTATGGGAAAAACATTTCAGGTGTAGGACAGACACCGGTGGACGACGCTCATTCGAGGCCGTAATTGTGAAAAAGGCCGACATGTGGTATTGATATTCATTTTGTAAAATATATTAGAACAAAATCATGTTAATATATGATTTTGTATAAGAGTGTTGTAATAAACTCTTAAGGATTATTGTGACATAGTCTTGATAATATTTTGAGTATGGTTGAAATGGCCTGGTGGGGCTACTTTTACTCATAAATGAGTCTCGGTGAATGAGACACGATAGTATGGTATCGACATATGCAATACCCATAGGTATTCCGTGAGGTCGACGGCCGTCACAGACTCCTGCTCAGCGCCAGCATTTCGTGCTTTAATGAGGTGGTTGCACTGATTCCAGGAGAGGAAAACCGAAGAAGTGTTATGCTTGAACCACAAACCTTGGATGGATCAGTCCTAATAGCAAAAACAAAATATCCAAAGAAAGGAAAAAATAATATGCCTAAACACTTAGGTAGAGACAATCAATGGAAGGAGAATAAGGATAATCTTTGGTGCACCTATTGCAAAAAACCAAGGCACACAAAAGAGAAGTATTGGAAGCTGAATGATAAGCCACCAAGTCGAGAATGGGGAAACCATGGAAGGCAACAAAGGCCTCAAGCACACACCTAAAACTGAGGAAAATTCAACAATAGGTGGGTTCAATAATGAAGAAATAGAGAAGTTGAGAAGCTTGTTGGGATCCCTTGACAAACCCAGCTTAATTTTTCGCTCTTCAAGTACGCCTTGATTCTCTTTTTGCATAAATGCCTCAAATAAGGTTTATGATGATTCTTGGGTAATAGATTCCGGTGCCACATACCATATGACACCAAAATCTCAACTTTTTCATACCTATACTCCAAGCCTAAGTAACAAGAAAATTGCAAAGTACAATGGCTCTTAGATAACAAGCAGGTGTTCCAGACATATATATCACACCTAATTTCATCTTAAAATGTCCTCCATGTACCAAAATTGTTGGCCAGCCTTGTTTCCATTCAAAAGCTTACTCAAATACTTAAATGTTATGCTATTTTTCCCCCTTCTTATTGTGTTTTTCAGGAACAGGGTTCGGGGAGGAGGATTGGACTTGTTAAGGAAAGGAATAGTCTTTACCACCTTGAATTATCTCAGAAAACTAGTAATAATTTGTCCTTGTCTTTTCTTAGTTCCTCAAATAAAGATACCATTTGGTTGTATCATCGACGTCTAGATCATCGATCTTTTAGGGTTTTAAAGGTCATGTTTCCTTTTTTGTTCCAAGGATAAGATATTTCTGAGTTTCATTGCGAAACCTATGAATTGGAAAAACATACTTGTGTATCTTTTCCTATTAGCAATGAAAGAAGTTCTCATCATTTTCATTTAATTCATAGTGACCTATGGGGTCCTTCGACTATACCTAATGTTTCAGTGGCTTGTCAATTAGATCCTTAATTGTCGATCGCACTCCTGCCATATGGATCTTTCTTCTAAACAAAAATTTGATGTTGGGTGATTGTTATACCTACTTTCCACTAATGGTTCAAAACCACCTGGGGTTCAAATAAAAGCTTTAGGATAGATAGTTTCAGAGATTACTCTAACCAAATTTTTTCTCACCCTATTTAATTCATGGTGGCATTCTCCATGACTCATCATGTGTTAACACACCCCAACAAAATGGGGTAGTCGAGAGGAAAAATGGGCATTTACTTAACACAACCCGAGCCTTACTCTTTCAAGGGAATGCTCTTAAGTCCTATTAGGGGGAAGTTGTTCTTACTGCCACATACCTGATAAATAGAATTCCCTCAAGAGTGTTAGACAACAAAAGTCCCGTAGAGGTACTTAAGAGTTTCTATCCACACTTCAGAACCTCAAACGGGCTCACTCATGGGGTATTTGGGTGCATTGCATTTCTTCATGTCTACAACCAACATAGAGACAAGCTAAACCCCCGAGTCATAAAATATGTCTTCCTTGGTTACTCATCCACTCAAAAAGTTACAAATGTTACAACCCTTCAACCAGAAAATTTTACATCTCTGCAGATGTCACCTTCACTAAAAACAAACAATTTTCCCCAAGTCCTTTCTTAAGGGGGAGATTTCAATGATGGAAGATAGTCCTTGTGGGTCCTTTGAACTTCTTGACCTTCCTCATGTCTCAAACCATGGTGATGAAAAACCTGAGTCACCCAATTCTACCACTAAACCCGTACATTCCCCGTCTGCATAAAGGTCACTCGCACTTCATAGTTTCCTAAGGTGTACTAAGGAAAAAGACCTTAATCCCGGGCAAAAAGCCTTAAGAATCCGACCTGCACTTCGGGAATGAAATTGCGTGAAGATCAAATTCCACTTTACATTAATAACCTAGTTAAACTTCCATTGACTTAACAAACAATCTAGACCTAGACCTTCCCCTTGTTGTCAGAAAAGGCACCAGAGAATGCACTAACCGACCACTTTATCCACTATCACGCTATGTGTCTCTTAAGCATCTATCACCAGCCCACAAGAGTTTCATTGTGAGTCTAAACACCACTATCATCCCTAACACTGCTTCCGAGGTACTAATAAAAGGAAATGGAAGGATGCTATGAGAGAGGAGAGCATTAGAAAAGAACAAACATAGAGATCGTTGGAAGACTAAAAGGAAAACATTGTTGATTGCAAGTGGATTTTCACACTAAAATATAAGGCTAATAGATCTCTCGAGACATAAAAGCAAGATTGCAGCCAAAGGTAAGCACTAAACTTATGGAGTTGATTATCAAGAGACTTTTGCTTAAGTTGCAAAATGAATAATCGTAAGAATCTCGTCATTATCGTCATTTACTACAATTGATAAATCTTTACAAGTATGATGTTAAGAATGCATTTCTTCAAGGGTGATTTAGATGAAGTTAGATTTACATGAAACATCCTACTGTAGATTTGAGGGGAACATAGGTAACTAGGTGTGTAAGCTAAAAAAGGCCATTTATGGGCTAAAACAATCTCCCAGGGCTTGGTTTGGGAGATTTGAAAAAGTCATGAAAGAGTTTGGGTACAAACAAAGCCAAGGTGACCACACTCTCTTCATTAAGCACTCACAAGTAGGGGAGTAAATCAAGCCTTCTACTATGTCGACGACATCATAAAGGATCGAAATGACGCAGAGAGAGAGAAGCATGATGTGAAGGTAGATTAGAAAAAGATTTTGTAAATAAAGGAACTATGGAAACTGGCAATTTCCTAAGACGAGGTGGCATATACTACACAGGGATCTTCATCTCTCAACAAAAGTATGTGATTGATTTTTTGGCAGAAACGGGGAAGATTGGGTGTAAACCAGTCTCTACCCCAATGGATCCAAACCACAAGTTGGGAGAGGCTAAAGAAGAACCAGTGGTTGATAAAAGAATGTACCAAAGGCTGGTTGGTAGGCTCATATACCTTGCTCACACTCGGCCGTACATCACTACTTCCTGAGCGGATCAACCAATTCATGCATGATCCAAGAGAACCTCAGCTTCAAGCTGCTTACAGGGTGTTGAATTACTTGAAAGGCAACCTCGAAAAAGGAATTTTGTTCAAGAATAACGATACTCTTACTCTAGAAGCATACACCGACGCTGACTATGCAAGTTCCATAGTGGATCGAAGATCAACTACAGGGTATTATACTTTTCTTGGGGGTAATCTGGTAACATGGAAAAGTAAAAAGCAGAATGTGTGTAACGTCCCAAAAATAGCCTTTTCATTTTATCATTTTACTTTATAACATTTTCTACTATTATAAATTTTTATTTATTCGATATTTTATTGGTTTTAAGTGATAAAAGTAGAGGTTTTTAAAGTTAGAATCTCAGATTGTGAATAATTCCCAAATTATAATTCTCGAGCGCTTTTATAACATGTTTCAATAATATAATAAAAGTGGGAAACATATTTTTTCGGAATAAAATAATGCTAAAAAGAAAATTTCGGAAACCCATAATTTATACAAAAGACAAGGGTAAATTGGTCATTCACCAATTTAGGACCCAAGGATCATAATTTAAGAATATTATATGCCAAAGTGGAATAATGGGAAATTGAAGTGCAAATAAAAAAGAGTGGGAGGACCTATGTGTAAATAAAAGGGAAATTAAGTATAAAAAGGAGGTGAGACCAAAATATCTCATTTTGGTCTCCAAAAGAGAGCGCTCATACTATTGGGAGAGCAATAGTAAGAGAGAAAAGGAAGAGAAGAAGAAGAAGAAGAAGAGGCCAAGAAAAGGTAAGGAAGTCTAGTTTTGTGGTTGAATAAAAGATGGTTTTCAAAAGGAAACTAAGATTTTTGTATGGTTTGTATGGATTGTTATGGGTTAGTGTGAATTTGTGGACTTTTATATAAAATTCCTCCTTGAGCTAGGGTTTGAGGTGCTAGATAGTGTGATTACTTGTTAGGAGTATGGAATCTTCCCTTTGAGGATGTATTGTAGTATGGAAGTATGGGTTTGTATGGATTAGTGTGGATTTTGTATGGACTTTGTTAGACTTTAGTATGGAACTTACTAAGGTTCAGGTAGAACTCAGATGGAGCTATGCTTGGTGTAGAATTTGTATGGATTTTGAACTTTGGTTTTATTCCTAATTTTGGGGTGATTTTGGGATTAATTGTAGGATGATTTTATGTCGTGTTTTTGGCATGTTTGGTGCTGTGTTTATGGCATGTTTTGTGGCCTCAATTGGGAGGATAATGTGGCTGGTGGACAAGGGCTGTTCCGGGATGGTTTCAGGTAAAAAATTGGCGTGTACCGGAGCTGCCAAGGAGCTCTCTGGCACGCTGGTGCATGGAAGCCACGCTATTGCGTGGCTGGGCTCAAAATTGCAGCTCTATAGCACATAGTTACGTGGAACCCACGCTATTACGTGGCTGGGCTCAAAATTGCAGCCCTCGGGTACGCAATTGCATGGGTTTCCATGCAATTGCGTAGCCCCTGCACACCTTCAAACCTCCAACTTCGGACAGCCATAACTTCTTTGTTCGAACTCCGTTTCGGGTGTTCTTGGACTCTATGGAAAGCCCATTGAGTCAAAATTCCAACCATATACCCGTGTAGGACATTAGGTGAACATAACCCTACTGAAATCTAGGTTTTTCTAGAGTTGCTGGCAGGCTAGGATTGGCTAGTAATGTGTTACCTCCAACTTCGGACGGTCATAACTTCTTCGTCCAAACTTCGTTTTGGATGTTCTTGGACTCTATGGAAAGCCCTTTGAGTGTAAAATCCATCCATATATAGCATGATATTGTAATGATAGTAAATAGTTCATAAGAATACATGGTAACCATAGTTATTCATGCATATAATGAAATATGAAAAATGCAAAGATATGAATAAATGAGTGAAAATATCGCATATGATTACCGGATGACAATAATCATTCGAGAATATGAGATATGTACTGAACATAAAATACACATAGATTGTTTGCTTAGAACCTGGTAGAGGGATAGATGGGCATGCCTATTGAAAACAAGTCTCGCAACATACCGATCACTGGGTCCCGCTTAGTCATTACAAATACTTTCGCCCCTTAAGGCACTCACTATTCGTATAATGAGTACAACGCCTTCGGGCCCTTATAGCTTCCTTTATCCACTTCTAAGGTTTTTGCAGACATGAAACATAAAAGCAAATGACAAGTATACGCAAATGAAATGTATATGATATATGACATGATATGAGAAACATATCATTGCTATGTGATGATATGTAAACAATGACAAGTACATGTTGACAAGAATAAGAAGAAAAATGTAAATGATATGAAATGAAATATGATATGATAAGAAAGTATAAGAATGCATAAGCATAAAATTATAGGTATGAAACATATATAAGCATGTGTATATGACAAGTATGGAATACGAAATAAGTATATGATATGTTATATGTATATGTATATCTGTAAAGTGTGATGACTCTTATTAGAGTTCGTCCACGAGTATGATTTTCCACTAAGCTATAAGCACGGGTGTTTCATCCGTGTAGGTATAGAAGAGGAAACCAAATGATAGGACAATCCGCATCAGCAGTCAAAGGCCACACATCACTAGGTGCCCATTGGAAGACCTTTTGGTCTAATGTATATGTATTTTTGTTTCTTTTGTAAACAATGTAAATATTGTAAAAGATGAACACTTCCATATATGAAGCTTGTATATATATTTTGTAATCTGCTGTTATGGAATATATTACAAGTTAAATGTTTAACATTATATGAATGAACAAGCTTAAAGTTTATAAGTAATAAAAAAAAAAAATGATACCCTCGCTTGACACTTGGTGCTAAGTCAGGGGCATCACAGGTTAGTGGTATCAGAGCCTAGGTTTAGGCGTTTCTGGAAGAGTCTTAGATTAAGGATGTACCTACATAGTAATGTGTTGGCCTAATGCGGATGTCCTTGTTTTGTATATTGTCTAGAATGGATTGGTTATCCAAACATAGTGCCATAGTTGATTGTGATAAGAAAATAGTCTTGCTTAAATTTCCTGACCTATCCGAAGTAACAGTACAGGGTATTCGATCTGAATCAATATCGAAAGTTATTTCAACTATGGAAGCCCGACATTTTCTAAGAAAAGGTTGTGAAGCCTTTTTGGCTTTGATTCTTGACTCCAAAAGAGAGCAAGTGAATGTCGAAAATATTCCTGTGATTAAGGAGTTCCCTGATGTATTTCCCGAGGAATTACTAGGAGTACCACATGAAAGAGAAGTGGATCTCTGTATTGAAGTTGTACAAGGAATGACTCCTATTTCAAGGGCACCCTACCGTATTGCTCCAATTAAACTGAAAGAGTTGAAGACTCAGCTACAAGAGCTTTTAGATAAAGGGTTTGTATGACCCAGTGTTTTGCCTTGGGGTGCACCTATTTTATTTGTGAAAAAGAAAGATGGCACTCTATGACGTGCATCGACATCTCAAGTAGATCAATATGTGACAAAGGAAAACAAGTACCCATCGAGAATCGAAGATCTTTTTAATCAGTTGAAAGGAGCGAGTGTCTTTTGAAGATCGACCTGCGATCTCGATATTATCAATTGAGAGTAAAGGAAGTAGATGTGTCGAAGATCGCATTTAGAACCCGATATGGCCATTATGAGTTTTTGGTAATGCCATTTTGGGTCGACTAATGCACCTAAGAAGATTCATGATTTGAGACGGGAACAGGTATTCTCGACCCTATGTGGATCAATTGTGGTGGTCTTTATTGATGACATCCCGTGTATTCTAAGGATGCACAGTGAACATGAACAACATTCAAAATAGTCCTGGCTGCACGCTAAGAGAAAAGAAGTTATATGCTAAGCTCAGCAAATGTGATTTTTGGCTAAAGGAAGTTTCCTTCTTAGGCCATATTGTGTCATCGGAGGGTATAAGAGTTGACCCTACAAAGATTGAGACCGTTATGAATTGGAAACCACCTTGAAATGTAACCAAGGTGAGAGGTTTCTTGGGCCTAGCAGGTTATTATAGAAGATTTGTGAAAGGCTTTTCTGTCATAGCTTCTCCGCTCACCAAGTTACTCAGAAAAGGAATAAAGTTTGAGTGGACAAAATGTCAGAATAGTTTTGAAATAATTGAAAGGTACGTCGGGTTGAAGCACCAAGATAACGTAGCCTACTTTCGAAAAGAGTATAATTTGTATATGATGCCGCATTGGTTCGATGCGATAATGCAAGACGGGAAAGTGGTTGCTTATGCGTCCGCATAGCTTGAAGCCACATGAACAGACTATCCCACTCATGACCTAGAGTTTGGCCGCTGTAGTGTTCGCTTGAAAATTTCTGGACACTATTTATACGGGGGAAAAGTGTAAAATTTACACCGATCATAAGAGTCTCGCTACTGGCTAACGCAGAAGAGTTAAATTTGAGACAATGGAGGCGGTTAGGAGTTATTCAAGGATTATAACTGCATCATAGACTACCACCCCGGAAAGGCTAATGTAGTAGCCGATGCTTTAAGCCGAAAGACAGTGGTAGCAATGTCACTACAGTAAAGTGATTGGAGACTAGCAGGCGATGGAGCTATGTTAGCTCAACTAGAAGCGCAACCCGTTTTAAAGCAAATGATTATAGATGCGTAGAAAAATGATGAAGAGCTATAGAAAAAGTTACAGATGGTTAGAGATGGTGACAAGATCAAGTTTTCAGTGAAAGAAGCTGGAAGTTTGTATTTCTAGAACAAATTATGTGTGCCAGATGATAAAGAGCTATAGAAAAAGTTGTTATTTGAAGCTCATAATACGGTATTTACCATGCATCCTGGAGGTAATAAGATGTACCAGGACTTGAAACAGTTTTATTGGTGGAAAGGAATGAAAAGAGATGACCGTAAAGATGTGTCTAGCGGCTGACGCGGCCAAGAAGTCAAAAGTTCAACACCGTTGTCAACAGTTTGTTAAATCCCCTTCCAATTCCCCACGGAAGTAGGATAACATTACCAGCGGATTGGTGTCAAGTTTCTCACACAAATGTAAGCATGACTCTGTCTAGGTGATTATTGATAATATCACAAAGTCGGTCCATTTTATACCTGTCAGGATGGACTATTCTATGGATCGACAGAATGAAGCTATATGTGGAGGAGATTGTACGATTGCATGGTGTACCGTTATCTATTGTGTCAGATAGAGATCCGAGTTTTACATCAAGGTTCTGGAAGGAATTACAGTCAGCTTTGGGCACTAAGCTGAAGTTTAGTACATGATTCCATCCACAAACAGATGGACAGTCATAGAGGTTGATTCAAGTACTTGAAGATATGCTTCGAGGTCGCATACGGAATTTCGAAGTCGGGATAGGTATATTCCATTGATGGAATTTGCCTTATAATAATAGTTTTCTGGGCCAAGACAGAAGTACACCATACGAGGCTTTGTATGGCCGAAAAATGTGAACTCCTGTGGTGTTGGACGAAGAAATGAGCAGAAAAGTGATCGTCCAGACATAGTGAAAGATACTAAGAGAAAGTGTTATTCGGGAAAGGTGTTGGAAGGCGGCTAGGGATCGACAAAAATATTATGCCGATTTGAAGAAGAGAGACATTGCATATGAAGTGGGAGACAAGGTCTTCTTGAAAGTATCGCCGTGGAGGAAAATTCTATGGTTTAGTAAAAAGGGAAAATTGAGTCCGAGGTTCATAGGACCATATGAGGTTTTGGAACGAATCGGCCCTGTGACTTATCGATTGGAACTCCCTCTGGAGTTGGCCAAATTACACGATGTGTTTCATGTGTCGATGCTTCGGAGATACCTTTCTGATGAGTCGCACATACTACCAGTGCAAGAAATACAAGTACAGGAGGATTTGTCCTATGATGAAGAGCAGAAAGATATTATAGCTCGAGAAGTAAAACAGTTGCGGAACAAACAAGTACCATTAGTAAAAGTGCTTTGGCAACATCATGGTAGAGAAGAAGCTACTTGGGAGCCAGAAGCAACTATGAGAGCATAGTATCCGTAACTCTTTGAATCAAGTATGAATTTCGAGGACGAAATTCTTTTAAGGGGGAAGAGTTGTAACACTCCAAATTATATCCTGACAGTTTTATAACATGTTTTGGGTATAATAAAAGTAAATGTATATTTTTCTAGAATAAAATAATGCTAAAAAGAAAATTTCGAAAACTCGGAATTTATACAGAAGACAAGGGTAAATTGGTCATTCATCAATTTAGGACCTAAGGGTTATAATTTAAGAATATTATATGCCAAAGTGGAATAATGGGAAATTGAAGTGCAAATAATAAAGAGTGGGAGGACCTATGTGCAAATAAAAGGGAAATTAAGTATAAAAAGGAGGTGAGACCAAAAATATCTCATTTTTGGTCTCCAAAAGAGAGCTCATATGGTTGGGAGAGAAGAAGAGAGAAAGGAAGAGGAGAAAAGAAGAAGAAGAAGAAGAAGAAGAGGCCAAGAAAAGGTATGGAAGTCTAGTTTTTGTATAGAATTAGTATGGTTTTGCGTATGGAAACTAAGATTTTTGTATGGTTTGTATGGATTGTTATGGGTTAGTGTGAATTTGTGGACTTTTATATGAAATTCCTCCTTGAGCTAGGGTTTGAGGTGCTAGAGAGTGTGATTACTTGTTAGGAGTATGAAATCTTCCCTTTGAGGATGAATTGCAGTATGGATTAGTGTGGATTTTGTATGGACTTTGTTAGACTTTAGTATGGAACTTACTAAGGTTTGTGTAGAACTTGTATGGAGGCTATGCTTTGGTGTAGAATTTGTATGGATTTTGAACTTTGGTTTTATTCCTACTTTTGGGGTGATTTTGGGATTGATTGTAGGATGGTTTTATGCCATGTTTTTGGCATGTTTGGTGCCATGTTTTGTGGCCTCAATTGGGAGGATAGTGGCTGGTTGGATGGTTTCAGGTCAAAAATTGGTGTGTACTGGAGCTGCCAAGGAGCTCTCTGGAAAGTTGGTGCATGGAAGCCACGCTATTGCGTGGATGGGCTCAAAATTGTAGCTCTCTGGCACACAGTTGGGTGGAACCCACACTCATTGGCGTGGGATGGGCCTAAAATTGTAGCCTTCTGGGCACACGCTTGCGGAAACCATACCATTGCGTACTGGCTCAAAATCGCGTTCCCTGCACGCAATTGCGTAGCCCCTGCATACCTTCAAACCTCCAACTTCGGACGGCCATAACTTCTTCGTTCGAACTCCGTTTTGGGTGTTCTTAGACTCTATGGAAAGCCCATTGAGTCAAGATTCTAATCGATATACATATGGAGGACAGTAGGTGAACATAATCCTGTTGAAATCTAGGGTTTTCTAGAGCTGCAGGCTGGCTAGGATTGGCTAATCATGTGTGACGTCTAATTTCGGACGATCATAACTTCTTCGTCCGAACTCCATTTTGGATGTTCTTGGACTCTATGGAAAGCCCTTTGAGTCTAAAATCCATCTATATATAGCTTGATATTCGAATGATAGTAAATAGTTCATAAGAATACATGATAACCATAGTTATTCATGCATATAATGAAATATGAAAAATGCAAAGATACGAATAAATGAGTGAAAATATCGCATATGATTACTGGATGATAATAATCATTCATGAATATGAGATACGTGATCGAACATAAAATACATGGATTGCCCGCTAGAACCCGTGATAAATAGATGGCATGCTCTATTGTGAAAATGAAACGGCAAAGATACCGATCACGCCCCCGCTGGGCTTTCATTACAATGCCAGTTCTGAGGATGGCCGTTCGCATAATGATAACATTTTCGGGGCTCTTTTTTTTTATAGATGGTCATTGTCTCGCATAATGATAAATAGCGCCACGGGTTCTTATAGACCACCGTTGCATAAAGAGTACAACGCCTTCTCAAATTCCTTATAGTTTCCTTTATCCACTTCTAAGGTTTTTATGTATTACGAAACATAAAAGAATGACAAGTATAATGTGAAATGAAATGTATACGATATATGACATGACATGAGAAGCATAGTATCATATGTGATGATATAAAATAAAGGACAAGTACACGTTGACAAGAATAAGAAGAAAATGTAAATGATGATGAATGAAATATGATATGATAAGAAAGTATAAGAATGCATAAGCATATGTAAATTATGTGTATGAAACATATATAAGCATGTGTATATGACAAGTATGAAATACGAAATAAGTATATGATATGTTATATATATATATATATATATATATATATATATATATATATATATATATATAAATGTATATGTGTAAAGTGTGATGGCTCTTATTAAAGTTCGTCCACGAGTATGATTTCCCACTAAGCTCTAAGCCGAAAGACTGGTGTTTCATCCGCGGTAGGTACGTAAGAGGAAACTGTATAATAGTGACAATCCGCATCAAGAACAAAGTGTCACACATCACTAGTGCTCCACCGGAAGACCTTTTGGTCTAATGTATATGTATTTTTGCTTCTTTTGTAAATACGTAAATATCAGAATGACGAACACTCCATATACGGAGTCAGGAGTATATATTTTGTAACTACCGCTATAATATATTACAAAGCTTAAACGCTTAACATTATACAACGAACAAACTTGAAGTTTTTATGTTTTACAAGAATAAAAAAACGACACCGCTTGACACTGTGTGTCGGTGTCAGCATCACATGCATAGTGGATTAGTGCACCCGAATTAAGCCTTAGCAGTTTGATGATATGTTTAGGGTATAACACAAGTTAAATGAAAATAATAATAATAATAATAATAATAATAATTGTCAAATGAGGACCTAAAGGTCATAAATGAAGAAGAGTATATGCCAAAGTAGAAATGTGATAAGTTGTTGTGCAAATGAAATAGAAATGAAGGCTTTAATGAAAAAATGGGAAATTAAGTCAAAAATGCCTTTAGCCAAACATGGCCTTGTATATGAAAAGCGAGATAAGACCAAATCTTGTCTTGTAAAGGAAGAACACGCTTTTGGTTTGGGGAGAGCTAGTGGCTACGATGCTTGTGAGGGATGAAGCCAAATTTGTTTGATTTACTCCATTTGCTCAAGGTTCTATGTGATCAAGAAAGGAAAGAAGAAGGAAGAAGAGAAAGCTAGTGAAGATCAAGAAGATCAAGGTTAGGAACACTCCTAACTCCCTCTTTGATTGTATTTTGGTTTGGTAAAACCCTACTTTTGTCTATATATGTTTGAGTTAGAGTTCAAGACTTTTTTCGCTTGATTAGATCGGTTTCTGAGGAATTTCAGATAAAGCGAAATGTCGGGGTTTTTTGTGTGAGATGTCAGCCAAAATTTTCCAAAGCCTGTTTTTGTTTTAGCTAATAACTCGTCATTACTCATCCAAATTGAGTGATTCAAATTTCTGGGTAAACTAGACTTCTAGGATAAATTTTTTTTCTTTAAATAAGTATATTCAAATTTGGATCCCATTGGACCCAGAAATACGTCAAAGTGAAGCTCTGTTTTCGGGCAAATTCTGGTTTTGGTTTGGTACAATTTTGGTATTTAGGCCATAAGTTGAGTTTCACTCATTCAAATTGAGTGATTCAAATTTCTGGGTAAACTAGACTACTAAGAGAACAAATTTCTTTGAAATAAGTATATTCAAATTTGGACCCCATTGTACCTTATACCTCGCTCTAAGGGAGCTCTATTTACGTAAAATTCTGGTTCGGGCTTTTGAAAATAGAGTAGTCCCTGGTTGTTTAGAACATATCTCGAGTTTCTGTGATCAATTGGATTATTCTAATTTCGAATAAAATAGATTTATAGATAACAATGGACTTTGAAGGAAGTTGCAAAATATGGCTCATTTGTTCAACCCTAACCAAAAACACTCAGTACGCATCGACCTGGAGCATTTTTCGTTTCAGGATGGACTAGGGTCGATGACGCAGGAAACTTTGTGCAAGATCGGATTCCAAGGATGAGTCAAGGAGCGATAACCTTTTTGGTTTGTTCTTCTCATTTCTTTTCTTATTGCAGCTTTGTATTGGATTTGTTAAAAACCGAAATGATTTACATGAGAAAACTGCATGTGTGCTTTGTTTTTAACCATAGACAAATTTGTCTTAAGTGATTAGGAAATTGATTGCAAATGGATTGCCATGAAAACTGCATGAGCGTCAAAATGTGTTTATTGGGGTATATATAATTTACTATGATTGAGTATTAATGCCCTTAAGAGAATGTTATCCGTCATATTCGAGTTAAGGATAGATTGGTATACCAATAAGGGTCAATGTAGCAGTACTATTGATGAGTCAAAAACTCATTCACTTTTAATCCATTTTTCTGATTTTTTTTAATATAATTGCTTGTTTTTATTCAAAAATATGGAAATTTTGCCAAATTTATATTTTACAGACTTTTACAGAAGAAATGGCAATTTTAGCAAGTATACAGAAGTTATATCTGGTCAAGTAGCTGGTGTTGGTGGACTAAAAGATATATACAAATTTATGACACAATTACCAAAGGACTATTGTCTAATCCCCAGCCATAAGGCCATGAAACTTGTTTGTTATATTTCTTTGCAATTATACTCATTAAAATCGGTTTCCTTAAGATTAGATAAATTTCTTTCTGATTTTGATCCAAGATCCTGCAAGTGCACAGGTCGAACAAGTAATAAAATGGATTTAAGTCCAGATATCGATCCCACAGAGATCTCAAGAATTATCAATCAACTACCCTGACTAATCAAATTTCACACTATTTGGACTTTAAAACGGCAATTGAAATCAGCTTAGAAGCCTTAAAATATACAAGTCTAAGATATGTGAATGAATAACAAATAAACTGAAATTTAAAAGAATAAAGAATAAAGAATAGTAATGAAAATAACTGGACTGATCAATTATCTTTTAAAGGAAACATTGAATACACTACTATTGTGAAAAATCAATTTCTACTTGTAATTTATAACTTTGCTTCATAACCACATATTTTAAATCAGTCCAGTGGAATATGGTAGTGTACCTAGATCTCTCCAAACTCACTGTTCGTCATCTAATCTTCCATTCTTCAAGATGTGGAATTAGATAACTACTTTTAATTCATAAGGCTACTGTTTCCGATATTTTTCTTTTCAATACTTAATACCCGTAACTGAACTATAAACCATAGCTCCCAAGACATGGGTATAGCATGGGTTTACTCTTTACTGGTTTCTCCTCCTCTAAATTAGAATAGTTCATCCTTTCCTTGATTAGATCTCAGCTAACATGGGATTAGAATCAATGTTCGAATTGAGAGAAATTCTCGCTTGTTTAATTGGATAATTCATTCAACTCATTCTCGAGAGCTTCAAGTGAGACGAGGATTTATCAAATAAACTCACAAAGTTCCTCATTGGGATTCCAATACAGTTAATATATGGAGAAATTGTTCATCACTCTCGATTGCCTTCTCTCGTGTCACTCGAGGGCCTCCGAAATCAAATGTGAGTATGAAACAATGCTACACCGTATAAGACACCGAGTATCGAATCAATTACGTAAAACTCATAGCCGTAAAGCAGATTTTCAAGTCGAAGTTCAATAAAGACTCGAATTTATTCAGCATGAAAGATAAATTCTAACAACAGAGTTTGCTCAATGGAAGCTGGGTTTCTAAATTACTGAATTACACACTGCAGTGGTTATCTGATCAAAAACATCCACAGTAATAATGAAATTGGAGGTCCGAATTCCATAATTGTCTGAGCTTCAAACAACAAGATAGTAATTTGAAATGAAATGAACTCAGATTCGGGCCGCTTAACAAGCTAATCGCTCGCATCCGTAAATAGAAATAAAATCTACTCTAATGCCCAACGACAAAAATGAAACAAAAACTAAAAATAAGAAAAGAAGAAAATAATGTAAATGAGCTCAGCTACCCAGATCTTTCTCGCTTCCTGGCGTCGCCCAAGGTCGCTTCCTTGCGTTGTACCGAAAGTATTTTATGGTTTTTTAAGTTGGGCCCTAATTTCGATGCACTTGGTGGATTGCAACCGAATCGCCCATTTAATGCCTATGTCATCTCAAATTTAAGTCGACATCGCTTGTTCCAAGTGTTCGCTGCAGCAGTTTTAGCCCGGCTCGAGCATCCTCGTGCTCGGAGTTCTCTTATGTCGCGACATCGATTCTTTTGTCGCGACATTATCTATCTCGCGCCTTTGTTGCAGCCTTCCCGGGTTACATTCTTTCGCCATTATGACTTTTACGTCGCTACTCAATGCTTGCCGCGACATCAACTAGCCCAATATTAGTTTCGAAGCACTTTAACTCGTCTCCCGACCGAATTATTCTCATGTCGACATCAATCTCTTGTCGTGCGACATCAATGGTCTCGTGATTGCTTCTGAAGAAGTTAGATCTGTCGCAGCCTTGTCCTTCGCTCAAGGGTTGGCCTTATGTCGCGACATCAATCTTTTGTCGCGACATCATGTGTAGCAGTCTATGTTGCAGCATCCTTGACTTGTCTTTAATTGTTGCTACCCCGTGCTCTTCTTTGTCGCGACATCAACTTTGTCGCGACATTAATGGTCTCCCATACATCACAAAAACCCGCCATGGTCTTTTTCACATGTCGCGACTTCAAATCTTTGTCGCGACATCAATAAGCCATCATTCATTACACCACCTCATCGGTCGCGAACCCGCCTTAGCTTCCAGCGCCTGTGGTCGCGAACAAGAATCCATTGCCGCGACATCGCTTTGCCCGGTGTTGTCTATCCCGTCACACATCCTTCACCAGCCCTTCATTCTTCCTGTGGAAAGTGTATCTTTCGCTGCAACCTATAAACAATGTCGCGACTGAGTGTTTCATGCGCTTCGATATCAACCTGAACCAATTTTGGTTCACCGTTAATGTCAGCGACCTTCTTTCCTCGGTCGCGTCTCACATCGCTGTGCGCCTTCTTCCCAACTTATGTCGCCACTTCCTTCTATGTCACGACATCGCGTCCACCGCTGCTTTAACCTCGTCGCGACCTGCGGATGTCACGCGATCATGCCCTGTCTTCATCAGCTTTAACCGGCCGACTTGACTTTGTCGCGACCGCCAATTTGCCTTTGATTTCCCTTATGTCGCGACATCCTATCTTCCCTGTGCAAGCTCCAAACTGCAACATTCTTCCATTTTTATTCAACCAGTCATTCTCATTTCAGCCGCCACTTCCTCGTGACTTCCCATCGCAATAATCTCCTTTCTTATAAATTTCACGAATAACAAATTGGTGAGTTTCTTTATATTTCGTATATTAATCATTCTTTTTTGATTAAAATCAAGCAGAAAACGACTAAAAATAGATGTGACTTTAAGCTATCAAACTCCCCAACTTCAAGTTTTGCTTTGTCCTCAAGCAAAGAAAAGAAAGATTTGTTTGTCCTCAAACAAAAAGGACATTTTTCGTTTCGTTTTTGCAATAGCCGCCAATTTAATTGAAAACTAGAAATTGCATTCTTTTCTCAGGTATTCACTTCAAGTCCAGATCAAGGTTAAGAAGGTTTTTACTTTATCTAAAGATACAAACCAAATTGTTGAAATTGTTTTACAAACAGTATAGTTAATTGATTCTGCTGAAATGTAAGTTGGTTTTCTTTCTCATTTCCTTAGTGAGTCAATTAACCCTTAGAGGATGTTCACAGTTTTGATCTTTTCCTGATTTTCCAAATTCCAGGTGTTTGTTGTTCATATTGACTCCTACCAATGGTAATTCCAACCTTCAAGATCAATCGTGTCTGGGCTTGTAATGTTATACTGCTCGCAGGACATTGATTTTTGTGTTAAGATTACCAATACTCTTTTTCCTTTCTTACCTCACATATCGCCCCTTTTTCTCCTCGCAATTTCTGTAATGCAACCCCTCAACTTCATGTTCGGGGATACCACCTTTTGATTTTCTTCTATTCAAAATCGTATGCTCCCATTTCTCATTTGTAATCCAAACTCGGGGAATTTTCTTTCTCTCACAAATTATCCAAATAGTGCAATGTTTTATCTTTAGCCTTCTAACACTCTAGCTAACTTCGTTGGGTGAGTCTCCATACCGTATGACATTAGTGGTACTAGGTGTTGAAACACCCCTAAGAACTTAATTGCTCAAGAGTCAGCCACAAGACAAAACCTATTCCCTGCTTTCTTTTCGTTGTATTTTCTCTCACAGAGATCTTTTTCTTCATTCCCTTTTCGTATTTTCTCCGAGTTCCTCAAAATATACCCCCAAACTTTATTTCTTCCCTCTCCTTGAATTCTTGGTAATCACAGGTCTCTTACTCGAGGATTGATTCTTAGGATGGGCTGATGGTTTTATTGGCTTATTTTGAAAATAAGGCTTGTTTTGGCTCAATTTCTGGAACTAAGGTATATGCATTAGCATATAAATAAGGATGGCTAGAATGGCTCAAACTTTCCAAGGATGGCCTGCATCATTTCTTGTTAGTTGTATCACCTAGGATTTCGCCTTGATCAATAATCTAACAAGTTCTAGAATTCGCTTGATTAACCGTGGACAACCCCGAGGATGTTCTTGATTCATATCAGTTGATGAGGATTTAAATGATGTTATATCCAACAGGTTCCTTGACTCACTGTTCATACCACAAACTCAAAACATGTTTTGTTCCTTCAATTGTATAACCATCCTTATCCTGGACTCATCAGCCAAATTCAAACTAATTTGCAATTTGTGCTTCAATTAAATTGCATGTCATCGGCCCTTATTCGCCTTTTATCAGGTCAAATCTCCTCTAATCTAATTATCACTAGTTCGTATTATGATATATCAACAATTTTCCTTCGAACTAGATCCAATACTATTAATTTCCAATAATGCAAGCAAAATCAACACACAATATAATTACTTCAAGAATAACAAACACCATTTCTAAATTTTATTTTTTTTATTTATAGATCAAATTGCAAGTGTCGAGAACAACATTTGTGGGAGAGAGGAAGAGAAAGATCACCAATGGTAAGGCTTATTTTTCTGAGGGAGCATCAAAGATGCTCGGGGGTCCAGATCCAAAGTAGCCAAATTTGGAGAGAATTTAGAATTTATCATCTCTCCTTCTTCGATACTCTCTCTTCCATCCGATCTTCAAGGACTAACCTATCGTGAGTTCAACTTTCTTTGCTCGTGTCATCTTGTCTTGTCCCCACAAAGCTCATTATTCTCTCCATCCCAATATGACTTCTAAAAATTTGAGAGATTATTGTTAATCAAGTCCAAATTTAGGCGCATTTTCTCTCTCAGATTTTCTATTTTCCTCCAAATTTTTATCTCTTTTCTTCTATTTTTTTTCTCAAAGTCCTGAGCAGCTGACTCAGAGTAGAATTCAACCCTTAATCCGCCTCTACGCCTTAGCCTCCCCGGTCTCGAACCTTTTTTTTTATGATTGTGAGGAGCTGGGAATCACGATCATACTGGTTGTTGTAAAATGACTCATGGCTCGGGCCTTACTCTTTTCGCAGATCTTGATCCTCGTCCTCCATTTCTTCTCAACTTCTCCCTCTCAAGCTTCAAACTTCCTTCATCCGTCCTCCCTCTCGCTCATTACCTCCTCCATTTGGCCGGTCTCTTCTTCTCGCCTCGCTCATAAATTTCTTCTCTTTGCTCAACTCATCTTCCCAATGCTGGATCTCTTCTTCTCATTTCTCGTCTGTACGCTTCCTCCCTTAATTTTGTTGGAGGTTCCATTCTCTTTCTCTTCCTTCCATACTCTCTCAGATAACTCGAGCATCTCCATTACTGGAAGACCCCCGGGCTCCCTGAGCTTTCTACCTGAGTCCTCACCCCTCTCGTTTCCGAAAGGGGAGAGCCAAATGGGATGAGAAGCCCAGAGGGCTTCCATCATCTTGCTCTCATTCTCCTCGTAAACATGAAAGTATTATCTTCCTGAGGTTCCTCCGGTTTTCTTCTTCTTGTTCAAAGAACCCAAAGAGTGTCATCTTTCTGGCCTTGCAGCTCAATTTCCTCTTGCTTTTGTTTCCTATTATTACCCCTTTCTTCCGATTCCTCGCCCCTTGCTTACTCCCTCGTCGTTGTTAGTGGTGAAGCCTTGGGAACTTCTTTCTTCTCGCCTGTGTTCCTTCACCCCAAATTCCTTCAAACAAAGCCTAGTGATGGTTGTCAAGGAGGGATCAAACCCTTTGCTTTCCCTCATGGTATCTCATTATTGAATCTTTCAATCATTGCTCCAAGTACAGCTTGTACCCTTCAAAGATGGGCATAAAGGATGATGGCTCTGCTCCCCTTACTCAGGCATTGGCGATGTTTGTCACTGGGACCATACCGCAGGCCGTGAAATAAACCATACCTTAGCCTCCTCCCGTAAGGTCCTTCGTTGATTGTCTTTCTTGGTGCTCCTTTCCCTTGATCCCATTGCACGCACCGCCTCACACTCTATGATGATCTTCCTCACGGTCGGTTTGCTAACAGCCTTCTTAAATTTTCGAGCTACGCTCTCCGCCCGCCATTCCGTACACCTCACTTGCATTTTGGCTCCATATGGCACCCAAACTCCTCTGACATATACAGATTTGTCCTTTCTTCCTACCAAGTCGAGAATTCCTCGAACCATCGCCTCGGTGATATCCAGTTTTCTTTGTGCTGCGTAAATTTCCCCACCCTCTTGTTCTATCATTTCCTTGGAGTGGGAAATAGTGGTTACCGAATCCTCTTCTCCAACAAACCCCTTTATCGCATAATACTTCGCATGTTGAACAAGCCTCCTCCTCGATACAAACACATTCTCTTCTCCTTCTACCACCTTGTCTTTCCCCTTGTATGTCATAACTGAAACCGTTGATGCTTCCGTGTAAGCTTCTCGATGGTACGCTCTTCTCCATGGTAGGTTCCCTCGACTTAACTTCCTCACGTCAGATATACTCTTCCATGATTTCGCTAGGTTTGGGACGAGGGCAGCGGTGGTCACCATTTGAGCAGTATTAGGAAGGGCTTTAGGAAGGGATTTTGTCTGGGGTGGTTTCAAAATCAAAGAAACTAGAGGAGAAACTGAGATGAAGAGTCAGAAGCGCGTAGAGAACGGAATGGGAGGGAAGGATTTTCACAACAATCGCACCAATGTGATGATTAAGGGTCATGATTATTCTTATTTATTTCATGTCGCGATTTAAATTTCAAATTCCCACCTTTATTTACTGCCGCGACTCAGGCTCTTAATTTAATGACGAAAAGTTTTCCTTCTTATTCATTTCAGAACCTTTTCACATTCATTCAAGCATTTCCAAGCAAATAATTCAATACATTTCATTCATCCTTCACAGAATTTGTTTAGGGAGAAAAGTACTCCCCTTTTTCCTGTCGTTCTCTTTTGCAAGTTGCTGGAGATGTCCTGGAGTTGTCCTTTTCTCTCCTTCCCTTGCATTTCTGCATAAGCACTCGCAAATACTTCCAAAGGATTCAATTAAACAAAAAATTAACTTCTCGAGTACTAACTAATCATTATAAAACTAAAGAAAATAAAATCAAGGTGAATTATAAAAAAATCAAAGTCTAAAATCGTAAAACTAAATTCTATGGGTTGCCTCCCATCACCGCCGGGTTTTGAGTCCTTAAATGGACTCGGCTGCTTTGATTCTTTCTCTTAATGAACCAAATTGAGCTCTTCCTTTCTTTCCTCCCCGCTTGATAATGCTTCGCCTTTTGTCCATTGACTTTAAATTCTTCCCCAAAGACGCCTTTAATGTTATCGCTCCAAATGTAGTGCTTGATTAATTACTGTAAAGGTCCACTCCATTCGATTTTAGCTTCCTCGAAATAACTTCAACTGGAGTTAAAAAGAAGAACCCGTTTCCTCCTCAAGCTCAACTCTTTCGTAATCCTCCTCGATCATGCCATTTCTTTGTTTTGTCCTTGCATATTCTAGCATATTTAGTCATTTCATTCTTCTAGTTCATTCAAATACAGCCTTCTCAGCTTTTAAAATCAAAGTCTTCACTTCACGGTCTACATAGCTTGTATTCCGGGGCTTCAAGAGGTAGATGATAGGTTTGCCAAAGACAACTCTCGTATGGGGACATTCCAATGGAGTTTCACGCGCCCCAGAAGCCCAAAGTGCATCATCAAGCCTGGGAAGACTAATCCTTCCCGCTCGAACTTGCCAGCCTTTCCAGGATTCTTTTAATCTCCCTGAAATCTCGCCCGTCCATTGGTCCGGGATGATAAGCCAGACCCCAGCATATGTCGGGATCCCATACCGTCATGAGTTTTAAATATTTTGTTTGCAAAATGGCTTCCATCACTTCAATAGATAGCCTCGGGTGTCCAAACCGCTTCAAAATATTCTTTTCGTAAGAAACTCAATAACCGCATTAGCATCATTCCTTGACAAGCCATCGTTCCACCCATTTGGAACATAATCCACGCGCCGCATATACATGTGTTTCCAAATGATGGTGGGAATGGTCCCATAAAATCTATTCCCCATACATCAAAAATTTGCACCACCATTATGCCTTTTAGGGCATTTCATTTCCGCTGCTGATATTTCCAATCTTTTGGCATCTATCACACAATTTGACCCATTAAGCACAATCTCTGAAGATAGTGGGCCAATAAAATCCAGATTGGAGTATCTTGTGAGCTGTTCTTTCTCCAGAAAAATGCCCCCATATGGTGATGCATGGCATTCATTCAAGATCTACATCGTTTCACTCTTCCGGCACACATCTTTCCGATAATCATGTCAAGACCTCTTTAAATAGCAAAGTGGGTCATCCCAGATAGCACCATTGGCCAAATTCCGAGCTTTCTTTTTTCTCAAGTGGTAGCTGAATTCATGAGGAACTACTCCTAATAAGCTAGGTAATTCACACATCGCATACCATGGAAGTGGAATGACACCTAAAACAATTGTTCATCTGGGAAGTTCTCTGTTAATTCTGGCTCCTATTTTTCTGTTTCATTCCTTTCTACTATGGACAAGTGACAAATATCACATCATATTACACCCCTTTATCTTTAATTTCAGATCAAACTCTTGCGTGAGCGAAGACCCACCTTATCGCCCGCTTAGCTTCCTTGACATCGATATTTGATGGCCGTGATGGTCTCAGGTGAACTATAACATGGGATCCCAAAATGTATGGCTCGAATTTCTCACAAGAAAACACTATGGCTAGCATCTCCTTTTCGCTTGTGGAATAGTTTTCTTTGTGCTTCATTGAAGGTTCCGCTAGCATAGTATACTCAATATTTTCTCTTTCTTTCGCCCCAATACAACTCCCATTGGCGAAATCACCGGCATCACACATTATCAATCCCCGATCCCATTCTAGTGCGTGCCCATGATAGGTGCTTGAACCAACTGATCTTGATTTTCTTCAAAGGTACTTGGCAGAATCATCAAAATTAAACTTCAGGTCCTTCTCCAGCAATCCGTGATAAAGGGTCCGGTTATTTTCGAAGTCTTCATGAGTCTCCTATAAAATCCAAAGATGCCCCAAGAAACTCCCATCCCTTTACCGTTGTGGAGGTCCAAGGTTTTGATAATGGAAATCTTGGATTGGTCCACTTCTAGCCCGTAGAAATTTTGTATGACTGGCACTAATACCTTCATAATACAGAAATGATTTTTCCAATTTAAAGGCTAGCCGCTTGTCCTGCATCTTTGAAGTAACGCTTCCTGTGTTGTTCACCATTGTTCGAAATCGACTCCATACACTGCGGAAGTCATCCATAAAAATTTTGCATGACTTCAATCAAATCTCGAGAACATTGACATCATACATCGTCGAAAGTAGCAGAGTATCGCACGCCCCAAACGGCATCCTTCTCAAGGCAAAGGTACCATAGCGCTGTGAATGCGCCCTTTTCTGGTCCTCAAAAATTGCACCGGGTTGTAGCCTCGAATACCCGCCCAAGAAACAAAAATGAGGGTGTCCTCGCTTAATCATCCAACATCCGATCAATGAAGGGCAAAGGGAAATGATTCTTTCCCGTCATTCGTGTTCACTTCCTCAGAATCAATACATACTCAATCCCTGCCATCGTTTTGCCGGGAATTAATTCATTTCTTTCATTATGGATCACAAGAATCCACCCTTCTTTGGAACCATGGATCATAACCTAAGGATCAGTTCGAAATTGCATAGATAAAAACCAAAGATTTAACCATTCGGAGCACCTCCTTCCCGACTACTTCTTTCATTACCGGATTCAGCTTTCTTTGATGTTCAACTGGCTTTGCATTTTTCTTCCAAAGAAGATTTTGTGCATGCATATTGATGGACTGATACCTTTAACTCTTCAATAGACCAAGCCATAGAATTTTATGATTCCTTAAAATTTCCAAAGAACTCTCGTCTCAAAGATCACCGGTAGCCCAGCGTAAATTATTACTGCTTCCCTTTCGTTCTCCAGGTAAGCATACTTTAAAATGACTTTGGCAACCTTTAAAACTAGCCCTTCTTCACTCGGGGTTTCTGATGAAATTCCTTTTCTTCATTTTTTGTCTCCTTTTTCATCCCATTTTGTTCAAGACTCATCACTTTTTCAAGAGAATGTAAAACCGAATGCGGCGTAAAATCAATCAAAACCTCAAGATACTGGAAATTATATCTCTTTTTCATTGATTGAAAGTCAGGCATTATAATCTCAGTAAAATCAGATTTGTTGACATATACATCTTCTATTAGACTTGATATCTTCCTCTATGTCTAAATTCCCTCAAACTTCCGATTAAATTGAAGTCACCGCCTCTTCTCCAACTCGAGAGTGAGAATTCCCTCTCGCATATCGATTAGAGCCGCTCCAGCTTGCAAGGAATGGCCTTCCCAAAGTAGTGAGAGGACTTGTGAATCTTTCCTCCACATCCAAGATGATGAAGTCAACAGAAAAATAAATTTTCCTAATTCCTTTACCAAAGACATCTTCTATGATTCCTTCCTGTGTTTTGTGGTCTATCTCACATTTTTGAGGGTACGCAGCTGGAATAAGCTCCCCAAACTTAACTTCTCGGGCAACGTATCAGTGGCATTAAATCGAGCATCGGCACTCGAGTCACGTGAGCTTTCAAACTCAAACTTCCAATGGGTGCGTGGAATGGTGAAGCCCTCGGATCCTTCATCTTTCCCGTAAGTCTCTCGATCACAACACCGTAAGTCAGCAAATTTCAAGTTCACAATTCCTTCTTCAACAATCTTCCTCTTTTTGCTCAATATGTCTTTCAAAAATTTTGTATAAAGTGGCATCTGAGTCACCACTTCTCGTGGAAAGGCATACGACTCAGGAAGCTGAAAGGTTTTCAAAAACCTTGCAAACTTGTTCCTCTATCTTTGATTTCCGCAGCCTCATGAAACGATCTGAAAGTGTATTGTTCGATTTCCTTCTGCTTCCTTCTTCTCCCGACAAATGTCTTCTTTCTTTCCTTCTCCAAGGTTTCAGCATTGTCTCAGCCTTCCTCTCCTTGTCAGTTTCATCTTTTCCGTCTTTCCACCAAGTCTTTCCCACTTCCGGGAAATGTAAGACAACCATGCAAATTTTCTGATTCTTCTTCATGTCACCGGGAAAGGCATCTTTCATCCGGTTTCGTGCTTAGGCCAGCTTCCTATTTGCGGTTCCGTGTTCCCGAGGGAGGCATTAGTGGTCTTCTGAAATTTGAGAATTGGTATTTGAGGCCCTAATTCGCAAACTTTTGTTCATGGAGGCTTAATGTACCTTCTTGTTGTCCCCTCATGAACTGGGCAAAGATTTGATTCAAACGGGTCGGAGCCCTCTCCGACCTCGCACTCGTTTCTATTTTCACCTCCTTGTTGCTGTTGCAGGAACCTTGGTGGTTGCTGATATCCTTGTTGAGGATTCTGTCCATGCCTTGGGCCCTGTGAGGTCCCTCCACCATAGGAAAAATTTTCATGGTTCCTCAACGCCGGATGATGCAGGGCTTCAGCAGTTAGATTTGGCTCATGCATAACTTCTGCCCCCAAGTACTTAACCTCCCAAAGATCATAAAAACGCTTCTTCGGGGCGGGTACACGCACTTCCTCTCACAGTTCTCTCTCGACCGCCTCCTATTTCATGAGCAAGCAGTATCTTCCTCTCTCGTTTGTCCATTCTATGCATGATGCATCTAACTTCATTTCTCCACGGCCGTCATCTGCCACCTCCATGACTCCTTCCTTTGCCAATTACTCAAAACTCATGGAGCTTCATATTGCATTTCGCTGTGTCCTCAATCGATCTCTTGCCTCTTCAAAGACTCTTACGTTTGAATGCTCCACAAAGACAAGCATCAATAATGCCCTAGATGTATCATTTAAGGCATGATACACTATGTCCATCCGTCTTCAAGTCTATTCCATGCACGGCATCTTTTTTCAAAGAACTTGAATCTCCCATGCTACATAAAGGCTCTCATCTTCCCGCTGGAACACAATTATCTCCTCCTTCTCTCCGAGGCGAGTGACGTGGTAAGACCTACCCAAGAGGCTTCTATGCTCTCCCATCAACAGAATCCATATGGTAGAGATTCATACCATGGTCGTTGTATCTCTTAGAGAAAATGGGAATAAATGCAATTTTATGACTCGTCTCACCCCATCTCAACTTCATCGTTTTCCATCCCAGAAACCTTCCTGTGCTCATTTCTGGGTCTTCAGGATGACTAGTAAATCGTTGTCGCCAACCATCAGAATCGCGCTAGCTTCGCCTCAAAGTTACTCGCGATCAACTCGTAGGATGTCCGACAAGTGTGAGTATTCATCCCTGAATAATAGGTCTCCAAAAGTCCTCCATTGTATCGCATTGGAGGCAATCTTTCTCTGGCTAAGCTGTTCTTTCATTCTTCGCCTCGTCTTCGCTTTCATCTCGCCTCTAGCCGAAGCCGCCTCTTTCGCTTTTCTCAAGCTTCAGTGTTCTCTTAATCTAGATTCGCTGAATCGACGCATTCGCTTCCTATGCATTAAAGTTTTTTCCTGAAATCAAAACATACTCACATTAATAGGATTAGTCAAGCCAACAAATATTTTCAATATAGCTTGTTAAAGGTTAGTGGCTAAAAATAACCACTGCTTGAAAAACTATTTTTGTTCTTTTTCTTTTAAATGTCCAAATTAGTATTTCCTTCTTTCATCTGAATATTGATCTACTAAATTCTTTCGATCCCCGGTAAAGGCGCCATAAAACTTGTTGGTGGACCAAAAGATATATACAAATTTATGACACCATTACCAAAGGACTATTGTCTAACTTTAAAGAATAAGGCCATGAAACTTGTTTGTTATATTTCTTTCGCAATTATACTCATTAAAATTCCATTCTTAAGATTAGATAAATTTCTTTCGATTTTGATCCAAGATCCCCGCAAGTGCACATGGTTGAACAAGTAATAAAATGGATTTAAGTCCGGTTATCCAATCCCAATAAGAGATCTCAAGAATTCATCAATCAATTATCAATCAACTACGACTAATCAAATTTCACTATTTAGCGGACTTTAAACGCGGTGAAATCGACCGTACCCAAAATATACAAGTCTAAGATATGTGAATGAATAACAAATAAATTGAAATTTAAAAGGAATAAAGAATAAAGAATAGTAATGAAAATAACTGAATTTGATCAATTATCTTTTAAAGGAAACATTGATACACTACTATTGTGAAAAATCAATTTACTTAGTACTTTATAACTTTTACAGCTAAAAGCAGACACATATTTTCATCAGTCCGGGGAATATGGTAGTGCGGCTAGATCTCTCCAAACTCCACTTGTTCATCATCTAATTTTCTGATTCTTTGAAGGCGGGAATTAGATAACTACTAATACATGTTGCCTTATTACGGATATTTTCTTTTCAATACTTAATACCCAGGCGTGGACTATAAACCATAGCTCCCAGACATGGGTATAGCATGGTTTATACTCTACTATTTCTCTCCTCTAAATTAGAATAGTTCATCCTTTCCTTGATTAGATCTCAGCTAACACGGGATTAGAATCACTGTTCGAATTGAGGTGAAATCTCTGCTTGTTTAATTGGATAATTCATTCGACTCATTCTTGATTTCAAGTGAGACGAGGATTTATCGAAATAAACTCACAAAGCTCATTAGATCTCCAAATTAGGTTAATATACCCTTGAGGGTATTCGACACTCTCGGGATTACTTCTGTAATCACTCGGGGGCCTCTTTGTCCAGTATGAAACAATCTCTAATTTGGTATAAGACAACGATATTGGAATCAATTACGAAACTCATAGTGACTGATTTTCAGAAATTTGAAAGTTCAATAGCACTGAATTTATTCGTGGAAAGATAAAATTCTAACATGAGTTTGCTCAATGGAGTTGAGTTTCTAAGTCTTGAATTACACCTTTGCGGTGGTTATCGTCAAAACAATCATGTAATAATGGCCCCGGAAATTAGAATTCCCGAAATTATCGAGCTTGAGCAACCGAGATAGTAATTTGAAATGAAATAGATGCATTCGGCTTACTTTAACAAGCTAATCGTTCAGATCCAGAAATAGAAATAAAAATCTACTCTAATGCCCAGCGACAAAATGAGCAAAACTAAAAAAATAGAAAGAAAAATAACAAAAATGAGCCTTAGAGAATTTGCAGATCTTCGTTACGTGCCTTGATCTTTTGCCTTTCCTCTTTGGTAGTATTTATAAGGGTTTTGAAGTTGGGCCCCTAATTTACCGATGCACTTTTGGTGGATTGCAAAGGCGAACTAGCCCATTTCTTTGTCTATGTATGACCTCAAATTCTTGTCGCGACATCGGTTATTCAGTGTTTGTTATAGCGGCTTTGCTTCGAAGTGGCGACATCCTCTTGGTGCTCTGGAGTTCTCTTTATAGCCGACATCGATTCTTTAGCCAGCGACATTATCTATCGACTTTTATTCTGGCGGCTTCACAGTTTGCGACATTCTTTATTTCCATATGACTGCTCTTACGCTGTAGTGACCTCAATGCTTTGTCGAGGCATCAACTTCTTGATATTAGTTTGTGACCTTAACTTGGTCTCCCATTGGAATTGTTCTCATGTCGACATCAATCTCTTATCAGCGACATCAATGAATCGATACTTGTTTGTGAGGCTAGATCTTATCGCGGCTTGTCACCGGCTTCCAAGGGCTCGTCTTATGTAGGGACATCAATCTTTTGTCAGCGACATCATGCTTGATCTATGTTGCAGCATCCTTGACTTGTCTTTGGTATTTGTTACTTAGGGAGCTCTTCTTTTTATCCGACATCAATCTCTTATCGCGACATTAATGGTCTCTCATACATCACAAAAATCCTGTCATGAATAACTACGATGTAGCGAATTCAAATCTTTGTCGCGACATCGATGGACTCATCTTGTCTTATGCCCTTCATCTTGTACATGACTGTCTTGGCTTGAGGGCGGCGTCTTGTGTCGCGACATACGATTTATGCCGGTGTGTCTATCACGTGACATCCTCTTTCTCATTAGTCCTTCATTCTTCCCAGGGAAAGTGCATCTTCTTGTACTTAACCTATAAACAATGTCATGACTGCAGGTGTTTCATACCAGGTTTACGATATCAGCAAGGAACCAATTTTGGTTCCTTTATTAATGTCATGACCTCTTACGAATGTCGCGACATCGGTGTATACGATCTTCTTCCCAATCCTATGTCGCGACTTCCTTTCTACATCGAGCATCGGTGTCCCAACTGCTAAGCTTTAATCTGTGCGACCTCGTGATGTTGTCGCGACATCATACTATCTTCATCGATTTTAAGCGCACGACTTGGAAATTCTACATCGCGGCCTGCTCAATTTGCCTTTGATTTCCCTTATGTGCGACATCCTATCTTCTGTCACGAGAGCTCCCTATTATAACATTCTTCCATTTTATTCAACTTGATCATTCTCATTTATTTCTGCCACTTCACTGCATCCTGCATCTTTGCAATAATCTCCTTTCTTATAAATTCTCTGCTGAATAACAATTTGGTGAGTTTCTTCATATTTCTGCATATTAATCATTCTTTTTGATTAAAATCAAGCAGAAAAATGGACTAAAAATAGATGACTTTTAAGCTCATGTTGAGTCGGCTGAGACTCTTGAGGTTACATGAGAGTAATTCAATTAATACGGCGGAGTTTGAAGTGCGACGAGAGAAAACTTAGGTTGCGATCAAAAGTGATAGTAAGCCCAACAAAAGCTATTGCGACAAGGGAAAATTTGCTGAGACCAAGACAGAAGGAGCTTCAAGGGAAAATCATGTCACGACACCTTTTTGAGGTCGAGACACAGGAAGAAGACATTGTTGGTTGCAATAGATAATTGATGTCGCGACTAGGAAAGACTGTTGAATGGATTTGCAAGGTCTCTACCTGAATGGTACAGTCGACTGCGACAAAAATGGCGAGGACGCAATCGAGGAGTCACGACGAGGATTTCATGCTTGACATAAAAATGAGCTTAACGGTTAAAACATGTTGCTTGACTAAGTTTGAGCAAAACGCAACAAAGCGAGGTGATAAGGGCAACCATTCGATTCACGACATACTTTTAGGTCATTATAAGCGAATTGAGAAGAAACTGTTGTGACTAAGAAATGAGGTTGTTATAGGATGGGAATGAATGATGTCGCGACATGCTTTTAAGATTGTGACATAGATTTCAGCAGGGAAAAGAAACGATTGGGTCACGACCTAATTCCTATGTCGCGGCTTGAATAATGAGAGCAGACCAGGCAATTTAAGTCGCAGCATGAAAAGGGGAGGCGTGACCCGAGAATCGGTGGCGACAACGAAATGGTGTCACAACATGCTTTTGGTGCGACACGGAATGCGGTGAGAAAGCAAGGCGACCGGGGTTGCGACATGGGCCAGGTGGCTCTGGCGGAGATTTATTGGGGGCGGAGCGTTGTCGCAGTAAAGATCAACGCAGATAACTGCGAATTGATGTTGCGACATGAGGAAATTAAGGTCGCGACATATATTTGACAAAGGGAAGAAACTTGGTTAGGTCGCGACATGAAATTGTGATGGAGCATCAACTAGAAGAGCAAGAAAGATATGCATGGCAGTCATCCTTTGCTAAAACTAACATGATCACGTAAATAATCCAGATTCTGACGCAAATTGATGATTTTCAGGAAAATTGCTAAGTAAATGAAACAACTTGAATTTCTAAGTTGCGACACATATGAATGGACAAAAGAGTCAATGATGTCGCGACAAAGATTTCATGTCACGACCACTAATCTGTATTGCGAAACCGGTCATGATAGAAAACATCGGTGCGACTCGACAATTGGCAAACGAATTGAAAGAAGGTTGCGACCAATTTCCTGAGATCACGATAGACTTGATAGATCTAGAGCACAAATGATGTCGCGACAAGCTTCTGAGGTCACGACCTAAAACAGTGAGCTGGGCCATTAATTTTAGGGAAAATCCACCCGGAGCCTTGAAATCAGGCCCAATTTCAAAAAGTTATAAATAGGCTTCTGTATGAGCGACTTCCGTTTTACGAAACCTTTGTCACGGGAGGGCGAGAGAATCAGCGTATATTTTAGAATAGACTTTTTCTTTTCTTTTTCTTTTCTTTTCTGGATGCGAACCGATGTCCCAATTTAGAATGTTGAAGTTGGATTAAAAATTTCATTTTCTTTTCCAGTTACGGCCTAGAATCAATGAAGTCTAGATAATTTCTGGAATTCGTTTCTTTCAGTTTATTACAGTTACAGTGGATGTTCTTGATCAATACGCCATTGTCGATTATAATTTTGTAGTTGAGAAGTGCAACTTCCATTTGAATCTTGTTGATTCTGATCTTCTACTAATTAGATTCGAAATGAATTGATTTCTTATTGAGTGTTATTAAAAATTCAAATGCTGATAGCATCAGAATACCGTCTCAAAAGTTGTTTCTTGTTACATTTCAGGGAAGCCCTCTGAGTGACACAAAGATGGAGATTTCTAAGAGCTTGAAACATTCAATTTGTGGGTATGTTAGACTATCATTGTTGAACTAAGGAGTTCTGAGAGTTCATTTCGATAAATTTCCAGTTACTCGTAGTTGAAATTTAGAGAATTATTTATCAATTTACCTCAATCAGGAGATTTCATCTTAATACATTGGATAGATCTTGATCTGTGTTAGTGAGATCTAATCATGGAAAGAAAAATCCATCAGATCTAAGGATGGTCATCAGCAACCATTTTGTAATAGAAGTTTCTGATGACCCGAACTTGGGATGCAAGAAATCCTCTGATCTTAAGAAATGGGTATGAAGTATTGAAAAGAAAAATACCCCGGATCTTATAAAGGTGTTAAGATACAAATGGCGAGTTAGATCCTTTGCTTTGAAAGAAAAAGGGACCTCTAATTAGTGAATAATTGAGAAATCCAAGCTGCATTATTAGGCATCTTTGACAAATCTAGATCCAAAATCAGGATAGAAAGAATCAATAGATTATAATGCAGAAATTGACTGTTCCTTAACAATTTCATCTCAGTGTCCATTTCTAGCAGAGAACTGATTCAGTCTAGTTTATTTTGTTAGTTTAATTCAAATTTTATTTTAATTAGATAAATGTAATATAGGAATATCTTGTCTTGTAAACCTTAGTTTTCAAACCATTAAAAGGAGGTTCAAATAGTGTGGATCTAGAGTAGTTAAGGTAGTTGATTTCAACATTCTTGTCAATCTCTATGGGAATGATATACGGACTTACATGTTTTTTCTTGCTTGTATGACACATGCACTTACTGATATCATAGGCCTTAAACCCATTATAAATTCTAGAACATAAAATCAGTTTTATTCATTTTCAAAAAAAAAAAAAAACTCTATTCAACTTTGACATAGCTGTAGGAAAATTGTAAAGCTCATGTATAAGTGTTAAATTTAGTGGTTTAGTCTATATTTTCAAAGGCAAACAAGTTTTATGGCGTTGTTGCCGAGGATTGAAAGGATTTTAATAAATCAATATTTTGATAAAAGAAAGAAATGTTAATTTGGACATTTTTCTTTATTTTATAAAAGAAATTCACAAAAACGTTTTTGACAGCAGTGGTTGTATGAGCTACTGATATTTTATAAAGCTTAAAGGATATATGATTTTTAATACCACTGTTTCCAATAGATCTTAATATGTTTCCATTTCAGGAAGTTATTTCATGCGCCCAGAAACAGTCGAATCTGATTTCCTGTAGAATCTTGAATTGAAAGAACAGCGAGGAGCTTAAGGAAAGTAAAGCGAGGCGAAAAAAAGCAACCATGACGGATGAAAGAATTGGTCGGATAGTTGATCAAGAAACAACAACAGAAAGGCCTCCGATGCAAGATACAATGGAGGATTTGCGGAGGAACTGTCCTCGGCGAAATGCTCGACGGTTAGACAGCACCTTTATAAGAGCTACTTTCTTTGATTTGGAACCAGCCTTACAGTAACCATGGTCGGTAGAATCAGTTCTTGGCCATCCCACTTGAAAGATCCTAATGAGCACCTTGGCAATTCCTCGGGATGGCAAACACAGTTAAGTTGAACGGTGTGAGACCAGAGGTGATAAAGCTACACCTCTTCCCCTTTTCCTTAAGAGATATTGCAACCATATGGTATGAATCATTACCATATGACTTAGTTGATACATGGGAAGATCTGGTGGAGCATACCTAGGCAGATTTTTCCCCCTATCCCTCACATCTGAAAGAAGAAGGGAAATCATTGTGTTCCAACAAGGGGAGGATGAAAGCTTGTATACTGCATGGGAAAGGTACAAAAGGCTGCTGAAGAGATGTCCTATGCATGGCATAGATCTGAACACTCAAATGGATATTGTCTACCACTCTACGAGACCAGTAGCTACAAAGGGTATCATAGGCGCTTCTTCTTTGTGGGGCATTCAAGAGGAAAAGTGCGAGGAAGAGGCAAAGGGATTTGATAGCGAGACCTAGCGGAAATGCAACATGGCTCCCCTACAAATCTTCGAGGAGCAATAACGGGAGCTAAGATGGAGTAAGGGTCATTGGAGGTTAAATAAGATAGCAAAAAAGCCATGGAAGCAAAACTTGATGTTATAATGCATATGATGGATAAACAGGAGAAAAGACTGCACTCTGCACATGAAATTGGAGTAGTGGAAAGAAATGGGATAAGAAGAAGTGTTGAGGGACCAACTGAAGAAGATCCTTATCAAGTTGAGGAGGCCAAGTACATGAATGAACAAAGAAGCTACCACTTCAAGCCTAATCCCAACTTGCCTACACATTATCATCCAGTACTAAGGAACCATGAGAACTTCTCATATGGTGGAGGAGCATCATAGGGCCTAAGACATGGGTAGAATCTCTAGCAAGGGTATCAACCACCAAGGTTCCAGCAGCAGCAACCTTGTGGAGAAAATAAAAATGAATATCAAGGTCAGAAGAGGACCCAACCCTTTGAGGAGCAGATGCTGCAGTTCATGAGGGATAACAAAAGGCTGCTAAGCCTCTGCAGACGAAACTTCTTTGAGTTAGAGCTTTTAAATCCAAACACTCAGTTTTTTGAGGACAAACACAAAGTGCTTCACTAAGGAATTGGGAAACACGGGTTGGAGTAGTTGGCATTGACCTTCTGAGAAAGAGACCAGAGTAACCACTGTTGACACCAAGAGAAAAATCCAAAGACTATATGGCAGTTCGAATTTAAGTGGCGAGGAGAAATGGCAATGATGGAGCGGAAAGAAGAAAGGTGACCCAGAAGAAGGAAATTGGAAGAGAGGACAGAAGGAGCAATTCTAAGCAATTGAGAGGCGAAACAAGTGCAAGCGAACGGCTGGAGTAGCTTGTGAGCAAAAGCGAAGGAAGATTCAAAGCTTCACACATCTGCGGTTCCATTCCGCAAAGAGACTTTAGAGAGCGAAAGGAGAACGATTTTCTAGAATCTTGGAAATATTGAGAAGATGAAATTAATATCCCCTTTACGAAGGCAATCACTTAAATGCCAAATTATGCCAAATTTCTGAAAGATATATTGAGCAAAAAGAAGAAGATTGCTAAGGAAGAAATAGTGAGTTTAACTGCAACTTGCAGTGTAGTGATTAAAAAGAGTCTACCAGCAAAGATGAAGGACCCAGGTAGCTTTACCATTCCTTGTTCCATTGGGAAATATGAATTCAAGGAAGCCTTATGTGACTCAGGTGCCAGCATCAACTTGATGCCCTTATCAGTGGTACAAAGGCTAAGTTTGGGGGAACTTACTCCAACAATAATCACATTGCAGATGGCTGATAGGTCCATGGCACAGCCAGAAGGAGTTCTTGAAGATGTGCTAGTCAAGGTAGGGAAATTTATCTTCCCTGTGGATTTTGTTGTTATAAATATGGAGGAGGATACCCAAGTTCCTCTATTGTTAGGAAGACCTTTCTTAGCAACTGGAGCTGCCTTGATCGATGTAAAAAAGGGTGAGTTGACAGAGTGGGAAATGGAAGCGTCAGTTAACCTCGACAAAAACTGTGAACTGATGTTGATGTAGAAAATCGTATGGTTGTAGATAGCATTTATCCATTCAGTTTTGAACTGAACTTTGACTGTAATCTCTAGCATTCTATCAATGAAAATGAGATGAATTTCTAATATCTTAAGAGTGTTGATTATGAATTGCTACATTCCACATTCCAAAACATAGAAACAGTCTAGAGTTTGAATGAAAAAAGTACAGAAAATTCATGTAGCGGGGAAAAGAAAGCAACTGGGCAAGAAACCAGTGAAGAAGGGTTAATATTGAAAGAATTGCCTAGTCATCTGAAGTATGCTTTCTTGACTAGAGAACTTAAAGCCGGTATTATACTCAATTTCTTGAATAAAAGAAAATGAAGAACCTTGTTTGTTAAAAATTCTCAGGAAATATAAGGAAGTGCACAGTCAATTAGAGATATAAAATTATTAGTCCTTCTATTTGCATGCATAAAATCCTGCTGAATGATGATGCAAAAACATCAATTGAACACCAAAGGAGGCTGAACCCTGTGATGAAAGATGTTGTAAGAAAGGAAGTACTGAAATGGTTAAATGTAGGATTTATTTATGCAATATCAGACAGCTCTTGGGTGAGCCCAGTTCATGTAGTCCCCAAGAAGGGTGGATTCACTGTGATTAGAAATGAAAGGAATGAACTAATTCCTACAAGGACTGTGATAGGATGGAGGGTGTGTATAGATTACAAAAAATTGAATACTACAATCAGGAAAAATCATTTTCCCTTGCCTTTCATTGATAAGATGTTGGACAGGTTAGCAGGACATCCTCACTTTTGTTTTCTTGATGGATATTCTAGATAAAACCAAATTGCTATTGCACCTGAGGATCAGGAGAAAACTACTTTCACATGCCCTTATGGTACTTTTTCTTTTAGAAGAATATCATTTGGGTTATGCAATGCTCCTACTACATTTCAAAGATGCATGATGTCTATGTTCTCAGATTTGGCATAGGAGGTTTTGGAGATATTCATGGATGACTTCACAGTTTATGGATCCAGGTTTTTGAACTTGTTACTGCCAAAATTTGAGACAGTGCTTCACGGGTGTAGGACAGAACTTAGCCTTGAATTGGGGAAAAATGTCATTTATGGTATGAAGGCGTGTCCTTGGACATAGAATTCTGCTGACAAGGGTGGAAGTGGACCAACAAAGGTTTCCATTATAAGGAGCCTCTTCTTATACCTACAACAGTCAAAGAGATAAAAGTTTCTTTAGGACATATGGTTTTTATTGTGAAGATTTATCGGAGACTTCTCCAAAATTGCAAGACCATTATGTAGGCTATTGGAAAAGGATACCAAGTTTAATTTTGATGCAACCTGTCAATCTTCATTTGAAGAGATCAAATCCAGATTAATTGAAGCTCCCATCATAGCCAAACCAGACTGGAATAGTGAATTCGAGATTGTGTGATGCGATGATTAATACGGTGGAGTTGTATTGGGATAATAACAAAATGTTTGGGCCATCTTAATAATAAATAAAACCTTCAATGAAGCTTAAAGAACTACTCAACTCTTGAAAAAAGTGCTGCCATAGTATTTGCATGTGAAAAGTTTAGGCCATATATATTGGGTCCCCCTTATCATTATCCATAGTGATCATCGGCGATTAAATATCGATGGCAAAGAGAGTAGTTAAGCGGTGATCGGATGAGTATTGATACTTGGAATTTGATCACGGAGATCCAAGGACAAGAAGAATTTGTGATAATGTGATAGGTGATCACTTGTCAAGAATTGAAAGGCTCACTGTGAAAGAGAGAGACATAGTGGCGAAAATTTTTGGATGACAGTTATTCCGATTTGTCGTTGAATCACCTTGGTATCTTTGACATTGTCAATTTTCTAGCTTGTGGAGTTATGCCACGAGGTCGATTACTGTAGAAAAAGTTGAGGACTGATAGTAGATTTTATATATGGGATGACCCACTGTTATTCAAAAGAGGGGTTGATATGATAATCAGGAGGTGTGTGCCAGAAAGGGAACAAGGCAAAATTTTACATGAGTGTCATGCATCACCATATGGAAAACATTTTGCAAGAGACAAAACAACCCACAAAATTCTCTAAGCAGGATTTTATTGGTCCACCATTTTCAAGGATTGTTTTGAATGGGTTAAACTTTGTGATCAATGCTAGAGAATGGGTAACATTAGCAAAAACTGGAAATGCCCTACAGTATCTTGGTAGTGCGTTATTTGATGTATTGGGGAATAGATTTTATAGGACCTTTTCATCCTCATTTGGGAGATCTATACATATATTTGGCGTGGATTATGTCCAAATGGGTGGAGCGACGACATCACTAGGAATGATGCTAATACAGTTGTGGGATTCTTATAGAGGAATATTTTGAGCAGATTTGGAGCACCCAGAACTATTATTAGTGATGGAGGAAGCCACTTTGCAAACAAAGTGTTTGAAAAACTCATGAGCAGATATGGAATCAAACATATAATGAGTTTGACACCATCCTCAAACAAATGGCGAATGAAATTTCAATAAGGAGATCAGAAAAATTCTTGAAAAGGCTGTGAAGTTCGGCATAAGAGATTGGTCTACAAAGGCATTGATGCGTTGTGGGCTTATAGAGCTGGCATAAAACTCCCATTGGAATGTCCCCATATAGAATTGTCTTTGGTAAACCTTGTCACCTCCCTCTTTGAATTGGAATACAAGGCTATATGGGCCATCGAGAAACTAAATTTTGATTTCAAGGCTGCTTTAGAAAAGGCTCTCATTTGAATGGCCGGAAAGGAGTTGAGAATGAAGCTATGATAATGCTTAATTTACAAAAAGACAAGACAAAGAAATGACATGATCAAAGGATTTTGAGGAGAGAATTTAATGTAGGAGATCAAGTTCTGTTATTCAACTCCAGACTGAACCTTTTTTCAAGCAAACTGAAATCAAAATGGAGTGTACTATCTGATAGTGGCAGTACAACCTTTAGAGGCGTGACATTGAAAACCAGTAATGGAAAGAGTTTAAAGTGAATGGTTAGCGATTGAAGCAGTATCTTGGAAGAAATATGATTGATACGTAGTTCTTAGTGAAGGAAAAGATGCTAAAACAAGAACTTCATAGTAGCAAGTCCAGCTAAGGACTCAAAACTGAGCAGATTTGTGGAAGGCAACCCATACAACAACTTATTTTTAAATTTTATTAGGCAATTTATGTTTTTAAATTTTTTAGTTTTCCAATTAGGGTTGTGTGTTGTTCTAGTTCTTATTGTTAAAACTGAGCAGTTTTCAGTTTTCTAGTTCTTATTGAAAAAAAAAAAAAAATTTATGTTGTTCTACTCCTTTGTTTTTGCAGGTCAAAGAAGGTGCAAACAATATGGAGTCTTCACTTATAGCTTCCAGTATGCACACAAAACCATAAGGGGGAGTAATTCTGATTCCCTAAAACTTGTCTTTAATGAGAAAGCATGATTGAAGTTTGGGGGAAGTTGAATTTTCAATTCAGTATTAAATCTGATTCTCTGATAAGCTGATTTGTTGAATATTTGAATGGTTAAAATGCATTGTTCTTGTTTGAATTGGGTGTCTTGAAGTGATCTTGTTTGAAATTTGAACTGTTCCTGGAGACCAGGAAATTTTCTAGGTCGCGACCGATTACGAATTAGTATGAATAGGAGAATTTCAGAGTAAGCAACATAAGTCTTATGGTCAGGAACAAGCTTGAGGTCGCAACATTAACTGCTAGGTCGCAACATCATGTTGCCATCTAAATGACTGGTCAGAGACATGATGTCGCGACCTATAATGATGGTAAAAAGAGAAAGATGGGTCGCGACTTCAATTATTTGGTCAGGACTACATTTCTAGTCACGACAAACCTAAGTAGGTTGCGACTAGAATTGTCCAAATTACAATAAATTGAGGTTTTAAACATTCTAACTTAGGCGTTGCAACATTAAATAAGGCAGTTATTGTTGGGAATTTGTGTTGTAACCTATAAGTTACATTCGTGACTCTCATTAAAACAATGATAACATTGAGCCCGGTGAAACAGGCAGAGCAGTAATCTCTTTAAAACTTCCATTGACGCATCTTCTGACCGTTCCTCTCTTTTCTCTCTTCGGCTACCAAAACCCTAATCAGTATCAATTCCAAATTCTCACCCATGGCGAATGGCAAATCACATTGGGATCTTGAAATAATAAATGAGCTCGTGAATGAATCTTGTCATGGGGTGGAGAATTTCACTTGGAACTTGATGCGAACTGATCATGAATCTGAGAACTAGAAACCCTGGCCCTTGATAGAAGAGCGAAATTTGAGGAAGAAAGGGCCGTAAAGATAGAAAATAGTGGCGCGTTGAAGAAGAGAAAGAAACGAGACTGACAGACTTTGTCTCTATGACTAAAGATTTATGGAATAGAGGCTGGCTGGTGACAAAGGCTTCGTCGACGAAAGGGTTTTAGGCTGATTTCCCCTTTTTCTGAGATAATAGAAAATAGAAGTTGGGAGTTCTTCTACGCACACAAGGCACTTGGTTTCTCTGCTCTGCCTAGGGAATTCTATGCAAACATGGTGGGGATGAGAGAAGGCTAGGTCGTTAGAGTTTGGGTACCTTTGGGCCTGAAAGAATCGATAGAAATGTTTAAATTAAGGAACTCAAGCATGGTTCTAAATTCAAGAAATTGGTAGAAAACCTGGATCATGAGAAGATTATAGACCTCCCCAGCTGGCAGGCGGAGAGTGGGAAGCCCCTGGAAGAGCCTGTGCAGCTGTCAGCAGAGGATCCTGTTTGAGGAAGCTAAGGTCTGGTTGTACTTCCTATCCTCAGTAATCCTTCCAACTAAACATCTTTGCTCAGTGAGAGAACAAGAGGCAATCATTTTATATGCCCTTTTGAAGGGCTATAAAATGAATGTTGGAGGTTTAATTGAAATTACATTAAGAGGTACCATAAGCAATAAAGAGACTAATCCCTCACTGAGCAACAATCAACAAACTATGCATCTTAAATTTAGGGTAGAGGATCATGGGGCCGAAGAAGAAACATGCCCCCCAGGCATCTCCTCTGACCACTTATGTGTAACAAAAGGGCAGGAATAAAAGCAGAAGGAATTGTGGAGCCAGAAGAAGCGGAACGGTAGGGAGAGATGATAACAGGGAAATGGAAACTGTCCCAGAATAGATTCCTCCAACAGAAGAAGAAGAAATGCCTTTCAAGATGAGCCCTCTGAGCCATTCAGGACCTGAATTGAGAGAGGATTTCCTTGAGCTAGTAGAGAGCTCTAGAAAGGATGCATGGAACATTGAAATCATGGAGATGCTGAGATCAATCAAGAAAGATATGGAAGAAAGGGAGTAGAAATGGGAAAAGCATCAACAGATCATAGAGAAGTTCTTAGAAGCTGAATTCAGAAGGAAGGAACAGTTATGGGAGCAAAATCTGAGACAAAAAGAAGAAGAATGGAAAGAAGAAATGAAAAAGAGGGAGAAGGAGTTAGGAGAAAGAGTGAAAGCCAATTTGGAAGCCTTTTATAACAACCAGTTTAGAAGAGATGAAGAAGTGCTTACCATTAAGAAAAAAGAAGAGATGGAGGGTAACATGCTAAAGAAGGTGGAAACGCTAAATACCTGTATGAGCAATTCGAGTTTGGGAGGTTGATGAAGGAGAGAGATAGAGAGCTGGAAGATAATGATGTATACAGAAGAAAAATCTGGCATGAAAGTTTAAACTTGATAAATAATAATTTGTCAAACTTGTTGAGCCTTATTTCTGAGCTTGAAGGCGCAATCAACAATGTTGCGAGAGCGAAGACAATGATTACTCATATGAAGATCATTGATGACATAGCCAGTAAATAGAAGGAAGTGCCCCCTGGACAAAAAATGCCTGACATCCAAATCCCTAAATTCCCTCCTTGTCTAGCCATTTTTGACCTAGACCCTCTAAACATCATACCCTCTAAGTCTTACAAAAGAAGAAAATGAATTGAACGACCTCTATTCCCTTTCTCCTCTTCCATTGTATTCTGCCTCCATCATTAATAAAAATTCAACATGATTCATTTAAAAATGTCTTGCAATTTGTTCTTCTTGTGTGATAAATTGGGTTGTTGCTCTCAATCAGAAGCAATTAGAAAATTTTTGTGGGTGAACTATTTGATTGAAATCTAATTGTTGAATAGGTGAATTGTTGTTGGATAAATTGCATTGATGGAGAAAAGTAGGTTGTTTGTGTCATTATCTGTTTGTTTGAAATAAATTATCTATGAATTCAAGATCTTCATTGTAAATGTGAAATCACCACCAAAGTGGAGTCGAACATCTTTGTGAGAATAATAGAGCAGAGGCTTCCTTGAGCTGGAAATAAAGAAGTTCACGGTTGAGTTTGAATCAGGTTGAAATTGTAGAATTGGGAATGGGTATACAATTGAAAGAACAGGTAAGGTGGTTGAATTGATGTGTATAAACAGTTTAGTCAATACAGATTTTGGAAAAACAATACACATGGTCAAGAAATTCCTTAAAAAATTTGAGAAAGATTAGGGACATCTTCTAGGATGATTCACAGTTAAGGGTACAAGGTCCTAGAACTTGTTAAATTATTGGTCGAGGCGAAATCCTAGGTAAAAAAAACTATCAAGAAATGATAGAGGCAATTTTTGGAAGTTTGAACCTTTTCAAGCCTACCCTCATTATATGAAAAGGCATACACTCTAGTTCCATGCTTTGAGCCAAAATAACTAATTTCTTGAATAGCGACAATTGAAACACAGTCCACTCCACTTAAAATGATCTACATTGAAGAACCCTACATTACCCAGTTTTCAGAGCAAGAAGTTTAAGGTACAGAAGGGGATAAGATTGGGGGAAGATACTTTATCTGGATTGCAAAAGGGATAAGGTGCAGAAGGTGCAGAAGTCAAAAGAAGAGAATAAGTTTTGTCTTGTGGCCTATCTCTCTTGAACAATTAAGTTCTTAGGGGTGTTTTAACACCTAGTATCTTAATGTCAATTGGTATGGGAGTTGCTAACCCAAAGTTTTCTAAGAGTGATAGAAAGCTTAAGAAGACAAAGCTCTTTGCATTATTCTAACTCTTGTGAGAAAAAAGAACAAAGAGTTCGATTAAAGGCCGAGGCGATCATTTAAGGTGGCAACCAAAGAAGCCACAATATTAAAGAAAATGTACAAAAGCCAAGAAGTTTTGGGTAATTTGATGCCGAAATGAAAAAAGTGGAATGCGAGTGGTGAAGCCTAAAATTTCCAATTGTCTAATTACCAGGCGTGTGATACAAGCCCTAGGGCCTCTTTGATTTGAAGGTTGAATTACCTACATTAGTGGAGATCAATATGAAAAACAAGCATGGGATTACGACTAATGTTAAAGAGAATCTAGAAGATTAAGCAATTCAACGAGAAGATGAAAAGGAAGAAGAACTGCGCTCATAAATCGAATTGTAGTTAGATATTTATATCAAATTATCAATTTATTGTGATAGAGGTTGAACCATTCCTTTTTCTTATTTGGAAATTGAAGTTTGAATTAATATTGCAGCCTTCTTATTTCAAGTCAATTTGTGGAATCAGAAAAGATTGAAGTATGAAACAGAAAAATGTCCTTAAAAATAAGGTTAAATTGTTTGAGGACAAACAACTCTTTCATTTCTTTTTAGCGAGGGCGAATGAGAATTTCAGAGATTGGGGGAATTTGATGAGTCGACAACTCGATGTACTTTTAATCCATTTTACGATTTTTTTAAATATAATTGCTTGTTTTATTTAGAAATATGAAATTTTACCAAATTTATATTTCTGGGACTTTTGAAGAAATGTTCGTGGTATACGAAATATGCGGTCGAGTAGATGGGTCGTGACAGACTCTTGAGGTCACGACAAGTAATTCAAATGTGCTTAGGTTTTGAAGTCACGACGGAGAACTTCGAGGTCTGGGCGGAAGTGATAGTAAATGACAAAAAACATTTGCGGCGGGAGAAAATTTGCTGGGATAAAGACAGAAGGAGCTTCAAGGGAAAATCATGTCACGACACCGTTTTGAGGTCGCGACACAGAAAGAAGACATTATTGGTTGCAACAGATAATTGATGTCACGACCAGGAAAGACTACTGAATGGACTTGCAAGGTCTCTACCAGGTAATTTGATGTTGCGACAAAAATGTAAGCTGAGGACACTAATCGAGGTCACGACCAGGATTTCATGTCACGACATAAAAATGAGCTAAAACATGTTGCGACTAAGTTTGGGCAACTGCAACAAGAGCAAAGGTGATAAGGGCAACCATTCAATCGCGACATACTTTTTAGGTCGTGACTATAAAAAGAAGCTAAATTGAGAAGAAACTGTTGTGACTAAGAAATGAGGTTGCTATAGGATGGGAATGAATGATGTCACGACGTAACACTAAGATTGTGACGCCAGATTTGATAGGGAAAAGAAACGATTGGGTCGCGACCTAATTCCCATGTCGCGACAAGATAATGAACAGACAAACAATTTAAGTCGCAACATGAAAAGGGGAGATGTGACCAAGAATCAGTGGCTGACAACAGAAATGGTGTCGTAACATGCTTTTGTGGTTGCGACACGAGAATGCGATAAGCGAGACAACAGGGTTGTGACATGGGCGGGTGAAGACACGGGAATTTATTAGGGGCGGAAAAAGCGTTGTAAGCAACAAGATCAGCATAGATGGCAAAACCGGAGATTGATGTTGCGACATGGGAGGTGGGTCGCGACATGTTTAGCGAGGAAGAAGCGGTTAGGTCGCGACATGAAATTGTGGTCGACATCAACTTCTAGAAACAAGAGAAAGATGTCGCAACCAGAGTCATCACTGCTAAAACTAACATGATCACGGCGTAATAATCCAGGTTGCGACTGCAAATTGATGATTTTCAGGAAAATTGCTAAGTAAATGAAACAACTTGAATTTCTAAGTTGCGACACATATGAATGGACAAAAGAGTCAATGATGTCGCGACAAAGATTTCATGTCACGACCACTAATCAGCAAGTATCGGAAACCGGTCGCAATAGAAAACATCGGTCGACTCAACAGGAATTTATGAGAACAAAGTGAAAGAAGGTTGCGACCCGGGTTTCCTGGTCACGGCAGGACTTGACGAGATCAGGCATCCAGAGCACAAATGATGTTGCGACAAGCTTCTGAGGTCGCAACCTAAAACAATGAGCTGAGCCATTAATTTTAGGGAAAATCCACTTGGAGCCTTGGAATCAGGCCCAATTTCAAAATGTTATAAATAGGCTTACGCGTAAAAAGAGATGCAGCTTCCATTTTCTGAAACCTACTATCTGGGAGGACGAGGAAGACTCACTGTATATTTTAGAATAAACTTTTCTTTTCTTTTCTTTTCTTTTCTGGATCTGAACCAGTAATCTGTTTAGAATGTTGAAGCTGGATTAAATTTTCATTTCTTTCCAATTATATTCGGAATCACGAAGTCTCAGATAATTTCCGAATTCGCTATTTTAGTTTATTATAGTTACAATGGATGTTCTTGATCAATACGCCATTGTCGATTGTAATTCTGTAGTTGAGAAGTGTAGCTTCCATTGGTATGGATCTGCTGTTAGTTACAGTCTTTTCTGCTTAAATTAGAAGGAATTTCCTAAAATTGAGATTTTTGATTTATTTGATTGATGTTGTTCGAGAATTGAGTTGTTCCTAATAGTAGTAACGAATACCATCTCAAGGATTGTTTTCTGTTTTGATTTCCAGGAAGCCCTCTGAGTGACACAGAGATGGAGATTTATGAGAGCTTGAAACATTCAATTTGTGGGTATGTTAGACTATCATTGTTGAACTAAGGAGCTCTGAGAGTTCATGTCGATAAATTTCCAATTCACTCATAGTTGAAGTTGAAGGGAATTATTTATCAATTTACATAATCAGAGATTTCATCTTAATATGTTGGATAGATCTTGATCCTGTGTTAGCTGAGATCTAATCATGGAAAAAGAAAAATCCATCAGATCTAAATGATGAGTCATCAACCATTTTGTAGAAGTTTCAGAATGACCCGCACTTCGATGCAAGAAATCTCAGTTTTAAGAAATGAGATGAAGTATTGAAAAAGAAAATACCTGTATCTTATAAAGAGTGTTCTCAATACAAGTAATCGATTAAATCCTCTTTGCTTGAAAGAAGTTAAGGACTCTAATTAGTTAATAATGGAGAAATCCAAGCCGCACATTATTGTGCATCGACATCCAAATCCAAAATCCCGGGATGAAGAATCATTGGATTACCATTGCAAAATTAAATATTCACAACTGGTTCATCTGGTTGTCATTTTTCTATGTTTGATTCAATTGGGTTTATTTGTTAGTTTAATTCAAATTTTATTTTAATTAGATAAATGTAATATAGGATTATCTTGTCTTGTAAACCTTAGTTTTCCAAACCATTAAAAGGAGGTTCAAATAGTGTGGATGCAGGTAGTTAGGGTGGATTGATTTCAACATTCTTGTCAATCTTTGTAGAATGATATCACGGACTTATCTCCAAATTTTTTCTCTTGTATGACTGTGCACTTGCGATTTATAGACTAAACCATTATAAATTCCAAAACATAAATTGGGTTTGTTCGTTTCAAAAAACTCTATTCAACTTTGACATAGTTGTAGGAAAATTGTAAATCTCCTGTATAAGTGTTAAATTGAGTGGTTTAGTCTATATTTTCAAAGGCAAACAACTACGAACGAAATGATTTATAGTGGCATACCGATCCATAGCACAACGGGAAAGTATTAGTAGTGTACACAAAATGAATTTGTAAATAACCCGATCCATGGCCTAACCATGAATGCGTGTTATTAAATGTTTTTATTGGCACACGACGGGTGGACACGTGATTCTGGTATCTATGCAAGAAAGTCATGGTTAAATTCGTTTAAGGAAAACTAACATTAATGTTAGTAATCTGAATTTGATTTGAATGAAATTCTTATATATATTATTTATTACGTTGTTCTTGAAAATGCGAAATGTTTTTAATATATATATTTTGTGTTTGATTGAAATGAGGATAAAAATGCATAGAACCACTAAACATGAAAATGCTTAGCACGTTGTTTTATCGCGCGCAAGTGCAAGTGAATGGGGCTAATATCAAGGGCCAGTGGAGGCCAGAGTCATCGTCGAATCATGTAGAATATAAGTAAATGCTCCGTCTTATGCATACATTTCATTAAAAAAAAAAATCATGTAATTGTTTTTACATTACAGCAAGATATAATCTTGGGAAGAGTATATTTTGACTTACATTTGGGCCATGAACTACAATGACTGTAAATAGATTAAAAAATAGCAAAATGTAGTCTTATATAATGAGAATTGAGCAAAATGATAGGCTCTCTACCGCAGTCCATGTATATTTTTATATATATAATGCGTATAAGTAATGAGATCATATTTTCATACATACATAATGTGTTAAATGATATCAATCTCTATAAAAGCCAGTATATGAAATGTGTTTCGACCAAACCAGTTAGTGGTCCACGTCCGGGTTAGGTCCAGTCGTCGGTCGAGATTTCGGGGGAGGCGGGACGATGTGACAATAAGGTCGTTTGCAGAATTAGAGTTTAGGGTCATTGCTCAGGGGTTGTGTGAACTACTTTGGTTGAAGATTATTTTAGATGATTTGATAATCAAGTGAAATATTGCCCATATGAGCTCTATTGTATGAGTTGGCTGTCATGTTTATATAACCCTATACAACACGATGGGGATAAAAAACATGTGGGTTGATGACATTTCATCAAAGAAAAAATTGAAGTAGTGTGTGTAGTACCATGATTTTAAGATCCAGGCCATAGGCGGTTGACTGTCATTATGAAATTGCTTGATTTTACTCGCCTCACCAAAACCAGGCGGATATTTCCCAAACGGGAGAGTCTAAAGAGATCGCTTGGGAAAGTAAGGTCAAACTTTTCCAAGGCAGGGCGATCCGTTTGGATTAAGTCTCCCAATTATGTGTTTACCCATATGAAGTTTGTTATGAATAATGACGAAGCGGAAAATCGTAGGTATTCTTTCGAATTTCCCTAGCTCCCAAATCCCTTACTTCCCGGAAGATTAATCTATGATAAGGAAGAATTAGTTTTTGATAAGGAAAGAGAAATTTCGTTGCTAAAAAAAAAAGGAGATTTTTTTCTGGAGAAAAAGGGAGGGATTCTCCAAACACCCTCTATAAATCAGGAGGATCTCCACGATGAGAGGTATATATGCAATTCGAACTATGAGAATTTCCTTGTTCATTCTCTCGCATTTTGTTCGCTGTATTAATTCAAAAATGGTCGATATTCGTCGTCGGATCATGGCTTTTTGTAGGTTTATTCCGCCGTGATACCGGAGGGATTTAAGCGATCGAGTGCTTGATAGTGTGTATGTCCTATATTCCATCAGAATATCAATTAGCTGATATTCTAACAAAAGAATTCAATGTTTCACGATGCTGTATTGAGTTAGAGATAAAACGTCATTCACCGACTTGAGGGAGTGTTGAGGCATAAATATAATATTAAACTTGTAAATAGAATAGGAGAATTATTTCGGAGTCCATAGTTAGGGTTGAGTTGATTTCCTTTATTTTCAGAACAAATTGATTACTTTTTATGTCTCTTACTTCTTTTTTCTTTCTCTTATAATCCTCTATATAAATAGGATGTATAATCAATCTAAGATACATAAAATTATCACTTTTCATTCTATATTTGTGTCATTACCCATAGGCTAACTCCTATTCTAAGTAGGTTTCACGCGTGGAAGTCGTTTCTCCAGGAGCCCTGGATTTTCTCGTCTCAAACATGGAAGCCATTGATTTGGAGTTTGAAGTTCGAAGTTCGAAGTTTGATTTACTCAAATCCCCTTAGCTGGATTGAATCTTCCAAGTCAACCATGCCATCCTACAACGTTGGTGTCAGCCTTAAAAGCAACTCATCTTCACATTTGACCTGTCCCATATTTCTTAACCTGCAGGCCTCTCTCTCTCTCTCTCTCTCTCTTCCATCTGTCAAGTGAATCAATGAGCTCATCATATCCATCTACCCAAGTTCCTGCCCAAATGCCACTAATCTGAACGCTCCATACATCTCCCCCCCTCCATTACCATTCATTGGCAAACCCAGCATCTCTTCTACTATTCTTTATTCCATCATTCAATCAAATAACCACCTCTACTTTATTCCCCATATCAATTCCACTATTTTCTACTCTCCTTCATCCATTCTCCACCATTTGATTCATGTGGGTGCCTCTCAGTAGTGTAAACAATAAAAGTTGATTAAAAAAACAAGGAGCATTGCAGTGTGGAAAAATTGACACTTTTAATGGCATCCAACCATAAGACGTAATCCTAGATAAACATATCAGAAGTGCTGCGCAAGACATATCCTGAGATCATCTCAAATTCGTTCACAAAAATGTATTTGAGAACATTAGTCACATTAGTCATGGTATCTATACAAAGGGAAAATAAATGAAACATCTAGTTACAGGGGTGATGAAAAGAAAAGAAAAAAAAATCTATATCAGCAGTTCTTGAAGAACCTGTTGGTATATGTCAAAGGGGGAAGCAAATGTGAAGATCTAGAAGAGGCTTGTTAATGTTTGAAAATTTGCATTCAACAAATGCATGTGTTGGGGATATATGCAACAAATCCTTCTACAATATTGTGTGTGGTGATCGGCCACTACTGTCCAAGACGATTTCAAATAAATCAGCTTCAGACTCCTCATCGAAGTCCTGTACTGTTTTACTGCCATTGTTGTTATGGCTGCTTTTGGTTGTGCTTCTGTTGAGCCACTGGGAATCTATTCTTCCCATTGAGAAAAGCTCCTTGCTGTCTTCATATCCCAGAGCAGCAGTGGGGGAATTCACAAGGGGACCGATAAAGCAAGGGTTCGGAGTTCTTTGTGCATTGGCGGGTGTGTAGCTGAACATACTTTGTCCAAAATTAACCAGAACTTCCACCTCGGTGTTTGCTCCAATTGTTGGATAGAGGGGACTCCCGAATTCCTCTGACTTGCAATGGACTACATGCACTAGTTCTGAATCTATTGTGAAGAACACTTTCTTCTGGCTAGGATCAAAACCGCAACCAATCACCTTCTCTGCTCTTCCCCATTCTTCCTTATCCGATTCAAATACAAGTTTGATTCCTATAAGGGAGAGACAAAAACAGGGTCATTTACAGAGCAAATTGCAATTTACCCACCACTGAAGTCAATGCAGCAGTGGACCCTTACATTTCTCTGGTTTGATTAGGAAAGCTGTTAGGTGAGGGATTAATTCATTGATAGGTTATTTCAATTCGGAAGCTTTTTAGTTTTGTCTTTTCCTCAATGTAGAATGGAATATGAAATGTGAGATGAGGGAATTTACCGTCAAGATAGACAGAGCCATTGGAATTTAGTCCGATTGATCCCGGGAAGCTGCCCGGAAGTTTCAGAGGAAGAGAGCCTCCGGCGGTGAGCCCCACCGACAGCATTAAAACTTCGCCCTTGCCGTCGTCCTTAGAACCCAGTTTCATTTCTTCAAGTTTGTTATTACCCTGACGGCTGCTGGTAACATGAATTATAGATTCTGAATTGGCTTTAGCATTGGAATTCTCATGGATGAGTTTCGTTCTCTCGCCTTCCTTAACCAGGCCAACTGCCTCAGGATCATCGTCACCTGAAAACAATATTGTGATTTCAAAGTAGGCTTCTTGCGGGAACGAGGAATTCCCCAAGGGAGGACCTGGCAGAGGCAGAGCTGTTTTAATTACAGATGCAGCAGCCATGGAAGGGCTGCTCAAATTCATCTTCTTCAACCCAGAATTCAATCTGATCTTCTGCATGAAATCAGCCGATCCTTGACACACTTCCCAGCTAATCACCGGCTCCGTTTCTTTCCCGTGTTCCCCCACCGCGCACAATCCCAACAGCGATGATCGCGTCGACGGAGACGACATGTAGCTCGTGAAACCGAATCGAGACCATCCATTTTCAACCGCATCGGTGATGAGGGATGGATGATGAGCCCAATTAAACAAAGGTCTCGACGAAACCCCATATCGGAAAACATAGTAATTCGCCTTCCTCTTGCTGTCTAGATCATGGTGATGATGAGAAAGGCTTCCATGGTGGAGCTTCGCAATCCCAGCTTGTAAGCTCTGATGTTTATCCTGGGAAGCATCGACAAAATCCTTATGTCCTTTAGTGCAACACCATCGCCAAAATAACACGATCAGAAGCACGGCTAGTATTCCGGCCGCCACCACAGCCACCGTGATATGCTTCCATCCCAGCATCCCTTCTCCCCAAATGACCCAATGCTTTTTTTGTTTTTCTCTTGAATTCTTCTTATGTCAACAAAAGAATTTCAATATAAAGAAAGAGGGGAATGAAGAAGGAAAGTAAATAAGGAGAAAAGGGAAGGCGGCAGAGAGAGGCATGCGTGGACCAAAGACTGGTTCAAGAAAGGCAGGTGCGTGGTGGAAACAAACAGTAAAGTGAAGGGTGGGAGAAGGTAGTGATTCTCAGAAAACTCCCTTCTTTGCCTCTTAGTTCTCTTTCCCCCCTTTTCTCTCTCTCTCTCTCTTTTCTTAATTGTCTCTCTCTCATTGATTTAATCAAAACCGACTACCTTTCCTTACATTAAAAAAAAATACATTCATTTGATTTTCAAAGGAGAGAGAATAAGTGAGATAATGTTTCATATTCTCCACTTAAGCCCCATCTAGAAAGCCTAAGCCATTTTGAGCTCCTGCTTTTTTTTCTTTTTCTTTTTTTTCCCCCCTCTCCCTCCCCCTTATTTTCTTGGATTTCGGAAGGAGACATTGAGGCAAATGTGATGCCTCCGAGGCGGAAATTGTTAAAAAGTTGACACCATGAAAAGAAACAGAGAGACACAAGTTTGATTGTTTGAGAGCATTGGTCGTTGTGTTTGTCTTCGACAGTTAATCCAAGGTTGTTGAATCCTACTGCATACCCCTCTATTAATCCGCTCATGAGAAAAATAAATAAGAAATCTTACAAAATGGGTACTTGAGAAATCTCAATAATTAAAAAGACATATCTCTCCATTATAATAATCGGCAAGCAAAAGCGATTGCAGAGGAATTAGGTTTTTTCAAACGTGGGGGCCATTATATATAATGTGTTTAGGCAGGCACCTGAGACGAGTCTTCTGTTTCTTAATGACATTTCTAACAGCCCATTTAGACTTTATTAATGTGGGGTTTTAACATAATGTGATCATTTTAATGATTAAGGTGATGCCTTCATTTTTATTCAGCTAAACCATCTTTTATGTTTAATATGAAATGTGAGTAAATCCAAATGTTTAATTCTATTTGTTGGGTTATCCCATATCGGTTTTGGAAGAGGTTGGTGATAAGTTTATAAATATGAGGAAAACACTTATTTATAGGCCGACCCAGGATTAGATAATAAGATACTTTTCGCGTGAATTCAGTTATAAAAAATCTCGGCTTCATTAAGAAAGCTGGGTTAATCAATCTTAGGCAGGCAGATGTAAAGGAAAGTTTACTCCGCATCCGGTTGTGAAGGGTTAATAATGATGAGTTTATAAGTGTGAGAAAATCTTGTCTAATGAAGGTTAGCTTTTGAGATTGAGAGGTGAAATCGCTATCTTATTAGCGTCATTAAAAAGCACCTTTGTTTTTACCACATGCAAAATATTACTTGAACTATGTTGATTTAGCAAAATATAGCAAGATATCATATAAGAGAGGAGAATTAACATATTAATGTATTATAAATTTATAATTTATAGTCCATATTTAATTGATGAAGTATATTGTAAGTGTCTCTTACCAATCAAATATAGAATAAAATAAGAAATAAAATATTTTATTCATTATTTTCTTTTATATCCCTTCTAGAAGATGCTAATATTAAGTTAAGGTGTAGGATATATATGTTCCATATATCATAAACTTATTTATTTTAATCAGTTTCTTTTATATTACTTATTTTGTAAAATAAAAACTTTCATGAATAGATTTGAAACTAAAGGAAATTAAAAGGTATGTTCAACTACAATAAATAGGAGTATTTTATAATATATATGTATTATTTAGTATATATATAGAGATATAGATAAGTATGCTATATTAATATATTATTTCATTAAATTTAATACCTAGAGATATGATACGTTATTAAAAATCATATCTTATATAATGTGTATTTTTATAACAATATGATACGATATGTGTGGGTACCACGGTTTTTTAGGCCCAAACCTATTACTCAATAGGCCCAGCGTCCGCATAGGCCCATTGCTTGGCCCGCCTCATGAAGCGGCCCAAGGCGACGAATTCGTGATCGCCTTTTGGGAACCTACAGACGGGATAGTCCTAAAATGGGGTATGGGATCCTCGGGTCCTCCGATTCGACCAGCCTCACTGGCATATGGGAAAATAAGAGTATATATTTATCATTTAATTTCACAATTTCTAAATCCTTGCTATTTGAAAGGATGAAAACGTATATTAATCATTGGATAAATGTCTTGATAAAGCGAGATCTTATTCCGCAAAAAATAATCCTTAATAAGGGAAAATATTATTATTCATAAAGACAGATTCGAAAGATTTGGGAATTGAGCGCATAAATTGGGAAGATCGCGAGAAAAGGTATGTAATTTTCTTATCACCCGACGCTATAAGTAGCCCCATATACATGTTGTTGTTCAATAATTGAAGGCGTTCAGTCCATTTCCATTGGATGTGCACTAGGACATCATGGAATCGGGCTAACAAGTTGGTTCTTCTGATATGTTGACATATGGTTCTACCAAATCACAACAAATGGTTATTAGCTTATCTTCCAAGGTGGATACATTGAGATAGAATTTAACATTGTATGAGAAGCTAATAGAATGGTAGATTATACCGTTAAAAAGGATATTAGTATTATAAATTCAAAAAATTTATTGTTAAATTTTCTTAAAGATGTTATAAATATTAGTTTTAAAAATTACTATAAATCTTTATCTAATCACTTTTGTAAGTTTAGAACCGTCTAATTTTCTGCCATAGAAAAACGAGTGGACCATGCGTTTTTTGTTTTTTCTTCTTCAGAATATAAAGCACGACAAAAATCTTATAGATGGAGGTTTCTTTGCAAAGCAAAGCAAAGCATAAAAGTAAAAGAATAAATAACAATTCGTTGCGTATCTGAATTCTGCAAAATTATTTTAAGTTCCAGAAGCCAACTAAATTCGATATGATATTTTATTGCCAATGTCAAATAAAGAGAATATCCAAGCCACTTATAGTCTTCCATTAAAAAACTTTCAAATTTTACAAAAGTATGGTTTCAGTTATAAAAACTAAATTCTACCATAAGAATAGGTTTTACACATCAGTCAAATTCTTCAATCCATCTTAGATTAAAATTTTGTTTGATAAAATATATCTTGAAACAATGAACATTAATGAATTGTAAAAATTCGTTTTCTACGAAACAAACCTTTTTATAACTAAATCCAAAATTATTTAGATTTCCCATCTTCCAATGGGTGGTCGTTGAGAAAAAAAAACGTATCATCATTCCAGATATAATTGCCATAAATGAAAAACAACCAATGTTTTGAAAACCGGATCTGATCGGTTGGTCCGATCGATCGGATTGATTGACTACAAAATCGGTCCGATTTAATGCAACAAATCGGTTATGAATGAATAAGATAAGAACCATTTGAGCAAGCCAGATCAAATAGATGAATCAGGCGGGTTCTTAGCGAACAAAACTTTTCAGCTTCAAATTTTTTTTAGTTAAGTAGATTTGAATATAGGAGAGATTCTGAGGAATCGCTCTCTGTATTAATATGTGTAGTGATTATTTTAGATATTAACATTCTATATATTACTACAAATTAAAATATATATTTATATAAATAAATTTATTCTATTTTAATATATTTTATATTTAAATATTATACATATTTTTAAAATAAAATTTAAAATATTTTATTTACATAAAAAAATAATAAATAAAATCTTAAAATTATTAATTATATATTTTAAAAATTTAGTAAAATATAAATAATATATTTATAATGTGAGTGGTTTTACTTAGTAGTTGACCAGTGGTTTAGTGAGTAAAGGCGCGAGTAGATACGGCACCAGGTGGTAGTGGTCGTTTTAAAATACTCGAAACAACTGACTCGTAAGGACTGCAGAGAGAAGGGACGGAGGATATCAAATCAAGATACACTTGGGCATCAACCACCAACAATTGGTGGTGATGGAGGAAATTTTGAAATCTTAGGGTCAATCTGAAAACGAAAAGTATTAATAAAAGAAAATGAGGAAAAGTGGAAAAAAAAAATTTGTTGGAAAATAAAAAATAGGATTAAAATTAATAAATTAATTTTATATGTTTATTCAAAAGTATTTTATTTATTTATCTCTTTGCCATGGGGTGAAATTAAAATATATAAAATTTTGATAAATTTTAATTATATTATAAATTATTTATATTTTTCAAATGAAACAATAAATAAGAAAATTATTATTTTTTAATATTTTTTGGGTTCGAATATAAATAATTCACCGACAAAGAGTGTCGTAATACATGGGTTATGGTAAATGCCAAGATCAGTGAGGGAGAGACAACTGAGGAAAGAGAAAGCAAAAGAAGGGGTTGGAAGCCAGCACGGAGGGAGGTTGAAAACCTGGAAAACAATGGCCTTTTTAATGAGGCAAAAACATGAATGTAAGAGCCGTTTCATCTCTCATCTGTCTCTCTTGTAAGACGTAAGTGTAACAGACACGCTTGGTCACTCAGAATCATTGTAACTTACAGTGATGTCACTCCTCACGTCAAAATGTGGTCACAGTCCCACATGACACAACAACCCTTGGTTGATGGGCTTGATTGAGCCCAATGGATCTCGATGGCACTCAATAAGGTTAGTTGAGCCCAAGGTCTATATACATACATACATACCCTTGAACAGCCCCAACCCAATAATGTTAAGATTAGATGATACTTGATCGTTCCAACTTTCAGGCTATTTATATATTTTTCAATGCTATGCATCCAAGTTGAAGTTGAAGGATATGAGGAGCTAAGAGTTACTCTGATGAATTCTCTCTTCCATCATATATCATCCCAAACACACCATCTTCTCTCGCACCTCTGATATAACATACCAAGAGCCAAATATTCTCTTTCTTTTAGTACTGAAATTGGGATTTCCCTGATATCCGTAAAACCCTCACAAAACATCAACCCCTCCAGATGGCGAATCAATGTCCGGGCCCAGTGGGTGCAGACAGAAATTGGCAGTGGCCATGGTTCTGAAACAAAGATGCGTCTGCGCGTGGCGGAATAAGGTGGTGGTTCTGGGATCTGACCAATAGCCTCCCCAGAAACGGCCCGCCGTATGCGGCGTGGCGCTGATAAGTGGCGCCAGCAGTTCGCGACATTATCGACATCTCCGCTATTGCGCTCATGCCTTCGTGCACCTGCCCCAGTGGGTCCTTGAGGAACGCCGCCAAGGACGCCGCCTGGACTTCCTCGAACGCAAGGGCATTACAACGCCCGGCTGGGCCTGTTTGCGGCGTCTGTTATAATCTGATCAACCGGACCTCAAACGGCACAAGCAGCTCCACTTGCGCGAGCGCCAGAAGAAGCTGAATCGAATGAGGTCGCTCAAGGGTAAGAAACGACAGCGTTACAAGGAGAAGTTCGTTTCTGGGAATACTAAGTATGAGGAGGCAGAAAGGTCTTTAATCACTCCAAATGTTGGATATGGACTGGCTTCGGAGTTGAGGCGTGCCGGGGTTTTTGTGAAGACGGTGGAGGATAAGCCTCAGGCGGCAGATTGGGCGTTGAAGAGGCAAATGCAGCATTCCATGAGTCGAGGAATTGATTGGTTGTTTTTGGTATCTGATGATTCGGACTTTGCGGATATGTTGAGGAGAGCCAGGGAGTCAAATTTGGGGACGGTGGTTGTTGGGGATTGGAACAGGGCATTGGGGCGTCATGCAGATTTGTGGGTTCCCTGGGCTGGGGTCGAAAATAGGGAGGTTACGGAGGAGGATTTGAGGCCTAGGAGGAGGAGACCGAGTGATTTCGAAGATAGGGATGATGGTTTATTTTCAGTCACCCATTTCAGTGAAGATGGCATTAGTGGGGGCACTTTGGATAGTTTAGTGGATGAGCTTGTCGTGAATCGGTCCCAGTATCATGGTGTAAATACATCAGCTTTTTCTGAAGGGGAAGAAGATTGGATAGGAGAGGAATTAGACCAGAGGGACGGCATTCACATTCAGTTCCAAGCCAGCCAATCTCTTGATGAGGATGATGATTATATCTTATGGGATAATGAGGATGAGGAAGCAGAGGAGGATGATGGGTATTTATGATGTACCAAACCTACATGTTAGCCTGGGAATTATTTTTTGTTTTGTGGGCATTCCCTTTGAGGAGGATAAGAATTGCTGCGATTAAGGAACAACAAGAATGGTTATCAAGAGTGTGATTCATTGGTTAACAAATTCACCATGTCAGTGGTTGTTTTCTGGATTTACCAAGTTGGTTTACTGGTTCTATGGGAATTCACAAAATGTGCATGAAAAGGTGTGACTCTATGCATATGAAGAAGGGACACAATCTGTTCTTTACTTCCATCATGAGCTGTATCTTTTGGATTTCACAATGAAGGGATAACAATCTTGATTATCATATCTGCAAATGGTATGTGTCTGCCCAAAAGTGCCCGAATTCTATAGCTCCTTACCTTTGCAGTTAGCCTTCAATGCTTGCATCATTCACAAACTCTGCATTTGATCACGAAAATTAGTGCAAAGTTATCACCTAGCTAGGCTTGAAGTGGTGTCTTAGTATATGTCTCTAGTTTATGGTGTAAGAAATCATTCAAATTTGTACAAATTGTGCTGAAAATTTAATCATTGAGGCATTGGCATAAGAGGGATGTTGAGATCTTGTTTCAGGTTCTGTTTCAAATTTTTATTGCAATCAACAAACTGGAAGGGTGACAGAATTGACGATCGGGCGATTTTCAGTCTAAAGATATTTTTTAGTTTACTCTTGTTGAGCTTTATTCATTGAGGCAATGGTTCAGAGTTATTGAGATATTATCTCAAGGTTCTGTTTTCAAATTTTTATTACCAATCAACAAGCACAAGGAGAACTTGTTCATGTGTTGACTGCTCAAGGCAAATTTTCAGTCTAGATCAACTTTTTTAGTTTACTCTGATGAATGAATATGTTGCTCCAATTAGTAAAATGATTTTTTGATTGGTTTATTAAGTCTATGACATTCATTGATGGTTCTGAATTTTATGATTATTCATGTTCTTAGTTGCCTAACTTCTTGATGTAGACCAACTCTAAAAAGTAGTTTCAAGCATGAGTCCTGTTGTACCATGAGGAATAGTGGATATTTATGATATCATTTTTATAACAAGACTGAGAATAATAAGAGGAAAAAAGAGTATGAGGACTTCCGAGGGCTCTTCAGGCTTGGGGGATGTCCATGAGTATGAGGACTTGGGGGTGATGGAACCGTTGAGGGTGGTGTCGGTGACGGTGAGGAGAGTGGAAGGGTTGCCGGGTTTCCTATAGGAAGGGGTCAAACAACAATGGGCCTCGGGTCCACTGGTAGGGAACACTATAGTGCTCCCGAGCTCAAGGGATATAATACTGGGAAGATAAATTTGTCTTATTAAATTTGGTGAATTTTAGAGTCTGACAGCGGGTTTGAAGAGAAGAGGAGATTTTGGAGTTCTTTGCGAAAAATGGATGGCCTTTATGGAATGGGGAGGACCACACGGAGACAAGATGTGAGAGGGGTTGAGGAAGAATTTGGAATGCACAATAAACTACAATGGTAAGGATCAAATTAGAGTGCTGGAAGAGACAGGGGAATTTCTTGTTAAAAGTTGAAATGAAGTTGAAGATTTGTTCGTGGGACTCAAGAGGAGCGAATAATTTGAACAAAGAAATGTTATTAGAAATTTTATTAGGTCTCGGAAGATTGGACTTAGTTTGCTTACGAGGCTCCAAACTTCAGAAATATCTCATTGTTTTTGCAGTTTAGGGGTGGAGTGGTGGTGAGTGTGGAAATTGTGTGTTTGTAGGGTGTGCGGGGGTATCTAATTGCAGGATACAAGAAAACTGGAATTGGTGGAGGCCGAAATAGGCCATTTTTCTGTTACTTGTATGTTTAAAAATGTGGAGGATGGTTTTCTTTGGGCCTTCATAGGGGTCTATGGTCCGGTTAAGAGGTGCAAAAGGGAGTTGTTTTGGGAAGAACTTGGGTCAGTGAAGGGATTGTGGGAGGGGCCCTGGTGTATTGGTGGTGACTTCAATATGTTTCTTTCCCCCAATGACAGAAATCTGGATTGTCGGCTATCGCACTCTATGAGGCGTTTTAATGAGTTCTTGTAGGTTGGGGCTTGAGATCGCTTTACTTTTGCAAGGGTCCTTTCACACTGGAGGTGACGCAATAACCGGAGGATGTCCGCTGGGCCGATTTTGGTAATGACGGTTAGGAGAAAATCGGTTTAACCCGGCGTGACTCAAGTACCTCAGGACGTGGTGTCGACTACTATCCTGTGTTGTTGGATAGTGATGGGATTAAATCAGGCACTTCTCCCTTGGTTTTGAAGTCATGGTTGAAGTTGCGGGGTTTTAAGGATATCCTCAGTAATTGGCGAGTTTGCATTTTCCGGCTCCCTACAGGTTTCATTTAAGCCGAGTGCTAAAGGCCACTGAAAGGAATTTGAAGGTGGAATATAGAGGTTTGTTAAGGTGGATAAAAAAAAAAGGGGCTTCGCGGATATCTTTGGGATGATCTAGCTGGAAGGAAGGGAGTGTTTTCCTTGGAAAGGAAGCGAGAGAAAGAGGGAAAAGGAGAGAATTTTAAGGAAGTGAATTGGATTTGGAAGGGTCTCATAGAGGCAATCAGAAGAGATTTGGTTGAAGAAGGGGAGACCTTGGCTCTGGGGTTTTTCATAGAATGGCCAATTCTCTGTAGAAGGAGGAAATCCATTAGTAACATCGGTATCGATGGGAGAAAGGCGGGTCGGGAGGATGAGGTTAAAGATGTGGTTTGGTTGGTGCTTTTCAAAGTCTCCTTCGACCTCGAATAATTAGTGCCGCCTTACCACTCCGGTTGATTGGTGGCGATCTTTTGCTAAGTTGAAATGTTCCTGAGGAGGGTCCTAGCATTGTCTACGGGCTTAACGATGATAAACCCAGGGACGTGGTTTCAATTGCTTTACGGTCTTTCGGTTTGGGATTTGTGAAAGATGAGGTTATGCTTCTTTAGGATTTCTTCGAGAATGAAGCCGGTTGTTAAAAGTCTTAATGCTACTTTCTTGGTTTTGGTGCCCCCAGGATGAATGCTGGTGAAATTTAAAGGACTTGAGACCAATCGGTTGAGTGGAGCGATCTATAAGAACCACATCGAAAGTGTTGGCAAGCAATTAAAAAAAGGGGTTATGGGGTTGGTTATTTCGATCTCAGAATCGTTTGTAGAAGGGAGGCAAAAGAAGGGAGGCAAATTGATGCAACATTGATAGCAAATGAGACTCATGACCTGGCCTAAGAGAAGGAAAGAGAAAGGGATTCGTGTGTCGACATTGAAAGGCTTTATGATCACATCGTGGATTTCTTCTCCAGACACGCCGAGAATGGGGTTTGGGCCAAAATGGATTAGGTGGATTCATATGTGCATTTCCACTGGGCTTCGCTTCTCTCGTCATGTTTTAACGGTTCCTCCGCTGGGTTCTTCTAGCCTGCATATTCAGACAAGGGGACTCTACTTACATCTTTTTGTTATTCTGTGATGGAAGTTCCGGAAGCTGTTTGATAAAGCCGCATGGTGGAAGACTTTATTTCAAGCAGTCAGAATAGATAGGGGGGATGGTCATCTCCACCTTATATGCCGATGATACTATTATTTTCAGGAAGCCAATCCGAGCAGCTGATGTGCGAAGATGGACGCACTGTGGTTCTGCCTTTTCAGGATTGAAAATTAACCTGAACAAAAGTGAGATTATTCCTCTAGGCAGAGTGGACAACGGGAGTCGTTGGCACGAGCCTCATTGGTAGGGTTGGCCCTCCCACTCAGACTCGGGTCTCCCCGGAGCCCCTACTGGTGGCCTCATGTCCTGGGATTCTACAGCAAAGATCTTAAAAGGTCAGTCTCCGAAAGACAATATATATCAAAGGGCGGAGGCTCACACTTATTCGAAGTACTTGTCTACTTCCCATTTACTTCCTCCCTTGTTTAGAACGCCAGCATTGTTTGTGCTGACCTTGGTACATTCGCAGACTTCTTCCTGGTGAGGAATTCAACGAACCACACCTCATTAACCTGAAAACTCGTCATTTGCAGGTGCAGAGGGGTTCAGGGGTAAGAGGCCTTCTGATGAACCAAGCAATCGCCAGGCGGTGTCATGGTTTGTTAATGAGAGGGATCTTCTTTGGAGAATGGTGATCAAGACTCAAGTTCGAGAGATGAAGCCGGGTTGCATACTGAGGACATCAAATAAGTATGGTAATCGCTTATGGAAAGACATTAGAAAAGAATGGTCACCTTCTCAAAATGCTATTCTCCTAGGAAATGGTAGAAGGTCAGGGGTTTTGAAGGATCCTCGTGCGACGAGACCGGTGGCTGAAAGCCATGCCTTCCCACTCTGTTAGTTCAACTTGGTGTACTCTCACAAGGACGCGAGGCAGCGTATGTTCGGGATTCTTCATCGAGGATGGGGTCGGTCTCCGCCTTCCTTAGACCTTTAATGACCTGATAAGAGTATAAAGGTTCTTCTTTATTCACAACAAGAAGATTAGGCATGTTCAAGAGGATCGACTTTTGTTCAAGGAGTCTCTGCTAATGGACGTTTTCGCCAGACATACGATCGTAGTTCTGACGTTAAGCCTCCTTTAGATTTCTAGTTGATCCATCCGAACCCACCGCCCCCCAAACTGGTTTTTTCGCCGCCTTCCTTAAAGGCGATACTGACCAACTGCAGGGACCCCTTAGTAAACAGCAAGTGATGCGGAAGAGAATGAAGAAACAATGACCATCGTTTATCACGCTCGAGAGCCAAGATGTTATGGGATTCTTCTTTGGCAACATCGGGTTAATCGGGCGTTCCCTCGCACGTTCGCAACTAATTTCTTGCTTGACAAAAAGCCACAAATTGGCCGGCAAAAAGCGAAGAGAAGCCGATAATGCCATTCCTTCTTTGCTTTATTCCTGACGTGGTTGGAGAGGAATAGGTGTTTTTGAAAATGAGGCCCCCTTCTCATAGGATGAAATCTTCTTTTGTTTACCTTATGGCGCTGGCTGCGCATTGTCATAACTTAAATTCTCGCAGGCTTTTTGGCTTGGATGGGGTATAGGTGAGAGGAGATAGTGTTTCAATTCTTGTACTTTGTGGGAGCTTTGTGCTCTTTTTTCATCTATATACTGCTTTTTACTGATCAAAAAAAAAAAAAAAGAGGAAAAAAGAGAGGCAAGGAAGTAAAGGATTTCTGGTCCATAAGCTAGTGAAGAGTGTGTTTAAGCTTTTAGCTAAAGTTTTGGCTAATAGGTTGAAGAAGTGATCCCATGATGCTTTTGTAGAGGTGGAACGAATATTGGGTACAACTCTTATTGCCAATGAGATTATTGATTCAAGTCTGAGGGGTCTTACAAGAAGTGGTTCTTAAGTTAGATTCTCAAAAGGTTTGACCCTGTAAACCATAGTTTTCTTCTGGCAGTGCTGCAGTTTTGGCCAGAAATGGGTTGATTTGATTTGATTTTGCATATCAATAATAAACCTTTTGTTTTGGTGAATGGAATGACTTTTGGTCTCATTCACAGTTAAAAGGATCTGAGACTAGAGATCCCTTATCACCTTACGTGTTTGTTTTGATGATAAAGACCCTTAGTCTTTTCTCGAGAATGGCAAGGGAGAGGTTTCATTTCAGGCTTAAAGGTGAGAGATAGGAGAGGGAGAGAGTGGAGAAGATTTCTGACCTTCTGTTCATTAATAACGTCTTTTTATTTTTTTAATCTTGTTCACATAAGAGGAACTATATGAGTTGGGTTTTGTTATTGTTTGAGGCTTCTTCAATTTTGAAAGTTAATTTGGTCTCAAATGAATTAATTCCAAAGAGGGGGTCAGGGGGGCACAGTGACAGACCTAGCCTATGCCCCTCATCAAATTTTTTTTTTGCAAAAAAAAATACTTTTAGCCAATTGGATTCAAACCCTCACTGTTAATTATGCTCTCCCGGAAGCAATAAAATCTTGTATCACTAGGCTACCATTCCAAGTCTGTCAATATATGCCCTTCTTTAATTAAATTTCTGGGTCCATCACAGGGGTGAGGGGTTGGGTTTTGAATAGCGAGGCTTGGTGCTGCAACATCCTGCCACTTATTTAGATTTGCCTTAGGGAGTTACCTTCAAATCTCCTTCTATTTTTTATGTGATTAAGAAGAGTTTTGGCATAAGGTTAGCTTTTTGCAAAAGGCAATTCCTCTCATAGAAAGGGAAACTCACTCTTATGAGTACTTTTTGCTGCATGCCTAATTTCGCTCATGTCTCTGATTGTCATTCCTAAACTGACTTCCCAGAGATTGGAAACATTTTAGCATGATTTCCCATGGAGGGTGGAGCTCTTGAGAAGAAATGAAATAGTTTCTATTTGCAAAAAGTTAGAGGTCTAGGTATATGAGTTTTGGGCACACTTAGAAAAGCCTTGGAGAATTCGTTCTAGGCATTTGCTTTGAAGAGTGGGTTTCTTGATAGATATCTCGTTATCAGAAAGTTAAGGGAAAGCTGAGTAGTTGGTGTCCTTGTTTAGAGAGGGAGAGTACGATATTGGTGTGTGAAAGGTGATAAGAAGAGGACAGAGACCTATTAAAGCTAGAACAAGATTTGAGGCAAGCAATAGAAGAATCATGTTTTGGCAAAATGTTTGGTGCAATGATCTTCCTTAAAACACTCATTTCCCTCTCTTTTATTTTTTGCAAATTTTAGCGGCTTAGGTGTCTGATGTTCAGTCGGTCCTTTGGAATCTTGCTTCTGATGACATCTCCAAGACTAGGAGTTGGATTGTATTAAGGAGGTGGATGCTGATGAGGCTAGATTGATTTGAGAGGCTTGCAATTGTAGGAAATTCTGAGTGAAATCTTTCTATATCTTTGAAATGGATGAAGAAGCATTTTTCCTCTGAAGGAAGCATGTGGCTCTTAAGCTCTTTTGAAAGTGGAATTTTTTTTCTTCCATATGAGACTGCTACAGTAAGGATCCCAACCTTAGATCATAAAAGGAGAGGTGGTTGTTGATAAAGCAAGAATGCAGAAAATTAGTTAAATACATTCATTGCGGGAGCTTTTTTACTCTTTTTTAGGGTGCACTAGGTGATCCTTGCTACTGTTAGGTAGATGCATTTAGGTTTAGGGTGGTGTAGCCCTTCTGTTGGAAGAAAGCGGAAAAAAGTTTGACTAGCAACACTTTTATGCCTCTTTTGGACATTATGGAAAGAGAGAAATAGAAGATATTTCAAAAATGTTAACCTTTCCATACAAAGATTAAAGTTGGATTTATGGAACAGTTTATTTTTGTGGTCTAAATTGTTTATAGATAATTTGTTTATGTCCTTAGTTGATTTTATTAATTGGTTAGAGTCAGTCAGTCAGATGACGGAGAAAGTATTTTTGTTTCTTTTCTCCTTTTTGTACTCTTAGGGAGTCATTTTATTGCATCGTGTGTACTTTGGTGTGCCCCTTTCTGTGGTTTCTTTTGATGAATTTGCCTTCTACCTACAGAAAAGAAAAAGATAAATAAAAATATTTTTCATTGTGGGAAATGAAAGGAGCTTGACTATCTTTTATTCTCTCACTTCGGTATCTCTTGGGTCCTCCATTCTTTTGGTGAAAGCATGAGTAATTAGTTGGTATAGGAGTTTCAATGGCTAGAAGTGAGCTTTTGAATGATTAACCAGGATCCCTTGCTGAAGTTCCCTACTTGTGCTCTCTTCTTTTGGTCTTACCAGTCTCATCAAGCTGGTCTTCGTTCATCTTGATAGACTTCATTTTGAGCTTTAGGTAGCAGGAATGTTCATGCAGCTTCTGGTTGTTTTTCTTCTTGCCTGAAAAGAGTGCTTGCCTGTTTCTTTTGTTAGGCACGGTTAGATTTATTCTTGTTTTTCTGAATATCACCTGATCTTTAAAGTCGATGACTTGTTCTTTTGGCTTTAACATAAACATTGTGGAATTTATTTTTGCTGATTGCTGATGTTTTAGAAAGGCAACATTCCTGAACGATAGGTACAAGGAAAACGCTTCTATGAACTACATCTATGAAATTTGATTGTCTAGTGGGAGTTTTGAGAACGAAATGAAATTAATAGTTCGTCGTGATTGTTTTTTCTCTTTAGAAGATATCTGATAGATGTGATATTGAGCTATTTGGGTTAGACATTTGGGCAATTTTGTACTCTCTTCTTTGGGTGTAAATCTGTATGGTGTGGATCAGCATTCCGAGTAACTCCTCAACCTGGAGTTGGGAAGCAGGGGCCACGGTAGCTTCTGAATCATCTACTGGTTAGTGGTTATTAATTCTTTTCTGGAGGGTTCTACCCAGCAATTATCTTTCAATGAATAACACTAATAAGCACTCTCGCCAGAAATTCATATTCTTTAAATGTGAAAAATACTTGCAACATAAATCAATCCTAATGCTTCCCTAATGGCAACTGTTCCAATCATCAGCATCCTAGGTAATACTCACTCGGTGATGCTAATCTGTATCAGAAGGTGTGGCTCTCACCTGAGTTTGAGGATTTGACAAACACTCAATGCATGCCAGCCAGCCAGCCAGGCCTGCTGTATCCTTCCATTTGAGATGAGAGAATCCTAGCAATTAAATCTTCTATTAGACAAACGACCAAATGTTTCCCACCAAGAGATCTTCTAATAATGTATGTTCACGGCAATTTCTGTTGTCTGATCCATGATAAGTTCAGTTCGTAACATGAGATGATTTTGGATGGTGGCTACTGGCTAGCCCGTGGTCCCTTGGAGTCACAACACTCCCCATGTTTTTGTTTTTGTTCCTTTGCGTCCATAAATAATTTAAGTGGGCCTTAAATTATTTCCAAGTTATCTATGATATATCCGTTTGAAAGCTCTGGAGTTTGTTACCATGACGCAATTAGGGGCAGTCCATTCCCATAGTTGTTGAAGATTAATTCATTGCGCAATTTCAACCTGAGAAGCAGAGTTGCACCATTCCACTGCACTACTGCATCTGTATCGTTAGGTTGACGATTAACTTGTCCTCTCTTCAAATCTCATTTAAGATTGAGATTTGGACCTAAAATTTCATAGTCAAATTTTACATATTTCTGATTAGTGGGAATGGATTTTGGCGGACAGTGGAAGGAAATTCCCAAAAAAAAAAAAAAAAAAAAAAAACGAGGAAAGAAAGAAAAAATGGAGTGGCTGGCATGGTATGGTATTGCCGTCTTGGTATGGATTTTCTTGATTGCTTTTGGGATCAAATTTGATGTGGACACTTTTGTCCAATTAAACCCCTTATGCCTATCCTCAGTTTGAGGATTGATCAATAGGCCTGAAACAGAGTAGACATGGACACGAACGGTAGGAGTTAGCCAAATGATTCAAGGGTTGATAATTGAATGACTCTGAATTATGTCCATGGAAATGGAAATGATTAATGATAATGAGCACATCTCTGATATGCCCACCACCTCATTGGCCCCATAAAACACCCATAAGCTTTTGATGTCATTCTCATCTTTGAAAAGGGTTTGCCTCACTTCCCTCACCTCTAATTTTTCCAACTATTAGTATTCCTACCCCTATAATCTTCTCCTCATAATTTCATCCTAATAATTATTAAAATATGTTATGACATATGACTTATATTGAGATTAAAGGGGTAGGCAATTACCGGTATGATATGATCTAGGTATAGAGATATTTTTATAAATTGGGTGTATCCATGGTTATTCTACATTTTTTTAAATTGGTCATTTTCATGATTGTTATAAATACGCTATTATATAATCCTATTTGAGTAATACTGAAAGTTTGCGTCAGCGTTTTTGTGAATGTAGGCGCACTGTCAAACCACATAAATTTATGTCCTTTTCTTATTTTATTTCTCTAAATTTTATCATCTTGCACAAAGCAAAACATGTAATAAAGTAAATATTAATTTTAAAAGAAAATGGTAGGTGGATAAAGGTGGTCCAGATCAAAACAGCCAAATGCGAAAAGTGTTAGAAAACTTGATCCCACGATCACAAGACCCAAATCCAGGACATTTTGATCCCAAAACATGTCATTTTTATTATTTGTTTAGTAATTTAGTGATTTAGTATAGTATCATCTTTAAGGCAGTAAATAAATTGTAAAAAGGGTTAATGTAAGAATGCTTTAAAACCTGGATTAATAATCAATTTAAAAATTATTTGCCATTTCTGCTCACTATTTGACCGCTGGCTGAATCAATTTACGCATTAAATATATTATTTATATTTTATTTAAATTTAAAATATATAATTAATAATATTTAAGATATTATTACTTTATAAAAATAAAGTATTTTAAAATTTATTTTAAAATATGTATAATATTTAAATTGAAACATATTAAACAAGAAACTTTATTTTATATAAATATATACTTACTAATAAGAATATATAATTTTGTTTAACATTTAAAATAAATAAATAACGATGACAGTTCTATTGCTTACATTTTCCCTTTCCATTGCCGAACTACCTAACTTATAAAAGATTTCGATCAATTTTTAAGCATAAACCTTTAACTTTTACAGTTCCTCTAATCTTTTTGGGTTAAATGACGTCAAGCTGACATGAAAGATCAAAACTCATTGCTTTTAACTTAAAAAAAAGAATCGAATCGCTTTCTGCCTACCGGTAACTAGCTGATTCATCCAGCCTCAATCCAGCTCGATCAAGCCGCTCGAACATTTTATCCACCTGATTCACACCTGTTTTTTCTTATCACCTTGACCGATTTTTACTAAGAATCACTGGCCTAACTTATTGAATCATCTGATCAAACTGATTTTGAAACATTATCAATCCAGAGGCCTGGGCTCTACAAGTGAGTCAGAGGTGGGACGTGAGAGTGGGTGGTATTTGGTAAGGCCACTTGAGTTCATTGTTTCAATTTTCAAACTCTATTTTCATGTGAGGAATTATGTGTATCCATTCTTGAATGTCCACCAATAAATTAAGGAGGCTGAGTCCACAAGTAGAGTAACAGAGTGGCAAAGTTAGCTGTTATTATAGTTATCCCCGAGATGCCAATACTAGATATTATTAGGATATAAAAGTTTGAAATTGGACAAGTCGGCAGGCAGGCCGCCCGCCCCACCCCCACCCCACACACGTGCTCCAAATTATGGACTCGTTCCTTGAGAAGTGAGAACATACTAGTAATTGCAGCCGCCTGACCTAACACACTTTACTCTAAAACCCTAAATATTATTATTATTAGTATTATTATATTAAGAGGGATTGCCACCAGGCAACAGCAGAGTAACAGAGATCATCCTCCCCATGCTTTCCTTTTCCATCAACTCATGACACCAAGGGGGAACGAAGATAGAGCCATAGAGGCCATGCCATGCCATCCCCATCTCCCAATATGGCCCGACATTCCTTGTTTGATTTCTCATTTCTCCCGCTTCAATGATTCTCTCTATAACTTTTATAATAATTCATTATTTCATTCCAATACCTCTGAGTTCCAACTGTTCCAGTCAAAATTTTATATTCCACCACATTTCACTATTTCCATGTCTTTTATCATCGTATTTTAGTATATAAGAGTACAGTTATTTCATTTTTCTTTTGTATTTGTGCATTCCATTTACTCCAAATACCAATTTCTATTTCTTTTGGTATTTCTAGGATTTGTCTATTGGAACTTGGAAGATCCTACATTAGATGTGTAAACCTTTATATGAAATTTATATTTATTTCTATATTTGTTTTTCTAAATTTATGACCGTTACAATTATTAATATTTGTATTCAACATACCTTTCCCTTTACTTTCTTAGTTTATTTATTTTCTTCTAGATTTGAATAAGTTAAGTTACATTTTTGTCCTTCAAATCAAAGTATATATTTTCTTTACTCTTATCATTTCTATTTTTTTTTTACTCTTGTTCCCTTCTATTACATTGTTGTTTTTTCTTTTACTTTTATTAATCTATTATTTTTTTTTATATCTATTCATTTTACATTACACCATAATAGTTTGTCTCATTAAGATTCAAATCCTAAATATTTCCCCTCTCAATGTCAGGTTGACTGTTAATCTTAAATTATTGAAACTACTTTGATTAGGTATATTTACTTTCATAAATTTATGTAGATTTGTAATATGATGAATACTTTTGACCTGTAATGAAGATTGAAATAACATGGATTATAAGTCTATTATGCATGTCATATAATATTATAAATATACACAGACTTGAAATCTGAAAAATACTTTTGACATGTAATAAAGATTCAAATAATATGAACAATGAGTTTATTATAACTCCATGTAATTTTATAATATCCATGAACTTGCAGTCCTAAAACTTAGGATAGAGTTTCGTAGGTTTTTCAAGTAACCCGTCTTACCCCTGTTAGGACGGATATGATAAGATACAAATGAAGGATGAATCGAGTTTGGGATTTTATTAAAGAACCCGATTCGAGTTCCGGTCAAGATGGGTTTTGTATTGATTTATCCTGCCACGTCTCGAACGTAAGTTGACTTTTTTACCTTTAATATATACTGTTATATCCTAGGTTAGGATTCCAAGTTTCTTCCGTGACCAGGGTTCCAATTTTCAGTGCCTACACCGACGTTGACCATTGATTTGAGGAGAGTTTTCTATCTTGTTTAGATCCAAAACTAAAGAGGCTCTTTTTAAATAATTTTCTAAGCAATCAAACACAACTCCGGAGGCACCAGCAACTCTGTAGAGAGAGGGAGAGTGTGCGAGAAGATGAGGAGTGAGGAAAGGGGGCTAGCATTTTGTAGAAAGACATATAAAAAATAACATATAGGAGTGTTTGGTTTATGTTTTTAAAAACTGTTTTTCTATTTTAAAAATAAGGAAAGAAAGGAAAATAGGGAACCCGTTTGTTTTCAATTTTTTTGTTCTAAAAAATATAAAAAAGTTAAATTTAGAGAATAAAAAAAGTTTTAAAAAAACATCAAAATAGTATTTTCAAAATTTATTCTTAATAATAGTTTTTAAAACAAGAACAAAAAAGGCCGGTATTGGTCACTAGATATTCAAATGTTGAAGCACATTCACATGTTTAACCTAGTATTCTATCTTTTGGTTTCCTTCACGAGATCGAGGAAAAATCTGGAACGACACCTTCTTGTAAATTGTAATGCTTGATAGAACCTATTATTCTTGACCTTGACCTTATGGTTATGGTAGTGACTTATGCTTGAGTCCTTTCTGCAGATTCGAGTAGTAAATCTTCATTTTCTTTTATAACTTGAAACGAGGTCGAGACAGGGAAATTTGAAAATATTTAAAAAATGCAGGGCAGATACGGAATTTCGAGAAATATTTCAGAAAGAGAATGGGAAGCTACCTTCGCCCTGCCGTAAACGATGGTGGAAAATTTGAAAATATTTCAAGATGAAAATGGGATAGGATGGGCTATCCCAAACTCAACCTTAAATCTGGTAATATGTACTGAGTCCGATCAATCAATACATTTTAATCTAAATTTTTGAAAGATTGTGCTTATAAAAATTTAAAGTCAATAAAATCTGATAATTTGTACTTACCATACGGGCTTTGACCCGGATTGGCCTAAAATTTTTTATTTAATTTTTTTAAGTAATTAACTTAGTAATTAATATTTTTAAAGATTTATCTATAAAATTAAATATTTTGACTATATCTTTTATAAGCAAGATATGAGCTTTAAAATAATAATAATTATAATATCTAATTAATATATTAAACTTTATTGTTTTAATTATTTTATTTTCATTTTCTAAATGTGTCTTTTTAATATAATTTATATAATAATTTAATATTAAAAAAATCTTGTATGAAAATTTACAAAATACATTTGAATTAAATAAATTATAGTTTTAATATTACATATATTTTTGTTTATTCATTAATACTATTTTAAAATTTATAATTTCTATTTTTTTATTTATCATTTTTAAATTCTTATTCAACCGTATATGTTTTTTTTTTTATAAAATGAAGTTGCATTCATTTATAAATTAAATTAAATTTAATACAAATTATTTGGGTATATTTTAAATCATTTTATTACTTAAATCCAAGATTAATAACAAAATAATGTTATTTTAAAAATAATTAACAACAAAAATTATATAATAATTCTCTTTTCCTAATACGATTATATATTTTGAAGAAGCATGAATTTCAAACAGACAGATATTTTATTATTATACTGGCTGAGACATTTTTGAAAAAATATTTTTTTATTCCAAACATAAATAAAATTTATGTTGTTAACATTATAAATTAATTAATAGATGATGATTATGACTCAATCAATATCGATGATATACATATTTCTAATGTGGAATCATATGTTATTATTGGATATAATGAAGATGAAGACGAAGATTGTATGATATAAAGATTTCATTTTATACTTACATCGCTTTTCGTGATATGTTATTAATATGTTACTTTATTGTTTCATACTATTTAGCTACATGGTATTTTTGCGATAACAATATTGTATCATTATTTATTAATTTAAGTTTGTTTACTATTATTATATTGTTTAGACTCAATCATTTTATATATTAATTATTATTATATATTTCCAGATATTATTTATTTTTATTTGAAAAACGTATTTAATTTGTAAAATTAATTTTTTAGCATTTTGTTAAGATTTTTGAATCTGCTTTATCCTCAACTTGTATGAACTGAGTTAGGCCGATCAAAACTAATCACGTACGTTTTTTCACCTGAACTCGGCGAAATATTGTAGGCTTCGCCAGCCGGACTCCTCGACTGGCCATGGCCGCGCGTGCTCGATTGTCCGGGCCGAGGTAGAATCGCCGCATTGTTGATCTCGCAGGCCCTGATGAAGTACTTCTCCCGCAAAACCGAGAAAAAGCGGGTCGCCGGCGGCTTAGCTTCAGAAATGGCCCATGCCAAAGTCGATTCTTCTCGGTAGAAAAGAGAGCACGCTTAGATTGGCAGATTTAAGATTCGAATGAAGGCCCTTTTCACCGACAAAATAATTTTATATTTATAGCCTGATGATCATGACAACTTTCCTAATCGGACATGAGACAATAAGATGCTTTCCTAATCGGATGACGACACCGAATAAGATGCTTTCTACGGGCGGGATGATATTACTCCTATTGCGGGTGGGGACTGAAAGCCGTAGCCGAGCCGAGCACAAAGTGTGCCTCGCCTCGGCCTCATGAAAAGGAGCAGGCCTCTGAGCTTGTTCACGAGTCATGTACGTAGCCGACGAACAGGCTTGAGGGTGCTCGGCCTGCCTGCTTTAACTTACGGCATCATCACGAGCCGTTCCACGAGCCCGCTTTACGGTGCCCCGGTTAATGAGCTTGCTCACGAGCCCTGCGAACGAGCTTCGTTTCACGAGCCCCGTTTAACGCGCTTGCCACGGAATTATTCACGGCTCGGGCTTACAAGCTTATTACGAAATATCAGTGAGTTTGAGGGTATTTCCGGTTCGCTCGCTTAACTTACGAGCCTCAAATGATGTTCGGGAATTAAAGAAAAGGTTCATCTAAATAGCCAACATACAAACTAAATTAAAAAGATAAGACAATAAAAGTTCAATTAACTTGATTGAAGTTTAAGAGCAAAATTATTCATCATGCTCATCTCAGAGAAAATTTGTCAGGGCATCAAGCCTTCCATGCTCACGAGCCTCGCTCACAGCCTTTGCCTACGAGCCTGCTCACGAGCCCTATTTAACGAAGCCATTAATGGAAATTTTATCTTACGCAGCCTGGCTTACGAGCCGACGAAACACAGCTCAAGGCGCCGCTTGGCTCATTTAACTTACTAATTTCGTAAATGACAGTTGGGCTCGCCTTCTCGCGAACTTAATAACTAGCTTCGAAATAGCTTAATCTGGTTCGAACGCCGAAGAAGCCATGGTAGCTCGGCTTCATGATAAATTCTACCATTAGGTAGAGATTTTATTTCCTTATCAGAACCAATTAATATTGATAATCGGCGCCAGAATATCTTACTCTTCCTTATCGAGCAAGATTCTGGCTTTCGATTTACGCGATAAGTAGCTTATCGGTAATCATCCTACTTTCCCCATCACAGATTAACCGATTTGCGCGATAGCAGCTATCGGTAATCATCCTAATTTTTTCTATCGGGCGCAGATTTGGCCTGATTTCAGCAGGATGTGGGCTTCCAATTATCCATATCATCTACTTCTCATGAGCGACTCAAGCTGCTGGGCCGACGTTAGTGCCATGCTTTATGCGCCGTTTCTCTCCGTACTTAATGCGAAGAGCCCGGGGCCGCCTATTTTTCAAACCTCATCACTAACCTAAATATAAATGAACAAGATTAGTCTAACCTGTTTTAACCCGTAACCCGAATGAACTAACCCAAAATAATTTAGATTGACCCATTTAAGCGCGGTACTCACCCATTCTCATCCCTACTAAAAGTAATATAATTTACATATAATGAATTTATTCTCTGCATACAACAATGCAATATTTGTCCATGCATAAAAATGCCAGTATATATAGAAAGCATAAATATGATGGATTATAGTTTCATTGCAATTATTATCATCATCACAATTATCATCTCATCATTATCATTGTTATTATCACTATTATTACTATATTATGTTCTATTGAAAGATATAAAAGAAAATTAAAAAAAAAAACAATTATATATCCATAATAATTGCCTTACAAGCTATGTGTATTGATGTAAGTATTATTCAATTATTTTTAGTATAAGTAAATATATCCTATTTTTCAAGGAATTACTAACCATAACGGTGATAATTATTAGCAATAATTCTCAGTCCCCACCGGCCTCTTTGAGACCAGGCATAAGCACTTAAACTAGCAGTAAAAAAATATGTATCTATATTTGAATGATTATTTTTTATTAATAAAAATAATAATAGCATTTGTAATAGCAAAAATGATAAGAGAAGGAATGAAGAGACAGAAATAAATAAAGAGATCTTTTTTCTTCTTTATCTTTCTAGTTTTTACATTCCATGGACTTCACTTTAATATCTTTTTAGTCACCCTCCTGAAAGATGATCCTCCTCCTTATGATGGCTCATGGACTCCATGTTGACTTTTCCCACTTTAGCTTTAATTTCCTCAACTATTTATCTGTCAACTTTGTATCATATTTAAGTAGTGTAAAATGTTTTTGGTTTTTTTCTGGATTTTAATTATTTCAGTGACCCTTTTTTTCGTGTGACTTGAATGCCCTCCTTTGGTAGGTCCAAATTAAGTAGACGGTACAGCATACAGTACATTGAATTGTAATGTAAAAGTGGTATAAGCTGGCCAACTTGAGTTGGGAGTTGGGACATGTGACCGTAAGGGAAAGAGAGAAAAAAAAAAAAAAAAAACAGAGTTGCTGCGCTCACTCGGTTCGTTCGGCGAGAGAGTACTGGATAGATATATTTTGTATAAAAACCCTTTGAAGTCAATTGCCAAACTGAAGTCGGATTTTGGCGTAAACTAAATTAAGGTCTCTCTCTCATGCTTATCCCCCAAAAGCCGCTGTTCATAGGACAAGTCTTACGTTAGACTCTTTCTCACTCCTTTTGTAGTGATCGCGCGCCGAATAATCAGAAAAACGAGAGCTCAATTTTCATTTTTGTAGATATAAATAAGCTCAATAATTTTATTTTGAAACTCAGAGAGAAAAGCGTGTATTGTATTGTACTGATATGATATGCATTATAAAACATAGGAAGCGACATAAAATAGTTAATTTATAGCCGTAATTACCAAATCCCCAATGGTTGGCTTTTTGACTTGGGTGCAAAGTGTAAACTTTTAATTAATTGATATGTATTAATTTGGTGATTCCCATATTATATGATTAAAGCACCCAAGCAGCGGCGGGCACCTTGCGGTCGTCCCTAAATTAAAAAATTGAGGTAAGGAGATCAGTTGCTGCCTGGGGGTAGTTATTGCGTGGACGGGAAGTCATCCAGACAAACCAGAACCCAAACCCAAACCCAAACCCAAACCCAAACCCATCCATCCACCACCGACCTGCCTTTTTCTCTCTCGCTTTCTATATATTTATATATATAAATGTATGACATTAACGTAACATAGTTTAAGGCGTGCTTGGTTGAGTTATTGAGAGCATATTCTCCCTCATCAATTTTTATAGGTTATTTAGTAAAGATTCCTAATCAACTATTAATAGTTAATTATAACTAAATAATTTTGATGAGAAAAAACTATAAATCATAGTTTTTTTAGTCTTACTGAGAAAAAAACTATAAATTATAACTTTTTTTTTATAATTATTTACTTTATATTATATTATAGTATTTTATTCATTACAAATAGGTTTTTATTGGACTTGAACTTGAACCCATCATCTTGATATGTCAGTTTGAACTTTAAATCATTTGAGTTAGGTTCTATTAACAAATCATAACTTATTTTAATATGTTGTTATTAAAATATCCAAATTCTATTTTTCATCAATTTCTTTCTATTTACAAAAAAAATTGTTTACCTTCAATAATGTCCATATAGATAAATTAATCTTTAATCAGGTGGTTTTAATAAGTTATTTTACCGAACAGTGATATATAAGCAGTTACCAGCATCATGAACTATCAACTATCAGCTGAAGGTGAACCAAACATCATGGCACTAATTAAAATCCAATTTGATCCCCTAACCGTGTTTATTCTGTTTGGATTAATTTTGATGAGGCTGTTTAGGTCAGGGCCCAGCCTGATGGACGCATGATCATTATGAGGACAAAAAACGGGTTAGTATTTGTGAGGGGGCGAGGGGGTGGTGTTTGCAGTTTGCGTAGTAGAAGCGGAACCGTCCACGTCGGCCAAACCCAGCTCGCATCACATGGTCCACAAGCGGCTAGGTGGATAAGAAAACTCCAAATACCCTTTCAGACTCGAAGGGGGGGTCGATGGATTATGTCGGCCAGTGTTGGATTTATCTTTAAGGAAGATCAACGTGGCGGCCTCCCCACTCGACACACTAGCCAGCCAAGTCGGAAACTAATGCGTGCTGCCTCTACCCATTTCTCTATTATATTCTCTATTTATTTATACTACTATAAATACCAGTCCACCTTCTCACCCCCAAGTGTTTTCTTTTCTGAGATAGAATCTTGAATTGCCTGGTTTTTGTTTTTAGTTTTTGGGCGTAGAAGAAAGGAAGCAAGGTCGGTGGGTGGGTCGGTTGAGATGATGGAAGGCAAGTGTTGTGCCACCGCAGAGAAGAGGAAACAGAGGCAGCAACAAGAGAAGCCTTACAGAGGTATAAGGATGAGGAAGTGGGGAAAGTGGGTGGCTGAGATTAGAGAACCCAACAAGAGGTCCAGGATATGGCTTGGCTCTTACTCCACCCCCAAAGCCGCCGCCCGCGCCTATGATACCGCCGTCTTCTGTCTCCGGGGCCGGTCCGCTCGCCTCAACTTCCCCGAGTATTTAGTCGAAGAAGATGAGCTTCAGGATTTATCCGCCGCATCCATACGAAAGAAGGCCACCGAGGTCGGAGCTAGGGTTGACGCCATGGAGACCGCCGGCCTCCACGCATCATCTGAACCCAATTCTAGCAGAGTCCTCGACAAACCCGACTTGAACGAGTACCCTACCCCGGAAAGTTCAGATGACGATTGATTGATATAGCTGATCAAACTCACAGATACTTATCATGATCGATCTTGTTCCCCATCTCTTTCTTCTGCCACCATGGAAGAAGAGAAAAACAAAGGAATTGTTGATGGGTAATCCGAAACCGGAACTATAATCCAAAAGGGATTATGTTAAACGGGGAAAGCTGCTTGCTTTGGTTTTTCATCACTTTGTCAGATGTAAACAAACCCAACCAACAAGGGGTGTTTAACAGCTATAGTTAGTTATTTGATGATGGACTTGGTTTTGTTATGTTAATTATTGTTTGCTTATGTTTGTTTGTTGGAATCATTTTGATTAAGTCGGAGACAAAGGAAGGAAGTAAGGAAGGATAGAAAGAAGGGGGAACTGGGAAGGGTATCTGTAGAATTGAAGGAAGGTGGGGGGATAAAAGAAAGAGTAAGAGGAGGAGGCAAACAGTAGCTAGGGAAGCCATTGGATCAGTTTGGGAAAGAAGAGTAGATAAGGAGATAAGGAAGAGTTGGTTACCAGAACCGTTACTTAATGACGTGCTTGTGGACACCAGCAGGAACAAGCAGAAGCGACACCGAAAGAGAGAGAGTAGTGAGTGGTCCTCCATCAGGGTCGACTGGGAGCGAGCCTGTCACCGTCATGGGAGGATGGTGGAGGCTTGCGAAAGGTTGTTTTATGGGTGGGTGTTCGATCATGATGGCTGGTGGGCGGTGATCAGTGGGGCTCCCCTTCTTCTACTTTTCTTTTCTTTTTTTTTTCTTTTTTTCCCTTTCCTTTCCTTTCCTTTCCTTTCCTTCTCTCTTTGTTATTTTTTTTTTTAATTACTGCTTCTCTTGGGCATAAAATGCATTATTTTGGATGCCAAAGATTGTAATATAAGTTGCCAATGATCTCTACAGGAACACGAAACGGAATTTGTATGCCTCACTTTTCCTCAATTTTGCGGCTGCCTAACTGTACTCCAATCAAACTTTGCCTTTCTCTTTTCTTTTCTTATATTTTTATGTCCAATCATTGTATAGATAAGCGCCTCTTATGCTATCACCGTTCATCAGTTTGATCGTGTAAAAACGACAGCTACGGGCTTTTTTTGAGTGGGCCGACAATAATTAGCTTATCCTTTTAACATGAACTACTTTTGAGACGTACAGTTTCCTCGCTAGAAGCTTTTGATATCACTGCTATGGTCTATGCGATAATTGTTTCCATTAATACTGCTGTTTGTTCAACAAATTAAAATATTTCTCTTGGCTAGTTAAGCATCATCCGTTGAACGGAGACTACGCATCTCACGAAGTTAAATAAATCTGTTTGATATGGATAACCCGTCCAAGTACAATGTAAGTTGAAAAATGTGATAAGCCGTACTCAAATGAAATTAGATGAAGAGAGCCGTCCATTGTTGAACAAAAAAAAAAGCGTTTTGGTCCAATTCCCTTTTAACCATTCATATCCCTTCACAAGGAATGGTGTATTTTTGGTCTGAACCCTTTTTCTATTAATTTATTTTTTAAAATAATAATTATTTCACCTGTATTTAGGTTTTTTTTATTTTTTTATTTATGATTTTACCTTTTTATTATCGTGTTTGGTTATGTGTTATCTTGTTACAACAATTTTCCTTCGTCATCTCATTGCTACCTTTTATTTATATGCGGACAATCCAGGGAACCAAAATATATTGGATAAAAAACAAGAAGTCTGGCTTCCAGTATTCTTATAATCAATTTTATAGTTTTTGAGTTAATTTATTATATTATTAACATTAATATTGTTTCATCTTATATGATTTATAACGAATTTATATTCGTGTTTCAATTAATATATTGCTAATTTAAATCAATAAAATACCTACTTTTAAAAATAAATAAATAAATAATGGGCTTAGACTTTAAAGAGGAAAAAAAAAATCAAATGTAACATATTTCCAGAATGAAAAATGCTGAAACGGCTGAATTAGTTGAAGATGAGAACAGTCCACCGAGATTTGAGATAAATCGGCGAAGTACTCTATGATTCAAAACCACGTTTGAACAATATGCACCAATTCAAAAAGCCTAAGTACCAGGTTGTCAGTCGCCTAAACCAGGTTGTTGCCTAGTTGCCCTTGTATAACACCTATTTAAAACATATATGTGGTCCACCACTCCGGCACCAAAAAAGATGGTATAGGTTTCAGACCCTTAACAGATATAACTTTGGTATAAAATATACATGTCCTCACCACACACATCATTCTATTACTCAATTATTAATGCCACAGCTTGAACATATATATCTTGTCGCCCATTAATACTAGAGAAGCTTCAAGATAGATTAATTGTTACACCACTAACAGACACCTTAGAACTCATCGCCGCGATAACTGACTGTTTCGGGTTATTAGTATCCATATCTTAATTTTGTTGCTGGAGTTGGTCCTTTTTCCAACATAATCCAACAACTACGGAACATGATTAACATCTAAACAATGTTAATTATTTGTGTTAGATAAACCCAACTGTCTGAACAAATTTTATTTATCTGATTCTCTTATACATATTTTTTTATTTGCATGGAACTCAAAAAGTTGGAGGATCGTGCATGTGAAGTCATCGCCTTCCTCCAAAAGCAAGGATGTCGGTCAAGTTTATTGTTCTACCTTTTATCTGGATTTTCTTTTCTTTCCATTTTTCTGGTATTTTTTTTGTCGCTATCTAAAGATACCTTAAACTTCTAATGCTTCCATTCAACTTAAAATCGACATATGACAAGTACTCTTAACCGTTTTAAGAACCCATCATTTAAAAAAAAAAAAAAATTGATGATCATCATTACATTTATCACCTGACATTCGTGATATTAACACACAATGTGAACCCGCAAACAAAGATAGGGTCCGGGCGTGCGCAGGCCTACGCTCCGAGAATTAAATCCCACAAAGGACACAGGGGTTTAAGAGAAGTAACAGAATGAGAGTCGTGATACCTTCCTTTATAGCGAGCTCTTCGCTTTATACCCGGAATTTTCCACATTTTTGGAAGGATAATCTCATGATAAAATCTCATCTTCCCTTATCAAAGATTTATCTCTTAGTTTTAGAAATAAATCTCTTATTTCTTATCAATGACAGATCTTCCAGTAAGCAAGAGATTTTAACCAGAAATCTTATATCGATAAATATATTTTTCAGACATCCATAAATCTAACTTCATATGATAGGATGACCGATCGGGGACTCCTGAGCCTAGACTTGGCTTAAACTCTCTCGTCTAGTTAGTTCCCGAATGGTTTTAATACGACAGGTCGGCTTGGGCCGCTGCATGATGTGGGCCAAGCGTAGGGCTGAAGGGGCGGCTGGTCGGGCCACAGCACGGGTCTAGGACCTGAAGGCCACAGCTTTGATCTCGCCCCACCCCACCTAGGCTGACGGCTGTGAGAGACTGCACTGACCCCTTTACTCAATTTTTCGCACGTTGGTGGGCCAAAAGTCTTGTAATCGAACTAAAATATCATATCTAAAAGGATAAAATAAAACTACCACCGTGAATGCATTGCTTAATAATACTGACGCCCCAAAATCCCGGGCCTGGTCGACAACCCGTCAACTCATGGACATTTTCAGACGTTTCTGCAATCCGACACCACTATTTAAAATTCGGCGTAGCCCCTTTGTACTGGGAGTTTCCATCAAATACGTAACTCCTGTCTAAATGGGTCACAAATGACCTCATTGTAGCACCATACGCGAGCAAAATAAATTGCTACTGGGCCCCTGCATCAATACTCACAAAATATATCCCAACTATATATAATAGTTCAAGAGTTAATAATTCACTCTTAATTCAACATATATTTAAATTACAACATTATAATACATGTTATATAAAATCAATACCCAAAGCCACAACCCGACTTTCTTTTATATCAGTAAGCGCCTGGCCCTCATGCACACTCCCGCACTCAAACAGGATCCTTCACAGAAGTGAGCAAAACCCAACAGAGATAATTTCCTGCTAATTTGGTTACTCCCACCTGCGCACATGCCATGGCAGGAACAAACACATTCAAGCAATTACATGAACCTACTCGAATGTCTACATGACCTGATCCCGTGTCCCAGTCCTCATCTACCCTCACATATGCCTAAGCCGAATGCGAAAATCAGTCACGGGGGCCAAACAAAGTTTTTGTTCTCAAAACTCACCACCAATTTCTAAGAAAATATTTGACCACCTCCGAGGCTTAATTGCTAGGATATTTCTCCGAAACATGGTCCTCATCCGCGATCTGGCTGACAACTCTCAAAGGCAATTTCTTCGAAAATCTTCCGTGGAAATTCCTTCACAAACATATCTGCTTTTGTTTCATTTCATGTCATGACTCACCCTAATATTCTAGCATCTCAAAGGCATATGGATGCATGTCGATGCCAATTCCAAAACATTTATGCTAATATATTCAGACGTGATATATTTAACATAATTAACCTCACATAAACACGCTGCCAATTTCTACAATCAATTACACTCAAGATTAGCTCATTACTAAGCACTAACAAACACGAGCAATTCATTTTGAATCACTCAATCAAACACATTTTCACACAAAAAATAATATCGTGTCACTATTCACGTGGAACAAAGGAAACCCCTGGTTACCGCTCACCCACTCACAAATAGAAATTTTCTCCACTAGGTTCAAAGCTTTTGAAACCGAATTTATGGCTAAAACAAGCCTCTGAACATTCCTAACCATTTACATGGCTCTTAGCCAAAGATTAACGCAAGTAGGAAAAGATCCCTACCTCTTGGAGTTGTCGGAACTCCACCAAATAGGTGTCCACTCGTAGCCCTCGCCGATTAGAACAGCTTTGCTTTTGTCAGGACGCCCATTCCCGTTGACAACCCTCACAACTCCATGGAATACACTGTGGAATGCTCTGCAACCCGACACCACTCACGAAAATCGGGCAGAGTCTCCCTTGTACGGGGAGCTCTACCCAAGAACCACCTGTCCCAATCATCAACATCACAAGGTATATATATGAGTAAAAACGACCTATTGGGCCCATACTACAATACTCATCCTCATACATCAACTACACACAATAGTTTCAAGAGTTAAAAGTTTACTCTTTTACAACATATATTAAAAGTTTTAAACATTCTAATACATGTATACATTATAAAACCAAAGCCATAACCCGGCTTTTTTCTAAAAGTCACTTACGACGAGCCGTCTCCTGCACCTCCCGGTGACCAAAATAATAAATTCCTCGACAGGCGAGAGCTAATGCCTGGGTGAGTGGAATCACCCTAAATGGGTTACTTCCACCCAAGTGCATATTCAATGCTCCAATGAAAACATATCCAAGAATGCGTGATCCTACTGAATGTCTCATACATGATCAACTCATACCCCAAGTCCACCGACTCCCCACACTACTTAAGCCATGTATGAGAAACATTATTTTCAAAAGAAGATATTTTGTTTATATTTGTGGACAACCTCATATAAGTAGTGGACCTCGACTCCGATGTTCTCTTTTAGTGGACAACCCTCCCGATGTATATCAATCACGATCTGACGATTGACATTTTATATGGACTACCTCCGATAATTATTATTAGTCAACTCTCCAAACCATTCTCTCAAGAATCACACGCACTCACCTTATCAGCTTAGCAGATCAACAAGATATAATGCATTTAATATGCCATTTTCAATATAAATTATATAACACATGCAACATATCCCCATACATATATTTACATAATTTTAAATCAATACAATAAACATGTTATGCAATTTCACAATTCATTACACCAAAAATTAGCCTACCGGGCTAATTAACAACCACGAGCACCGACTTGAATCACTCAACCAAACACATTTTTCACAAAATTAATTCATGAACTCTATTCCCACGGAACAAAGGAAACCCCTCAGTTACTATTCACTTCGCTCACTGGCCACATTTACATTTTCCACACACCCAAGCCATTTCGGCCTCATACTCATAAACACAAGATTTATTTATAAATTTATGAAATAAACACTCAACAAAGACTCTACACAGCCATGGATCAGGTATTTGGGTCTATAAATTACACCCTGGTCCCAAGCCTTTGGGGACCGATCAAATGGCCGCTCAAGGCCTCAACCTAACTAAACATCCACAAAAACACTTAAACAAAGTGTAAAACAAGTGGCGACGAACCCTACCTACGTAGTTTGTCGAACCCCCAAACCTATGCCCACGCAGGCCTCGGCGCGCAGAGCGCCTTCTCGCTTCGAAGGATTTCACCACGACGCTCTACAAATCTAGGAGGAGAAGTTGGATGTTCTCACTAAAATCACCATTTTCAATGCTACCGCATTCCCTCCTTTCACGCGCTTTGTTTTTCCTTTTTCAATGTAGGAGATGACACTATTGAGTATTTCGTCTTTTTCCTCATTAAACTTTCCATTAATGACATCTATGTTCCTTCTTTCCCCAGTTTTGACACTTGACACTATCTTGATCGTCAATTTCCATTATTTCTCTACTCATACAACATAAGTAACATTAGTACATGTTATAAGTGACTGGTCCCATCATTGCATGCTTTTACTGACTGAACTGACGCATCGAAAACGTGCAAATTCCGTGAGATAGTCTCTAAATTCGGACGAATCGGACGTATAGCTAGATTTCATGAGACGATTCCAACCTGAAACTGCTTTCACATTTGAGATCCGGTGAGAATAGCTTTGATTTTTGATCGAAATTACGATTTTAAGCATTTTTGAGAAAATTAGATTTTCGCTTTACTGACTTCTGTCTGGCCGAAAAACCGACGGTCCGATCGATCAAAACTGAGAGAATGAGCACTTTCTCTAGATTTCAAAATCCAAAGCACTCCACGCAGATTCCCTCCGCACTCATCACACGGGTTTTTCGTGTTTCTGAGAAGAAGACACTTTATTCCATGTTTGTCTCATACTCATTAAACTTTCATTTAATACCATCTGTCTTCAAGTCTTGGATTTACACTTACACTATCTAGCCGCCCATTTCATCATCTCTACTACGAACATGTGTGTCACATGAGTACATGTAGTGGGTGACTTTTGTCACATCACGCCTTCGCATTCCATTTTACTAAGACCCGACACTGAACGCCTCAAAACATGAAATTTCTCGACTGTCTCAATTCTAATAAATTGGATGTGAAGAATAGATTTCACGAGATGATTCCAACGGTGAGGTCCGTTTCTTCATCCGAGATCTAGAAAAATTTCGGGTTTTAACAAAAATTACCAATTTGCCATTTTTCCGAAAATTGGAATTTTATCGGGTCTTATGATTCTCCCTCTTAAAAGGAATTCTGGCCCCGAAATTCCTCGCATAATCACTATGAATCACATGCATATGCAACGTAAGACCATAACATGCATATAAACTAGTCATTTGGCATTAAACGACTAAAACCACGACCTTCATCCCTAAACAATAGCGGATAGGCGGCCCGCGATCGTGTCCCCCCGCGCTCCCATCGTCAATTTCTCCACCTTGGCCGCCATAACACCCCTCACTAGCCTCACGGTCTCAAGGCTTCAAAACCCCGATCCACTATCCATAACGCACTAACCGGTCCTTCCTCAAGGTCCCATCCGCGGTCAACCTTAATCTCTCCCAATCCACTACATGAGCCGATCTCACAGATAATTTGTTAATGGAGACGTGAAATACCTCAGGGACACTGACATGTCAGGGGCGGTAATCGCCAACCCACGCTTATAAAGGTCACCTCGAGCATCTCTCAAGGGCCCAATAAACCTACATAGCTTCCCGCGTCGGCGAACCCCGCCACTCTTCTGCTAGGCATCACCTCCAAGAAGACGCAGATCTCCAACCCCGAACTCTATGGGACGACGCCAGACATCAACATAGATCTTCGCGCCTTCCGAGCCGTGAGGAAGACGATGTCAGATCGCTTCCACCTTCGAGGTGTTCAATCAGACTGTGACCGCGATGCAGTTCTCTCCTCACTGCCGTCCAACATATCGTGGATCCGCATGGCTCCCACAATGCCCCATATGGCCATTATCCTGTGATAATTTCACTCTGATAACCGTTGTCATAGGCACCACGGCGGGCGCGCTCTTCCCAGCCACTCCTATTATCCAGACGCACGCCACAGCGACGCCCTCAACACCGTGATAATCCTCTCAACCGACCATCCGGTCTGGTGGGTGGAAGGTCAGACTCATGGTCACCAGAAGCCCATAGCCTTTGGAAACTCTTCCAAAAGGCGCTTAAACCCGTCCCTATCTAACACTATGGATATCAGCACGGCTGTAAAATGACCATCTTTCGAATGTACGACCGACATAATCTCTCCAATGTGAAGGTCATCCACACGGCTAGAAAATGTGCCGACTTCTTGAGCCGGTCCACTATCACCCATACCGCATTGTGTCCTTGCAGTGTTCGTGGCAAGTGGGTCACAAAATCCATCGTGACATGCTCCCATTTCCACTCAGCCACCTCTAATGGCTGAAGTAGCCCTGCTTGCTTTTGGTGCTCAGCCTTAACCCCGTCGACGAGACATCATTAACAAAGTCCCCACGTGTCTCTTCATTCGCCTAGTAACACGACGGCACGAAGATCCCGGCACACACTGTACACCGGATGCACGACAAATTGAGAGTAGTGAAACTCCCTGAGAATCTCTTCTCTCAAATCGATCAACTGGGGAACCACTACCGCCCTCTATAATCAAGACTATCCGCGCGGACGGTCCAGCCTCGTCACCAGACCGATCAGATCCGATCCCCGACATGGACACTATCTCCGCGTCCGGCCCCCGACTCGATCACTCTACTCAACAAACGGTAGAAGCACTAAACTCCCTAACGCACCCTCGAGCTCACTGGCCAGATCAGAAATTTCAAACCGTCCTACGCCTCGAGACCGCCACCCCTGGAAGATATAGCCACCACTCCCGTGACTTCCGACTAGCCAGATCGGGCCCACCACATTCGCTTTACCAGCAATGGTAATGCAAAGCCAAGTCATAAATTTCTGAACTCCATCCATCTACGGCCATTTCATATCGAGGTCCCGCTTACTTGAAATATAAGCAGTGGCGCCTAAATTCAAGGCGAAGACTACGGCCGCTTAACCTTATGTCGTATGTACACGGCACTGGCCATGATTCTCTCAACCGATGGGAACCATGAGCGACTACTCCTCCCTGATCGCACCAAAACACATCCCGCTCGACTCTCGAGGCATCATAACACATCGTGGTAATTTGTCCCCGTCCGGACTATCAAGATAGGAGCCGCGAAGCCTCTTCAACTCCCTGAATGCCTCGCATCGGGTCATCCCAATCAAACTTGACCTCCTCCGGTCGACCTCACATAAAAATATGACCTGGAGAATCCTCAATGAATCGTCAGAATACCCAGCCCAATCCTAAGAAACTACGCATCTCAAAGATCACTTTTGGCCCTAACTCATCACGGCTCGACCTTCTCTCATCCATCGACACGCCTTGATGTCGACACCACGTGTCCTTAAAAATCTCAATCTTCGCAAGCCAAAACTCTCACTCATCAACTCGCGTGACAACCGATGGTCTTCAAGAATCATAATACAATCCTCAAATGATACCATGTTCTACTCGATCGAGTATATCAAAAATGTGTCAATCCACTAAGATCACGGCTAAACTGATCCAAATAGGTTAGAACTTATGGCGAGATCTATGAATGCCGCTAGCGCATTCGTCAATCCAGAGGGCATCACTGTAACTCAAAGTGCCCATAACGCGCCCTAAATCGCCGCTCTGTGTGGATGATCCTGTCTCCCCTAACCTCTCAACCGATGGTAACCATGGCGTCTATTCCGAGTAGACCCGAGCCCTCTAATCGGGATCAAATAAATATCAATCCTCGGTACCGGGTATCGAGCTCGACCAGAACTCCCCGCTCAACCGGCTGCACAATGCACAAATGGCGGTCTCGCCCTTTCTTTCGCAACAAACCGAGCGCCCCACGGTGAAGTGCCTGGCCTAATGAACTCCTTGTCCAAGAGTTCCCCGTAGTCGACTCGGTCTTACCAACTCAATCGGTGCCATCCCATGGAGTCATAGAGACGGGCTGGCATCGTGTGGTGTAACTCGACACCTAAGTCTACAACTTCTACGAGGCAATCCAAGCCATTCTGGAAATTGGAAAAACATCCTCATATTCGCAAACTACTCGAAGTACTGGGTCAGGTCTCACCTCGTCCTCTAGGGTAAGGCTTGCTGTGACTACTAGCTAATCACGACACTTGGACTCATACCTTGTTTGGGAAAAATATATCATGCTTGCCCCTGAATCTGACCACGAGTATCGTCCTGTAGTATAGAGCGGTAGCCCTCTACGCTCATGTCGATGACAACCACAATAGTGGTGGCGATCCATCCCGAGATGACATCAAACTCGACATGACCATGATCCCTCAAGTCCGCTGTGAGTAGAGTTCGAGATCTCTAACTTCATAACCACGACATATCATCCACTATCCTCGTAGCAATCACTGGGAGAACTCACGCATCTGAATTTTTCGGCCAGCGCCAGCCTTTATCTTTAACTCTATCACATGATCACGACATCTCTAAGCACGACCTCGAAGACACACTATTCACATGCAGAAAAATATTTCATAGACTATGTCCATGCATTCATGGGTAATGCAAGACAATGGTACCATATTTTTACAAATCATATCTGACAAAAATTTTATTTTATAAAATTTTATTTTTAATTTTTTAAATTTATTTTATTTTATTTTTCATTTTCCGAGTAGAACGCATTTTAAATATTTTTTCTTGTTACAACTGGCAAAACCCGGAAAATTTTCTCCTCAACACACCATTTTTTTCATCTCCAGTAGCCTCCTTCTTTGCTCCCCAAATGCCGATAGCTTGAACACTTTGCAATTCATACAAACTCAAAATTTTCAGAGTTTGATACAAACTCTTTTCTTGTGCAAAACTATAATTTTTCTCGAATTTCTAACCTGTCTGTTCATGTTCAAGCTGGAGCTCTTTGTCCAAAATTTTTTTCATTAAACAAAACATAAAATTTTTTTAAATTTATTTTATCATTTTCTAGTTTTACATAATGAAACCTTAGAAAAAGAACTATTCCACATCATTTTTTTCATTTAATGAATTATGGACCATTTTGTCCAAAATTTCTCAAACACCTAAGGTTACATTTTCTCGACCACAGTGTTCGACGTCTTTCTATGCTATTCTGACATACAATTTCAATCACAATTCATACACAATAACTCATCATTACATACTGTGATCGCATAAAACACAATGTGTATGTAGTGTTCTAGTAATCAGTGACTTTGAGTAATCACATACCTAACTCTAACATCGAGCTATACTAAGGCAGCGATGTTCTTCCAAACCTTAATGACTATGGCTGGCGAGTCCTCCAATACTAGGTTTTCATTTACCTAAGCTCTACGCCCACAGGCTCTAAGGTAATCGTTTACCTTGGCTCGATATATTGTGACCGCCAGGGTGCGATAACTCAAGTAGCCCTCGGAATACTCGTGGATAATCGAATGCTTGACACCACTCCTAGCATCGAGCGAAGTCTCCTTTGCTGTCTGGGAACTCCTACCCGAATGCGGAACTTTGTCCCAAGCGGTTCCCAATTACCTCACGGGAGGTGCACATGCGAGGAGTAAAATGTGACTACTTGGGCCACTTTGCATCAGCCTCAACAAAATATATCTATTTATATACAATAGTTCAAGAGTTAATAATTCACTCTTAATTCAACATATATTAAAATTACAACATTCTACTACATGTTATATAAAATCAATACCCAAAGCCACAACCCGGCTTTCTTCTATACGTGGCCTCTAGTAAGCGTCTCGTGCCTGCCATTCACTTGTCTGCAAATGGTGATCCCTCGACGAGGGGTGAGCAAAACCCGGTAGAGATAATTTCACATGGGTTACTCCTAAGTACATGCCATGGCAAAACAAACACATTCAAGCGTTACATGAACCTGCTCGAATGTCTACATGGCCAGATCCGGGTGTCCAGAGATCCTCAGGCTCCCTTACATATGCACACAAGTGAATCTGAGGTAAAATCGAGTTTTGAACAAAAGCTTTTATTCGAAAACTCACTACCGGAATTCGGTGAAATATTGGCTGCTCAGGGCGGGTGGATCTTTTACTGAAACCGGTCGTGGTCTCGTCGAGTGATTTGTTGGACGACTCTCAGGCGGTCTTGGAAAATCTTAGTCGAAATTCCTTTCCATGAACATATTCGTTTTGTTTCGTTCGTGTCATTACCTTTCGCTCTTTAATATTTGAGTTGCCGTGCATATGGATGCATGATGATTAACAGTTTATCTTAATATATTAACATGCATATATATATATTAACATAATTAAATCACATAAAACATGTCATGCATATATATTCCGCGCAAGTATACACTTGTCAAGTAATAAAGTGTACCTAAGTACGGATATCGATCCACAGGGAAAATGGGGATGCTAAGTATTAAATTATAATACTTCTCTAATATCCAAAACTAACAATTGTGATAGTAAACAAAAATTTAAACTAAACTAATGAAATTTCTAAATCTAATGAAGTTCGCAACCAAAGGGAAACCGAGATTATAAATTCTAGGGTACTTGGTGCAATCGAGACTGATCCTCTTAGATTAAGTCAAAATTCTACTCTATTGTTTCATGAAAATGCTTTCCAAGCGACTCTTGTCTAATTTAATTATAAGCCTCTCTCGAGGTCGAACTAACCTACCAGCTAACACTAGGTGCTTTTGCTTCTCTAGCTTCTGACCCCGAGCATTAGAGATGCTTAAGATCAAAAAGTCTCCTGCGCCTCCCTAATTCTTAGATAATTTCTACCTTCCTGAGGGCCCTAATTAGGTTGATTCTTCATCATCTGGATCTTCATACACTTCTCGGATCTTCTATAGCCACTCACCACATTGAGATGTAAATCAATATCTAGAAATATAGACAGTATGAATCAATAGAAGGTGCATTCTAGAAACAATAGAAAATGGAACATTAACAAATAGATGTAAACACCATGTTCAATACTGGCAAAAACCCTAGATCTCACAATTTAAAGCATGATAGAGGGTTTGATACATCATAAACTTAGGATAAACGTGAAAAGAGGGAAGAAGAAAACATATTGATCAAATGATGGTGAGTCTCGGATTTTCTTTGCAAATCTCATGATCTTCTTCCAAATCTTGAAAAACAACTCCCAACCTCCTCCTTGGTCCCAAAGTGTGGACAAAGTCCTTCTCAAACTGCTTACTTCTCCCCCATTGATGCTTTCGGGTTTGAGCCCTCCGTATGGGCTCAAAATGGGCTAAAAATCCACCAAAACCGACCCCGGGCAATCGACGTCGTGCAGCAACGTCGCGGCGTCGTTTATGCGACTCTGGCGTACGACCCCGTTGGTTCTCAAGGTCGCGACGTTGCTGCGATCACTGTTTTTGCTTTCCGGCTTACGTGGGTCGTAGCTTTGCATCCTCTGAACTCTCCGATTTAGGTGTTCTTTGTACCGTTGGAAAGATCTTGAAGTGTAGAATCTATCCATATATTACTTGATGCAATACTTGAGCTCATATGATTTCACAAAGCTTGATAAAAATACAGTAGCCTCTCCTGCTGAAGGTGCTGCAATGTTTGCTGATTTTGCTTCAAGTTTTGGAACTTGCATCTTCTTTGTTCGAACTCCAATTTTTTGTGTTCTTGATATCCACGGAAAGCTCTTGAAGTTTAGAATTCATACATATAAATCTTGCTTCAATTGGAGTTCATATGATATCTAAAAACATCAAAATACTGGTAGCTGCTTCTGTAGTAGTTTTCCTGTACTGAATTCCATCAAATGGATGACACGATCATAAGTATGAACTTTTAGAGCATTATAGGGCACTTATTTAACATAAAAAATACTTAGAAAAACTAACTAAAAAAGCATGAGGACAAATGAAGAGTATTTAAGATCTGTCCCCCAATATTTTTAAATTCTTTGCTTTTGCTAAGCGAGAATAAAAACAAAACAAAAATTGAAAATGGCGTGAACAAAAATAATGAGATGAGATATGATAACATGATTCCAAATGGAAGAATCACTATGAACACAATTTGGTAATATTAGCCTTTTCAGCAAAATTTAGGATCCTTAAACTTTTAAACTTTCTAAGGAGACATGTAGAAAATAAGCATAGTGAGTAAAGCAAATCAACCCCAGGTCTCAATGACCTTTCCCGAGAAACTAAGTGTAGGTGATAGCATGATCTCCAATGTATAGCTGGTCCTAGTACCCCCCCGAACTTAAGCTCAACTCACCTATTTTGAAGAAGCTAACTAAGAAAGGATAAGAACTTCTTACCACACACCCTTTTATTCATACCACAATACCTACAAAAATTACCTAAATACCTAAAATGAAAAGAAAACCGGTGCGAAGTTAGATGAGTGTTCACGGCGGGGATCCGTGGTGACTCCCCGGGTTGGTTAAGGGCACGGTTAAATTCGTGAGCTTAAAGCGAACCAATGAACTCAAAGCAAGTTGTGGGAATGATCCATCTTACGTCCCATGTGAGTGGGCGGTGGGAGATCAATGACTCCCGACCAGTTGGCTTAGGGCATTAGGCTTTGAAAGGCCCCTCGGATTGTGCCCGGGATTCCGATTGGATGATCCACTTATTCTAATTCACAAACCTATTTTTTTTACTTTTTCTTCTTTTTTTTTTTCACTTTTTCTATTGTTTTTGTATTTTTATATATTTGTTTTAGTTGGGGCTCGATGGCAATCATACTTTTTGTTTAGGTGTCTCATCTTGGAATTGATTTAGAATCACACAAGGTTAGTTAATTCAAAGCTTGAAAGTGCAGGACCAAGGCATACAAGGAGACCACAAGTGTGTGTGATGCGTGAGATTCCTTGAGAAATAGCTTCTTGAAGCCTGAGAGTGACCTAAGCTAGAAGTCACTTCCCATATTGCAAAACAAACACACAATTCCAAATCATTTAAAAACCTAAGAGGGTCAATCCACTTTGTACTTGCCCTTTTTCAAATGTTTGTTCAAATGATATTCTACAAGCCAACTAGGAAAGGCATCAAAACTCACTCATATGAGACATGAAACAAACAAAGAAAGAAAAGAAAAACTCTGACAAAACCTAAATAAATAAGGAATAACTAAAATAGGTAAGGAGATACAAAAGTTGAATTTTTGAGAAAAAAAAACCAAATAAATTGAATTCACCCCCAAACTTGAATTTAAACATTGTCCTCAATGTAAACAAAAGTAATAATGGATAATGAGTACTCTCCTGAGGTTGATCAGTCTCTAGGAAGTTGCTCAATGAATATGGCTTGCTTTGGAGGCAAAGATGTTGTTAGAGGATTAGACTTTAGTTCCAAATGAGAGGCTTGAAAATAGGAAGCATATATGGAATGAAATGAGGGAGGATGTTGAAACTGATTTCCTTGCTCAATTTTCATACCAAGACCCAGCATAAGATTTCCACCTCCATAGCCAACTTTGAACTCCAAACCTGAAAAACAACACCCGAGAAACATAAGACCAAGCAAGAACATTTATTAAAAAAACAAACTTAAAGTAACTAAAAAAGAAAGGAAAACAAATTTTATTTATTTATTTATTTTAGCAGGTTGCCTCAAGAAGCTGCTCCGTTTTCGAGTCGGCTAGACTCTGCAACTACGGATATCTTGGTAATTACGCCTCCATCCTTTTCTAGAGCGATAATTGTGTAATCACGTAATTTGAGCACATAATCTTTCAAGGTTATTATTTTTTTGATTTTCTATTTTGTTCATTTTTTTCTTTACAATGATTCCTCTCAATTCTGTTTAATTCAAGTGAATGATGTACTCATCACCTCGGAAGTTGGGGTTTGTATGTTTTCCACTTCCTCATACATTGAAACCAAAGAGTCATTTAAATAGTCTTCACAACTAATTGTCTTTTCATGTGATTACGGAGAAGTTGGCTCATCACTTCAGCACAACTAAGGTTTCCAAAATTTGTGCGTCATTCTCATTGTTTGAAATTTCTCAAGTTCTTCATTATCCTTTGAGATTTCTTCATTATATCTCGAGTTTTCTTCTTCTATATTCTACGAGAGTAGATGGCGAACTCTCATGTTGTCCTTCAAAGGACATTGTAGCCTCTTGTTCTTTCATACTCATTTTTGCCTTAGTTCTTCTATACTCCATACTCTCCTCTTGCTTTGGGTTGTTCTTTCTCAAATCCAAGTTGGTATAAGAAATTGGCCTTTGTTATCTTCTTTCAAGCTCTTAAATGGCGTAGGTTGAACATTAGCCATGTCTCAATTCCATGAATTGAACTTGAGATGTTACGTCGGCGTGAACTCTTTTCCAATTCGGCCGTAGGTACGCTCTAGCGTTGTCATTCTCTTGTGGAGTTGACTTATCCTCATCTAGATCAAGAAACCTAGGCAACTGACTTGAGTGGTCCATTTTTCAAGCATTGATCTTGAAAATTCAGGTTGTGTGTCATGGTAGATTCAGCTTGAGCTTTTCTTAATTCATCCATAGCTTCTTCTAGGCTTGATCTTTGGACTTGTGGAGTGTGCGAATGGTATAGCTTGTATTCCATGAGGTGTTTGGGTGGTGGCTCCATCAAAGTATAGTTTTGCTCAAGTATGATTTTCCATATTGAGCATAATCCATTGATGCATATGGTTGCCACACTTGACCGCGCGGGTTCGCATGCTTAGTTGTTGCTCAAGGAGAGCCAATGCATTTGTCAACTGATGATATGATCCATTGTGATTTTAACTAAAAATTTATGCAAAATGAAAACAAGTATCAAAAACTCAAAAACCACACAAATATATGCATAAAAAATGTTTGAAGTATTAAAGAAGCACTTAGTATTGATATTAGTAAAGTAGATTTTCCGGCGCGGCAAAAAACTGATAGGCGTTTTTTGTAGTGTGTATAAAATTATGCGAGAAAAAATATAAAAGAGTGCCTATTAGGCGCAAGTATAAACATCAGAAGTAATAAAAGTGTACCTAAAGATACGGATATCGATCACGGGGGGAAAATGGGGATGCTAAGTGACAAAATTATAATACTTCTCTAATATCAAACTAACAATTGTGATAGTAAACAAAATTTAAACTAAACTAATAGAGAATTTAAATCTAACTAATGAAGTTAAACTAAGGGAAACCCCGAGAGATTATAAATTCTAGGGTACTTAATTGCAATCGGACAATCCTCTTAGATCTAAGTCAAAAATTCTACTCTATTGTTTCATGAAAATGATTTCCAAGGCAACTCTTGTCTAATTTAATTATAAGCCTCTCTCGAGTTCGAATAACCTACCAACTAACACTAGGTCTTTTGCTTCTCAGCTCAGCCCCAAGCATTAGAGATGCTTTAAGATCCAAAAGTCTCACACGCCTCCTAATTACCGATAATTTCTACACTACCCACATTTAATTAGGTTGGTTAAATCATGCAGTTCCATACCGAGATCTTGCAAGAACCACTCACCACATTGAGATTAGCGAGGGAAATCAATATGTAAATGAGTATGAATCAATAGAGAGGTGCATTCTAAGAAACAATAGAAAATGGAACATTAACAAATAGATATAAAACTCATGTTCAATGCAACCAAAACCCTAGATCTACGAATTTAAAGCATGATAGAGGTTTGATACGTAAACTTTAGGATAAAACATGAGAAAAGAGGAAGAAGAAACTATAATGATCAAATGATGGTGAGTCTCGGATTTTCTTCCACAAATCTCAGAATCTTCTTCCAAATCTTCAAAGCGACTCCCAACCTCCTCCTTGGTCCCAAAGTGTGGACAAAGTCCCTTCTCAGAACCTAACCGCCTCCCCATTCGTCTCTTTCGGGTTTGAGCTTAAAAACCCTCCATTATGGGCTCAAAATGGGCTAAAAATCCACCCAAAACCTGACCCCAGAACGTCGCGGCGTCGTGCAGCAACATCGCGCGTCGTTGCGACTCTACGCAGCGTCACGACGATGGTTTAATCTTTGACGTTCACTGCAATCTTTGTTTTTGCTCCAACCGTAGGTCATAACTTTGTCATACGAACTCCGATTTAGGTGTTCTTGGTACCGTTGGAAGCTTGAAGTGTAGAATCTCTATCCATATATTACTTAGTGCAATATGAGCTCATATGATTTCAAAATACACCTACAGTAGCCTCTCCTGCTGAAGGTGCTGCAATGTTTCTTTGATTTTCTTCGGAACTTGCATAACTTCTTTGTTCGAACTCAATTTTTGTGTTCTTGACATCACTGGGAAAGCTCTTGAAGTTTAGAATTCATATAAATCTTGCTTCAATTGGAGTTCATATGATATCTAAAAACATCAAAATACAGTAGTAGCTTCTGTAGTAGTTTTCCACCAATTTTATAATTCCATCAAATGGATGACTGATCATAAGTACTTATGAACTTTTAGAGCATTAGGGCACTTATTTAACATAAAAAACACTAGAAAAACTAACTAAAGCATAGGGATAAAATGAGTATTTAAGATACTCATCAGCATCGAAACTCAAGATATGTTCTAAACAACTAGGACTACTATATTTTCAAATAGCGAGAATTTGCAGAAATAACATTTCACTTTGATGAACTAAGGTCCGATGGGGTCCAAATTTGAATACACTTATTTCAAGAAAATTTGTTCTCCTAGAAGTCTAGTTTACCCCAAAATTTGAATCACTCAATTTGGATGAGTGAAACTCAACTTATGGCCTAAATACCAAAACATCAAAATTGTACCAAAACAGAACCAGAATTTGCCCGAAAATAGAGCTTCACTTTGACGAATTTTTGGGTTCAATGGGGTCCAAATTTGAATAAACTTATTTCAAGAAAATTTGTTCTACTAGAAGTATAGTTTACCTGAAAATTTGAATCTCTCAATTTGGATGAGTAATGACCAAGTTATGGTCAAAACAAAAACATGGGTTTGGAAAATTTTTGACAACATCTCCTCTAAAACCCCAACATTTTCTTTATACAAAAAACCGAAAACCCGATTATAATCAAGCAAAAGAACATGAAACTGAAATCAAATATATATATATATATATATATATATATATATATATATATATATATATATATATATATACACACACTAAATATGGTTTTACCAATCCCAAACACAATCACACTAGAGTATGGCGATTTTGCAATCCAAACACAATCAAAAGGGAGTGAGGGAAGGTTCTAACAAGCAAATAGTGAATCCATACCCAAACTTAGACAAGTACCCATACCTTAATTTTTTTGAATCTTTCTTCTGGCTCGCCTTTCTTCCTCTTTAAGACCAAGTAGAGTCGAGTGGCTTTCACTCCTCCAGCCCAGAAGTAGCCCTAGCTCCTTTTTTGCCCAAACGTATAAGGCCTTGTTTGGCCTTCCTCTTTTTGGCCTTTTTCTTCTTTTCATTTTTACATTAAAGCCTTTCATTTCTATTTCATTTGAATAACAACTTATCACATTTCTAATTTGGCATATACTCTTCTTCATTTATGACATTTGGGTCCTCATTTTGATAATTTACCAATTTAACCTTGACTCTTGTATTAATTTTGTTTTTATTTATTTATTATTATTATTATTTTCACTTAAAACTGATAAAATAACAAATAAATAAACTAAAAATTTATAATAGTATATAATACTATAAGGTAAAATAATAAGACAAGAAGGTTATTTTTTTTGGGATGTTACAATAGTCATTGGAGCCAAGCTCTCGCACATCGTCGATGAGACTTTTTATTCGATTCTCACAGACGGCGCCAATTGTTGTTACCTAGTTTGTCTGACCTTCGGGGCATCAAAGACATGATGATAACCTGCAAAAAGAGGGGGTTCGGCGATGGTGTGCCGACCACGCTCTCCGATGATTAAGTCAACGAAAGGGGGGAGAACAGAATGAGAGTTAACGTAGTTGGAGTTGCATACCTTCCCATCATGGGGAGTCTTTCTGTTTTATACCCGAACTTCTCCCTGATTTTTTGGAAGGATAATCTCATGATAAAATTTCCTCTTTCCTTATCAAGGATTTATCTCTTATTCCTTATCAAGGATTTATCTTTGGAAAAGTAAGAGATTTGGAAACTATAAAATCCGTGGATAAATATCTTTTTATTATGTATGAACTTCGTATGCGGTGGATAATGGGAGTGGGAACTTAGGATCTCGAGACCGGGGTTTAAGCTACTGGTTTGAGTTGGATTAAGCATTATTTATCTGTTGGAGCCGGCTTTGGCAAGTTAGGGTGTGGGGGTGAGGCGGGCGTGTGAGCAGTTAAGCCTACTGAGTAGTGGATCTAGGCTTAAAGATCACGGTACTCGCAATCACTTCAACGAATTATTGAATAATGACTCGCTACCTAATTTTTTAAGTATATATATATATATATATATATATATATATATATATATATATATATATATATATATATATATATACTCTTTATTTTATAATATATTATTATATATAATCAAATTATTTTTAATAATTTACATATAAATATTAAACTATTCTCTTTAAAGACCGATCATGTCTAGTTTAAGTTAAATGGTAGAACGTATTAGAGTATATTTATGATTCATTTTTTTGTGGAATATATTTAAGTTTCATTTTATTGTCTCAATGTTTTTACCTTTTTGTCCTTATATTGATATATTTATATCTATCACTCTCTCTAATAATAATGAAATGCGTACTTTTCGTAATAATAAAGCGTTAAGTAGATTAAAATAGGTAAATGACATATGAAGGTGTATCGGTTGTCAGTGGTAGAATATAGTTTCATGTAGAAATTATAGTGTATTAAAAAAAATGATTAAATTAAGCATTGCTACCTATAAATGTAACCAAATATTTGTATATATTTTAAACTTAATTATTTGGACATAAATAATTAATTTGAACTTAGTCATTAGTTTAACAAAGCTAAACTAGGAAAAAATAATAGTATGAGAGTGATTTTTGTAATTTGAACCTTGTTTTTATAATATTTATGAATCCAACTGGCCATATAAAAAAACATTAAACATATATTTATTACTAATTTCAACTTAAAATAATTTTAATTTCAATTTGAAAAAATGGACTTGAGATTGGGCCTCGGGAAAAGACCTTCAATTTGGGTTGAAACACCTTTAACTAAGGATGAAGCCGTGGGAGTTGGGCTTCCACACATGGTCCGACACAAAATAAATACATATTTTGCATGATTAATATCAAGTTTGGACATCTCTACACATTAAAAGAAAATAAATTTATCAAAAATTTCTTCTGGCTGGAAATTGTAGAGGTGATTTTTTTGCCATTTTTTGTTCAAAATCACCCATTTCATCAATTTCGTTCTTAGATCTAGGTTTTCTTTTCTAATAAAGTAGTTACTTTTTTTCACACCGATATGAGTTTACTTTTGTTTTTTCGTGTTTTTGTCGATGACGGCATGTTTTTGTCGTTAATTTGTTGCAGCTTGTTTTGTCGTTGACTTGTGCGATATATTGTTGCCAACTTGTTGCAATGAATAATTATGTCGTAGACGATTAACTTTCGTAGGTTTATAGTGGCGATTCGAATGTAGTTCGATTAATGAGTCATCATCTCTCGTGTTCGTGTATATTTGTAGATCACATGTCATAGGTATTTTGGGTTATCAAATATATATCTTGGCAGGTGTCATTATTCGCAATACTTGGATGTTTTGTCGTCATAAAGTTTAACATTTTTATTCTATTGTATTGAATCAATAAATTTATCTATTTAAAAAAAAATATCAAGTTTGAACTAGGTCAACAAGACTTGTACAAATTTAACTGTTATGAATATATTTATATTTATATTATTTATTTATTTATTCTCACTAAAAACATTATTTACACATTCTCAAAAAAAAAAAAAAAAAAACACTATTTACACATTCTCACAAAAATAAATAAATAAATAAAGACACTATTTACACATATACATAAACATTTATTATAATTTTATATATGTTTATGTATCTAGACAATTCTAGATAAATTATTATTAGCTAGACTTTTTCTTTAGGGGGCATAATTTAATATAAATATAGAACTCAATATAAATTCCTATGAATACATGATTCATTATACAAGAAACATGGATATATGATTCATCATACAAGAAACTCTATAACATTAATAAATATGAATAAAAAGTAAAAAGAAAGTATAATTTCTGACAATTAAGAATGTATTTATTCCTCTCTTAAAAAAAAAATGTATTTATTCTGATTTAAAAAAGAATGTATTTATTTCAATTTACACAACACTTGTCATAAATTAATACTTAATATATCAATACAAAATTTAATGAAAAACATATTTTGATATATTCAGTAATCATTACATTTATCATAACATATTTAAAAATATTATATTAACTAAGAATATAATATCAATATGAAGCTTTAACAACAAATTTTGTTCTTCAATAAAAAAAAATTAAATTTAAATAAGAACGATTATGATCAACAATAAATTTTAAAAATGAATAAAATGTAGATTTATCATTTATTTATACCAACATTTTAATAAATTTTAAAAAGATAAATAATAAAGAACTTACAATTTTTTTTCTTGTTCTTCCTCCTTTTTCTTTTTTATTTTTTTTGGTTTTTTTCATCTCTTTCAAATAGTAGGTGAAGTTTTCTCCCCTCACTCCAATAGCTTTAAGATTATGTTTTCTTTCCTTTATGTTTCCACAAAACACTTAAAAAAGATATGATACAGATGGGTGGACAAGAAATGGCAAATGTTTATAAATTGAGGTGGTTTCTTTTGGGAGTTACTCTACATATATAGAGGGGTTTTTTAGGAATGATAAAGATGGTAACTTGTGGTTATAGCATTTATTAGAATAACTTATACTTGGTCAAAGGTAAATAAGAATATTTTTTTGGAAAAAGTTATTATTGACTTTAATGCTTAAATTAAAGGTGGCGAAATTATAATATGATTAAAGTCAAATGTAAACTTGTTATTTTATTAAGTGTTCTATATAAAGTAGGATTTTTTATTTGGTGGAGATTAGATTCCTCATTTCAAAAATAATATAAATGAATGCCAATTAAAAAAGGAATTAAGATGCATCAAATAGAAAAAAAGCTTTTGAAAACCCAAAATTTGAAATTTGACTATTCTTAAAAATAATATCTTTTTTTAAGAAATAATGTAATTATATGAATTAGAAAATGATACTTTTATTTAAAATAAATTATTTTTCTAGAAAAAACATAACACAGGTTGACGAATTTAGGAATATTTGAATTCTTTTAACAAAATATTTATAGAAAAAAGAGGAAAAGAGAAAAATAAGAGCAGCCAGTTTGTTTCCTTGGCAGCCACCCTTCGCTTCCTTCCACGTGTGGGGCATTTGCGAGTCACATGGTAAAGATGTATAAAGGCGTCCTTTGCGAATGATTTAAGGTACCACGTGGCACTGATTTTTCGAGAAAAATCATTTAGTCTGTACTATGAACCAAGAAAAAGGAATTCTAATGGTTTTCTTAAGTATGTCAAATTTTTTTTTGTATAAATAAAATTACTTCATAGAAAATAATTTACAAATAATCAAAACAAAATAGTTATGGAGAAATCACTTTAAATCATTTTCTATCTTTTAAAAACAAATTTCTAAAATTTCGTAAGACTTTGTTTGTTCCTTGTAAAATTTGAAGAAAAATCTAAATAAAAAAAATAGAAAGAAAAGAAAACATAAAGAAAAATCAAAACTAAGTTAAATCTTACGTATTATTTTTATTTATTACTTTAAAACAATTTTATTTCTCTTTTAACTTATGTTTAAGAATTTGTAAATTTCTAAGTAATTTAATTTATATTTGATTTTTTATAAATTTTTATTAAACAACGGTGGAGATCATATTTTTGAGCTTTTTTTTTCTTTTTTTCTTGCAGTCGGTAACTTCCTAGAACCAAACACAACCAAAGTAAATTACAAAGAATTTGAAATCACAATTAGTAAATTAAAATATCGATAAAAGATATTCCAGCCTTTAAAAAGAGTACTTTAAGAAACAACCACTTCATCATGCCTATTGCGATAAGAAATTACTTACTAATTACAAATAATTTCCTACTAGTGATAAGAGAGATGAAGTCGATGTCATGGAGAAATATCTTATCGCTATTGTTTTGTTCCTTACTCCCTTCTCCCTAGTGACGAAAGACGCAGTGCTACAACTAGTGGTGTAATGTGATAAGCTTAGGTTTTACTTTTACCTTAATTTTATGCGGCTATTTTCAATGTTTTAAAAATTGAATTGAATTGGTGAATTGGTAATAAAATCGGTTCAATTTAAAGGTTAGAACTTTTCTCTTTGAATTAATGGTTGAACCAGTCAAATAGATGATTGGACCAATCGAATTAATTATTGAACCTGTTAAATTAGTCAAATCAATTTATAATTTTTTTGTTTTTAATAATATATTAATTATCTATTTATGACGTCACTAATTCAATCACACTTCAATTATTAATTTAACAAATAAATTAAAAATAAATATTTATATGATCAATTTACGTGTGACGACCGCTAGATGAGTTTCAATAATGGGTAATTCCGTAATTACGTATGGGGTAATCAAACAGCTTCCAATGATTTCAACCTAACACCCCATAGGTGGGGCCATAACCCCCTTACGTATGGACTTCTAAGGGGACTTCCAATGAATCCTCCCCTTCACACATATAAATATAAATATATATATATATATATATATATATATATATATATATATATCAACACACTTTATTTCAATCATTAATATGGCCTGGACCACCTCATTTATAAGGACTCTTTGGTACCGATAATATTGGATAGGATGAGATTTTTGTTAAATCTAATACTTGTTGTCACATATTATATTTCATGATTATAATATTAGGATTTTTTTCTTTCTTTCAACTTATCTCACCCTAAACTGAAAGATTAGATAGAATAACAAAATTGATAAAGGTTTTATTTAATTTATTTAATAATTAATTTTAAATAAATCATAAAATTTAAATATTAAAATATAAATAGTAAATTTTTAATCAGCCTTTATCGGCGTCACCAACAAAGATACAATAATTATTTAATCTCATTATCCGAAATAATAATCTCATCTTATACAAATAGTAAATTTTTAATCTAATTATTTTATTGGGCGTCACCAAATACAGGATAACACAATAATTATTTAATCTCATTATATCCGAAATAATAATCTCATCCTATCTCATTAGATGAATTAAACTTAAATCTATAGCGTTCATCACATGGCATCAATAAGCCCCATCAGATTTCAAAATCATTTTAGTTGCTAATTTGATCGTTGAAGAAGTGATATCACAAGTAATTGTACATATTAACTAATTTGAATTATATTTTTGAATTGAGTTTGGATGAGAAGATGATTAAACACATAGACCATGAGATGACTTCTTAAATAACCCATCTCGTATATTTTATTTCTTGTTACTTGTATTTTGAGATTTCATTATAGATTTTTGTTTTCTTTATGGAACTATGAAAACGCATAAAAAGAAACCATTTTAGGCATTGATTTTTTTTAATTATATATTTTCAATTAATTTGACACGTTGTCTTTCTACTGTTTCAATAAATAATTAAAACGAAATATTAAATATATTTTAAAATACATATCAGGATATCAAAATTATGCTTAGAGTATTTCAAATTCCAAAAACACTTTTGTACATAAAAAAGTTTTAAAACACTATCTTAAAAGAAAAAAAAATCAAAGATTCGAAGAACATTTCCATTTTGTGCATGCGAGGTCTTAATTAGGAATTCAAGTTTAAATTACGGTGGTTCTGGTACTGTAAGAGCTATAAACTTTGAATTGAGAATTTCGGCTCAAATAAATAATAGAGACGTTGAATAAATATTCACACACCAAACGGAAGTGTGAAAATGAAAAATAGAAAACGAGATTTGAAGTGGAAATAAAGATAATTTTGAAACTTCAACTCGTTCTTGATTCGCCTGAGAGTGGAAATGGGTTGATAAACACACTAATTTGGCAGGTGAAGAGTGGTAAAAGGTGATATTCACGTAGACGTCGTAGTAAAGTACGTATTCATTCATACTAGGCAAACGTTGGATTAGTACACATTTCTTTGTAACCTTTTTTTAATGTGTTGAGAAGGGGGAGATAGTGACGGAACTAGATAATAAGTTGAGTTTGTTTTAATCATAAACTGTAGAAGGTTAAAAACGGTCGAAGATAGTAGCAGGAAATTGGAGGAGGAGATGGAATACGAAGATTGTGGATGAGAGGTTCGGGAATGATGGTGAACATGTAAAACAAGGAAAAGGTTGGAGGAAACAGAACCAATTGAGGCATGTGTAAACCACTATCGTTAGGAATTTGATTCCCTAGGATGCAATAGTTTTTAGAGACGATGACGAACTGTGGAGTAGAAACAACAAATATGAAATCCAAATGTATAGGCATTAAGAATAATTAAATGCATACTTAATTTTAGAAAGACAAAGGTTTTTATTTAGGCAAATGAAAGGAGAATAACCGAATGTGTCCCGGGTTTATCTATGTATAGGAGGGGGCACAAATCTATCGATTTGTATTGAAATTGAGCTTTCAACCTATATATTGTGCGCACGAGGCCTCACTTCTTTTCAAGCCATATATAAGCCCATAATTAAGTTTTAATTTATAAACCCAATAAAAACTCTTTTTTTTTTTTTTTAATATGAGACAACACATTTTTTTTTAAAACTAATGTTTACTAACAGAGTTGAGGGGCAAAAACACTTAAGTGTACCAAAAGATGTAACGATCTTAAATGCTTTGATAATTTAGTGGAAAACAAATTGAAACGTAATCAAACAAGGGAGAGGTGGGTTGGGCTCCCACTTTTAACTGATTCAATCATATTGAATATTCTATCCCAATGATCCCATTCTCAAATGATTCATTTTTCTTTAAGGGTAATTTTCAAATCTCAATCATGTAGCATTTTTAGAAATTTTGATCCTCAAATCATATATTCTACTTCCCCCACATTCACTACAAAAAAAAATAAATTTTAGTGACTGAAAGTTTTGATCGAAATTTTCGTCACAAAATTGTGACGGAATAGTGACCGAAATTAGTATTTTGCACGTATTACTTCATTTGACTCTATTTTGTGACAGAAAATTGTAAATATTTAGTACAAAAAAGAAATACGTTAATGTACTGAGATTTGTAGCTGTGGCGAAAAATTTTACTCGATGGATTTAGACTACTTTTTTTGTGACGGATTTTTGTGATATAAAAATAATCATCACTAAATAAAATTACAAAGCAAATGTTTCATTAAATATAATTCTGTGACGATGATACTGGTCGATAAACAGTGACTAAACAATTCTTCAATTTCCTTTATTACAAAACAATGATGAAAATGTGATTCCATCACAAAATAGTCACAAAAATTGGATTCCGTCATAAAATTGTGATGGAAATGTGTTTTCGTCACAATTTTGTAATGAAAATTGGATTCCATAATAATTTTGTGACGGAAATTGGATTCCGTCACAAAATAGTGACAAAAATTATATTCCGTCACAAAATTGTGACGGATTTTATATCCTATTATTAGTTTGTGACGGATTACATTTCCGTCACAACATAGTGACGGAATTGTGACATGTATCTTTTAAAAATAATTCCTTATCATATTTTAAATTGTATCATACACTATTTCAAAATATCTCACAAAATTACTGCAACACATACTAATTACGTACGTAAGCTATTTCAAAATATTTTTATATTTAAAAATATTATAGATAAATTTTAAATTTTATTAATATATATTGTACTATATTATACATACTTCTTTAATTTTTAAAATTGTGATATTTTAAACATTTTAAGCTCTTATTATATACTACTACTTACACAGTCACAAAATATATTAAATATCAAAACAAATAATATATGCCATGTATAGTTACAAAATTTGAAATTATAAAAATTTATAATATTTCTCCCATAAATTTTTATTTTAGCCACTAATTGAAGGAATCGGGGTTAAACTATATTCAAGATTACCTCATTGGTTATCATGCTGAACTCGAGATACCCTAATACATGAATCGATCTTATTCTCCCTTATTAGTTTTTATGAATATTTTATATTATAAATATTTTGAAAATTCATAATACAATTTATTTTCAAATATAAAAAATGAATTTTTAATACTATCTATAACAAATCGTCACAAAAATGTTGATTTAAATTAAATCATTACAAAGAAGAGACTCTTATTCGCCACAAAATAAGTGACTAAAACACAATTGCTACAATTTTCCTCGACCGATCATACCGATTCCAGACAAATATCTATTAAAAATCTATTTTTATATTTTAATTTGTATTAGGATACTATTTCAAAATATTCTAATATTTGAAATATTATCAACTATTTGAAATTTTATTATTAATATATGATAGTGTTATATTGTGCACTTTTTTTAATTTTAAAATTTGTGATATTTCAATATTTAAATTTGTATATATGATTTTGCACGCTACATAGTCATAAAATAATAAATATTAAAGTTGGGTTAATATATATATAATGAGACATAAAATTTAACATTATAAAAATTTGTGATATTTGAAAATAAATTTTTATTTTAGCCACCATTAGGGCATAGTTAATTGAAGCAACTTGTTAAACTATACATTGGAACACTCGACATGTCATTAAAGCACGAACTATTCCTATAAGCTCGTCAATCAATCTCTACTCCCTTAATAGTTTTTCAATATTTTTTATTTATGAATATTTTGGAAAAGTATATAATACAATTATTTCAAATATAAATGAATTTTTTAATACAGTTTGTCACAAATCGCACAAAATAATGATGGAACACAATTTCATTACAATTTTGGTGACCGATTTGTGACAAGATATTTACTGAAAAAATTCATTTTTATATTTTAATTCAGATAGACACTATTTCAAATATTCTAATATTTGAAAATATTATAAACTATTTGAAATTTTATTAATATATGTTGTATTATATTGTGCAATTTTTAATTTTTAAAATTTGTAATATTTAAATATTGTAAATTGTATACATAATTTGCATTGTTACATAGTCACAAAAATAATTAATATAAAAATAAAGTAATATATAACATGCTATAATAAGCTACAAAATTGACATTATAAATTTTTTTGATATTTCGCTAAATTTCCACTCCTTTATTTTAGCAGATAATTAAAAATTAGTTCATCAAACTGAGTGGAATTAATTAAATATTTTTTATATTGAAGCTATAGTTTTGTAAGTTAAAGTAAATTTTGTTATCGATAAATAAAGGAGATTAAAATAATTAAACATAATTTTGTGTGTGTATATATATATATATATATATATATGAGGTGATGAGAGAGATCTGTAGGTGCGCATATGTGTGTGCACTTATATGTATGATATTATATATTAATTACTTTAAATAATTTGACAGGCACCATTTTTATGTGATAAATAAAATTAGTATAATTGATAATTTGTAAATTTTAGGATAGTGCAATTATCATTTATAAAAATTAAGATTCCAAAACCTTTTTTTTTATGCCAATTTTTTTCTACTTCCTACTAATTGTTAGGGTTATAAGATCTCAATTTTTTTTCCCAATTTTTCTCTCCACTCCTATTTCCCCACCGGCACTGAGCTCAATCTCACTGCCACTTTCATGAGTCATTTCTCACTGCCACTGTGACTTTTCTTTCTAAATTTCACTCGCTCTTATTCACCTACCACCATTCATTATCTTCGTCTTCTTCACCTTATTTGAAAACTTATTTCATTATTAAAATGTAAGATTTTTAAGGGACATAATGGGATGAAAAGAGTTTTTATGTCGAGACTTTTCAAGAATGTGGAAGAATGCAGTCGTGATCAATACTCGCTTCTATCGCACGATCATAAAGTTCAAGTATTAAGGCTTTGATTTTGCACCACCTTCCATCGTGCATCCGTACAATTCGTCAAACCTTCTTCTCAAATGCCATTCTTTCTCCATCTTTTTCTCCTCCACCACAAGCCCTAATGCCCAGATTATAGCCTCCTTGGTCTCCTCCGTAGCATTGGTCCTTTATGTTTTCACCTCACAAGAGTACTATTTTATAGACGGTAAAATTTGGTAATTTTCGTGAAAACTAAAAATTGTACTCAAGAAAACACGAATCTTCAGATCTCAGATGACGAATTGCATTCACCGTTGAATCGCCCTTCACGAAATCTAACTAACACCGCCGATTTCAGACGAATTTGTACTTTTCGGTGCACCTGTGTGCATTTGATGTCAGAAAACAAAATTTGACGTGCTACAAAAGTCACATTATAACATATACTCATGTGATACATGCTGCAATGAGCAGAGACATTTAAATGATCACCTTAGAGAGGCTATGTGTCAAAATCCAAGAGAAGGTGGCATGAATTCGATATTTTGGAATTGTTTAATGAGGATAAGACAAAAGAGCGATAGCCAGTTTTCTTCTTCTTTCAAAATAGAGACCAAAACGCGGAGGCCGAACACGAATCTAGAGAAGCAGCTTTTGATATTTAGAGAGAGAGTGCATTCTCTAAGATTCCGAGCGATCTTAATCGCAGAAATCTTCGTCACAGCTGTGCCATCTCGACGCAATGGCGCACACAGGACCGCCAGAGCCACTGTAACTCCGCGGGAGGGGTGGGCGTGGTTTTATCTCTACTTGTTTTTACTGCTTAAGTGTTTTGTCGATGCTTGAGCTCGATTGGTGACCGTGAGTGGTCATGTTGATCTGGTTTCCAAATTCGGGAACCAAGGCAGTACTTTGAGATCGCTTTTGATAATCCGGGACAAAGAAGGGACTGTCATCGCTATGTCGAAATCATACCAAATTGTTTCAGTGAATAGGAAGACTTAATGGTAGATGGAATTCGGCTTCCACCCAAGAGGAACCGATGTAGGGATGGTGGTTGCCCAATTTATTCCACTGCTCAAGCTTTCGAGGACCCAGAAAACAGCCCCATTATATGAATGGACTATAAATGTCCATGTGTTTTCGCATTGAATCATTTACGTGAAATCTGCCTGCTCCAGGTGGAATTAGATAGGTTAATACATGATTCTAATGTGTTAACACAATTACATAATTATAAAATATAATTGTGTTTGTAAATGAGATGATATTACTAATGCTGTTCATGAGCTACTGGGGGATTATTATTCACAAAACAATAAAGTAATGCTTTTTTGATGTGTTCACATGATGTTACAATTATATGGAATATAATTGTGTGTATGGGGGGCCATTGGAGATGTAATTAGATTTGCTCTAATTATATGAATATAATTGTGTGTATAAGCTATTGGAGATGAAATTATGATTTGCTCAAGTGAGCTTTAATTTCAGAAAAGGATCCATATTTGAGTTACCTGTGGTGTAATTGAAAAAATTTGAGAATATATGCATTTGATATATTAGATGAACGATCGAAAAAAAGATAACACATATGCACCTCTGCAACCTGAAAACGAAAAGATGCTAATGATATTTAATCTTATGAAAACTGTCACGGTTGCAAAAGGACTGATGACAGATTATGGATTTTCTGAGAATGGTTGGGAGACAAATCTTAACAGATCATTCCTGATTTATGACTACGATCAAGCTTTTAAGCTTCCAAATTGACGATTCGCCCGAGGGTGTCCTACTTTTAATTTAATCTCTAGAGTATATTTTCAACAATGTTTTGTTTTGAAAATGATTATTTTCTTGTACATGGCTTAGGTATGTGGGAGGAGTCTGTGAGGACTCTAGACATGGAATGGACATGGCATTCAAGCAGGACTGCCGCATTACTCGGTGTGTTTAAATCGGGAGCATCGCATACGACTCAGCCAGAAAGTAACCCATTTAGTGATTCCACTTCATCGGCGATAGCTCTACCCTGGCTGAGGGAACATTTTTTTCAGCATGTGTGCCGAGAAGACACCATTTTATATCCTGATTTGGAAGAAAGCCTGGTCATGACTTTTGATGTTTCTTGGGGATAATATGTATTAGAATTCGTAGATTTTAATATGTATTTGTATTATGAGCAATGAAATGACTCGACTATTGAATATATAGTCAGTATATATTGATGAGTGTTGATGCAGTAGCCTGGCGCCATTATTTTACTCGCATGTGGACTCAGCGGTGGTCATATTGAACCTGTTTGACAATGGTCACCATAGAGCCCCGTACAAAGGAGACTCTCACCGACTGAGTGGTGTCAGTTACCCGGTTATTCACGAATATCCCGCGGTCGGGATGTGTCGCAATCTGACACTCGTTCGGGCATCACTGGTAGTCAACTGACTCGATTGGGCGTCACAAATGGTATTGCAGCTGGTTGCAAACGGACACTGGAGCTCCTTGGCAGTGTAGTTTAGTAAACGGGAAGGCCTGTGGCTCGAGGGGCTCGGGGCTCTTAGCCATAGTCGTAAAGAACATCACCCACTGGGTGGCTCGATGTTGGGTTAGGCATGTGATTGCCCAGAACAATGAGCCAGGATAGGAACATCAAGATGCACTGTGGTTTTTTATGCGTGATCGAGTGTATAACATAAAGAAAGTTTGGTGAATAAAGATAGAAAAATGTGAATTGACTAGGCCTATATGAAATTAAAACCTAGTATTTCAAAAATTTTGGACACAAAACAACCGTAATAAAATGAAAATGATTAGTGAAAACTGGCCTTGCTGTTTTTATAGTGCGTAAAAAACTAGTAGAAAATGAAGAAAATGAATTTTTATAAATTTATTTTAGGGGTGTATTGAGAACAGAAAAATGACATGTATTTTTATATTTTCCAAGAGCAAATGAAAAAATGAATGAAAAACTAAAAATGGCATAATATGTTGGGAATTGTAATGTGTCACAAATAATAGAGGAAAATAAATCATTGTATTGCCATAATGGGTGAAGTGTATCATGGATCGAGAGAGAGGGTGAGGTCGCTTGCATTGTATCGGGTAATACACCAAAGCGTATTGTGACGCGAAAATGCTTGGATGGTCGGGAGATCGTCTGAATACACCAAATTGTATCAGGATGCGAGCAAAATGGCCGCAAGAGTGTGTCATGTACAAATTCAGACAGGACAATCGAGGCCTGGCTCGCTTGAGATTGGCCGCAATACACCGGAAGCACTGACGGAGGAGCAGGAGACGACGGCGTATCGCAATACACCGCAGCTGTATTGCGGATTGTAGGGCAAAGTAGCGAGTAGGTATTGCCAGCTGTACCCAGCAGGTATACAAACAGCTCTGAGCAGTATACAACAGCCGGAAAGGCACACAAACAGGTTCTACCAAGATCAGGTGACGATGCATGTCGAAAGGCAATACAGAAGTTCAACCGCATCGCGGTTATCACATAGAAGGTCGAGCTGGTGCACACGTGAGGGCTCGAACTCAGATATGGCACATAGGAGCTCCCCGGAGCTGCGCACAATAACAAATGGGCGTGGCGCGGTGGTTTCGGCGTGCTGTGAGGGGCGCCGGACACGATCGGGTGACGACCACTGAGCGATAACCCATCGCGCTTTGACGACACGAGCCGCGGTGGGCGCCGGGCTCGCGTCATGGGCGGCGCAGCGGTGATCAAACAACTTCAGTGGTCTCGCGCACCTCGGCGCACCTAACTCGCGACTCGCGACATCGTTTGGCGTCACCGTTGGGATCTCAATGTTCATGAACACCGGTTTCACAAGATTTTCAAAAAATAAAAATGCATCAAATAAAATCGCCAAAATGTGAAATTCTCAAAAATAAAATTTTGTTGGATGTACCATTCGATATGTGAATCGCTTGTCTTGTATCGCTATAAACGCAGTGGACATTGAATACAGAAATGTTTTTCTCAGTGGCGAATAGTGTTCCTGGCTAAAGTATGATGCTTCAGAGATATCAAGGCCGAAGCCTAACTTCTCCATTTGGAACCGTAGATTATTAGTCTAAAGAGGACGAGAGTATGCCCACACTTTGGCATCGTCAAACACCTGCCACTCGAAGAGTTTCTCATTAGGTCAGAACGCCCTTAATACCTTGTAATTTTATAATAAATTTTTTTATATATTCTAGGTATGAATTGAGATTAAACTCGTTTTCCCGAAAATTGATAAATTGACAAGTTATGAAATGATAAATTTAGTGAACCTTAAATTTCGCACTAGAACAAGGATAAAATTGATTTCACATGGGTATAAAATAAAAAGGAGCAGAGATGGGCCATAGTAGAAATAAAACAAGTTGAATTGCAAAATTAAAGATATGAGAAGAAGGTACTTATGAAAAGTTGAAAAATATAAAATGGAAAGCAAACAAAATTCATTTGCCCCAATTTTGCCCTAGTAAAAACTCGTGTGGTGAGAGGAGTAGCAGGAGAGAACAAGAGGAAGAAGAGGAAGAAGAAGGAGGCTTACAGGAAGATCAAAACCACAGCATGTATTCATCTTTAGGATCAAGTGTGTTTTGATTTCCAAGGCTTTGTTTGGAGAATGGTCCTCTTCTTGCCTAGGGTTTTGTAAAGTAGACCACAAACCCTTAACTTGTTGAGGTGTTGGGGTAAAACCTCATATGCAGGCCAAGATAATCATGTAATCCTTTTAGGATGGATCCATGGTTAATCGAGAATCTTTTGAGTTAATAGAATAAACCCTAACTAATCATCATGGTTGGTTTGGAGGATGTGGGGTCAGGCAACCCATGCTGGAATGATCTTTGAAAGAAATTCATGAAAGAATTTTCTTTGAAGAATATATGCAATCGGAAATATAATCGAAGAGAAGAGATTCCGCCGACTGATAACGCTTCGACGTGTGCTTTGAAGGTAGAATTGATCGGGATCAGTATAAAAAAATGTGAGAAAACACACATTTTAAGGCATTTCCTATGACTCATCGCACACTTGAAAGTGCACCTAAGACACTCTCGCTTCGGTCATTTTGCCAAAGTGTACCCCAGACACTTGAAAATGGCGTACTCGTTATGTTTCCTAATTTCACCGCGCTTTTTGTATTTTTGGCTATAATCAAGCCATTTCTATCCGATTTGAGTGATTCAAGTGGCTACATAAAATAGACTTCAAGGAGAACAAAACTTAAATAATAGGCATTGCCAAATTATGATCCTAAGAGGCCTAAAAATTCACTCAAAGTGGGTCCATGCGCAAGCCAAACTCGGTTCCATCAATACAGAGTAAATCCGGTTGTTTCTTGACGTAGACCTTGAGTTTCTATGTCTCGTTTGGGTGATTCCAATTGGAATAGAACCCTAGCACCTTAGCTTTAAATGAGTACAAAGAGATAGTGTCAAAATGAAGCTAGAACCTCTGAGTACTTTATTACAAAATCGGCTCCCTTTAGTGTAATCTAAGAATTGATTAGTTGGCATGAAAATGCCATACTTAGTTGATAATCCGATTGAATGATTCCACCTTAAGTAAAGTAGGACTCATAGGGAATAAGAATGAGTCTGTTTTCCTCAAAAACGCACCGCACTCAGCCTGGCAAACTTGCTTTGCCTCAACGATATTCGCTTGTGTCGATTATTTGCGCAATCACTAAGAGGAATAAATTGCATTTGACTAGGTATGTGAAGACTTACAACTGCCTAGGATTGACATCGAAAGAAACGAATTGATAATTGGTTTGTTCTTGACTCTATCCTTTAATTCAAGTATTTTGGTAGTTTACCAATTAACTATGGAATCAGAACATAGACCAGTTCATGAATGAGTATGTGATATGATTATGTAGATTGAGTATGTTTTAAAGTGATAATACCAGCGAATATGAGATTGAATGTGATAATCGATAACCGAATGAAAAGCGAATGATGATAAAGATTTAGACTACCTGAAACTAACCGTCGAACGTAGCGTGAAGAAGATAACAATGAATCGGGCTCGACGGATGGCCCACCCATCCGTCAAAGGCACCCGAAATTACCCAATGTCCCACTTGGCGGATGCACTAACGCAGATCCGCCATGATGGAGTATGGCATTGAAGAAATGTCCCACTTGGTGGATGCACCAATCGATCCGCTCGCGATGGCGTATGGCATTTTAATTGATACCACGGCTCCGATGCACCAAACGGCATCCTGCGATGATGGAGACCTGGCGGCGATACCACGCGGCCGATGCACCAAACGATATCCGGGCTGGCGATGAGAGAGATAGAATTGTAAATGTATAAGCACATTAATGATAATAAGGGCTGGATTCATCAAACTAATCCGTAAATTAGAATCGAATAGCCGGCGTGAAATAGCCAACATGACAGTGTAATGAGATATTTTTGCTGATATGTATGAATATTTAGTGAATTGTTGCATTGGAAAATGCATGATATGATATGATACGGTGAAAATGATTTTCCATATTGAGAGCATGAGTATATAAAGTTGACATATTGTGCATAGTTTAATGATAAATGTCACGAAAGTTAAATTAAATATGGAATAGAATCAGAGTAGAACCACTAGGCATGAAAATGTTAGCGCAGTTTTAATCTTATGGTATCAGTAAGTGTAAGAGGAAGAAGCTCGCGATCGCAAGTACACAGAAGGTCATGAGAAAGTACGCGTATAAGTATACTCCGCACTTTTGCATATCATCTAACAAGTGGTGTTTTTGTAAACAAAAGCGGTTAAAACCCCAACCGATTTTGTATCATTCGAAAAGAGTGACAGAATGCTTTTGTAAATGTATTTTTGTTAATGTTTACGGGCCTACCGACCGCTTTATATTTGCAATGATTATGGGTTTTCGCTTTTAAAATCGAAATTGCTTCGCGAATTAAATGAATTAATAAAATAAAAGCGGAGACAAATGAAAACCAGAGTAAACCCGCCCCAAGCCTACCGCCACAAGTTTGGGGCTGACAAGCCGCGACACTTTTGAAAATAAAAATTTAATGAACTGAGAATTGGCAAGAATAACTCAAGGCCCTTCTGGTTTCGCTTCGATCGCTTCTCGGTCGGATCGGGCTTAGGGTCGCAATACAGAGGTCAGATTGGTAGTCATCAAGACAGACAGACATGTGCAATAGTGAGCCAAAGTGTTAAATGACTCTCTGGGCCATATACATCGTCCCTCCAATGGTTGGGAGGAGGAGTGGCACTCTAGGTCAAGACTAAAGAGGGAGAGTAGATGATACACGCAGGCATCCAAGATATGGGTGTTGGTACTAAGAGAGCAGACTACCTAACTCCGGAAAGAAGTAAGACTCTTTGTTTCGGGCATGATATCCAAGATTCGGGCCGAGGTCATCAGACCAAGGTCGTGACGGGTTACTTAACAGCAAGGGGCAGATGATGTAAGTTATTTCGATGGCCCGGGACATATGAGGAGGGATTACCCCCGCAGACGATCTCGAGGTCAGGGACTGGTGGCAGCCCTAGTCACCGAGCGTGAGCAGTACGCTTGCTTCTCCATACCCTAAGATGAGTCGTGAGGGACTACCACTTCAAGACTTCGACGGTCACATAGACCGTAGCCAAAGCTGCTGCGGGCTCCAGTGACAGGAGCTGCGCCGAGAGCCGAGGCCGTGTCGCGTATGAAGGTTACCATTGCCGCTACCCGGGCAATAATGAAGAGATCGTCTCAGAGGCAGAGGTCTCCATGTTGTAACATTCAACATACCCAACAGCCTTTCTGACTTGTTTAGTATATTACAAGCCAAATGGAAATTGGGAACAAAACGAGAGATTCTGACACCTGAGAGTTAAGGGTAAGTGGGAATTGGTCACTGAGACCTAAAGGTATTAAAGCCGTGATGGGATGCCAAAATAGAAATTTAATAAGTTATATGCCAAATGACATAAATCCATAAGTTATATGCCATTATGGAAATAGAGAAAAGATGAATCAATTTGGAATGAATGAAGGGTTTGAAATGCAAAATGAGAAAGTTAAAAGTCAAAAATGGGTTTTATTTGAGGCCAAACATGGCCTTAAGAAAATCCATGCTTTAAAGACCAAAAATTGGTCTCATTTGAGGGAGAACCCCAGAGAGAGGGAGAGGGAAGAGCAAAGAAGAGAAAAAGAGGGAAGAGAAGGAGAAGAGGGAGGAGCCAAGATCAAGCAAACTGCCCAAAAAGGCATGGGAACTACTAACCTTGAGTATAGATCCTCGTTTTGTTTCTGGTTAATGGTTATTCACAGGGCCCCAAACCTAGGGTTTGTTAGGATTTCATCCTAACTAAAGATGTATTGAATTAGGGTTAACAAAACTCTAAATGGCACAAGAAACATGGAATCCTCCTTCGGTAGTTGGATTACGCTTAATTGCAAGAAAAAAGGGTCAAGTTAGAACAAACCCTAATAAATTCTGTGCATTTGGTATGTGTATGGGTTAAGACCCATATTAGAATGGTTTTTAATAGATCTATAATAGGTTTTTGAAAGAAGATAAGAAATGAAAGATGAATTTATTGAAAAGAGATTCAAGCGTGAATGGAATCACTTATGCGGTAGAAGGCTGTGAGTGATCCATGGATTAAAGTGAAGGAAAAAATGTGAGAAACACACATTCTCGGGCACTTTTCGAGAGTCCCACAAGAGAGTTAAGTCCCCACCGGCAGAACTCGATTCCGGGAACAGTTAATAGGTCTCATCTTAGAACTTAAGTCCTACCGGGGTAGGACTTGCTCGCTCGCTTCGACTGGGGCTGTATTTTGGCCATAATCAAGCCATTTCTTTATCCGATTTGAGTGATTCAAGTGGCTAAGTAAAATAGACTTCAAGGAGAACCAAACTTAAAGAGAAAGTATTGTCAAATTATGACTTCTAAGGTCGAAATATTCACTAAAGTGGGGCTATGTGCAAGACAAATTCTGGTTCCAAACTTGAACATAGAGTAGTCCGGTTGTTTCCGATGAATCTCGAGTTTTGGTGTTCGCAATTGGGCGATTCCAATTGGAATAGAACCTTTAGAACCTTAGCTTAATGAGTACAAAGACCTTGTGTCAAAGAGAGTTAGAAACCCTGAAAAAATTAGTATTACAACTGTTCTATGTAATCCAGAACTGACGAAGCTTGGCATGAAAATGCCATAATCTCTTTAATTGATGATCCGATTGGATTGATTCTAATTCCTAAGTAAACTAGATTCATAAAAGTTGAATGGAGAATATATGAATAAGTGTGTGATCTCCTAGACATCATACTCACAAGAATATGAAGTGCCATATGGCTAGGTATGAAACAAGGAAAAAGTAGAAAATGAAAATGTAAAGATGTGTTCAAGTGAACATGAAAATGATTATGGAAAAATGAAAATGAAAACTAATTGAAACATGATTGTGAACATGAGAGGCAATATGTCATGAATACATAATGTGGTTAAGGATATATGATTATTATCACAGGAATCTTAAAATGATAACAAATGAAACGAGGATTACCTAAATGGTATATGAATGAGTATACGTGATTGAATATGAATGAGTAATTCATGAATAAGTATACATGAATGAGTATACGCCAATGAATTTATGTGACTGAGGTATATGAATGAGTATACGTGAATGAACATTTGAATGTGAGCATTTATGAATATATACGTGAAATGAATATGTAAATGAGCATATGAAATATGTACATATAGATTGCGTATATCTTTGAAAAGATAATACTGAAGGTAGATATTAGAATTGAATGTGATTAAGGATCTATTATGAATGTTAATTGTGAAATATATATGTATATATATATTGATTTGAATGATTGTTATTCAAATGTTCTATTACATCGTGAGTGCATGTGTGTGTATGTATTCGACGATAAGAGAAATTATCGTGATAAAGTAATGGATTGAAATAATATTGAATATCTCATATGACGATTCACCAACCGACCACAGAAGGTAACCGTGATTTGTCTATCGCAATCACATTAAGCACGAATGACAGACAGACAGATTCACCAATCGACCGTCAGGAATGTCGCATTTATAGCCATGGGCGTGAGACGGTAATAATTGAATGTGAAATCACATTGTTAATGAATGTGATAGACGTGTGATTGATTCACTTAATCGAATTGGCTGTGAATACGTGAATTTCTATAGCCATATGTGAGACTGCAATAATTGAATGCGAAATCACATTAAGCACGAATGATGACAGACAGATTCACCAACCTAACTGTCAGGAATGCTCGACTCCCATAGTCATATGAGACTCAGACATGAATGTGAAATCACATTACTAAGACTGAACTGAGCAATGAAAGGTGATTCACCAACCGAATCACAGGATGTCTAATCTATAGGCCATATGTGGAATCATAAACCGAGTAAGGAAAACGATGGTATTAAAAAGTGTATTTGTATATATTTTAGCATTACACGGACATAGTAAAAAGGCATCATTTGTAAATTACTTTGTTGAATGGCCAGCAGGTCTTTAAATTATAAGGTTTATGGATTAAGTTCAAAAGAAGTGCTTTATCAATTAAAAAGGTCCTAAATAATAACATAAACAATGACAGCTGAAAGATAACCGAAAACGTCGAGCAAACCCGCTCCAAATGATCCCGCCACCCAATGGTGTCAGATTCGGTCGCCGGCTAATTTTTAAAAACAAAAATTTAATAAATGAGATAAATGTTTCATTGAAAACGCTTCGAGTAAACCGGGCCGGGCTCGCCTGATCCGCCGCACCGTCAAGTAGGGATTCGGTCATGACACTTTTTGAAAATGAACACAAACTAAAACTAAAATGATTTAACCGCATCCTGCATCACGCAAACGTACTAAAAGGAGCTGGATTATGTATTTCGTCGGATAGTGATAAAGAGTCTAATACGCATTGGATATTAGTCCGATTCAACCGTATGAAATTGATATGATTTGGATTTGTTCTAATCGCATTAGATATTGATAAGCTATATTTTGATATGTTTGATCTATCATACATGTAGTAGATATGAGTTACAACTTGTAAAATGCCAGCTGACATGTGGAAGTAATATGAACAAGAAAAGATAAGGAATCAAAGAATAAAATCTGGCATGCATACATGAGACGAAAGCAGTCAAGAACAGGCTTCGCTATATGCATATAAAAGTAAATGTAAAAAGACGCTGACAACGATTATTATCATTGGTCGTTATCACTATATGTTCACTAAGCGCAGCTTGGTGCTGGGCACTGCAGCTCAATCCGCGGTAGGCAATCAAGAGGAGACAAAGATGATGTGATTATTCCATTAATTAGTAAAGATTTAAGCATCTCTGCAGAGATAAATACCAAACAATCGCCCGCGATCTCGATGTTTGTATTAGATATGTATATAAAGTGGGTATTTGTACAAGAAATGGACTTAGTAAAATGTGAATAAATTTTAATGGATACCACTCCGGGTGGTAGTTCATTTTAATTGTAAATGATTGTTGGTTATAAAAATAAGGAGTCCCAGATATTTCGCACTCGAAACCGCTCGACTCACCAATCGCGCCGGATCGAATCGGACGTGACACATAGTACAGAGACTGAGCATGCAGATTAGCTGAATATATAGGGTACATTTCTACTCTCGCACTTGTTGACTAAAGTAGCGTTTAAATTGGATGCATCTTGTGTGATGTGAATGGACGGAGGCTGAAAGCCTTGTAGTAGTATGATGGGAAATTCCTTCCACAGGATCTAGGTGAGAGTCAATAAATGTGTTTAGATCGTGGAGTCAAGAATCTCATGATTCTCGCTTCACGTGGACCTTAGGGTGGCAGACATACAGTGTTGACGCTATTCTGATATGATGAGTTGGATGTGTCATCGGTTGTTTGGGATTAGACTGCTGCCATTACTCATACTATTCTCGGAACACGAGGTTACGTATTAATACGGTCGACGCGCAGGTGCAAGTGAATTTTATCGAAATTTTTGGCGATGTGATAATAGACCTCTGTGAAAATTTCTTAATTTCAGTGCAAGCGAAAATCGGTTTCCTGAAAATCCAAAATTCCTTTCTGCATCTCGATGACGAAACTGACTTCACCGCTGGAATCGCCTCCCATGAAATCTATCTAACACGCCGAATTTGGTCGACTCAGACAATCGTAATTTACACCTTTCGAGGCACCGAAGACGGTGCCGTAAAACGATATTTGATGTTACAAAAGTCACATATAACATATACTCATGTGATACATGTTGCATGAGTAGAGAGATGATGGAAATGGACGGCCGAGAGAATGCCATGTGTCAAAATCCAAGAGAAGGGATATGGATGACATTTTTGGGATTGTTTAATGAGGATGAGACAAAAGAGTGTATAGTGGTCTTCTTCAGTAAGAGAGAAAACCTTAGTGGCCGTAAAACGACCGCGGTAGAGTTAGGCTTTGATATTTTGGTAGAGAGAGAGAGAAGGTTTTCTGGCAGATTTCGCACGGACAAGGCGATTTTTCGGTCAGGCAGGCGGTTCACGCAACGAGGGCAACGCTGCGGGCACCGTTTTGAGGAGTTTCACAAACCTCGCCGGCGGTGGTTTTTATCCTACTGTTTTACTCTCGTTTGGGCGTTTTGTTGATGGCGAGTTGATCGAAATGTGAGTGGTCGGGAGCGACGTGCTCCAAATCTTTGGAACCGGCGGGAAATTTGGACGCTGACACCGTGACGCTGCATGGACCGTCAGTCGCTTATGCTGGAAATTATGCAATTAAATTGTGCTTTGGGTATAAGAGACCAGAATGGTATGGAATTCTTGTCACCTAAGAGAAACTAACGGTGATGGGTGGGTCATCATCTGACAGCTCCATTTATATAAGTTAGACTCAGAAAAACAATCCTGCTTTATATGAAACGGACTATAAATGTCCATGTGTTTTGCACGAATCGTTTGATGTGAATGGGTTTGGTTTCAGGTGGAATTAGATGTTAATACATGATTCTAATGTGTTAACATAATACATAATTATATAAAATATAATTCAGTTGCAGTCATCGGAGATGATATTGCACTGCTCAAGTGAGCCAGCCAGAGTTTGGTTGATCAAGAAATTACAGGTTAATGCTGATGTTCACATGATATTACAATTATATGGAATATAATCAGTATAGTCTGGAGATGCACTGTGATTCCGTCAATTATATGGAATATAATTTCATATGGAACCATTGAAGATGAAATTATGATTCGCTTCAAGTGAGCTAATTTCGGGGTGTCGGGTTTCGATCCATACTGGCTGAAGGCCTGTGGGTGTAATTGAAAAAATGGAGAATATGCGATTTGATATATTGGTATGAAAATGGATTGAAGCGACATGCATTTTCATATGCACCAGTAACCTAGAAATTAGGTGTGAGTGCATGACATGAATTCTTATGAAAACGAATATCAAGCAAAAAGGAATTTCATGGATGATTTTCCGCAGAACGGGCTGAGATTAAATTATCCATCATTTCCTGATGAGGACTAAGGATCGTTTTAGTTCTCCAACACAGAGTTCTACTGCAGGTAGTCCCATCTTTTTACCGAATCTCTGAAGATATTTTAAGAACAACATTGCTTTTGTTTGAAAATGATTATTTTTCTCATACATGGCTTAGGCAAGTGTGAGGAGTCGTGAGGACTCGAGACATGTGGGAATGGACATGCAGACATTCAAGCAGGGATCAATATTGGCTTTGAGTGGTGCTTAAATTGGGAGTATCAGACATGCACCAAAGTGGGCAGTAAACTCCATTTAGGTGATTCCACTACTCTGGCGACATAGCTCACCCCGCCGAGGGAACATTTTTCAAGCATAGGGCAATGAGAGAAGACTTACCATTTTGTGAGACCGATTTTAAGAAAGTTTGGTTGTGGCTTTGATAAGCTTTAGATAATATGTATTAGAATTGTAGATTTTAATATGTATTTGGTATTAAGAGTAAGGAAATGACTCTGACTATTGAATATAGTTATATATGTATTGATGAGTGTCGATGGTAGGGGGCCCATGGCCATTTTATCAGGTATGGGTCTCGTGATACGAGACGTGATAGGATTTTTCCTCGCGCAGCACCTGGGTAGTCACCTTACCCCACTCAGCGCCACCACGCTACTAGTTCCCGCTTCCTCACCTCAACAAAAGGGTTTGTTTTAGTCGTAACGCTGCCTTTGTTTTTTTTTTTTTTTTGTTGGAATTCTGACGTCGTTGTTAATTCAAAATATTAAATTTTTTTTAATGACATCTTCGCTCTCACTACTTAAACGTAAATGAATTTTCTTTACTACAGGGCTTCTAATCGCTTTTACCTTCAATCGCCTCTGCCATCAATTGTGCAAGCTATTTTACTATTTTATGAACTGAAATTTTACTTTTATTTGTATTTGCTTTCATTCTGGGAATTGTTTGGTCTAGTTTCCTGGCACTTATTTGTAACAAAGAAAACTCGCCACAAAAAAACTCCTCTCGACTCACGATGTTACACCATGTTGGATGATATAGAATGTGTTATTGTGAGACAACTTTTTCTTCCCAATTGTTATCTTGATACCGACATGTTGTGCGTGATGTAAAAAAAATATAAAAATATAAAGCTGAGGGCCAAAAGTAGTAAACATAAAGGGATAGTTTATTATGGTTTCTAGATGGCAAGAATCTCTTCTGCTTGTCCAATGTAAAGCTCCTATCCCGGTCCCATTTGGAATTCTATAATCAACATATTTCTTCCTCCTCTTTCTGTTTGAAAGTAGTTTGGGATTTCTCTAACTTGACAATTATATATTATCTTTGGTTGCCGCTCTCTATTTTTAGAGTTTAATTCTCAAAAGGTCTTTTAACTTATCACCGCTTTAGTGTTGTATATAAGCTACTATCCTCAAGTATAAGCTTTTTTTATTTGTTTTGCCTTTGGATTAGATTATCCTTCATGCTTTTCTTTCCTCGCCAAGTGTACTTCTTGGCCCATTCGATAATCTCATGCTGGTTTTGATCCGGCATCTTAAAAGTTATTTACTCTTTTGCTTAGTTCTTTATATTGCTTTTCGATTGTTGAGTGTATGATGAACTAAGAACTTCTTTTTCCTTATTGAAATCCGCTGATTCGGACATTATGTGGTTATCTCTTGATCAAAGCCAGTGCCTTTTTTCAAGCGCAGGTTAAATGAATTTACGTGAATAGGTCACCATAAATATTATTTAATTTTCATTGTTATGTTTTTTACACTTAATTCTTATGTGTAAATTTTATATTTGTTCATAAATTTAAGTCTTTCTCCAGTTGCAACACTCGACGAGTACTATTTGGTTTCTATTGTTATTGCTAAAACAGAGTTGTTTATGAGAAAAACATTAATAGTATTTTTTTTATTTGAGAGCAATATTTATTTATTTATTTAATAATTTTTATTTTAGTAAACTTAAAAATTAATAAAATAAAAGGACAATTTTGTCTTATACGCAACGCCTGAAAATAAGCAAATAAGATGTAGTAATTTAATTAAAATTTAGTAGCAAGACATATATAATAATAGTAATAAATTCATTTTATATTTTTTAATTGACATCAGAAGTCTGGAAAATTTCTATTTTCAAAATGACAAAAGGTAATTATCAGAAGAGACTAGGTGCGGGAAATAAAAATTTTCTAGATATCGATGACAAACCGACCACCGCTGAACTCGTCTTCGCCGAATCTGAAGTCACCCCGTCACTTCACAATCTAGAAGGCCCGACTTCAACATCTTCGGCCATATCGCGCCGTGCCACTTCTTGGCATGATCGCTGCCGCCACATGGCGTGTCATGAGGGCTGGCCACATGGCATGAGAAGATGTGGTATAGCAAGGGACTCCTTAAGAGCAAGTGTGCGCTTTAACACTTTGGCAAGATCTCACACACATGTCCCCGTTGCTCGAGACATCATATTCTTCATATTTTTCTCGGGTTTTCGGGCAGCGAAAGAGGCACTTCAGAGAGAGAAAAGTCTAATCCTCTCTCTCTCTAAAATCTACCTGCTCGATCGGCTTCCGCCTTCGGCGCTTCGGAGCAAGAGGAAGTTGCTTTACTCGTCATGGCTTCGTGGGGTACTGTGACCAGGGTGGACAAACCTGGCTGGTGTAAGGGTCTTCTCCTATCCTTGTTAAATATCGAGGCAAGAGCCATTCTATGGTCATTTTTGGTGGAGTTCTCAAAGGAAGAGTTGTTCTATCACGCTTTTAGAAACGAACCGTGGAAAGACCTTAGATTATTTTTTTCGTCTTCAACCAAGATGCTGTTTCTCATGTGGATTCAAATGGTGTGTGGGGTCATCGTTTTGCTTTAATTAAAGTAGTGAAGTCTTGAACCAAGAATAGTCCAAGGCTGGGTAATTGACGCTTGTACCTCGGGTATTGCGGGATCCAATGGTGGATTTTTTGGTATCATTTTGCTTGGGTGGTATAAGTTGGAATATGTGGGTCGTTTTTAAGCTTGAATCGGGTAATGAAGTCTGAATCAAGAATAGTCCAAGGTTGAAAAGGGACAATGGTACTTGCACGTGGATCCAAATGCCAGATTTTTGTGTATCATTTTTCGGGTGGTACGCAGTGAATTCTCAGGCGCTTTAAGCTCGGATTGTAATGAAAATTCGACCAAGAATAGTCCGTTCGAAAAGGATAGCTCAGGAAATTTATCAGATCCGAAATGTCGGATTTTATTATATAATATCGTCAGCTGATGGCACAGACTAACTCGAGGGTCCTGGTCGATCACCATCAACCTCATGGAAGTCCTTGGGGGTGGTTCATATCATGAGACCAATACATGAGGTAAAATAGCTGCCATCAGCTCATACATCCATACTAAAATATAATCAACTATATTACAATAGTTTCAATTAGAATACTTGTTACATGTTTCCATAAACATATAATCAAAGCCACATGTTGGCTTTCTTTCTCGTGTTGCGCCTAGTGAGCGCCGTCTTCCCGAACACCCCCGTACCGAAATAATTCTTCTCGATTGCGGTGTGAGCAAAGCCCAATAGTGGAATTATCCTACATGGGTTACTCCCCACCTAAGTGCTCATGCAATGGCAAACCAAACATTCAAGCAAAACATATATGTTCCTACTCAAATGTCTACATGAAAAGGATGAGAATGTGACTCACCCTTTCCCACTTCTCGATCCCTCACGCATGCCTAAGCCAAGTGTGAGAAAACACTGTTTTCAAAACCAAAAGGTTTTTGTTCTTGAAAACATAATACCGATTTTTGGTAAAATCTATTGGACATCCCTCCGAGGTGAATTGCTGGGTAACTTTTCGAAACAGTCATGGGTCTTCCTCCGAGATGAACTGTTGGACAACTCTCCAAGGCAATTCTTCGAAAAATCTTCCTTTGAAATCCATTTAGCAACCATGTTTTTTTTTTTTTCATGTCATGCACTCACACCTATTATTCTAGGTTATCCCGGTGCATATGAAATGCAATATGCCATTTCACAACAATTCATTTTAATATATTAAGCATGCATATACTAATGTAGTTCTCATATTAATAATCATCATGTTATTCATTGGTACATAGTAATAACATGAAATTAGCTCACATACAATATAAAATTCTGCTAAATCGGCTCTTAGACTCCATTTACATCACAAAAATAACATAACATGTTATTCAATTAAGCAATAATAGTAATCATACACAAAACAAATCTATGGTCGCCGTGACTCGTGAGAACCACTATAGGGATTTCTTCACTCAGTCTAAATCTTTTGGAACTGAAAACACGGTCATTCAAGCCTCAAGATATCCCTGTCCATTAAAATGGTTCTTAGCCAAAGACTAAAACAAGTAGGAGAAAACCCCTACCTCTCGGGAGCTCAAACCCACAAATCTGGGCCTCATAGGCTCTAGCCGCGAGGGTAAACTCTTCCTTTCAACTCAACCGCCGGTCCGAACATCGTAAATTTAGAGAGAAGTGAGAGCTCACTTAAACTCTCTTCCTTTCTTTCCTTTTGTTTTCGTCTTCATTTTCTTTCTCTTTTTCCCATCCAAACTGGTTGGTCAAGTCGGCCAAGAGACTTCGTCTCTCATGCCACATGTCAACCTCCCATTGGTTGACGGATTTTTATCCTTATCCATCTACCATGATTTCCAATGGCATGATGCCATGTGTCTCATGTGAGCCTCACTTGGCTCATTGCTTGACCTATTAGCTCAGACACGTGGCACCTCCTCGAGCCACTCCTCATAGTGCCAAGTGTCCCTCAATTTCCACATGCCTCAAAATGTGAAATCTCGATTGTTCCCGAATTCAACAAAATTCGACGTGGTAGCTAGATTTCACGAGACGATTCCAACGGTGAAGTCCGTTTCATCATTCGAGATCTAGAAAAATTCTATATTTTGACCGAAATTACCATTTTATCATTTTTTATAAAATTAGAATTTTTTCGGGTTTTACAGGCATGCTGGAAATTGTGTGAAATTGATGTGAGTATTTCCTACTAGGAGTATAAACATGCATGGTATAATTAAATTGGAATTTATGTGTTTGTTGATATAAATTGCCAATTGAGGCATGGGTTGAAATGATGAGTAGTTATATTATAGTATTCTTCACGTATGTAGCATGTAATAGGCAATGGCATATTGCATTGCATTTATGCACTAGAACATTGCATGAGAATGGGTGTGAGTGCAATGATGACGTTAGGTCGGTCTAAGGACAAAGTCCTAAAGGTCGCATGAAAATTTGGAGAATTTCCACTGTGAAAACGGAGTTTGCCTAATACTTGTGAATTAAAGTAGTTTGTCGGAGAATGTCCAATAGCTATAAATAAAACTATTTGTCGAAGTATGTCTAATAGTTTTGAATTGCAAAACAAAAACCTTTTGTTTTGAAAATGTTTTTCATAAGCATACACACGCATAATGAGAGAAGTCTATGAGGACTAGGTACTGGGGGTCATGAGGTAGCATCGCATCTAGGACATTTAGATTCCATTCTAGGATTAACATAATCATGATTGAAATGTTTGCATCTTTGCAATACCATTGTATGTGCACTTAGGTGGGGAGTAACCCTAGTAAAGAGCTTATACTTTATTAGGTTTTTTCACCTCGTTGTGGATCCCCTTTCAGCACAGGAGCGCACAGGAAACGACGCCACTGGGAGGTCGCATTTGAGAAGAAAGCCGAAATGTCCATTCAGTGATCTCCTTACTAGATAGTAAGATTTCATTGAACTGTCCTAGTGGACATCTTGGAAATGCATTGTGTATATTTGTTAAGTGCAAATGGACATGTATTGAATGATATATATGTAGGAAGTTGGTGCTTTCTCTATATGTTCTCTGATTGCATATAGAAAAATATGCATGTTCATATGATAACCTTGTACAATTGAACATATCATATGCATGTTCCGAGTGGGTTAGGACCATACCCTTCAATTTAATTAAGGAGATATAAGGATGATGTTAGAATTAGTTGTATAAAATTTTAGAAATTAGGTAACCAATAAAAAATAAAGTACCTTTAAATCATTTGAACAAATTAATTATGTTTCATATGTATTTTAAACTTGATTATTATTCACATTCCGCATAATTATAACATGAAGTTCTGATAGGCAATGGATGTATGCTAGATTGGATAATGGATGGATAAAACCTGAATTTATAATAGGGGTTGAGCAGTTTGTGGAATTTGCAAAAATGCATCCAAAATGTATGGACGGTGAAAAGATAAAGTGTCCATGTAATCATCACAAGTGTCAAAATAGGAATTATTTAGACGAGGATACTATTAAAGTGCATCTTGGAAGAAATAAATTTGTAACAGATTATTATCGTTGGTATCATCATGGAGAAACCTATGTGCCTCAGCCAATAGAACAAAATGTTGGCCACCATGCTTTCAGACATACAGAGAATGCAGAGACATTCAATGCAATGCACCAGGGTATGATGTCGTTGGTCCTCTTTAATTCGATTGAAATAGAAGAAAGCCCGAATCCCACAACATAACATCTTTTTTATATGCTCAAAGAATCAAAGCAAGAGGTGTGGAATGGGAAACCTTATGGCCATTCTCAATTATCTGCAGTGTCTAGATTGTTGAATATTAAGGTTGAACATCATATCTCTGAAAGGTGCTATGATGAAATTTGTACATTGATGAAAGAATTGCTTCTGACCGATAATCTAATGACTGATAACTTTTATAACACAAAGAAGTTAGTGTAAGGTTTGGGTTTGCCAGTTCAGAAGATTGATTGTTGTGAGAATAATTGTATGCTATATTGGGGTGAAGATAGTGACTTAAGTTGTTGTAAGATTTGTTCTCATCATCGTTTTAAGAGACAAAAGCGTGGATCTTCCAAGTATAAGAAAAATGTTTCATATAAGAAAATGTACTACTTTCCTATAACTCATTGTCTATAAAGATTGTATGCATCTGATGCAACTGCGAAGCATATGAGGTGACATGCAGAGCAACCACATGAGGATGGTGGTATCATGCGTCATTGTTCAAACTCTCTTGCTTGGAAGCACTTCAATCTGACTCATCCATCATTTGCATCTGAAAGTTGAAATGTGAGGTTCTGTTTCAGATTACGGGTTCCTATGGCAATTAGGTCAACAATATTCATGTTGGACTGTAATATTAACTCCATACAATTTTCCACCTTGGATGTGTATGAAGGAAGAGTATATGTATTTAACTGTCATTGTTCCTGGGCCAAAAAATCTTAAAAACAAGTTGGATGTTTTTCTGCAACCACTTATTGCATGGAAGATACAGATGCATTTTCTCTTACAAAAGGAGGAAAAATGTCATGGTTTGACAATCATTGAAAGTTTTTTCCAGAAGATCATTTATGGCGAAGGAATAAGAAATGGTTTAGGAAGGGACGAGTTGTTAAAAAAAGTGCACCACCTATATGGTTAGGTGTGGACCTAATTAATGAAATTGATGATTATGGGTTTAAGAAAGTGACAGAACTTAGTAGAGAAGAGATAAATTGTAGAATCTAAAAATCATGTGGATGTGGTTGGAAAAAACGAAGTATCTTTTAGGATTTACCTTATTGGAAAACCAATCTCATTAGGCACAATTTGGATGTTATGCACATTGAGAACATTTTTTTTGATAATGTTTTTAATACAGTGATAAATGTTAAAGGGAAAACCAAGGATAATGCGAAGTCTAGGGAAGATTTGAAGGAATTTTGCCATCGTCCTGGGTTACATCGGGATGAAAATACAAACAAATATCTTAAGGCTTGTTACATTATTGATAAAGATGGAAAGAGCAACTTTGGGGGTGGATTGGCCAGTTGAAATTTTTATGGTTATGTTTAACTCGGGGAGATGTGTTAATTGAGTGGGATTAAACTGTATGGAAGGAAGAGTCATGATTGTCAAATTTTTATGCAGAGGTTAATTATGATTGCATTTCGTGAGTTATTGCCTGCAAATGTATGACAAGCTTTGACAGAGTTGAACATTTTTTTTTAAAGATTTAATTGCTACAATCATAACAGAGGATGACATGAAACGTTTGGAAGAAGATATTCCCATTGTGTGCTATGTAAGTTAGAGCGCATATTTCCACCAAGTTTTTTTGACTCCATGGAACATCTTCCAATTCATTTAGCTTATGAAGCAAGAGTTGCTGGCCTGGTGCAATATAGATGGATGTATCCATTTGTGCGGTGAGTTTAAAAACTATTATGCATTGATACATATTAATAAAATTTATCTTATGTAATAATTAAAATCAATTCTTATTTTTAGGTACCTTCGCAAGTTAAAGAATAATGTCAAGAATAAAGCTAAAGTTGAAGGTTCAATATGTAATGCATACTTGGTTGAAGAAGCTTCATCATTTTGTACACATTATTTTCAACCTTCCGTATATACACGACATCGAAAAATATTACGCAATAGTGATGGTTGTGGATTTGATTTGGAGGAAAATTCTAAGACGCTTTCCATATTTAAATGTCTTGAAATTAAGATCATTGGGAAAAGCAAAACTTAGGCGTTTAAGCGATATAGAATACAATGCGACTCGCCTGTATGTGTTAAATTGTGATGAAGTAAGCCATACATTAATAAGTAACTAACTAGGGGATTCTGTATTCATATATATTTTTTAAAATTTTGCAAAGCATAAATATAATATAAAATAATGACACTAAATTTACTTTATGAATATAGAATCTTTGAAGGAGAGTTGAGGCAATTTTAACCTTATATTGAAGCTTCAAAAATTGATGCAAAACTTAAGACAGAGTTTGCATTATGGTTTGAAAATTATGTAAATAATTAATTTGTAGAATATAAAAATGAAATAATATGTAAATTTTTCAATAAGTAATTAATTTCTTATAATTGTTATATATAGACAAATCTACAATCATGCAACATCTCTAACCAAATGATCAAAAGACCTTGCAAAGGACCACTTTATAGGTGAAATCATTTCGGGGTATTGCTGTTAATGGATATAGAAGTTCCACATAGGAGAACGATGGTTCAAATAGTGGAGGCGATGAATGAGTGGAGTGTGCATAAAGGTTCCCCAGCCATAGTATACCGTGAGTTAGAGTACTATGGTTGATTCTGAGAAATTTTTTGAGTTAAAGTACCACCTTTCTACTGATAAAGAAATTGTACTATTCAAGTGTTCTTGATTTAGTCCAATCTTGAATCGTGGTACAAAATTCACTTATGAGTACAAACACGTAGATGTTAAGAGTGGAAGAATTATTCCAGTAAAATGAACCATTTGATACGGAAGTGTATTTTGCATCTTATCTACTTTGAAGAGAAATGTGAATGATTGGTTATTGTTTGCAAAATAAAAGCAAGGGAATTGTGGAGGTATAAAAAATTAATGCATGTTGCCCTTACGATATGATGGCATTTCAAGAGGATGTCGACAATCAATATGGAATTGATGCGACACTGAATGTGAATATCAATCTCCTAAGCGATGAAAATGGTTCATTTGTTTACATGGATAATACTGAATTGAAAATCTTGAATTGATTGAAGATGATGAAGATCAATGTAGGTAAGAATTTGATGATAATGATGAACACCGATGTAGAAGCGAGAATTTGATAATATGATGATAGTGAGAATAATTGAGGGAGACCCGAGAATTTGGCTGATGACTAAATAATTATATTCATATTCTGTTGTAATTATTTTAAACAATATATATGTAATTTACTAATTAATGTTATAATTAATGTAAGATTGTGTTAATATATTTTCCTTAAAATTTAAGTATATTCACCATATTTTTTTTATAGCTATGAGCAGCATACCGACCACCTCAGGTGCACATGGTGAGGATGTCCTTACCCATGCGAGTATACCGGCCATGCTCTGATCCCGCAGAGTTCTTTACGTAGCATCATCTACTGATGAACAACGAACTCATTTATTAGGATTGAAGAAAATAAGTAAAGAATTTTTCTATATAATTTTTATCTTATGTGTGTGTGGATGTTTGTTGTGTGTGTATAACATTGTTGTTTTCAAGTTTGTGTGTGTTTATGATATTGGTATCATTATGATTGGTTCTCCATTTATTTTTATGTTTAACATTAATTTTTTTCAGGTTGGTTCCTATAAGTAGAACTTTATTTCCTCAAGGTCAAGTGGATCTACTTACATGTTTGGAAAAATTTATGAAAGACAAGCTTAGCTAGTATAGTGAAACATTTCTCGAGAGATGGCCAAGACTTTTATTAGGAGAAATTTAAGGTTAAAATATTTGAATTAATATTTTGTGTGAATAAAAATAAATTTAATAAGGATTTGTATTATTAATTTCTATTGTTATATTTGACAAATAAAAATATTCGTATTTCATTATTTATAATTATTTTATATTGCATAAAAGGTACAATTGGGACCCAATGGATGAAGAGGCTATTAAGAGCTGTTGGTGGCAAAATGTTAAAACACAGTGCACCAAACATGTCCACATTTAGAGGCATTATAAGGATGGCAAGCTCGGTTGTGTGACCCAAGAAATTTGGGATAATTGGAAACTAAGCATACGTGTGGATCTCGATCTATGGTGGAACATTATTTAAAAATGGTAAATTATTAATTATTTCGTGCTCTAATTTTTAGTTTTTAGATTTTTTTTTTCAATTTAAACTTTTAAACATATAGTACTAACTGTGTGTGAAGAAATGAAGAGTTTGCGTCGACTAATAATTGGGAGCTATTCAGAAAGTGCACATGATAAAAGATGAAACATTTGTGGATGTCAAGTCAAAGCAAGTGAATGTAGGTTTTATCATTATTTAGTAATTTTAAGTTATTTAATAATTGTTAAATCATAAATTTTAATATTAATTTGAAATAATTTTAATTTAGGATCGCTTGAGTGGAGTTGGCAGGTCTTCTCGTCTCAGCCTTTACATGATGGTTCACAACCTCCAACAGATGACATAGACACTCTTTATTTTGAGGCTGCAGGTGGAGAGAAGAGGAGACATGTATATGGTCTTGGTTCATGAGTTGCATCTATCTATCCTTCCTCCTGTCAGAGTATAGAAAGTTCACACTCATCAATATATGCAGCTCGAGTTAGAGAGATTGCCATACAGAGCCTCAGATAAGAAAGGTAGATGGATAGGAGCAATTGTCGAAAGAGAGACACAGATATAAGAGCGGATGAAGCGTTTCATGGAGCAGATGCAATATAGTCAACAATTTAATGGATCACGATCTTCTGTACCTTAAGCTAGGTGATGACTTTTTTAATGTTGGATGTGTAAAACATAAATGTTTATTATTAGTTATGTTTCACTTATATAACTTTTTTTTTTATGTATATTGTTTAATGTTTTAGCATATGAAAAACATTTTTAATTATTGAATTTAATTTTCTTTCTAATTTTATTAAAATGTATCGTAAATATATTCTAATTAAAATTAACATTTAATTTATAAAAATTATATAAAATATAACAATAGGACACAAAAATAATAGTGACGAAATAATGACAAAACGTTAGTGACGGATTTTTGTCACTAATCCATCACAAAATTGTGAAGGATTTTTGTCACTAATTCGTCATAATTTTGTGACAGATTTCTATCACTAATCTGTCACAATTTTGTTATGGATTTTTGTCACTATTTCATCACAATTTTGTGACAGAAATACCTTTACATAATGCAAATTTAGTGACGGAAACTATTTCACACAAAATTAGATTACAGCACACTACAAACTATCACAATTTTGTGACAACATTTTAGACTGTAATTTGTACTGTCATTAAGCTCTCCGTCTAAATTTTGTGACGAATTTTTTGTCACAAAATTTAGTGATTCCACTCAATACAGGACGATGAAAATTCACACAACCGCTACTAAACATGATTTGTGACGGAAATTTCCGTCACTATTTTGGTTTTTCCTTGTAGTGATATTAAAAAAAAAAAAGAATTTATAATATTATTTTCTTTCTGATATTAAAAACTATTCAACTCTCAAGAAGATGATTAATGTGCAAAAGATAAAGAAAATATAAATTAGGTGACAGTTTGCGGTCGATTTTCCAAACTCCATATCGGAAGGAGAGTTGTTTATGGAAACTAAACTAGTATTAGCACTAATACTATTAAGGCTGGATAGTCAAACTTCCTAATTGTGTATGTTCCTTAGGCTACTAGATAGCTAGGTTGATTAATGTTTAATGGACAAGCAACATGCCATGGAACCAACCATTAATGGGAAGCAAATGCATGTTGGCAAGTGGTGAAGTTGAACGTCCCTTTACTTGGAAAATGTAAGAGGGGATGCAAAAAAAAGCATTTGAATTTTCCATGAAATTCGCATGGAATGGAATCACATGAAAGTCTCTCTATCTCCCAAAATACCCAACATTCACTAATTCCCAACAAATTAAGATTGTGGATTCACATGTAGTGTCACTAGTCCACAATTCTAAGGGTACAACTCAAGTCCAACCATTGGATTGGCCCGCCCGCATGCAATTCCAAGGGTCATCATCCTTGCAAAAGTCAATCACTTGAAGTTGGAAAGTCTCAATTAATTAATTAATTAATTACCAATTAATTAATTAATTAATTAATTATATATATATATATATATATATCAATTTTTTAATGATAAATATGATTAAAAATTAAATAGAAATTTACATATTTTATTATAAATATTAAAAAAGTATAATTAAAAAAAATTAATGCAGGAATTGACTTAATTTATGGGTTTCTTGTGAAATATAGGTTGAAAGCTTTAAGTTATTTAAGCTTTAATTTGATCTAGCTCCCTCAATTTTTTTTTTAAAGGTGATGTATGTCTTTTTTACTTAGTTTCGAATAGAATTTTTGTATCATCTTGTTAATATCCAATGAAGTAGAGCCAGAATGAAGGGACGATGATTCGCTTAGACAATTGGTAGTATGAGATGTTAGAATATGGTCTGAAACTCAAAGGCCATATTTTAACATTTAAATTAGTTTTACTAATTTAATTAAGTTTCCTATTTGGTTAACTGCTCCTACTAAATAGTGGAATAACTTCCACTATTTAATAGTGAAATAACTGCTCCTATTTAATAGTGGAATAACTTTTACTATTCAATAGTAGAATAACTGCTCCTATTTAATAGTGGAATAACTCTTAGCCATTGATTTTAGTATCTGATGGACATACTAGATTTAAAGTAATACACATATAAATTGGTCATCTTTTTGCCTATAAGGGTGAACAAAATTTACAAAATGAACTTCTTCATCAAGTTCTTTGCTACATGAGATCAGGGTTAAGGAAGAGAACCCAATTAAAAGTCAAAAGCCAATTGGATTCAATTCCATCTACAAAGATACACCCGCACTGGCAAGTATATTGATATATTTTATTTATGTGACAAATTATTTATTCAAGATCCAATAGTTATTATGAAGTGTGAATATGAATGTAATCGTATTCTCTTAAAGAAATATTATGGTCTACATGTGATATAAGAGCCATAGTGTTCTAAATAAATAATTTGTTCATATATTATGATTGTTTATTGAAAATATGGATGATTAGGATTTATGATTAATAACATTGATGGTGTTTAATATTTTCTGTAACCTCGTATGAACATGATTGTTTACACATCAATCTTCTGTTTTTGTTTTTGGTTGAATGGATGCATGTAAAAACATGAGAAACACCCGAAAGAATAAAGCCATCTGTAAAAACATTTCTAACATGCATTAAAGGAAAATAAAGGACAGTGATGTCCCATGAACTCTTTTTTTTTTTTTTGTTTATAAAATAATGAATTGTGCGGTCAGTATGTTTTTGTAATGATGATGCTTTTTCAACCGGAACTAGGTTGGGGCGTGCTAGAATTGCTAGGCCGGTCCGCTGCCTCTGGATGTCAGGCTCCTCTACAAAAACAAGAAACCAAATGGATCGGCGGGGGCTCGCCCGTTACCTCTTCGATGCCTAAGTCAGTTCTTTCCGGTGGAAAAGAATATCAACTGCTTAGGGAATGGAGTTTTGTGCATAAGTCTCGCGTGATCTTCAATCAATACGATCTCGCATTTATAATGGATGATCATGATAATTTTCCTAGTCGTGATGATGATACGTAATGTAATATCTTTCCTTATCGATAGATGATACGATATTTCTCCGTCAGCGAGAGATTTTTCTCCTTATCGAACCGCTTGATAAGGATGCTTGGTAGGCAATAATTAGTAACATCCTACTTTCCCGAATGGTAGATCGTGTTTTCCCTCTAATACGCATTCCTCACACCGCATTTTAAAGGTGCCACAGCCCGGGAATACCAAGAAGGGCCTATTGCCAGTACTCGGGGCCCGCTTTTAATCCCGCTGCTCATTTCTGCGCCTCGGGCCTACACGCCTATTATCTGCCCCCCCCCCCCCCCCCCCCCCCAACCTTTGACTAAGCGAGCGTAGGCAAGGGCTATATCGCTTCTCGGATCAAGTGTGATACCCATGTGGCTACTCAGGAAGGGTTTGATTAGGGTTTTTTCATCATCCCACTTCTTGTGATAATGATAGCTTCTCGATTTTCGCGTTTATTTCGGCTGTGGCTCTTAGCTTCCTTAAAAACGCCCCCTGACCGTTGCACTTTGTTCCCTTGTTTTTTTGCCTCTATAAGTTTGTGCTTCCTTTTTCTAATCTTGTCCCGACTAGGTACCCAAGACTCGCTTTTGTGGTCCTGATATCTCACAGGCCAGGTGTCCTCGCCTTGTTTCCGGCCTTGGCACGCCTTTTTCCTCCGTCTTTGGTCTCAAGCTCCTGCAGGTTCCCAGGGCGTGCTTGGTCAGGGGTTCTCGCATTTCCTTCGATTTCTCCCTTTTCCGCTTAACCTTTGCGCACTCCATGGGTCCCGGTCGCTCCTGCTTTCACAAGATAGGGAGTAATCCCGCCGAGGCGCCTAGTTCAGTGGCAGGCGGACGATGGGGAACGACGCTATCGCGGTAGTTCACCAGTCGCCTGAGCCTTTCCCCTTGGACAAGGGCAAGGGAAAAATTAACGAAATTCGGTATCCTAACGACTCTGAATATTTGAGGGCTTCCATACATAATGTTGAGATCGTGGGCCCCAGTCGGGTCGAACCTTCGTATGGTGAGATCTTTGCAGCCTCTCGCAGACAAGCCCCGCTTAGATCCAGTTTGTGTCCTAACGTGGTTGACCACCTATGTCATTCAAGTGCCTAAGATGGTGTGATTCGTGGTGGTGTTCGAAACTACTTCGTCCCTCTTGCATCCTTTTATAAAAAGGGCTATTAACATTTCACTGTTCGCCTCAGCCTTTCCCCCAACTTTGTGCGTTCGTGGGGTCGTTAGTCGCTTTTAGGACAAAGGTCCGGGTGTTCCTGTGATTGCTCTCGCTTTTAGACTTCTCAAAGGTAAAGGAGGTCGTCAAGGCTTTCTTTATATTCTGGCGCTCCAAATACTGCCGATTATTCTCGACCTTCTATCTTCGCACAAGTTCTGGAAGGAACGTTATTTTTTTGTTAGTGGCCATCATTGGGAGTACAATCCCTTTAATCAAGAGGACATACTTAGCGTTCCTACCGTCTGGACTACCCCCTAGAACCTACGTGAGCTCTCCTTCATTCCGTCTGGTTTCTGCTTTGTGAGGTCACGTGATATTTCCCCTTCGATTACATTGCTTCGTCGCATGGCCTCAGTGTTTCTACCCGATCTCGCCCCGAGGACGAGGAGGTGAAGCGAAGCCGGTGAAGTGCGCCTGCGCGTCTATTCCGAGCTCATCAGCCTGACAGACCCCGGGTTCGTCCGGCGCGAGCTCCGCCCGACTTTCTTTTATGAGATCCTCTCCCCTCTCCGTCATTAAGCCTTCCGTCCCCAAATCTTCCTCACCTCCTCGCTTCTGAGTTCCCCATCGCGGGCTTCTCACGAGAGCTTCGGTCCCGCCTGGAGGTGCTAACAAAGAAGAAGAGGAGCATGAACAAACCTCCGAGCCATTCGAGGGCTGCCCCTTCCTGGGTATTCCTCGCTTAACCCTACTGCATCTACTGGTCCCGTTGCTCCTCTATTTTGCGCATAGGGAGTAATCCTGCCGAGGTGTCTAGTTCAAGGCAGACTGACGGGGGGAACGACAGTTCGGCTGTGGTAGTTCACCGGGCCGCCCCGGGGGAGTCTCCTTTCTCCTTGGACAAGGGCAAGGGCAAAATTAACGAAATTCTAGATCCCACGCTTGAATATTTGAGGGTCGCCATACAAAATGCCGAGCCGTGGCCCCGGGGCCAGGTCGAACCTTGTACGGTGAGATTCATGTTCGGTACGTGGGCCCCCGCTTGGGGGATCCGTGTTTGGTGTCCTCGACACGCCGACCACCTACGTCGTCCAAGTGCCTAAGATGGTGTGCTTTTTTGAGGTGGCGTTCGAGAACAACCTTCGCTTCCCCTTACATCCTTTTATAAAAGGGTTCATAAAGATTTCAATGTCTGTTCTCTTCTTAGCTTTCCCAACTTCTGTGTGGGTGTCTGTGGGGGCCGTTAGTCGCTTTTGGGGTGGACAAAGGCCTGGGTGTTCCCGCATTGCCCTCGCATCTCAGACTTTTTCGTAAAGAGGCTGTCAAGGCTTCTTTATATCTTCTCTGCCGCCTGCCACTGCTGATTATTTTAAACCTTCCATCTTCGCATGCCTGAAGGAACGTTATTTTGTTAAGCGTCAAGTATCGGGAGTACAATCCCTTCGACGAGAGGACACACTCGGGCGTTCCCCGCTGCCCGACTACCCCCGAGAACCTACGTGAGCTCTCATTCATTCTAGATTGTCTTGGTTTTCAGAGGTCACAGGATATTTCTGACGTTGCTTTGGTCGCATGACCTTCAGGTGCTTAGCCTGATCTCAGTCCTAAGGACGAGGAGGTGAAGCGGAAGCTGGTGAAGTGCGCCCCGCGTGCCTATTCCGAGCTCATCAGATTGAATATTCCTGGTTCATCCGTGCGAGGCTCGCTCGACTTCCTTCTTTCCTCGAGATCCTCTCCCTCTCCACATGAAGCCTCGTCCCCAAATCCTCCCCTCACTCGTTTCGGAGCCCCTTATTGCAAAGCTTCGGTCCAGCCTAGAAGTGTTTGCAAAGAAGAAGAGGAGCGTGAAACGGAAACCTCTAAGCTCGCCCGAGGGCTGCCCCCTTGCTCGGGGTAAGATCCTAAAGGTGGCGGGGCCCTTCCTCGCCTCTCGTCCACCGTCTGGGCTGCAGGCTCTCTGTGGAGGGCTGATGAGCCCCCTTGAGGTTTTCCCTTATTTCCAGATGAAGTCTCCGTTGGCCATACGCGCCTCTTGCAATGCCTGATGAGGTGATTCGGGAATCGCGACCGCTTTCTGAGGCCGCAAGGATGAGGACTCTTTGCTTCGCGCGAGCCTCGCCGTCTGGCCGCTTCCATCCTCGCACGACTCACCTCGGGGAGGCGCTGCGCCCCGCCCGCCGAGAAGCTCGCCTTCCGATCTCGGGGGAACCGCCCCGCGAGGTCTAAGTGCTTTTTATCGATCTTTTATTTATTGATTCGGCTCGTTAGCCGACTTTTTGTTTTTTGTTTTTTCGCAAGGGCTACTTATGCGAAAGGCTTCGCGCGAGGTTTTACAAGGCTAGCAGTCACTCGACCTCCGAGAGGGTCACTCTTCAAGCCTAGATAAGGAACTGACAGGAACTCGTGAAGCACAGTCTCTACCCTGAAGAATGCTTCATGGCAAGGGTGCGTCGAGGATGTTGTTAAGGCCCGGAAGTGACGCAAAGGTCGCCAAGACTAGCCAGGTCATCAAAGAGTTGCAGGCCTTAAAGGGTGACATGTGGGCCAAGATGGCGGCCTTGGAGCGGGCCCGCCAACAGGCTCTTGAGGTAGGTAACTCTGTGGAATGCCTGACGGAGGAGTTCAGATTTTACGGATTCTTACAGGCGAGAAGCTCCTCGCTAGCCTGGAGGAGCCAAGGATAGCGCAGCTTAAAGACGAGGCCCCACCTACGGGCTTTCTGGGGTGGCTCGCTTCAACGCCTGCTTCCCGAGCCTTCCCTGCACTGAGTTCAACATCCAGCCTCACGAGGAGGCCGGCTGATCCGTCTCGGTGCTAAGGCCGATGCCGGCGCCTGGCGTTTTCAGTGACCCTGATCATACCGTCGGGCGATTCCCTGGGCCCCTCCGGGCACTCTTCCGCTACTCGGGCTCCGCCAATCCTCTACTTCCGCAAGTCGGGGCCCAACTTCAAGCATTTAGGCTTTTTTTTTTTTTTTTGTATCCTAGTGTGGAGCCTGGGTTTTTGTATTGCTTTTGATCTTAACTTTTTGTTGATATACTAAGATTCATCAATTAATTTCTTCGCTCCTTTTCCTGTTTCGTCGATTTGAGCTGCTTAGTTCCCAAACCACGAGGTCTTCCCTAGAGTCAAGAGGTTCGCAACCGAGCTATCGGGCTCCCGGGCGCCTAAGACCCTCTCGAGCCGTAAGCTTTGCGCCGAGCTATCAGCTCCACAAGGCGCAAGACCTCCTACACGAACCGAGCGCCATCGGGTTCTCGGACGCCAAGATCTCTCCCGAGCTGTTTAAGCTCGTAGGTCGAGCCATCGGGCTCCAGGTGCCAAGACCCTCCCCGCGGCGCACAGCTATCAGGGCTCCTAGTCGGCCAAGACCTCATGAGTCAAGCGAAGCTCCGCAGCCGAGCCACGAGCCCGGGTGCTAAGACCCTCTTTACGCGAACCGAGCCATCGCGTCTCAGCTAAGACCCTCTTGAGCTGTTAAGCCTCACAGCCGAGCTATCGGGCCTGTACGCCAAGACCCTCCTCGCGCAACTAAGCTACTAGTTCCTAGGCTCTAAGACCTCCGAAATGTTAGCTCACAGCCGTAGCCATTGGCCCGGCGTTAAGACCTCCTACGCGAACCGAGCCACCGGGCTCCCGGGCACCAAGACCCTCCCGAGCTGTTTAGCCCCACAGCCGAAAGATCAGCCCTGGGAGCTAAGACCCTCCCGCGCGAACCGAGCTACCGGGCTCCCGGGCGCTTAAGACCCTCTTGAGTTGTTGCTTTGCAGCCATATTAAATTCGAGTGCTAAGACCCTCCCGCGCGAACCGGTTACCAGTTCCCCGAGCGCTAAGACCTCCCGAGCTATTAAGCTCGCAGAAGCCGAGCTTATCAGCTCCGAGGCGCTAAGACCCCTCCCCGCGAACTGCCACTGGGCACTAAGACCTCCCGGAAATGCTAAGCCTCTACAGCTGAGCTTATCGGGCTTTCGCGCTAAGACCCTCTTGCGCAAACTGAGCTACTGGGCTCCTAGGCGCTAAGACCCTCCCCGAGTCAAGGCTTCCCATAGCCGAGCCGTTGGCCCGAGGCGCCGACCCCCTGCGCGAACCGAGCTATCAGCCCGGGCGCTAAGACCTCTCGAGCCGCGGCTCACAGTCGCCATCGGGCTCCTGGCTCTAAGAGACCTCCTCGCGCCGAACCAGTCGCCGGGCTCCCCGCGCCAAGACCCTTTCGCTTCCTTCCCTTGGAAAGCGTGGCTTTAATGCGGATCTATGGAGAACAACTGATTGCACGACTTCCCGCCCGCTCCCTTTATAAATAGCGACCTCTATGATGGTGTTATGCAAGCCCCAACCTTCGGTCCCTTTCTCAAGATAATAAGTCCACGCATGATGAAGATCGTGGCTCAGCTCAATAACGCATGGGGTCTATCCGTAAATCGTGGAGCCGACATGATTGGTGTCGGCGGTCTACCGCTCAGGAGCTGTGTTTTTCCCTAGTTCCTCCCTTATGGAGTCGTGTTGTTCTCAAATGGCGCTTCCAATGATGGAACTGTGCTATGAACGATCCCAGGGGGCTGTACTTCAAAAAAACTTTTAGTACCGCTTCTCCATTTTTTCTTTTTTTCTTTCTTCTTCTTCTCTTTCTCCTCTTTTCCTTCTCTCTTCTCTCTCTCACTCCTCCCCTTCTCTTTCGCACTCTCTTCTTCTTTCTCTTCTTCTTTCAGGGTTTTTTGCCTTAACAGGCGTAGCCGATGTGAAGAACGATTTTCGCTAATTGTAATTTTTTAGATGCAAAGAGAGATTTTGTAATTCTCTCGGGAGGTGGTCAGAATCTCCATGTAATGAAATTTTGTATGTTAACCCGTAGCTCCTCGAAATAAAGAACAATCCTTATGAATTACGCGCTTCTTCCACCCAGGCCCCTTCGAGCCGTGCTCCTGGCTTTATCATTATAACTTATCATTTGGTCCATCATAACATTAAACAACTTTAAATGGAAATAGAGTGTTATTCGAAATCAAGATGGTGGATCTTATTACATCACGCCGGGTCTTACTCGGTAGAACCGCTTGAGGTGTTCAAAGGCTCCATGAATTGTAAGGGTGGTTTTTCCTTCTTCCGTCGGGAGTTCATAGCTGCTAGGTCTGATTATGCGAGATAATGTGTGGCCCTTCCCACCAGTAGGGTCCCACCTCCCATACATGGGTCCTTCCTTGCTAGTAGAAGTTTTTTTAGAACTAGGTCGCCTGGCTTGTAACTCCTGGGCTTAACCATTTGGTCATAATACCTCGTTATCTTCATGTGATAGTCCTCCATACGCTTTAGGACTTCTGGGCCATTTTTTTCTTCTGTGAGATCCAAGCTTAGGCTAAGGACCTCTTATCAGGTTCGATGTTTCTAGTTCAACTTTCGAGATTTTTAGTCCGACCGACCGGATCTTATTGCTTAAGTTCCAAAGGCTAGAGTTGATTCGGGTTTCCGAGTCGACTACAGTAGTTCTCAGATGCCCATAATAATTTAGGAGGTACTTACCCATTTTCCTTTTAGATCTTATAGTTTGGTTTTCAATGCTGCCTTTAGAGTCCTTATAGTGACTCCTCGCTTGCCCATTGGATCATGGATGAGCCCGGGGATGAGCAGTTCTTTGATTCCGAGCTCAACGTAGAAATAATACTCGAACTTAGTCATTTAATCGTTTCCCATTATCGTGACACAAGGGACCTCGAGATCCCGAAACTACATATTATAGAGCGCCATTTGAAGTTGCGTACCCTATGTTTTGTGATTGTTGCTAAGGGTTTGTCTTCGACCCATTTGGTAAAATAGTCCACGGCCACAATGATAAATTTGCATCGTTCCAATGGGGTGGTGGTCCCACACAGCTCCAGCCCCCATCATGTGAAAGGCTAGGGCTCATGGATCGACGTTAGCGCCCGGGGATGGGAGATGAGAGATCCTTACATGCTCTTGACAAGCTTTGCATTTTCTAACCGCCTGCCCCATTTTGAGCATTAGGCCAATAGTACTCCCTTGCCTCAATGTTTTCCCGCCTGGGCTGTCCAAGCTCCAACGTGTTGCCACATATGCCTCAGCCTCCCGAGTATATAGTCATGGGCTTCCTTCCCTACGCACTTAAGAATGGGCGAGAGGTTCCCGCGATAAAGGGTCCCCCCGATGAATGCTGAATCTCGCAACCTCGCTTGAGTTCGACGCCATTTCGGGGGGTCGCTTCGCAATGTACCATCCACTCGCAATCCCGCAGGGTCCATCCAAATTTCTTGGCTTCGACATCACAGGAGACTTCTCCGTTGTCGACGCCATCGAGGGTTCTAGAAGGTGCCTCGGCTGTACGGGCCTCCTGCCCGTCTTCTCGTGAGGTCGTCGCCTTTGCTAAGGCATCGCCTTGAATTCCTCTCGTCTGTACATGCTCGACCAACTCACGTGTGGAACTTTAAGAAACTCGTACCTTTGAGATATAAGATCATCTTCTCCCCTCTAGCCTCGTAGGAGTCTTCTATCTGTTTTACCACCAGTTGGGAGTCACTGCTCACCTCCAGCTGATCTGCTTCCATGAAGTGGGAGAGGTTGAGTCCAGCTATGACAACCTCATATATTCGACCATTATCGGAGGCCTGGTCAATCTTAGTATGATTCGTGATTCATCCCGCTTCCAGAGGTCGATCAGCCCCGTACCACTCGGGCGTTAATGCCCCGTCGATGGATAATCTCGTATCGGGAGGCCTGATGCCGTAGCCTCAGAGATTGCGTCGAGTGAATTTCCATGATGAAATCGCCAAGATCCGCCTTTTAACGTCAGTCTCCCTTGGCTTCAGACTGATGTCACCACTCACCTCTATAGCCCACTTTATCAGTCTTCCAGAGGTTTTTGGTTTATGCAATATTTGCTTCATCGAATATTCGGTCGACTTCACTTATGAGCTCTCGTGGAAGTGCAAGGTCGAATTTTCCTGGATGTGGGTTACCAATGCCAGGATAGGCTTTTCCATCTCTAGTACTTCCTCCGCTCCCCTCGGTGAGCTCCTCGCTACAATAGTAGACTCCGGTTGTCGCATTCCGTCCTATTCTCTTCTTACCAGGCGGCACTAGTTGCAAAGTCCGAAACGACCGTGTGAGTGAGGAGCAGTTCTCCTCGAGCGGCTTACTAGGAACTGGGAGAGCCTCGTAGTTTTGAGTGTCGTGAACGCTTCCTCGTAGTGTGCGTCCCACTGGAATGCCTTTTTCAGAACCTTAAAGAAAGGCCTCGACATCTCACATCGCCCTAGATAATGCCGCGTTGCAAACTATTCTCCCCGCCGCATCAATGTCTTTACTGCTCGACGAGGCAAAGATATCAAGCACGACCTTATCTTATCCGGTTTGCCTCTATTCCTGCTGTTGACTATAAAAAACCTAAGAACTTTTCCCGCGACTGAGACTAAAGCGCATTTACTGGTTTAACTTCATATTGTAGCTTTCAGACTTGAACGCCCTACTTAAAATGGGTTATGTGAGCTCACTTTTATCGATTTTACCAAAGATGTCGTCATATACTCCATAAATGTCCCAATTTAGCTCTGAACATCTTGTTCACCAAATTCCGTAGGTGGCTCCCGTGTTCTTTAGTCCTAAGGGCATACTGACAACAAGAAGTTCCCAAACTGCTGACAAACGAGGTCTCTCGTCGCCAGGGTCCACCATACCGATCCGGTCAGAGCACGAGAAGGAGTCCATGAAGTCGAGGAGTTCATGACCACCGTGAAGGCCTACTATGAGATCAACTGAGGTGTGGGGAAGCCATATCCTCGGGGCGTGCCCCGTCGATGTCTATGAAACGATGCAAAGCCGCCACTCACGCTTGCTTTTCGACGAGAGCAAATGCTAGCCAACCATTCCACTCTACTTCCGATTGCCTTGCTCGGGAGGAGCTTCACTCGACCTCTTCATTAATCGCCTTCGTCTTGAAGCAAAAATCCCCACCTTTACTCAATCGGCTTTAAAGGAGGGATCGCGCGAACCTATGGGTGATCACTCGCCGAGCCGACCCCACCCATGTTTTCCTATTTCCGCGGAATACCCCATGTTCTCGGGCTTCTAGAAACAGATGAGAGCTTTGATGTCTTCTCTCGCTAACTTAGACCCTAGCGAAACGAGGTGTTATGGTCGGTCACCGAGCCGCATGTGCCTCACCCTTTGAGGGCAGCTCCGTGGTTACCTCTGCCCCGCATGTCGAGCTTGTCCATGTGTATGTCACAACCGTGTTTACTTTACTGGAGCGCCGAGTAACATTCCCGGCTATGCACGCGTTTCTGACCATTCCTAGTAACATGTTGTAGGCTAATAGGGCTTCTACTATGAGGAATCTCACCGTTGTTGTAGCCTCGGTACGGGGGTCTCCTTTTCTTTTTTTTTAAAGTAAGCACTAGCCGTATCTCGACCCCAGGGCGCATTATTTCTCTCCCGAGAACCCACGTAAAGGTGCGCGACCGGCCTACCTCCCCTTCCAATGCCAATTTTGTCGAAAGTTGATGCGAAGATGATGTGGGCCGAGCTTCCGTTGTCGACAAGAACCTCGTGGACCGTTTTATTAGCTACTATGGTTTTTATCACAAGCGAAGTCGCCATAGGATGTCAAGTGTTCTCTTCCACGTCAAGCCGAAAAGGTTATGGTAGTATCCAACCGAGAAGCTTCTGGATAATCGCTTGGTAAATTTCCTAAGGTTTCCCCTGCATCCGATGTTGCGCAAGTGGGCCTTCCGGCTGCCGACTCTCCACCTCCCGCAAACTCCTCCGAGATTACATGGATTTCTCCTAAAGGCTACCGATGTCGAACTGGGTCGGGCCGACGATATGAGGGCGGCCGACTCACCCGCCCTTCTAAGGCCACGTAACGCTTGAGATGCCCACGTTGGATCAAGTATTCAATCTATTTTATCGGATGCAACATCCCGTTCGGTGCCTTCGCGACCCTTGTGGAACTCCTGGGCGTGATTTGCGCTCGCCTCTTCTACTGGTCCGACTATCCGGATGGCCCTGTAAACCTTCATGTCAGACTGCAGACCCACGGCTAATCGGTGGGTCGCCAAAGGGGTGTGCTTGCTGAGGTGAATACTCGCTTGCCGCAGCCTCAAAGTTAAGGTGGTCCCCTACGATCCCCGACGCTCGTTTTAATGTGACGCTCTCTCCTCGGGATCCGCCCTCACCGTCGCCTCTCGGGCTCCGGCTTCTCTTTTCGTCGCCCCGCTCTTTCCTCTAAGGTAAGAGCCGTCGGGACAGAGGGCTTCTTCAAAGATTGATATATCACTTCTGGCTTTGGCGAGACCTCTACCATGCTCACCGAGGGTTCTTGAGATAGAGAACATTAGGTCTTTCGACTGCACCCCCAGCCCTGTAATGAAAGCAGTAACGACGAACTTCTCATCGAGAATATCCACCTTTAGCGACTCCGTGTTAAACCTTTAAACATATGACCTTAGGCTTTCTTGAGAGCTATGTTTTATGGTCAGAAGGTGATAACTCTACTTCTTCTTGTACGTCTCGCTCCGATAAAGTGGGAGCATTTAATGAGATGGAAAGTTCCTGGGAACTACGACAGCATTTAGCGGAGTCCGTTAACCAGCTAACGCCACTCTTTAGTGTGATAAGCAAAGGCCTGCGATCATATGGGGTCCCTTTATATATTCGTAGTTCCATATGATTTGTACATATCGAGGTGGTCTATGGGGTCTTTTGTCCGGTCGAAGCTTCCTCGACGAAGAAGATTATGAACTTTGCCGAAAGAGGGAAGTGCAGCACCCACGTGAATGACGGCAGGATCTGGCTTGTCAGAATGTGTACGCCCATGGAGACCGAGCTCGACCCTTTACCGCTTCCTTCATGTGGTCGGGATTTACCGGGATGTCCCTAACCTCTCGGGCTCTCCCACGACCTCTCCTCGTTGCGATCTTCTCCAGGGGGTTGGTAAGGATCATGCTCCCTGGTGTGGCTAGTTTTTCCTTCTATATCCGCTTCTCGACGAGGGTCGAGGTGTTACTCTTCTTAGGTAAATGTGGTTTTGGTCTTTCGCCCGCTGTGGTCTCCCGGGGGCGTCAGATGGCCTCGATGAGTTGTTCCAACTCTTTCAGCTATGTTAGCTGGTGACGCGGGTCCGCCCACCTCATCCGCCGCGGTCGTGGGCTCGCACAAGCCGTGCCTCCGGGAGGCCTACGTCCACGCCGCCCGGCTAGTCTCAGATCCTCGAGGACTGGCGCGCATTCCCGCCACAGGTTCCGAAGTTAATACCACGCCGTTGAAAGGTCACTTTATTTGTAAAGGAACGTCATTCTTACGTACTCGCGCCAAACTCGACGATGCCAACCTAATCGTTGTATGCGCTAGGAATCACAGGGCCGTCCGTCGCCTCTGATGCCTGGGTTGCTCGCAAAACAAGAAACCAAAAGGATCGCGCGTGGGCTCGCCGCTGCCTCCGATGCTTTAAGGTTTCATTTTTCCGTGAAAAGATCAACTGCTTAGGGAAAGAAGTTTTGTGCATAAGTCTCCGCTGCATCTTCAATCGGATGGGGGCGGCCTGGTATTTATAATGGAATTTATCATGATACTCTTCCTAGTTGGATGATGATACAGAATAATATTCTTCGAGAGATGATAATGGTTTCTCCCATTGGGTGAGAGATTTTCTCTCCTTATCGTCAACCGCTTGATAAGGGATGATTGGTAGGCAATAATTAGTAAATATCCTACTTTCTTGATTGCGGAGACTAAGTTTTCCCCTCACTACGACCTGGGCTACCGCCTTTAAAGGCGAGCCTGACCCCTGCTTTGCCTACACTGGGGGGATACCAATAAGGGCCTATTATATGACTGGGTCTGCGATCCCATGTTCAAAGTGCAAAGGTGCAGTGGCAAAGTGGCTTGCGCCTTGTCCGGGCGGCGCCTATTATTTCAAACCTCATCATGTATAAAAGATATATCCTTGAGCCCACAAAGTTTAGATTATGTTAAAGTTATATATTGAGATGGGATGTAAGCCAAACCTTGTGTTGGAGAAGATTCTCCAAGCCTTCTTTTCCGTTTTGATCTTGCTTATTGGATGAAATTTTGCAAGATCACGTGAAAACTCCCGTCTCGAATTATTAGTCCAAATTTATATTTTGGGTATTATGATGTATTAATTATTTAATTATATGACATTAAGATTAAATTAATTTGTTAGTCACCAAAGTGGCCAAATTAATTTTTATGTATGGTCATATATATGATTTTCAAAATTAAATAAAATGCTATTATTTTTGTTAGATTTATTAGTTGATAGAAATTAAGGATTTACCTAAAGGTAAATCGATATTCTATAAATTACTAATCATATGAGGAATTTAATATTTCTTGTCAAGTGTATTATAGATATCCAAAGATGCTATATATGTTTGACATGATTTATTTAGTTACCGTGTAAAGTTTAAATGGCATTCTAATTATGATGATGATGATGTGTATATATTGTTTTATTTACCCAAAGGAGACCTACAATATATTTTATGTGTTTGATTATCTGAATTTGTTAATTTGGTGTGCATTTATGTGTTTGCAGCTATTTCTCTACATTCGCATGCTTCTGCTATTACTGTCTTTAATGGTTTAAACTTCTCTGAATGGCGTGAACAAGTAAATTTCCACTTAGAAGGAGTCTTGGATTTTGACTTGGCACTATTAGAGGAAAAGCCTACTAACATTACTGATACAAGCAAAGGAGGCCGAAGTCAATCATAAAGCATGGAACAAATTCCAATGTATTATGCTTGAGTTTTATGAATGGACTATTTCCAATAACATTGTTTACTCTTCCGTGAAGTGTAATAGCCAAGTGAATACTTTAAGCTTATGGTGTTACGCTTCCTGGTCTCTATCGATAAGTCACGGCAGGACACTAAATTCGGTTTAACTCACGAATTACGAAGCAAGGACTGAAAATCGTTTTTTCCGACCGATTTAACACCGAAAAATCTGCGGGCTTTCAGCGCTGAAAAGATTTTTATCGAGAAAACGGAGTAAAAAATCGGCAAAAATCGAAAATAATCTAAAACCGCGATTTTTCGCCGATTTTTCGACGCTCGCGCGCGACGCTACCGAGCGCCATTTAGGGCGATAAAATCGGCGATTTATTGCCGATAAATTGAAAAATTGCCGATAAATCGATGATTTTTTGGCCTTTTCGGAAAACATGATGATTCGACCGTATTGTTTCCTCGCTTTTGATCCAACTGGCCCGTATTTCATTCCGCCTTTGAAGAATCCAACATCTATATTTTGATCCAACTATCGATTTTGTAATCAAACTTCATCTAATCTATTAATGATTTAACAAATATATGATGATCCAATGATCAGATTTAAACCAAAATCAAATCCAACAGTTAGAAATAAATCACAACGGTTTTTTTTGACAATCTAATGGCTATTTTGACTCAAAAAAATTCTATAAATATCCCTAAAATCATACACTTTCATTACAAACTCATCCATCCACATCTAAGCTCCATTTCACTCTCAAATAATTTTTCTTTGTTCTTTATCCTAATTTTTTGGAAGATCTTTATGAATTAAGGTATGTTTCTTTGTTCATTAATTTTGTTTTTATGCATATTTTATTTAGTTTTATTTTGGTGTTGAAGTAGTTTATAATATATATTTTTATAATATAGTTTTATTTTAGTTTTATAATTTGATAATACTATTGTTTAAGTTTTAGTTAATTAATTATATTAGTTATTTAGTTAATAGTTATTTTAGTTATATAATGTTTGGAAACTTACTATATTTACTATAAATTTATTTTAGTTATATAATGTTTGAAATATTTTTATACTATAATCTATATTTATACTATAGTTTTATTTTAGTTTCATTTTGGATAACATAATTTTTTAGTTAATTAATTATATTATTTATTTAGTTAATAGTTATTTTAGTTATATAATGTTTCAAATTTAGTTATTTACTATAATCTTATTTTAGTTATATAATGTTTAAAACATTTTATACTATAATCTATATTTTTATACTATAGTTTTATTTTAGTTTCATTTGATAATATACTTTAGTTAATTATTTATATTATTTATTTAGTTAATAGTTATTTTAGTTATATACTGTTTAAACTTAGTTAAGCTTACTTTCTTATAATCTTATTTAGCTATATAATGTTTGGAAATATTTTTATACTATAATCTTATTTTTAGTACTTGAAATATATTATTTACATGCATATTTTATTTTTAATGTATCTTAGTTTTAATTTGGTTTAATTTGATAATAATAAAATTGCTAGATAAATGTTTGGAAACTTAGATATTAAACATCTCAATATTTCGTAATTTGAAACATATTACTTACATTAAATTTTTAGTTATACTTATATAATGTTTGAAACTTAGATTTTAGACATATTTAATGTTAGAAATTTAGATTCCTTTTAGATATCTTAATGATATTATTAAGCTAGATATCACAAGTTATAAATCCTTAGATCTTACTTTTATGTTAAATTACATATATAATGTTATTATAATGACATCACATACAAAGATCACACTCGATTTGAATTTTATTTTCAATAAAATCACATGTGTTTATAGAATGGCTAGTGGTGTCAGGAGGCCGAGAGATCCCGTATTTAAGGTATCATGCGCGACCTTCGAGGGACATAAAAATGGAACAATTTGTAATTATCAGGGTTTAAGATAAAAGTCACGACCATCGCTTTAAAGTTTCATTTGTCACATACGGATCCCCATTCAAATACTAAGAAGTGTCCAAATGTGCCGCCCGAAGTAAAACAATAAATGAAACAACTTTTAGAACAGAAAGGTAAATCAAAAGCAAAAAAAGCAGCTGATATGGAAGAAATTCGAGCTGAATTACGAGGCACAATGGGAGGAAAACATGATAGTCTCATTGATGAAGATGATAAGGAGGAGGGTGATGAGGATGTGCATATGTATCTGGCTGACATGCACCCCGATGAACAAGATGAATATCGAGAAGGCGTTTAAAACACAAAAGCTAGTGAATGGAATTAGATCGTGTCAGCAGATTTATGAGAGGCAAAAGAAAATAGGAAATCTTATACCTAATTCATTTTTCACATAATTATGTATAAAATAATGTAAGTTGATTTTATTTTTTTTGCATAATTGCAATAGGTGAGTCTTCACAGCCAGGTGATCCATCAAGACCTATACAAAGATCACAAAGTGTTCGGCATACAGATCCATCACCGCTAATTGCACCATCATTATACAAGTCTCCGGCTGCAAAACAAAAAAGCCTAAAAAATATGTTCAAATGTGGTTCAATCAAGGAAACAATGGGACGACATTAATTAGTAAGTTCTTCATATATGAAAGTGTTCCACCTCAGTGTTTACCGCACCATTTTAAGAACATGATTCGCAATAACAAGTGTGGTTTTGGTTTAATTATATAATATGTTTTATAATATGATCTCTATATGAAATATGTTTTAATAATGACATTATTATCTCCATATGAAATATGTTTTAATAACCAAATTTTCCTTTGAATTATTATATGTAGGGATGGCACTGGAACCACCATCTCCGTGATGAAATCAAAAGCAAGTACTTGAAATGGAGTATAAAGACATGGAAGCTTGCGTCAACTTACAAAGAGAGAAATGGGAGACATATGGATGTACAATTATGTGCGATGGATGGACCGGACCAACTAAATTGAGCATAATTAATTTCATGGTATATTCAAAAGGAAGCACAATTTTTCTCAAATCTGTTGATGCATCAAATAAGATTAAAGACAAAAATACATATATGGTTTGTTGAATGACGTTATCAAGGAAGTTGGAGAAGAAAATGTGGTTCAAATTGTACGTATAATGGATCAAGATTTAGAAAGCGAGAAAGTTGTCGATGAAGAAATACAATCTGTATTGGACTCCATGTGCAGCACACTACATTGATTTAATGTTTGAAGACATTGGTAAAAGGGATAGTATTGCTCAGTTGATCAGGAATGGCCGAAAGATAACAAACTTCATTTACAATCATGGTTGGTTGGTTGCAAAAATGCAATAGGTATGTGGTGGAGATATCGTGCGTCCTGGAGCAACAAGATTTGCAACAAACTATATTGCCCTTGATAGTCTTCTAAAAAAGAGGGTTGATTTGAAGAAAGTCTTTATTAGTAATGAATGGTCATCTCTGCCAATATTGAAAGAATTTATGTTTGATCATCAATACTGGGAGAAGGTGGAGAAGCTTAGTGTCCATCTATGAGGCACTATACACAAAGGTTACTCATCGTTGATTCAAGTCGTCCTTAACCATGCCATTTGTCTACGAAGGTTTATTCGATTGATTTAAGGCAATTTAGATCGACTCAAAGTTAAAGAGCTGGTGAAACTTGGTCATCGCAGATCGCCGATAGAACTCTTAAGCATCCTCTTCATACAAAGAGGTAATCCACCACATCCTCTTCGCATATTCACATTTAATATTATGTTTATATTATTATCGCATACTAATTCTCAATAACTATCATAAGATACTATCTTAAATCTTAAATTTTCAATATTAACTTTGAGTCGTTCTAACCCTAAGCTACTTCAAGTCGTTTCATGATGTTTTTTCTAAATTAGACCATAATGTCAAGGCCTTTGTAATTTTTTAAATGAGGTAAATTAATGAGTTTCTAATTCTAATTAATTGATTCAATTTCGATTTTATTTTAGATTTTTTGACATTTTGGAATTGCGTTATATTATTCCGTGATGCAAAAAGGATTTGGTGATCAACAATAGCGTCAAGATCAAAATGGTTCCCGGTGAGTGCACTCTCATTATAAGTAAATTTTATAACTATTTTATTATTATATATTGAATATAAGTAATTTTTATTGGTAAAACAATGGTGGTTTTTGATGGAAATCACGCCCAATAATATTAAGGAGTTTGCTCTTAAAGGTTCTTTCCCCAAACCGCATCATCTCAACAAATTTCAGAAAGAAATTGGAGCACATTTGCTCTAATTCATACTGCCAAACAAAGAAATCGGCTTGCTTATCCTAGGCTCCAACAATTGGTTTTTTGTTATTACAATTGAAACTAAAGATCTCGTGATACGAGGCAGACTGATAAAGTCATTTCGAGAATTATTTTCTCGATTTACTTGAAATTTCAGCCAGCTTGGTGAAGAAGAAGAATCAACTATTTCAATGGGTTAGACCTCTCCATTTAGATTATGAAGATGGAAACTCGATCCACGACTCGCATACGTTCGAGAAACAAAGTAATGTCGAAATTTCTGGCTTATCTCAAGTTAAGTTCATAGTGAAAGTTTTAGTCAAAACACGAGGGACGCATTTCAACCCATTGTTACTTCTCGACCCTCTTTTGATTCAAGTGTTGAACATAGTAGTAGATCAAGTTTTGCTGGTACTTCTACTACAGGTTATGATGGCTCAAGAGGAGAGGGGACCAATGATGGTAGTGATACCGAAACAGATGCCACGGGATATCAGCATCCACAACAAAGTTACCATCCATCGAGCCAATCTCAACTGAAGATGATTTCCCCCACCATGCTACATAAGATGAAGACCACTCGTCTAGGAGAGCCAGCCGTGCATCGAGCCATTGGAAAAAGTCATATGTAGGAAGACAACAAAGGATGACACCATACAATGAGGATTCGCTTTCGGCCAGTTTTGAGTCCATGAGTATTGGAACTCAATTCATTGATTCATCGAATGAGGGCAACATATTTCCTCCTTATACAATGAGTTATGGTCAGCCTTCTTCACATCCTTCATGTTCTATTGGTGAAGAATATGGAATGGTTAACTATCCTCATGATCCACAAATGTCATTCCAAATTTCATATCAAATGCAAGAAGGATTTCAAACGAGCATGTGGGTGAACCCCGAACTTCCTATCCATTGCAGAGGCTGTGAGTAGGAGCTGGCCATATTTACGCATGGCATGTTCAAGTTACAATCAATATTATTGCAACACCATGTCTTCGTATGAATATTATCTTCATCAAGATGGGATCCCTTCGCCAAATAATGTAATGAGCCGCACCTAGCCTTCATTTTGGCTTTAAAATGACTATTGTGATGTAATTTCGATAAATTATAATGAATATTGTCTTCAACAACAAGTGTATATTTGCTTATTTTATGCATTTTTTATAGTTCAACAAAGTATTTCCATGAATTTCAAAGTATTTTTGTTAATTTTTGCATTACCGATATTTTTGTCAAAATATCCACCGATATTTTCCGATATTTCCTATATTTCCGTAAAATTCAAGTACCGATATATCCGTAATTACCGATATTTTGTTCCTTGTCATGAAGTATGATGGGTCTCGAAGCATGCAACAACATATCCTTGATATGACTAATATTGCAGCAAGACTTACGACTCTGGGTATGAAAGTTGATGACTCCTTTCTGGTACAGTTCATTACGAACTCATTACCTCTAGAGTATGGGCCTTTTCAAATTAACTATAACATTATGAAGGATAAGTGGGATGTTAATGAATTGGCTAGTAAGATTACTCAAGAGGAAACGAGACTAAGAACACAAGGAGTTCATTTCGTAAACCTAATGGGTCAAGGAGCTGGCAAAGTTTTCAAGCCAAAATGTAAAACCCGAGAAAATTCTAATTTTTTGAAAATGTAAATGGTATTTCGATCAAAATCTGTAATTTTTCTGTAGATTCTGATGACGAATTGACTTCACTGGCTGAATTGTCTCAAAATCTAGCTACTAATGAGAATTTCGAGATAATAAATTTTTACGCTTTTCGAGGCAATCTGACGGTAACGCGCGGGACACTTGCATGTTGAAATGCGCGACCAAGAGATACCACGGTCATGTGCGTAAATAGTCAAACCAGATATTTCAAGTAGGCTCCATCGTGATTAGTAAGATTCCTAATTGATGCAACCGTTAGGATTTCGGATAGCGACGCCACAGAATCCGCCGAATCCAAACGACAATCGATACGCTGTCGAGAACACCCTTCTGACTGCTGACCCAACTGGGTCAGAGAGGGGGAAGGAGCAAACCATGAAACATGAGAGAGAAAAGAGAGGGATTTTTAGAGAGAGAAAAGAGAGGGATTTTTAGAGAGAGAAAATGTACTTTCTCTCTAGAATTCCCGGAGATCGGACCGTCGATTCCCGACAAGCCAAGAGGCAAAGTTGCTCTATGCTGCAAGGGCTAACATGGCACTGTTTCGTGGAGTTTCACAACTCCCGGATTAAAAATTCTCCATCATTTATTTTCTACTTAAGAGAGCCATTAAATGGTTTGGATTTCGTATGAGGTCGTGAGAGCCGCTTGACACCCCAAAATCGACTCAATGTCGGAATTTTTTTGGGGTAGTTTCTGACGCGCTCCATCGATGTTCGCTAAGACTATTAAAATAGTCCGGTTGATGGTTGACTAAAATTGTCCATGGAAATTGCTTGAAAATATCAAGTAAAATGAATGGCTTGGAGTGTGTGCGGAAAGGAATTGTTAATGCATGGACTTTAATATGTTAACATGATGTTTAAATTATGTGAAATATAATTGTGTGTGAGCCATTGGAAATTAAATTGTTTATTAGCCCATGTGAGCTAATTTTGATGTTATTGCTATAAATAAATAACATGTGGTTAGTATGTAAATTTTGTTAATATGCATGATCGGAGTATATCGCATGTGTTGTATGAAATGACATAATGCATTTCATATGACGGTAAACTCTGGTAACAATAGGTGAGTGCATGACATGAAAGAAAAAGGAAAATGGTTGTGAAAGGAATTTCAAAGGAAGATTTCCGAAGAATTGCCTTGGAGAGTTGTCCAACAGTTCACATCGGAGAGGCCCATGACTGTTTCAGAGAATTACCCAGCAATTTACCTTAGAGGGTCAGTTCAACAGGATTTTACTAAAATCCCTAGATTATGTTTTCAAGAACAAAACCTTTTGTTTTAAAAAACAAGGTTTTCTCACACTTAGCTAGCATGCGTGAGTAGAATGTCGAGGCTCTAAGTGGGAAGTATGGAAATTACATTCTCATCCATTTCATGTAGACATTTGAGTAGGAACATATATGTTTTTCTTGAATGTTGGTTTGTCATTGCATGAGCACTTAGGTGGGGAGTAACCCATGTAGAAGATTATCACTATCATATTGCTCACTCCCACAGGTCCCCTAGGTAATAGTGGAGTGTTCTAAGATTCAAGCCATTAGAGGCCACTGAGAAGAAAAGTCGACATGTGGCTTTGATATATATTTTGAAAAACATGTATTATAATTTTAATTTTGATATATGTTTTGATTAAGAGTGATGTAACAACTCTAAAAACTATTGTCATATAGTTGGATATATTTTGGTGAGTATGTTGTGTAGGCCAATGTGGCCATTTTTACTCATGTATGAGTCTCATGATATGAGATACACAGGTTTTCCATAGGTTGACGGTGGTCAACGGGGACCCCCGGGAAATGGGGCGTAACATAAAATCCAAAAAATTTAAGAAGAAAGGATTTGCTAAAATTACTAAGGTCACTAATGATGAAAAGAAGGGAAAGAAGGTAGATAAATGTCATTTCTATAAGAAGGAAGGACATTATCTAAAAGATTGCCTGAAATGTAAAGCATGGTTAAAAAAGAAAGGTATATTCAATGATTTTGTATGTTTCGAATCAAACTTATCTGAAGTTCCTTCTAATACTTGGTGGTTGGATTATGGTGCCACTACTCATGTTTCCGATACGATGCAGGGATTCCTTACATTCCAGAGCACAAACCTAAATGACAATTTCTTATTTGTGGGTAACTGAATGAAGGCATGGGGACTTATCGTCTTGTTTTCAATACTGTATGTCACTTGGATCTATTACAAACTCTTTATGTTACTTCACTTTCTAGAAATTTAGTTTTTGTATCAAAACTTGATGTTATTGGGTTTACTTTTAAGATTGGAAATGGATGTTTCAATTTATTTAATAAAAATGATTCCCTTATTGGTTTAGGAATCCATATGGATGGTTTATATTAATTGAAGCTTGATGTTAATTTCTCTACATCCCTGATGTGTGTTCATTAGATTATTGGAATTAAGCGTAGTATAGTAGTAAACTACGCACTTATGGTATCTTGTTGAGTCATATATCTAAGGAAATATTGCAAAGATTAACTAAAGAATGAATTTTGCAAATATTGAGTTCAGCGATTTTGGATTTATATGTGGATTGCGTGAGAAGCAAACCAGACATAACAGAGAAAAGAGCCACAAGTAATAAAACTTTGAAATAATACACACCGATATATGTGGACCTTTTGATGTTCCATCTTTTAATGGAGAAAAATATTTTATTACCTTTATAGATGATTTTTCATTTTATGGATATGTCTATTTGCTTAAAGAAAAATCTCAAGCTATAAATGCCCTTGAGGTGTTTGTTAATGAAGTTGAGAGGTAACTAGACAGAAAGGTGAAAATAGTAAAGTCCGATAGAGGTGGTGAATATTATGAAAAGTATGATGAATATGGACAAAATCCAAGTCCATTTGCAAAGTTCCTTGAAAGACATGGCATATGTGCACAACATACTATGCCAAGCACACCTCTCAACAAAATGGTGTGGCTGAAAGGAGAAATAGAACATTAATGGATATGGTTAGGAGTATGATGAGTAATTTCTCATTACCCAAACCCTTGTGGATGTATGAACTTAAAACTGCAGTGTATTTGTTAAATAGGATTCTTAGTAAGGTAGTTCCCAAAACTCCTTTTAAGTTATGGACTGGAAGGAAACCTAGTTTGAGACACTTGCATGTTTGGGGTTGTCCAATAAGCACGAGTATATAATCCACATGAAATGAAATTAGATTCTCGAACTGTAAGTGGTTACTTTATTGGTTACCCAGAGAAATCCAAAGGGTATAGGTTTCTTGTTTTAAACCATAGTTACAGAATTATTGAAACGAATGTGCCAAATTTGGTAAGGGAATGGGTGAGTTAGTGGGAGTGCTAACAAACAAATTGTGGATATCAATAAAATAAGGGTTAATGTTTCATTACCTATAAACATTTCTACATCCACAATTGTTCCAAATGTTGTTCCAGAATTGCAAGAACAAAACAATGGTGAACAACATTTGAATGAAGAAGCACCACAGGAAGAACCTAACCCACCACAAACTGACATAAATGAATCAAGAGGAATAACCTTAAATATATTTGTAAGGGTAAGGAGGTTAGCTATTTCAGATGATTATGTGGTTTATTTGCAAGAGTCAAATTATGATTGTGACATTGATAATGATTCTGTTTCGTTTTCACAAGCCATTAACAATGATAAGTCTGATAAATGGATTGATGCTATGAGAGAAGAATTAAAATCAATGACTCAAAACAATGTTTGGGATCTTGTCGAATTGCTAAAAGGTTCAAAACGAGTTGGATGTAAATGCGTTTTTAAGACTAAACATGACTCAAATGGTAATATCGAACGATGTAAAGCTAGACTTGTTGCCAAGGGTTATACTCAGAAAGACGACATTGATTATAAATAGACATTTTCACTTGTTTCAAAGAAAGATTCATTAAGAACCATTATGGCTTTAGTAGCTCAATATGATTTAGAGTTATAGAAAATGGATGTGAAAACAGTCTTTATCAATGGAGATCTAGAGGGGGAAGTTTATATGGATCAACCTGATAGTTTTTCCATAGAAGGAAACAATCACATGGTGTGTAAACTTAAGAAATCAATATATGGACTTAAACAAGCTTCCAGACAACGATATTTTAAGTTCAATGATGTTATCACCTCTTTCGGTTTTCATGAAAACACTGTTGATCGGTGCATTTATAGAAAGATCAGCGGGAGTAAGTTTATAATCTTAGTTCTATATGTTGATGATATTTTGCTTGCTGCTAATGATTTAGGCATCTTGTATGAGACTAAAGATTTTTTCTCTAAGAATTTTGAAATGAGAGAGATATGGGAGAGGCATCCTATGTGATTAAAATTTCTATATTAGAGAAGAGATCCCTGGATTATTTAGGGTTTGTCTCGGAAAGCTTATATTGAGGAAATTCTTGGGAGATTTAATGAATAATTGTTATTGAATTGTTATCCATTACGGAAAGGAGATAGTTAGTCATTGCAATGTTCAAAGAATGATGTGGAATGTAAGGAAATGGAACATATTCCATATGCTTATGTCGTTGGTAGTTTGATGTACTTGCAAACTTATATGCGATATTAGCCATTAGTTGGAATGTTGTCTTTTATCAGTAATTCTAAATTGATCATTGGAAAGCCTCAAAAAAAAAGTGTTGAGATACCTTCAGGGAACTAAGGATTACATGCTCACATTTAAAAGATCTGATCAATTAGAAGTAATTGGATATATAGATTTAGATTTTGTTGGTTGTCTTGGGTAGAAGTCAACATTTGGACTATTTGTTCTGATGCGAAGGGCAATTTCATGGAAAAGTGTCCAAACAATCTTGTCATTCTTTGCGTCTACTTTGGAGAATTTGAGTTTGTGTAGCTTGTTATGTTTATGATTCATGCGTTATGGCTACGGAACTTTATTTCAAGACTTGGGGTTATCGACACCATTACCAAGCCGCTGAAAATTTATTGTGATAATTCCGCTGCAGTTTTCTTCTCTAAGAAAGATAAATATTCTAGAGGTGCTAAACACATGGAATTAAAGTATTTTTTTCCGTTAAAGAGGAGGTTCAGAAACATAGAGTATGTATTGAACATATTAGAACAGATCTCATGATCGCAAATCCTCTAACTAAAGGCTTACAACCAAAGACATTTAACGAACATGTATAGAGAATGGGTCTTGGTTGTACTAATGATTGATTATGATGTTGTTACAACACTCTTGGGCTCATTAATATGATATATTTATGACTTTATTAAGTTATTTCTTGGTCCTTATGTTTGTGTACACCTAATGATTTGAACAAAAAGTCAAGTGTTTTTTAAAACAATTAAGAGGACATTATGTTATTTATATATAACTTATGTGACCTAATATGATAAGTTACTAGTGTAGTAGTAAATGGAAGGAAGTACACAATTTGAAAGTGTATGACCACCATAACTCTCACTATGTGGTTTATTATGTTGAGGCTGATTATGACGAAATAATGGCACTATGAGATTTATTTTGTGCGCCTAATGATTACACTATTAAATGTTAGTGTTATGAATTGTCGGACAAAGTGGAAGAATGTTAGAATATGATCCAACACTCAAATGCCATATTTTAAAATTTAAATTAGTTTTACTAATTTAATTAAGTTTCCTATTTGGTTAACTGCTCCTATTTATTAGTGGAATAACTTCCACTATTTAAAAGTGAAATAACTGCTCCTATTTAATAGTGGAATAACTTCACTATTTAATAATGGATCAACTACTCCTATTTAATAGTGGAATAATTTAGTCATTGATTTTGGTATTTGATGGACATACCGGATTTATAATGATACACATATAAATTGGTCATCTCTTTGCCTATAAGAGTGAGCAAAATTCACAAAACGAACTTTTCCATCAAATTCTTTGCTACATGAGATTAGGATTAAGGGAGAGAAACTAATTTAAAATCAAAAGCCAATTGGATTCAATCCCCTATACAAAGATGGTTAATTCTGCATCAAATACGTACATTGATATATTTTATTTATTTGATAAATTATTTATTCAAGATCCAATAATTATTATGAAGTGTGAATATGGATATGATCGTGTTCTCTTAAAGAAATATTATGATCTACATGAGAGGACTTTTTAAAAAATGGACCTTAATAAGGGAAACCTTATGGAGAAAGAAGTTAAAGGCAAATCTGGCTTAAGGAAGGAAATGAAAATACTAGACTTTTTCATTGGTTGGCCAATGCCAGCAGGAGGAGAAAGCATTTGTTAAGGATAGAGGTTAATGGATGCTGGCTAAGAAACGAAGCTAGCTATGATAAACAAGGAGTAAAACCCGCAAATAAAGTTGCTCTGCATCCTTGGCCCAACAACAATAATAATCATTAATTAATAATTTCGGGTGTAATAGTTGCACAAACATAAATGTAATAAAATTATGATTATAAATAAATGAATAAAAAGTCATAACCTAATACAATATCTCCATTGCTAATTTGAATTAATTAAATTATTTTCCTTTTTTTAAAAAAAACCCTAATACAATGTAACAGAGTAAAGTTCTATTTTAAAATAGACTTAAGGTATATTTCTAAAAATTTTCTTCTTAAAATATTATTAAAAAATAATCAAATAAATACATAGGAATTATATGAGCACCAATACGAAGTTTTCAAATTAAATACATAATTACAACATAAAAACTGAAAATGTCAAGATAAAATTCACGAAGCCTATAATATAATATATAAAAATGGAATAAATATACAAATAAAATGATTATATACAAAGAGTGATTGCATCATTATTTTGAAAGTAAATCTAATTGCATAATTGAAATAATATTTGTATGTATAATAGTAAGTAGAGACATTAAATATACAAATAATATTGTTGTAAAAAAAAAACAAATAATATTAAGTATACAAAAATAATAATTAATTATCAATTACTTTTTTACGTGATTCAAAGTGTCATTAATTTGTTAGCATGAGTTTAATATCTTTATTGGAACATAATTTTCTTAAAAAAAAAAATACAAATACAAATTCATCCATCACGATGAAAGAAAAATGAAGGTGGCCATGGTTTTTACCATCGATGTTAGTCCACGGTTTTCAGCTTATAGGAAAACTTCGCCCCTTTTCTCTTCACACATCAACACCCTCTAATTTCTCCGATCATATCCACCTTTTCCTTCTACTTTTCTCTCTTCGATTTTCTTTAATTGTTTTTTCATTGAAGAAACCCCTAATTTTAAAGCCCTAACTCACTCAGCCATAACTAATTCAAGAAAACGCCACAAATTTTTCTTTCTCCCATTCTCTCAAGGCACTTTCGAAATCTATTCCCCACATCCATCTTTCAATTTTTCTCTCTTTGATTTTCTATGTTTTGATTCAAGACAACCCTAATTCAAAAGCCCTAACTCACTCAGGCTGATCCCCTAATTTTTTTTTGTTTTTGTCTTTGTGTTAGGAGGAGGTTTAGTTGATTATTGATGGACATAGAGGGTGTCAGTAGGGATCATTTATGGCAGCTTAGTCTTATTATTTTTTGATTTAATTTGTTTGGTTATTACTCTTGAGTCTCTGTTTAGGTGAAAAGATAAGACTTTTAAGGGTTGGGGCAGGTTGAAATTGTCTAATGAAAGCTTATTAGATTTTTAGATTTATGATTATGATTTTAACTTTTTTTTTTCTCTATTTTCACGTTGAGCAAAAGAGAAGATGATTTCATAGAATTCACGATAAGATACGAAATACATTCATGGGGAAAAACTTCCAAAGAAGTTGAGGTACAATATAATAAGAGAGAACCAAATCAAAATTTTATGAAAGAAGTAGACCCGAAAGCAAATCTAGAGTGCTATTCGGATAAACAAATGGATGCAAATACTGTGTCAAAATTTAGTAATATTTGGTTAAAAGACCTCAAATATGTTAAAATTTGTAAATCTAACATATTTTTGTGTTTTTCCTTGTAAATTGACTCATTATGAATAAAAATGTCTTTTATCATTTCATATATTTACATGTATTTTTAAAAATAAAAGTTTATTTTTGCAAGAAAAAATAAGATATTTTGTCAAAATAGGGACAAAAATTGATGAAAGTGTTATAAAGAATGAAGAAAGGAAGAGAGAAAATGTAATGACCCGTACCAAATAATACAAGTTGAAACGTGTTTGACCAAAGTTGACTAGGTTTGACCAACGCTTAGTGGGTTGACCAAGTTGACTTTTCCGAGAATGAATAATTTTTGGGTTGGTAAGGCCTTTATTTTGTAGGCCTGGTCGATGCGAGTTCATAGACGGGCGGAACGTCATAATCCGACTTACGGATAAAAAGTTACAACTATTAGAAGTTCAATAGTAGCACTTTATCAGTGTCCAAATTCTGCCCGGGATTTTTACCCGAAATCTACCCTAGACCCTATATAAACATAGTTTGGGATTCCAAATGAAACCACAGCCCCAGGCCTTTTGAACTCAAAAACCCTAGGAGGAGCTCCAAACCGAAGCAAAGTTGGACCTTTTGCTCATTAGAGAGTCGTGAGAGATCGGACAGACAGAGACACCGGCCACTAGCTACCGCAGCGCCCGGACAAGTCTGCATAACCTCGGACCAGTCCACCCAGCGACCAATTCTGACCACCGCGCTTCTCCGGACGCGCCGGATCGGGCGGCGACGGCGGCCACCGTGTCAGCCGGGTTGTTCTTGACTTTTCGGCCATTTCCGGTATTTTCGGCCCGCCCGGCAGCTCATTTCCACCATTTTTGGACCGCCGAACTCATTTCGTGGTCCCTTTGCGAATTCGCACGTTTGGAAGTTACAACGAAAGCGAAATCGGCGAGAGTTAGTCGGGTTTCGGCCACCACGGTATTGGACTGAGGTAATGCGTACTAATGAGTTCACGGTCTCTTAGGCTTTCCACATTGATATGTGGTTTGTAAATTTTGACGTCAGTTGGGTTAGTTTTCCATTTTTAGGTTGTTTCTTACTACCGAAATGTTCGGATCCAGCCAGAGTACCAATTGGTCAAATCTGCAAAATTGAAGTTGTATTATGAAATTGGATGTTTTTAGAATTATCGACGGTTCTAATTTCGAGAAATAGCTCCCTGTGGGCAAAGCCCCCAATTTGCATCGTCTCATAGGGCACACATTGTGTAATTGGACATGTCGGAGTTCAATTAGGATGATCTCATAGTTCTAATGTTGTTCTAAGGCCTCAGAATATTCCAAATGTCGTTGGTTCAATTATTGGAGCTCTAAGTGGTATTTTATTTATATACATATGACTCACGCCGAAAGTGTGGAGACGATTCATAAGGATGCATCGAAAGGCTCAGAGTCACGCGAGTGGTTTATATGTTTTTTTTTTTTAAAAATACTTAGTATTATTACGATAAGATATTTGTGGTTTGTTATTTCATATATATCGCCATCAAATGGTTGGTTGCATATAAATGTGATTATCGGTCTTATATAAAACAAGTTAACATTTCATGTGAATTTTTGTCAACATTTTCTACCGTTAAGTTGTACTGCTTCGGGTGATTCTGCATTTGTGGATATTTTGGGCATGATTGGCTCAACCCCCTTGAGAAATTATTGATTTATGAAATGGATTTTGAAATATATGTGTTTAATAAATGGTTAAGGAATATGGCTATCGAGGTATTGTTCAAATTTCACATGAATCAGAAACTAAAGATCTTCAATGTATGCGGATTGAGTCATGGAAAGTAAGTTAATAAATTTCTAACCTAAGATGTGGTGACGCTTGGGAAAGGCACACATGAGTAAGGTCGAGTCGAGGTTACAAGGTGATGTACCATATCAGACCGATATCGGGTCTTCGTTGATTATATTGTAGTACATCGATTGCCACGTGTCGTGAGGTCGGGTCTTCTATCCAACGGGTCATATATTAATTCCACGAATCGCGGAGGTCGGTTTGACCCGACGCTTAACAGTTGCCACGCTGCCGTGAGGCCGCTTGACCCGACACCCGCCATTAGCTGCCACGCTTGCCGCGGAGGTCGGCTCGACCACTACTTGGTATTCCTCGGTTTTGCCACGGTAACGTGAGGCCTGGCTTGACCGACGCTTGGTATTCTCGGGTTTGCCACAGAACGCAGGTCGGTTTAACTCACTTCCGGCTTGGTATTCCTGGTTTGCCACGGTAACGTTGAGGCTTTTCCGGCTTGACCCGACGGTTTGGTATTCTGCTTTACACAAGGACGTGAGGTTGGGTTTAATGTGACGGTTTAGGATGGATACATAGTATGGTATGATGTTGATTAGATGCCAACTTGCCGTGAGGCTCGGATTACCAATTTCGCTTAGGATGGGTACATGGTGTGGTACATCGTTAGTGTATATGGTATGAAATATCGTTAGTGTATAAGGTATGATACATCGAGCATAGGGTATGGTACATATAGCCGGGTTTTTATGGTACTTGCATTGTTGGTTTAAAGTAAGACGTGACTCCTTTCAATAGTGATGATTTTGTATTTTCCATAATTCACTTGTACAACATGACGCTCATATGTTTTATGCATCAATTATCTATGTGGTGAATAGATTCAGCAGGTTCTTGATAATGCAAAGGAGTTAACTTATTGAGCATGACTTCTTATTGTCGGGGGTTTTGGTAAAGTCAAGTTTCAGGAAATGTTTGCTAAACGGGGAACGTTACAAAAGAGTGGACGGAGGTCTCAGAGAAGAAAATTTCAAAAAATAAAACATTATTTTCCATATAAATTATGCGCCACCATTGAGATTATTTTCATCGTTTATCGCTTTTTAAATCGTTCCTAGTCCCGCATCAGAGAGCTTACCTCGCACCGCACTCAACATCGGTGCTCGCTCACACAACACTTACTCCATCCTTCCCCGGCTCTCGGGGATTGTCGGGACCTATTTATTTTTTATCTTGTAATCCTAAATTCGGAAAATACTTTAGAATGTCTAACATTGTGTGGTTAAACCATGAACTTTTTTTTTGTATGTTAGGTTACGACCTACCTTAGATGCCTGGCTGTGGATTTATATATATACTGGGAGGTATTATAGTGCTGCATAGCCCATTTCCTTTAGGTGGGGCCTTCAGGCATTCCCGTAGATCAGATCGTGGACACTAGTGTGACCACCCGGTACCCCGACAGCATCCGGCCTGGCCCGTCGCCTGCACGAGCCGTGCTTCGATCCCTGACCGGGTCAGGGTCGTTTGATTTCTCTCCGCATCCATGCAGATGTTTACTTCCTAAGGGTCGCTCGTGGCTCCTACCATATAGTTGACACTGTGAGCGACGAAGCAAGAATGCAGGATAAATTGCAAGAAAGGAGACTTTCTCAGATGTGTTCCCTGACGATCTTCCAGGTCCACCTCCTAAACGAGAGGTAGATTTTCCCATTGATTTGGTCCCCTGGTACGACTCTATTTCCTTACCACCCATAGAATGGCAACTCAAATTTGAGCCGAAGAATCAAGGCCCGCCTACAAGAGCCGGTGGACGGGGGATTTATTAGCCCAAGATTTCACCTGGGAGTTCGGGCATATTTGTGAAGAAGAAGGATGGTACTGGAGGTTGTGTATAGACTACGCATGGGCTGGAATAAGGTCACCATTCGGTAACAAATATCCTTCATTTCTAGGATTGATGATTTATTTGACAAATTTGTAAGGCGAAGTGTTCTCCAAGATCGACTTGAGGTCAGGGTACCATCGCTTATGATTGGGAACCGACATTCTCAAGACAAAGATTCAGACGCAGATATGACATATGAGTTTCTAGTGATGTGCCTTCGGACTTACCACGCCTAAATAAGCTTTCATGCAGGATCCGATGAATCGGTTTTCCGTCCATTTCAGATCGCTTCTTTGTCATCGGTTTCCTCAGCCGACGACATCTTAAGCGGTACCTCGGTTTAGTCGGGAGCATGAGAGACATTGTCATTGTGTCGGCACTTTGAGGCAAGACGCCAGGTGTTTAGTTAAATGAGTTTGGTCGAGTCGCAGGGGATTTCGGGCACGTGATTTCACGATGGCATTTATGTGGACCCCGTAAAGTAGAGGCTGGTGGCAACCGGGGAACAACCAACTACTTGGATGGCGCTGAGTTTCAGATTGGGCTAGTATTATCGCAGTTCATAGAAGGGTTCTCAAAATAGAAGGACCACTTCAATCGCTTGACTAGAAAGGGGTAAAATTCTGAGCGGACCAACAAGTGTGGAGGAAAGCTTCCAAACATCAAGGAGAAGTCGGACATCGCCTCGTGGTTGGACAAGCTGCCAGGGCAAACGAGGGATTGAAGTTTACGCCGATGCTTCATATCGTGGTTTAGGTTGCGCAGCTGGATGCAACATAAGAGTTGTGGCGCATACCTCCGCACAGCTTGAAGAACACACAATTATCCTACCCATGACTTGAACTCGCAGCATTATTCGCATTGGAAACATGAGGCATTACTAGATGATATCGTAGCCAACATTTACCCACCATAGATCTCTAACATTTGTTCAAATCTTAGTTATTAAACTTAAGAAAAGATAGGATGAGTTACCTAAGATTTATGATCAGACTATTAATTACCATCCAGTAAGGCTTAATGTACATGATGCCTGAGCGTAAAGTTTACTGTGCTCTTCGTTTATACGCAGACCATACTGTCTGGTTGATGGCCTAATTGCGTAGAGTTTGGGTGTTCAAAGAAATGCATGTTTCGAGCATTGGCCACCTTCCTACTACGACCGATACTTGTTAATCAAATTCTTGAGGCACAACTAGAAGATCCCTATTTGATGAGCATGAGAAGAAAGGTCGAAGAAGGGCAACAGTCGGATTTTGGTATTAGAAACGATGGAGCCTTGGTGATTGGTTCTAGACTTCAGGTTCCAAACAGCCAGGAGTTAAAAGGGCAGATATTGGGGGAGGCCCATAGTTCCGCTTATGCTATGCACCCCGTAGTACCAAGATGTACCAGGACGCCGAAGGAGTATTATCGGGTGGTCGGATGAAAAGAGGTCGCCGAGTATGTATCCAAGTGCTTAGCTCAACAAGTAAAGGCAAGACAAAAGCCTTCCCTGACTTCTCGCAGCCCCACCATTCCAGAATTGGAAATGGGAGACATCACAATGGATTTTGTTATTCAAGCCCTTCCTACAACCCGTGAGACATGACTAAGATTCGGGTAGTAGGTTGATCGACTCACCAAGTCCGCATTTCACCTATTCGTGAGAGTTTCCTCAGAACTAATGAATTTTATGAGTCATAGTGAGTTTGCATAAAATTAAAGGTCGATCATCTCTCGATAGAGACCCACGATTCACTCGAGATTTGAAGAGACGATTGAAGAACTAGGTGTCAGTTGAATTGAGTATTTGCTTCACCCTCGACCGATGGACAATCCGAGAGACTATTCAAACTTTGAAGATATGTTGAGACTATGTGACATAACTAAAGGACATTGGAATGAATATCTACCTTCGCAGAGTTCACTTATAATAACAAATATCACCAAGCATTGAGATGTCACCTTACGAGGTTTCAGATGGGAAACAATGTCGCACTCCCTTATGTTGGAATGAGACTGGCGAAAGAAAATTACTAGGTCCTGAGATTGTACAGGCGACTTTTATGGACAGTTAATGTTATACGTGCCAAGTTGAGCAAAACAGATAGGCAAGAGCTATGCCGATAAGCCGAAGAAAGGATCTTGAATTGAGGTTGAAGATCGAGCATTCAAGCCTCTCCCCGGGAAGGGCGTGGCACGCTTGGAAACAGGGCGCTGTCCCCTACATCGGACCCCATCATGAGAGGGCAGGGTCCGAAGGCTTATAACCAGACTCTACCTGAGGAACTTTCTGAGTCCATAATGTGTTCCACATCCCATGCCACGTTAAGATATCCCAGATCCTCACATGTGCTGAGGCAATTTAGATTGAACCGAGGGAGACTTATCCTATGAGGAACAACCAGTGCAGATTCTGGGTAGGGAAGGAAGGAGCCGCATCAAGACCACATCCTTAGTGAAAGTCCTTGAGGAACCAACTAGTCGAAGAGGCGACTGGGAGCTGGAGGATCCAACATGAAATTAATAATTCTCATCCTTTCAGATACAGTAACAATCAGACTAAATTCTTTTTTTTTAGGGTAGATTGTAAATGACCCTGCACTAAATAATACAAGTTGAAACGTGGTTTGACCAAGTTTGACCAAAGTTGACTAGGTTTGACCAACGCCAGTGGGTTGACCAAAGCTGACTTTTTTTCAAGAATGAATAATTTTGGCCGATTTCCAAGGCACTATTTCGTGAGGCCTCTGCCGATGCGAAAGTTCATGTGACGGCAACGTCGCCAATCCGACTTACTTTGATAAAAAGTTACAACCATAGAAGTTCAACGAGCACTTATCGTTGTCCAAATTGGTCCGGATTTCAACTAAATTGACCTTGTAGACCCTATATAAAACATAGTTTGGGATTCCAAATGAAACCCTAGCCCCCAAGACACTTTTTGAACTCCAAAAACCCTAGGAAGGAGCTCTCCAAACCGAGAACCGAGTTGGACCTTTTGCTCATTAGAGAGCCGTGAGAGATCGGACCAGACGAGACACCACCGGCCACCCCAAAGCTACACGCGCCGGACAGAAGGTGCGCAACCTCCGGACGGTCACGCCGGCCACCACGGCCACCCCGGCCGCCCTGACTTCCGTGCCCTGATCGGGTCGGCCGACAAGGCGGGCCACCGTGATCGCTGACCTGTTTGACCCGCCATTTCCGCCACCCATAGCTCATTTGCACCATTTTGACCCCGAACTCATTTCGGTCCTTGCGCATTCCACACCGTTTGGGAAGTTACAACGAATCCAATCACCAAGGTTAGATCGGGTTTTCCTACTACCACAGCTGACTCATTGACTGGAGGTAATACTTTAATCGAGTCTTCTTGGTCTCTTCGGGCTTTCCATTGATATGTGGTTTGTAAATTTTGGATCGCCGCTTGGTTAGTTTTCCATTTTTGTGGTTGTCGCAATCACCAAATGCTCGACCAATGAGAGTACCAATTGTCAAATCTGAAAATTGAAGTTGTATTAGTGAAATCGATGTTTTTAGAATTATCGGACTGCCCACTTAAATTAGCCCTGCAAAGGAAAAGCCCCAATTCGTATCTAGCCTATAGCAATACTGTGTAATTGACATGTCTGAGTTCAATTAGGATGATCTCATAGTTCTAAATGTTGTTCTAGTCTAGGATATTCAAATGTCGTTGGTCTCAATTATTGGAGCCTATGGTATTTATTTATATTACAAGCACTCACGCCGAGCTGGGAGACGCATCCGCTTAAGGACAAGATCGAGCTGTCTCAGAGTCATGAGTGGTTTATGTTTTTTTAAAAACGTTGGGGTATTGGTTACTTGTTATATATTTGTGGTTTTTTATTTCATATATACTGTTTTAATAAATGGTTGGCTGTATATAAATGTGGTTATCTGCCTTATATAAAACAAGTTAACATTTCATGTGAATTGTCATCATTTTCACCGTTGGAAGTCAGATCGGTTTCGGGTGATTCGTGGTATTTAGATATTTTGGGCATGTAGATTGTTTAACCCTGAGAAATTATTGATTTATGAAATGGATTTTGAAATATATGTGTTTAATAAAATGGTTATGAATATATCACGAGGTATGCTGTTCAAATCTAATACGGAATTGAGAAACTAAAGATCTTCACGTAGTGGATTGAGTCAGGGAAAGTGTTACAAATTTAACCTAAGATGCGGTGACGTTGGGAAAGGCACACATGAGTAAGGTCGAAATGAGGTTTACAGATGTGCCATATCATGACCGATATCGGGTTCAAAGATTATATCAGAAAATATCGATCACACTGTCGTGAGGTCGTTCTGATCCAACTGGTCATATACAATTCACCCAATCGTGAGGCTCGGTTTGACCCCCGACGTTTACTAGTTGCCACGCTGCCGGAGGTCGCTTGACCCGACTGAAGCGAGATGCGAGGTCGCTTAATGCTGTCAGTGAGGCTCCGTCAATCCGACTGGGCTTAAGATTCGGCCTTGCCACTGCAACGTGGAGGCCTGCTTCAATCTCGACGGGTTTGGTATTCCTCGGCTTCCGCCACTCTTAACGGAGGCCTGCTTGACCCGACTCGCCGTATCCCGGGTTTTTGCCACTGACGTGAGGTTGGTCAGATCATGGCTTGTGATGGATACATGGTATGGTATGATGTTGATTAGATGCCACTTGTCATGAGGCTCGGATTACCTAATTAGACGGCAATGGTGTGGTACACGTTAGTGTATATGGTATGAACATCGTTAGTGTATAAGGTATGATACATCGAGGTATAGGTATGGTACATATTATTTTATGGTAACGCATTGTTGGTTTTCGAGTAAGACGCACTTTTCAATAGTGATGATTTTTGTATTTTCCATAATTAATTGTACAACATGACTGCTATATGTTTTATGCATCAATTAGCTATGTGGGTGAATAGATTCAGAAGAGCAAGGTTCTCGAGCAATGCAGCTGAGTTAACTTATCGAGCATGACTTCTTATTGTCGGGTTTCTTATGAAAAATGGGCCATAAACGTCATAAACTTAACGTTACAAAAGACGACGCAGGTTCGAGAGAAGAAAAATTTCAGTGCAATTATAAAACATTATTTTCCATATAAATTATGCCACTATCAGATTTATTTCTCACGCTTTATTGTTTTTTAAACTGCTCTAGGGTCCCATAAATTATAGAGCTTAATTCATCCGACCAACACTGCTCGTTTCAAGGACAACAGAAGACTCTACCCATCCTTCTCAGTTTGATTGTTGACCTATTTATTTTTTTATCTTGTAATCCCAAATTCGAAAAATACTCTTAGAATGCTCCTCTCACATTAGTATTAAACCTATCGAATCCTTTTTTGTATGTTTGTAGTTATGACCTACCTTTGATAGGCTCGTCAGGATTTATATATATATTCGAGGTATTATAGTGCTGCATGTATTCATTTCCCTTTAGGTGGGGTCCTTGTGCATTCCCCTTAGATTGTATCGTGGGACTCACTAGTGATCACCCAAATCTGAAGGTATCCTGCCTGGCCTGTCTAAAATGAGAGAACAAAGAGAAAACCCTAAAGGGTTTTCATTAATATAGTAATAAGTATATCCATAATGATTCACCGGTAAATGCATGATCATTCACATTTCTCAATGAATTATTTATAACACTCCCCCTTAAATGACCATCACTAGATAGTTAGTACTGTCTCACTAAAAACCTTGCCAGTAAAACCTAGTGGGATAAAACTCGATTTTAAGGGAAAGAGTGTAGTATACCAATATCTTTAATACCTTCTCCTCAGCAGTGACATAATATTTCATTTTGAAGATCTTTACCTCGACGATAAGTAACTGTGTACAAGTTTCTTGAATGTTATAAGGTATGACTTTCTTTGTAAATAAATCTACTAGATTATCATCGACCTTATCTCTGTTGCACATTGATTTCACCATTGTTTTGAAGTTCATGAGTATAGAAGAATTTTGGTGAAATGTGCTTAGTTCGATCACCTTTAATATATCCACCTTTGACTTGAGCAATACACGCAGCATTATCTTCATGTAATACTGTTGGTTTGTTCTTCATAGAAGATAATCCACATGATTTTCTAATGTGTTGTATCATGTATTTCAACCAAACACCTTCTCAACTAGGTTCATGCATGGAAAATATTTTTGAATGGTTAGAGGAGGTGGCCACCATTGTTTGTTTTACTGACCTCTAAGATATAACAATATTTTTAGCAGAAGATCCGTCTGGGTGGATCGAGCTATGAGGGTTCAAAAGATAAAGGCCCGTGACCAGACACCGAAAATCAAGGGTTCCACGTTTTAGAATGTGGCACCTCATGTCACATGTCCCACCTTGTGAGATACCTTTACTACATGTTTAATTTTTGCTCCGCTGCCTTTTAGTTGAAATGGAACCCAGATCTTTGCTAGTAAATTAATTTTCGAGAAATCAATATTCAGAGATAATTTGCAAGACATGATTAGCAAACAACAGAATCAAATATAGTACTTCAAGACCAAGCAATTCTTCATTTTCTTTCTTAGTTTAATGATCTTTACTGCCACCTAAAACCATGTGTGGGAACTAAGGGGGCACTTATCCATATGAAAGCGCTTCACGACTCTTTTCTTCAGACATTCGATTGATAATTAATACATCATCTCGAACAATGCTTGATCCGCAGCTCGACAATATTTTGTTTTCCTGCATCTTTTCATTCAAATCTTCTTTAAGTAGTCAATTGTTTTGATGAGCTTCAGAGTTCCAATCAAATTCAAATCATCCACATATACTGCAGAATAATTGCAAAATCCAAATTTCTACTTTCGATAAAAAACGTTACGGGCAAATCTGAATTATCTATCCTTCTTTGAGCAAATAAATATTGTCTTAAACGACATTATAACCATATTCGACTGCATCGCTTTTAATCCATATAAAGATTATTGTAACTTGATTGAATACATGCTCCGTGGTTTTGAATTCATTAATTCAGGTAATTTGAATCATTCAGGGATTTTCATATATACATTAGTATCAATAGATCCATATAAATAGGTTGTGACTACATCCATCAGCCGCATATCAAGTCCTTCGGAGATCGCTAAATATATTAAATAACGAAATGTAGTTGCATTCATTATGGGAGAATACGTCTCCTCATAATCAATTCCATGTCTTTGTGAGAAGCCTTGGGCCACAAGGAGTGCTTTATATCGCACGATTTCATTTTGCTCATTTCGCCGTCTGAATCCATTGATATCCAACAGGTTTTATATCTTTAGGTGTTTGAACTACTAGTCCAAATACCTCTCGTTTAGCTAGTGATTTTAACTCTGTTTGAATTACTTCTTTCCATTTTAACTAATCATTTCGACGTCGACATTCATTCGTATTTTGTGGCTCCTGATCTTCATCATCGCTTATGATGTCTATAGCCACTTGGTAAGAAAAAGCATCATCTATAAGGGTAATATTTCGATCCCATATTTTTCCCTTATGTATATAATAATAGATATTTCTTCATTGTTATGTACCGGTACAATCTCATGAGATAATTGTTCAATTAATGCCTCTGCAGGGGTTATTATTTCATCATTTAATCCTTTCACATTTGTATGCTCTTCAAGATCATTGAATTTAACACTTTTCCGTTTTCTATGAATTGTATCTTTTGAGTCAATAGGTCGTCCGCGTTTTAATTGCAGCTTAGGCTCATTGGCCACGCTATATTTCAATTTTCCCATTGGAATTTCAATTCGTGCTGGGATATTTGCAGCTGGTATATGTGATTTTGTAACCTTTATTGAATCAATAAATGCATCAGGCAATCGATTTGCAAGATTTTGTAAATGAATTGTCTTTTGGACCTTTAATTCAGATTGCTTTGTGGGGGGTCAAGATGAGAAAAAGATGATTCAGGCCATATAATTTCTTGCCATTCTTCTGGAATTGGATTTTCTCCCCCTAATGGATTGAAAACATCTTCATTAAAATGACAATCTGCAAATTGAGCAGTAAAAACCTCACATGTGAGAGGCTCAATATAATTAATAATATATGAAGATTGAAAAACCAACATAAATGCGAGCGGCGTTGAGGACCTAGTTTAGTTTGATAACTAGGTGCAAGGGGAACATAAAAAACACAACCAAAAACACGTAAATGTGAAATATTAGAACAAGTTGTAATGGGGATAAATCTTGATTGGTTGTAGGACGAAAACAAATTAAATTCACAGCATGAATAATACTTTATACAGATAAAGCTGATTTAGTGTTCAAAAGTAATGGTCTAGCAATTAATTGCAAACGTTTGATAAAGGATTCAGCCAACCCATTATGAGATGAACATGAGTAATTGAGTATTGAACATCTATTCCAATGGACATACAATAATCAAGGAAGGCTTGAGATGAGAATTCACCAGCATTATTAAGACGAATTGTCCTGATAGGATGATCAGGGAATTGTGCCTTGAGCCGAATTATCTAGGCTAGTAATTTGGAAAATGAAACATTCCGAGTAGAAAGAAGGCATACATGAGACTATCTAGTGGACGCATAAATTAAAACCATAAAATAACGAAAATGTCCACTAGGTGGGTGAATAGGCCTACAAATATTAGAAATGCAGGGGATTCAGACGCAATCTTTGTAAAAGATGGTCTAATAATTAATTTTCCTTGAGAACAAGTAGCACAACTAAAATCATGAGAATTTAAAATTTGTCTTCTCGTTAATGGATGCCCGTTAGAATTTTGAACTATACGACTCATCATTGAAAGTCCCGAGTGTCTAAGTCGTTCATGCCATAAGAAAAATGCTTTTAGGTCATTGAACTTCTGGTTCATGATAGCATGAGATTCAAGAGGTCTAATAGTTGTTTGATATAATCTATATGATGAAAAAATCAATTGTTCAAAGATTTGTTTTTGCCCAGTAATGAGTAAATACTCATTTACATTATGATTCATAGTTTCAATGTGATATCCATTTTGGTGACTATCCTTGAAACTAAGTAAATTTCGATTAGATTTATTAGAATAAAGGGCATCATCAATTTGAAACTTGGTGCCATTAGAAATGAAGCAAATAGTAGCTATTTAGACCTTTAATTAGGTTAACGAGACCTGAGATAGTTTGAATATTAAATGGAACTAAAGTAAGTTTGAAAAATATTTCTTATCACGTAAAATTGTGTGAGTTGTGGCACAATCAACAAGACATGCATCTCCAGAAGAATGATCCATATATCTTCAAAAGAAAGGCAAAATTTAAATAGAAGAACTCAGTTTGTATTAAATATGTAATAAAAAGTAACATAATAAGCATATATGTTAATCATAGCACACATTGCCATCACCAATCAAATGGTCGATTTTAAAACTGGTTATCCTTACAGGCCCGCCTAGGCGAAGGGGGGGCACGTCTGATATCTTGGGACTCCTTAACACCTTTAGGCGTTGGTAAGCCCATTTCATATTTAAAACCATAAGGAAATAAAAATTCTAATACCACCACCGTAGTAGTGTTTAAATTGTCCTGTACATATTCCTGAGTCCCTTTTACTTGTACTTATACAAATTCCACTATTACAAAAACTTTTACATTTACATTACAAAACCAAAAATCAAAACCCACATCAGGTGGGCTCCTATTGCTATGTTGGTCCTAGCGGATGCGGAATGCCTCGGATGTCCTCTTCAGTACCTACATGGATGAAACACCCGTGCTAAGCTTATAGGTTAGTGGGAAACAGATAACAACTATGACCACTTGGAATTGGTCACGTATCTGAGGATGCATTATAAGCTTATAAATTCTTATATGTCCAAAGTTTCTGTGTCTTGGAATTCTTATAACGAAATTTCATATCTCGAAGTAGGAGTTCGGGGGCCGAGAAGATCTTATACATAAAGAGTGCGAGGGTACTTTACAATTGATTTCTTATGCTTCTTCTTGTTCATTTTTCGATTCTTATCATATAAATATTTGCATATGTCATATTATTCGGATGAAACTGACATATAAGTATTTTCATGGGCACGTAACGATGAATGGGGAGAACATAGCACAATAGGTACTCGAAGGTACGGTACATGTTGAATACATAAAAGTGCAACATTTATATAGGATTTTAATACCCCAGCTCATGTTTTGCTCTCATTTTGTGTAGAATAGGTGCCTTTGATCGTTTCTAGTGTTTTTATGCGTGTGCAGGTTTTGAGTCCGAGTCTTTGTGATTTTTGTAGGGGTTTGATCCGCGAGAGCAGTGTAGATCATCGTTGTTGATGGCCGGTAGTTGTCGAAGGGCCAGGAGTAGTCTTCTGGAGTGAAGAGGGCGATTGCGGAGCGATGAATCTTGTTACCCTCTTCCGAGTGCCGTACCCACGTCACGATTGAGGCGGTGAATCTTAGGTACTGACGTGCTCTATTGATAGCAGTACCCGAAATTTGTGGAGTACGATTTTACTTTTGAAATGCTTGGTACCCGACATGCGATCTCTGCGGGACTTGAGCAGAATTTTAATCTTGGTGCAAGGGCACGCTCGTCTTTGCAGGCCTGCCGAGATCACTAATGAGGATTGTATTTATGGCCATTTGGGGGGAGAGTAGAGATATATTGGATTCTAGGGTTTGGTTTTAGAGGGTTGGAGTGTTTCCCTCATATTTTGCTAGGGTTTATAGAGTAGAGTGCTTAGTTCTTCTTCGGATTCTGAGTTTTTAATTACTTGTAATCTTTCAGCTGGTTTATATAACTCGGTATTTTCTTACGGGATTCTATTTTTTTGATATCCCAACCTTGCAATAGAAGTGTTATTTCTCAAGTCACAATTACGATTAGTGTTTTATTAACCATGAATCGATTCTCAGTTTCAATGGAGTTCTAAACCCCCATGATTGGGTTCTAACGGTGCACACACAGGATTCACTTGGAAGAGGATGTCAAACCCTCTAGACAACCACGGCGGCGATCAGACCCGATGCGCAAAATGTGATCGAAGAGGTCTTAAAGCGATGGACGTAGGTGTTATTACCCCATTACGGATAGCGAATGGGTCAGTCCGACCAGTAATAGTTCTAAGAAATCTAGGGTCCTTTGTGGTAGCAAATGAACGGAATGAGCTAATTCCTCGCGTGTCACCACGGGTTGGAGGGTGTGCATAAGTATAGGAAGCACAAATGCAGTACTAGGAAGATCATTTCCCTCACACCTTTTATGGATCGAATCTTTGGAGAGTATGAGGCATGAATTTTATTGTTTTCTCGACTGGTACTGAGGGTACAATCAAATTGAGATAGCCTTAGAAGATCAAGAGAAAACCACGTTCACCTGCCCTTTTGGCACATTTATCTTTAGGAAAATGACCTTTGGATTATGTAATGCACCAAGAACCTTCCAGCGGTGCATGATGGGGATTTTCAGTGATATGATAGAACGCATTTTGGAGATTTTCATGGAAGACTTCTCTGTTTTTGGAGATTCGTATGAGGGATGTCTGGAGAATTTACGGAAGGTATTGGAGAGGTGTCAGGAGAAGCATTTAGTGCTGAATTGGGAGAAGTGTCACTTTATGGTAACACAAGAGATTGTGCTAGGCCACATAGTATCGAAAAAAGGAATAGAGGTGGACAAATCCAAAGTCGAGTTGATCTCCAACTTACCTACTCCTAAGTGTGTTAAAGATATACGATCGTTCTTAGGTCATGCAGGATTTTATAGGAGATTCATACGCGATTTTAGTGCCATACCCCGTCCCTTATGCAATTTGCTTGCCAAGGACCTCCCCTTTGCATGGTCGCATGCTTGTGAGGATGCCTTTGATAAATTAAAAACTATGTTAGTGTCCCCTCCTATCATGCGATCTCCCAATTGGGAACTCCCTTTTGAGATCATGTGTGACGTTAGTGATTATGTTATAGGAAATTTATTTTTGGGACAAAGGGAAGATAAAAAGCTTTTGTGATCTTATGTATTGAAGACTCTAGATTCAGCGCAATCCCGATTACCTGACTATGGAAAAAGAGTTCTTGGCTCGTCTTTTTGCCTAGAAAGTTTAGGTCGTACATTGTAGGGTCTCTTGTAACCATTTTCACGGATCATGCAACGCTGAAGTACTTACTCTCTAAGCAGGATACTAAGCCTCGTTTGACTAGGTGGATCTTACTTTGTCCAGTCAGCACCGGTGTGGAAGAAAGGAGTTGAGAATGCGGTAGCTGACCACCTGTCTCGGTTAGTTCCAGAATCCACTTCTGAAGGCCTACCCATAGGCGACACTTTCCTTGATGAGCAAATTTTTGCTCTTGTCCACTGCCCATGGTATGCGGACATAGTAAACTATCTAGTGACAGGACAAATTCCACTGATGGACCTCTACGGCAAAGAGAAATTTTTGGTGGACATAAGAAATACTACTTTGATGACCCATATTTGTTTAAATGCATCAGGACGGTCAGTGAGATGGTGTATCGATAGCCGATCAAATTGGGGTACTCACCTTACGCCACTCGGAAGCATGGATGGCATTTCTCCTCGAGAAAGCGGCGGACAAAATCCTGCAAGCCGTTTTCTTGCGCCTCTTTTAAGATTGCTTTGATTTTGCAAAGCTTTGCTTTCGGTGCCCAGCCGATTAGGAGAAGTCCGCAAGGGAACATGATGCCTCTTACTCTATTTTAATCATTGAAATCTTCGATTGTTGGGTTTTAGACTTCATGGGGCCTTTTCCCCACTTCTTGTAGATGCGGCACTATTTTATTGGCGGAGTTGATTATGTTTAAGTGGGTGGGGCCATTCCAACGAGAACTAATGACCACAAGGTTGTTTTGAAATTTTTGAAAGAACACATTTTTTCTCGCTTTGGAGGGCCTCGCACAATCATTAGTGATGGTGGGCTCCATTTTTGTAATCGATCCTTTGAGAATTTGTTGAAAAAGTATGGAGTCACCCACAAAGTTTCCACGGCATACCACCCATAGACCAATGGTCAGGCCGAATTAGCCAATAGGGAGATCAAACATATTTTGGAAAAAACGGTCGCCCCAAATCGATGGATTGTAGCGGGTGGCCATTTAGCAGACGCTCTTTGGGTGACCGTGCCCGATTAAGATTTATTCTTGGTATGTCTCCTTATCGAATTTGGATTTATTCAGGCTGTCATTTGCGATAGAAATGGAACCGGAGGCTATTGGGCCATTAAAACTCTTAATTTTGATTTGGCTCGGCCCGAGTAAACAATGATTCGCGCAAATGAGCAGGCTTGATGGTCTGCGGCGTGAATCGTATGAGGAAGCTCACGAATCTACAAGAGAGGCTCAAGTTATTCCATGATAAGAACATTGTTAGGAAGACGCTTTTGAACCTCACCCAGGTATTGTTATCTGACTCTCGGTTGCCGCGTTTTCGGGTAAACTCCGTTCTAGGTGGAATTTGGCGGATTCGCCGTCAGGTAGTTTACCCTTTCCGCGCCGATGGAGATTGAGAATCCGGAAACGGGAAGACTTTTAAAGTCAACGGCCAGCGCTTAAAGCCATTTCTCGAGAACTTCGACCGTCAGGAGAGTAGTGAGGAACTGGTATATCCTCTCTACCGGGATGTTCCTTCAGTGTAATTTCTATCCTACCTCTTTTGTATATAGTTTTTCTTTTTCTTTCTTGCATTTATTTCTGCTTTATTCATTTAGTCTGCCTTTATATTAAAAAAAATACAATTAAAAATACAAAATAAAAAACTACCCTTTCTTGCCATAGATCCCTCCCTTGCAACGTTTCTTTGGAGTGATACACGAATTTTTGCCCTCTCTTTTATTCCATTGAGTGTGTCCTGTGTGCATTGAGGGCAATGCCTACTTCCGCGGTGGGGGTGGGCATCCACTAGTTGGAGCTATTTAAGTGCATGTTAAGTGCATGCAACATTTTCGATTTGCGATTTTTTTTGGGTATGGTACTTGACCTGTGATGTATCTACGACCGCGAATATATGTATGCACTCCATATAGTCGCTGCACCTACGATATGAGCGTACCTGAGCCTTGTTTTTCATATTTGGGACCATACGACCCCAATTCTTTTCTATTCTCCAGAGTCAATCTTGTTAGTATCACTCTCATTTATACACTACACGAGTCATTGATTTTCTGCCTCAATCTTGTTTTTCATTTTTGCTTCAGCGGACTCCAAGGTAAGCGTGAAGGTGTCAAGAGAGTGTAGTACACAGTTCCGTGAACACAAGTCAGGTTGGAAGGGGTATGGGCGGGAAAAGTGAGCATCCGGTGAAATCCAAGATGTAGGCATTAAAAGAGTTACATAAATTGATGCTTCTTTGTAAAAAAAAAAAAAAAGTGGTATGTCGGTACACACTTTAATCTGCGTCGCAGCCATGCGTGAAATGGCCTTGCAGGTTTTCTCCAAAGTTGAACCTTTTCATATTCCACCACAGGCTCCTATAAAAGAAACCTAACCTGGAGGTACCCTTGCAGCGAGCCTGAGTGGCTTGTTCCCTCAGAGTGTCTCATCGCTCGTCCAAGATCATCCACCGTTCACTGCCATGGCCCCGGAAGTACTAGGCTTGTTGTGGTAAGTGCTCTGTCTCCTTGAGCAATTTGAATGTATTTTCCTTTATCAAATGGATTTTGTTGGTGGCTTTGGTTAGTGGTTCTACGTTCTTGGTGATTAGGGCATCGCGTGGACGGTATGAGAAAGATTCGTGGGTTAGAAATTTGAATCAATATTGTTGAAGATGGGTTGTTGGGAGACCATTGTGTCTTATTAATATGGGTTGTTCTGTATATTAACCATTTGGCCATATTTATAGCAAGATGAAGAGGCATTGGGAAGGAAAGGCTCCTTGCTCTTTTATGGAGTTAGCCATTAAAAGCCGAAGAAGTAAATACTTATGAGTTGGCAAAAGAAAAGGGAAGCGGAAAGATTCCTCATCAGAGAGCGAGGAAGCCAGTGAGAGCGAAGATGAAGAAATTGAGGCCATGTTTGCTGAATCTTCATAATCAGAGCGGGAAAAGTGGGTCCAGTCAATTGAAAGGCGGGGTTTCCATTGTGAGAGGGGAATGAGAATTGACACGTTCTTGTTCACTCACCCCATTCGTGTTGTTATTCAGGATCAGAATATGCAGTTTGTTGTTGGTGAAGGAGTAAAGTTATTTCTGAGCCATAGTGGAAATTCTACTCCAACTTGAGAGATAATCAAAATGTCGACACCCTGTTGGAGACTACAATTTTGGAGAAATGGTTAATGGTCAGCCACGACTCGTGCTTTCAATCGGCCAGATTATGTCCACCACCTTACACATGGCCAGGCCTTATCCTCTCGGGGCTATTTGAGTTTGATGCGGTCTGTTTGCAAATACCAAGTGCACCAACGGTACCCATGGGAGGTTTTATGCTCGAGTTCATCCGGAAATTAAAGCCTGGTATGCATTGATGGTCAAAGTCATTCACAATATAATTCGGGCGAAGGAAAGGAGAAGTTCCCGAAGCAAGAAGAAATCAGGTTCACAGTATAAGGTATGTTGGAAAAATTATTAGTATGCCTTGGTAATATGGTGTATTATGAGGGACTTTTGAGGTCCCCACGTAGCTTGAGGCATATCATTCCGACCTTGATTACAAACACAGTGGAAGCTGTAACTTTTGGGATAAGGGCTACAGTGAAAAATAGTTCTTCCTAGGCTAGGGTCCATCACAAACTAGACATAAGCAAAAAGCCGAGCTGCTTCCACAATGCCTCAGTCATCACATCCCCCTTCGGCTATTTCTGGGGCTTCATCGTCATCGGCTCTTGGTCCGATGAGTACATCCCTCTTAAAAAGGATGGAGCGTAAAATCAAAGGATGGTTCAAATGCATCCTGGGGAAGCAGAAGCAACTGGATTATAGGCTCTCTAGGCTTAAGAGTCACATCCTACGAGGAGAAACTATTGTTGGAGATGATCTTCCTCCTGACTTGGAAGGGGATTCTGACGAGTTGGATGACTGTGTAGATGAAGACGCATTCTCCTCGAATGAGGAGGAGGAGGATGTATAGTAGTAGCATTTTGGGTTAGAATAGGGTGGTGTTGGCAATTGGGTAAAGACCTCAGCCACGTCTGTGCGACAACCATTTTGTTTTTGCGTAAACCACATTTGTGTAGCTACGTATGGTCATTACAAGCTTGAAAGACCTTTTTTATTTTAGTTACGTTTGATGTTCCTCTTTGACTTCTATGCATGTTAGTTTGCTTGGCTATGGTAAAATGTTTGCAGTGATAATGTAGTTCATTTCAGTTTGGTGATCTCATTGCACCCTTTCTTCTCTCAGATCCATGGTCCCTTATATGAGTATCTCTATTTTGTAACAGTTTGTTATTTTGTCCATTACTTTGAGACTGTGGTATTCATTTAAGTTCAGACGGTTGCATACTCTGTCAAGTTATATGCTTGTGTTCATTTTTCCCTTATGAGAAACTTGCAATGCCTAACTGCACCTAGCGCATTTTGTTGAAACTCATAATCGATGGGCATTACCAGTTCAAATTTTGCTAGGGACTAGCAAGTTGTAGGTTGGGGGGTGTGTTGAATACATAAAAGTGCGACATTTCTATAGGATTTTAATACCCCCAGTTTATGTTTTGCTCTCATTTTGTGTAGAATAGGTGCCTTTGATCGTTTCTAGTGTTTTTATGCGTGTGCAGGTTTCTCGAGTCCCGTGCACAATTTTTGTAGGGGTTTGATCCCAAAGAACAAATGTAGATCATCGTTGTTGATGACGTGCATTGTCGAGGTGCCGGGTAATGCTACGATGAAGGAAGCGATTCGCAGGCGGTAAGTGCGGTACCACACATACTGGTACCAATACCCACATGCATTGAGGCAGTGGTACCCGATACCGATATCTTGAGTGCGGTACCCGAAATTTGTGGTACGATCTGCACAGTGCCAGGGTACTGACATGCAATCTGCGGGACTTGAGCAGAATTTCAATCTTGGTGCAAGGGCACGCTCGTCTTTTGACCACCACTTCGAGATCACTAATGAGGATTGTATTTAAGGCCATTTGGGGGGAGAGTAGAGATATATTGGATTCTAGGGTTTGGTTTTAGAGGGTTGGAGTGTTTCTCTCATGTTCTGCTAGGGTTTATAGAGTAGAGTGCTTAGTTCTTCTTCGGATTCACGAGTTGCAATTGCTTGTAATCTTTAGGTTAGTTTATATAACTCGGTATTTTCTTACTGGGATGCATCTTTTTTGATATCTGACCTTGCAATAAGTCTTATTTCTCGAGTCACAATTACGATTAGTGTTTTATTAACCATGAATCGATTCTCAGTTTCAATGGAGTTCTAAACCCCCATGATAGGGTTCTAACGGTGGAAACTCACCTCCTTCATGGTAACAACCCTCAATTCCTCTTTTGTGCGTCAATGGGATTGTACGATGCTAAACACTTGCGGAAAATCTTATAAAACCTTAGTTTGGCATCTTCTTGACAACGTGTGAACGAGACTCGGTACCACGTTGTGCTTGATAGCAAATGCAGGCTAAGAGTCCAAGTAAATCATCTGAACAAGTGTTTGTTATCACTCAATCGTTCTTTGTCTTAAAAGAGCCTTTAATGTTACATTTTCTGTCGAAGACCATTCATCAATGGCTCTTAGATGAGATTGTGAATAAGAGGCGGGTATTACCTGATTGATGGTGAGTGGAAACCCAAGGATCCTATCATTCGCCCTTCTTGTCTTAAAATAGTTAAGTTAATCGGTTACTCAATCAATCAATCACAACCCCCAGAGTTTACTTTTAAACGCACATTCTTTGGAAGAGCAATCCTTAAGGATCACCTAGGAAACCACTCCATGGAAATATTTGTGTGGACTCCCCGCAGTAATATAATGCTTGGCGACTTTGGATTTCTCACGGCAAGGAATAATTTCAGCATACGAAATAGGCGAGCCTTGTCTGATCTTGAACAAAGACATGCGCTTTGCATGTCTTGAAGTGTCGTAGCACTAGCAGGAGTCTTAAGAAACGCGATCGGAGAGTTGCGCTACGTAACGAAGTGTCATAGCCCAGTAAGTCCAAGCTTAGCGAACAAGGTGCACATTCATTCATTATGCGGAGTCTTAAGCGAAACCTTATGATTATATGTTTTCGAACTTGTTATATCATTCTTAATCCCATTAGCAAATGCATCGCCTCGTAGTCACGAGAACATTTTCATGTGACTTTTATACTTGTCTTGACCGCTGCGTTCGAGAGTGAACGGAAGAACATGACAAAAAGCGGGGTTGTAATCTAGATGCTCAACTTTCGATCACCGTCTTAACCTCCCGGACCTTAAATCTCTTTGTAGTCTGGGTACTCGGCTTTGATCTTGGTACTCCAATACCCTCTATTGATTTGAAAACAATCTGATGCGGAGTACTCGACTCGATATCGGTACTCGCCCCTCTTAAAGGCTAAAAACAACGCGGGTGCAGGTGCTCAGCTTTCGATCTTGATGCTCACTGCGATTTGCGAGAAATGGCAGGATTACGGCCATTTTCACCGAAAATCTTCCAACCAAAACTAACCCATCTCAAAACCAAGCACAAAATTGAACTAGAACCAACACAATCACTTTTATACAGAGATAAGGTTCTTGAAACCCCAGACATAGGCAAAGAGAGAGTTAGGAGGGTTTCCTAACCAACAAATCCATACAAATAGGTTCCATACTAACAAATACAAGAGTTCCAAACAAAAGAGATGTTCCAAACCAAAGTTCCAATTATGAATTCCATACAAAAGAGATGTTCCATACCTGGATTCCTCCTTCTTCTCTTCTTCCTTCTTCTTCTTCTTCTCCTCTTCTCTTCTCTCTTTCTCCTACGCACTAACCTTACTAGCTCTCCCCCAATCACAAATGAGGAAAAACCCCTTTTCTCATAAGACCATGTTTGGTCTTATACCATTTGGCCCAACTTTCTATTTTTGCCATTTGGTCATTCCTATTCAATCTATTTGCAAATCAACTTACTCAATTTCTAACTTAGCATATAATCTTTTCATCTTAGGTCACTTAGGTCCTTAGTTAGCAAATTACCAATTTACCCTTAGTAGTCAAATTTTCGAAAAATGCAAATTTTACTTATATTATACCATAAACATGTAATAAAATACTAGGGTAAAATTTGGGTTGTTACATGGATCTTTAAAGAAGTCAAAGATATCAAAATAAGTTAAAGGTATTGCACCATCACTATCAATGAAATTGTCATCAATTTGATTGTTAGCTTCTTAAAGGGACCATTAGATCATGGATCCCATTGTTCATCGACAATTAATAAAGTTGATCACCGATTTGGTTTACTTTTATTTGATGGAGACTTGATAAAGGTCAACCAAATGCTTGGCCGTATGATAGGTACGTGACCAGTGACATTTCATTCCACATTTGTAGCATTCAGTCTCATAAACTGTCTTTATGTTATACTGGCCCGATTTTAACCATTAATATTTTGAATGATTCGGCCGGTTGTGGGTTGTTTTCTTATTGTGAGGTTGATTATAATCACCTTGATTCCTAGAAATATGGTAACCATGACTACGGTCTCGACCTCGTCCATAAAAATATCTACGCCCACGTCTATTAGTTTGAATTGTGGTATTGACTTTAGGCAATTATATAGATTTGGTAAGGTGAGATTGGTGATTTTTTTAATAACAATTCATAATTCTACTCAGCTACAAGGAGACATGCAATTAACTCAAAATATTTGGTATAACGACGCTCTCTATATTGCTGTTGCATGAACATATTAGAGACGTGAAAAGTGGTATATGTTTTCTCAAGCATGTCCTCATCTGAGATCTTTTCTCAGATAATTTTAGTGAGCTAATTTTGAATAAAAATTTGAGTTATAGTCACTAACCGATTTAAAATCTTGTAATCGTAAATGAATCCAATCATAACAGGCCCTTGGAAGTATTACGGTCTTTTGATGGTCATACAAGTCTTTCAAACTTTTTCAGAGGATCAATAAATCCTTGATTGTAAGATATTCATTTTTGAGGCCTTCATCAATATGATGACAAAGAAATATTAAAGCTCTAGCATGATCCTGCTGGGATACGGTATTTCCTTATTTGATAGTATTTCCAAGATTCATAGCATCCAAGTGGATTTCAATATCAATATCGAGATAAATGGTGTTCTTGCGAAATATCACGGACTGACAAATTCGGAAAGCTTGGTGATATTAGTCATTTTACGAAATAATTAACAATATATGAATGAAGTGAAAAGATATAACAAAATTATAACCTTGACTTAAGGACTATGGTTTAAATTCCCATTAATACATGAATCAGAGATTCAATTAGAAAAAATGAAGTAAAAGTAATTTCGATTAAAAATCCAAAATTTATTCTACAGATCTACGTGTAGTGACTGGTTCGCCATTGGAATAGATCTCATGAAATCTAAGCTAGTAGTCTAATTTAATTGAGATTAGAGGCGGTCAGTTGGCATGTTTCAGAGGCGCTCGCGGTTGGATAGTAAAGCGATTTTTAGTATGAAAAGTCACATATAACACGTACTCATGTGCCGCAGTGGCTTGAGCGAAAATATGAAAATGGGCCAGAGATAGTGCGAATGTCCAGCGGGAAAAGGGCATAAATGACATTTTGGAATTTGTTTAAGTGAGAAAAGACAAAAAAGAGGAATAGTAGGTTGTCTTAACACAAATATCAAAGCGTGAAAAGGAGAGGGGAAAGATCACATTAGCCATTTTCGTTTGGTTTTAGAAGAATCTCTGGAGCTTCTACCTCTCTATATTTCGAGGAGATAAATGATTAAATCCGCCAGGCGAAGGAAAGGCTGTTCTCTGTGACGAGCAGCGATAGACGCAGGGTTTTTGGGAGTTTTCAACAGCACCGTGAGGTAGGGAGTTTTCTCCTCTTTAGGTTTTGTCTTTATTTGTCTTTGTTAATGTTTGATTGAATGAATGAGGTTTGTGGCGTTTGCGGTTCCAAGTCTTGGAACCAGGTGTTGGATTTTTAAACCCATGTGGACAGTTCGTGACGTCACGGGCTAGACCAGATTGCTAGTTGTGCAATCATGTGTTAATGTATTAGCTGATGTGAAAATGGCCGGGAATAGCCGTGAAATTAGGGTTACTCGTGAACCAATGATTGAAGTTCACGGGAATAATGTGAGGTTTCATATTCGAGAATAGTGTTCACCGTGTTGTGTGAAATAATGTGTTTGGTTAATTAATTCAAATCGAGTTGCTCGTGTTTGATCATTAGCCCACATGAGCTAATTTTGATGTAATTGATGGTGAAATTACATGACATGTTTGTGTGATTTAAATTATGTGAATATATGCATGATTATATATTTGCATGTGTTATAGAATTGAAATGGAATTGGCGTCGTACGTTAGTATCTTATTTGGGCACCACTAGGACGATGAGTGAGTGCATGAGGTAATTCTTGAGAGAATGGTTGGAGGTTGTCTAAAAATAATGAATATCGGAGGGTAGTCAAATAAAATATCAATCGTTGAGTCGTTGATTGATATACATGAATTAGTCTCATACATATCAATCGTGACGGCCCACTTGATATATACATCGAAGTGTTGTCCACAAACAAATAAAACTAAGGTTCTCGCCATTGTTGGCTTAGGCAGAAGTGTGGGGTGATTAGGACTCAGTGCGAGGATCGATTAGACATTCAAGTAGGATCACGCATTTACTTGAATGCTTATGTTTTCGTGGAGCAGCCTGCAGCCTGCACTTAGGTGGGATAGCCACTTAGGGTAATTCCCTGCGAGCATTAGCTCACCTGTCGAGGATATTATTTTCTGGTACGGGGGGCGTGCCGGGAGGCGGCTCATCTAGAGATTGAGTTTTTAGAAGAAATAGAATGTGGCTTTGATGGTTTTATATGTATTAGAATTCTAGTATTTTAATATATGTTGTATAAGAGTAACTTTGAGCTCTTGAAACTATTGGATATAGTTGGTTTATATTGATGATGAGTATTGTGGTATGGAGCCCAGTAGTTTACTCGAGATAGAATATCATGTGATTGATGTTGATTAGGACCGGAGTTATATTACATGTGTTGTATTTAGGTAGAGCTCGCGTCTGGGGGCTACGCGATTTTGTGAGATATGTCGGGTCACGGAGCATTCCACGAGTGTTCCGTGAGGGTTGGCGGGTAGTCAGCGGACCCGAGTTTGGGGGCGTCCTGCTATCACATAGAAGAGTGCATATTTTCGGGTTATGAATCAATGTGGAAAATCTTTATCAACTTAGATTTTCATAACCCGGGCTATGAATAAGTCCCGGTTTATAACCCATTATAAAAATTTTATTTAGAAAAGAAAGAAAAGGAAAAAAGGAAAAATACATAATTAGAATACCTTACTGGTTTTGTGACTTTGTTTGTTTGAGCTCTCGTGCTGATAACATGTTATAAATAATGAATAAAGGAAGAGAGAAATTGAGAGAACTCTAAAGGTCATTCTTCTCCTTATCTTTCATTATCAAAGATCTCATATATATAAAGGTTTTCATTAATATAGTAATAAGTATATCCATAATGATTCACTGATAAATATATGGTCATTCATATTTTTCAATGAATTATTTATAACATAAAGGTTAAAGTTCCAGAATTTTCAAAACACCCTAAAAATTAAGTCCCAACGCATCCTATTCAGAGGGTTGTAGGATGTTATAAATCCCATGAAAAAATTTGCTCCAAGGGTTTTCACTAGTAGTGGCATGAATGTAAATATGTAAGGAATATATGTGCAAATATATAGTAAATATGTTGAATGGTAACACAGTAACTATATAGATAATGCTTGGCCATGGAATAAGAAAGTGCAAACAAATTCGACTTGTACCCAGTTATATAAAAGATAGATAGAATAATAATGTAAGATATAAAGGTATTCAGGATTAGAAGACACCTTCCAATCTTAAATGCTCTAATAATGTAGTGGGAAAACAAATTGAAACCCTATCAAACAAAGTGGAGGCATGCTGACTTCCAACTTTTGACTGTTTCAATCGTGAATGTTCCATCCCAATTATCCCATACTCAAATGATTCCTTTTTCTTTAAGAGTAATTTTCAAATCTCAACTATACAACATTTTAGGAAATTTTGATCCTCAAATCATATATTCTAGTTCCCCACACCTTTTTTTTTTTTTTTCAAATAATTATAATTTAATTTCCTTTTTGATATTAAAAAGTATTCAACTTGAGGAACAAATAGGTTGATTCGATCTATCCATTTTCAACTCTCGTGAACAAATGGGATGTCCACGAGATAAAGAAAATATAAATCAGGTGATGGTTTGCCATCAATTTTCCAAACTCCACATTGGGAAGGAGAGTTGTTTATGAAATGTGCCTATATAGGAGGTATTATTGAGATTGAGATTATGAAAAAAAAAATCATCTTTTCAAGTACTATATATAAATATTATCTACAAAATTTAATTTTTAAAATTAACTTTTTTGTATTCTCTAAAAATTAACTTTTTTGTTTTTCACAAAATGTATAAATGTCGGAAGAAAATGAATTAAAGAAAAAGAAATAAATGAATCACATTGTATAAGATTTTTCTTGTCTCTTTGCTAGACCTCTTTCCTGAAATTTATTTTCTTAATTCGGTTCATTCATATGCTCTACAATAACTTTTTTTAACAAGTGTTTATAATTTTCTTATCATTCTCAAAATGATAAATTATCTTTTTTTTCCCTCACTTGTAATCGAAGTAAGTGACTATGAACACCTAAGCCAGTCTTTGATCAATATAAAAATATTTTATATAAATAATACTTTATTTTCATTATACATACATTTTTTTCCTTTCATTAGGCATACATTTAAAAAAAATTAATCTTTAGTACTTTTTTTTGTCTAAGAAAATTAATTAACAAAAAAAATGTATTAATGCTTTCAAGAAACACCTTATTAGTTGTGCAAAATATAAGTATTTCACGGTATTTAGAATATTAGCTTAACATTAAGTTTAAGGAAAAATAGGATTAAATGTTCATATTATGATTATTTTGCAATATTGTCATATTTTATTGCCTATATTTTTAACGACTGAGTATAATAAATACGATTACATATTTTATTCCATATTTGATTTATGGTAAAATAAGAAAAGTTGTAAAAGAAAAGAAAAAAAAGATTATGTTGAGCTTAGGCTAATTAATTTACATTCTAAAAATCAAGTGGAATACCTTATAAACCCCATATGCTCTGTTAAAACATCACGCATCCCTTCTTCCGTTGCCATTCACTTCAGTGACTTCACCAATGGGCAATGGCTACGCATGTTTTGTTGGCCTATGGCTACTGCTTCCTCCTAATTATCCCTTTCTCCCACCTCCTTCCCACGTCGGTGGATACTTACATCATCCACATAGACTTATCAGTCATGCCTACAGCCTTCTCCGGCCATCCTAGCTAGTACATGGCCGCCCTTGCCTTCACCACTACCAACCCTTCCTTCTCCTCCTTTTCTTGTTGGACCAAAACAGTTTTTTAAGTGTAAAAACTGAGTTGTTGATTGACTTTGAGCCTAAATTAAAGTGGGACCCGATTGTTATTTTGAACAAATTTTCATGGGTTCATATTCTACTCCGTGAGGAGAATAATGTAGTATATTCATTTGCTCAAATCGAGTAAGAAATGAATGTGAAAATAGGCTCTCAATTGACACTCTTGAAATGTGGAAATAAAGGAAGTGTAATGTGGGTTGTAACACCAATCCCACATTGGTTAAGGAAGAGATTCAACATGGACATATATAGAGGCTAAGGGTTTTCTCACATAAGATTGGGCCGAGAGTACCACGGGTTTTATAGTAAAATTCAGACACACCTACATACCTCTGGTTCAACCACACCCAGCTTGGGTGTGAGTGTGATTGTGATCCTATCTTTTGACCAGGATGTTTGGTTCTTGAGTTGTGTCTTTTGGAATGTAATTTGTCAGGAAAGTGAAGTCTAATACTTAGGTTTATTGTCATTCTTTATCCTGTATTTTAGATCATCCGATAACAGTGCACTAAGGCGGGCTTTAGTGCGATTTTCGGCATTTAAAGGCGATTGTTTGATACACAACATAACTGTTTGGTTCCTTGGGCGAATCAAGATTGGAGTGTTACTTCTATCGTGTGAATCATTGTATCTGGGGCCAGATGCTCGGTATTATAAACACCCAGGGAAGTGGGGGCGAGAAATATCTTGGAATAGTGTCAAACCACTGGCGTGATACACTCTGAGTTCTATCCACGGTTCTATTCTTGTCGGGTTAGTATCTAGTTTGCATATATCAAAGAAGCGGTAAGTGTAACACTTCATGAATTGTTTCATTTACTTGTTATTTATATTAGTATGCATTTGCATGTTTCAACAAACTTCAAACAAGTTATTTTACTCTATTGGAATACTTATGATCGCTTCACTCTTAAGAAGATTTAATTAGTTTAATCACTTGTTGTGGATTAAGTTTTTGATTAAATAATTTCGTTTGTTTTAATTTGCGGTGATACCAAACAGGTGACTTTTTGATAAACTTCTTACCAAAAAACGTTAAAGGTAGTAGCTTCAAAACAATAACGCTAGAGCCATTTGGTTTTTCTTACTACTTTTCTATTGTTCAGATAGTTTGTAATCTGTCATAAATGGATGCAAATGATATTCTTATTTCACAACTCTTATACGTCATGGTATACATGGTGCCTATTCTACTCATGTGTCTCATGGGAGAAACAGAAAAGTTCAACGGAATGATTCAAGAGATGTGGCGAAGTGTTACCTCACTACGTTGAGATCTCATGAGTTTCTTTCTTGGATGTCTCAGGTTGTTAGTGAGAATGAGAGGCTGACACTTGAGTTGTTGCTCATGGGTGAATTCATGACTCTCTGTTTTCAGTGAAACTATTTCCTCAATGGATTGGATAACACAGTCATATAATGTGTATGATCCATCAAGTATTCAGGGGTTGTTGGAATCATGGATAGAAAATACCCGAGCCGAGAAGGATGCAGGAATGAAATTTGTTTGGCGTGGATTCTTGACTAATAAAATGGTGGATTCGAGACTGTCATGGTCGAGTTCAAGATCTTAGTGATCCACATGAAATTCATGTCGAAGGGATGGTGCTTAGTGAATCTTTCAGAGTAAAACGCAATTATTGAAATTCACTGGAATTGGAGGTCTTAAAAAATTATTTGAAACCACTAATCCGAAATGAAGCTTGAAGACTTAATCGTGATTGAGGATAGGGAGGACGATAGATTCTCCCAGAAAGAAGTAGGCAAGTCTCCATTGGTCAGGCATGTGATTGAGAGGGACATAAGACTAACAAGTAGGAAGTGTGTTCCCAGTAACAAGGGACGGGGTGGTGATTCGAGGGCCAGAAACGAATTGCTTTGTGTACGACAATCAGGGACATCATGCAGGGATTTTTGAAACCGTAAAAACCGCAGTGAACCACGAGGAAGGTACTTGGCCGATATAACTTAAGTGGAAAACTTGAAAATGCTTCTAACATAAGTTTTTCTGCTATAGTATCCGAAGTCAACTTGGTGGGAAATACCAAGGAATGGTGGGTGGACACTGGGGCCACTAGACACATATGTTCGGATAAGAAGATGTTCTCTTCATATTGAAGATGACTTCTGGGAAAGAGCTTACTCTCAATGATGTCTTGCATATTTCAGAGAGAACCCAAAAAGAATCGCATTAATACGAGTTTGTTATTAGTAAGAAGGGTTTAGGTTGGTTTTTGAGTCCGACAAATTTGTACTCACTAAGAGTGGGTTTATGTGAAGCGAAAGGGATATATATCGTGATAGGCTCTTTAAGATGAATGTAATACACTATTGTATCACGATTTTAATAATAAGAACATCTTACGCCTATATGCTTGGAGTTCTCTAATATATGGCATGGTAGGTGCCAGGGACCAGCTGTAATTCGACTTTAAATGATTAATGAACTTAAATTGTTGCCTAAATTTAATATTGATGCAATTATAAATGTAGAGATATGTGTTTGAATCAAAATTACCTAAAACATCATTCAAAATATTGAAGAAATGAACCTCTAGAGTTAATTCATATTCAAATATACAGATTTGAAATATCATTCAAACTAGGAGGATAGAAATACTTTGTGACTTTTATTGATAATTACATAAGATATTGCTATGTATATTTTCTAAGGAGTAAAGATGAAGCATTGGAAAAATTTATGCATTATAAGAATGAGGTTGAGAATCAACTTGGTAGAAAGATTAAGGCAATAAGAAGCGATCGAGGTGGTGAATATGACGCACCATTCGATCGGTTCTGTCGAGAACATGGTATTATTCACTAAACTTCTGCGCCTTATACACCTCATCAAAATGGAATTGTTAAACGTAAAAATAGAACATTGAAAGAGATGATGAATGTCATGTTGATTAGTTCAAGATTACCTCAAAACTTGTGGGGGGAAGCTTTGCTTTCTGCAAATTATCATTTCCAAATAAATTACTACAGAGATTAGACAAAACCATTTATTCATTATGGAAAGGTCAGAGTCCTTCCCTCTGAATATTTAAAAAGTGTGGGGTGTTTGGCTGGGTGGTGGTTTCTCTTGAGTTAAAATGGACACAGGCTAGTGATTATTATATTTATTGGTTATCTGATAAATAGCGATTTGCCATGTTTTCTAATTATAACAATCCTTATATTCACGATATACATGTCAATACAATAATTAGTCCAAGAAATGCATCATTCTTTGAAAATATATTTCCTAGTAAAAATGCATGTGATGGGAGTTCTCTTAAAGAACTCATGATCTTTACTTATTTAGTGATATAGACCATGAATACGCATAAACGATGAAAGTGAAGAGGCACTTAGACGCAGTAAGAGGGCAAGGACTTCCAAGTCCTTTGGTCGAGATTTTCTAACATATTTATTTGAATGGGCCCCTCAAAGCAGTAGGCAATGTCCACTCTGAGAAGCTTCACCCATGTAGAAAGAAGTTGTAAATAGTGAAATTGAATCTATCATGCAAAATCACACCTGGGAGTTGGTTAATCTTCCTCCAGGAAGTAAACCATTGGGGTGTAAATGGATCTTCAAGAGGAAAATGAAAACCGATGGATCAATTGATAAGTACAAGGCTAGACTTGTAGCAAAAAGCTATAAACAAAAAGAAGGTCTTGATTACTTTGATATATATTCTCCTGTCACGAGAATAACATCTATTCATATGCTCATAGCTATTGTAGCATTGCATAATCTTGAGATACACCAAATGGATGTGAAAACAACTTTCCTAAATGGTGACTTAAATGAGGAAATTTATATGGACCAACCGGGAAGGTTTTGTTTCTACGGGACAAGAGAAGAAAGTATGTAGATTTGTTAAATCGCTTTATGGTTTAAAGCAAGCACCAAAACAATGGCATGAGAAATTTGACAAGGTAATGATGTCAAATGGTTTCACAATTAATGAATGTGATAAATGTGTCTATGTTAAAGACACAAATAATGGATATGTCATTGTTTGCCTATATGTGGATAATATACTTATTTTGGGTAGTAATAATTATATTATTACAACTACTAAGAAAATGTTGTCTAGTAAATTTAACATGAAGGATTTGGGTTTTGTAGATGTTAAACTAGGAATTAAAATTTCTAAAACATTTAGTGGACTTATATTATCTCAATCACATTATATTGAGAAATTACTTGACAAGTTTGACAAAGATGAAAGCAACATTGCTAGAACACTAGTTGATATAAATCTTCATTTGTCTAAAAATATTGGTCAAAGCATATCCACAATTGGAATATTCTTCGTATCATTGGAAGATACAATGTATGTCATGAGTTGCACCTAGACCAGATATAGCATGTAAAATTGATCATTTGAGTAGATATCGGTAAATCTAGGTAGACCATTGGAAGGCAATTATTAGGGTTCTCAGATACCTAAGATATACCTAGAATTATGGATTGCATTATATAAGATATCCAGCAGTATTAGAAGGGTATAGTGATGCAAACTGGATATCTAATATGAAGGATACAAAATCTACAAGTGGTTTTGTTTTTATAATTGGTGGAGCAGCTGTATCTTGGAAATCCTCAAAGCAAACGTGTATTGCCAGATCCACAATGGAATCTGAATTTATTGCTTTAGATAAGCGGGAGGAAAGCGAAGCGGCTTTGCCATTCTAGAGGATATTCCAATATGAAAACAAACACAACTGGCAATTTGTATACATTGTGATGGTCGATCTGTAATTGGTAGGGCCGCGAGAATGACATGTATATAGCAGTAGAATCTGGAACGCGCTTATACATCGTAGACATAATACCATTTGGCAATTGATCTCAAATGGGATTATTTCTGTGATTATATAAAGTCAAGGATATCCCCAGCGGTCCAAGCTTACTAAAGGTTTGTGAGAGAGCAAGAAAATTGCACATCGAGGGAATAGGATTAAAGCACATGACAAAGAATCGCCTTAATAGCAGCTTGACCCTAGTTATTTGGAGATCCCGAGACCTAGGTTCAAGGCAGCCCAAATTATCGTGATTAGAAATAAACACCTAGAGATAATCTCTCCTACCTATTCCTATGATAAACCAGTGCTGCCTAAAGAGATTATTAGGGTGAGCTATGCTTTAATGATTCTTATATCTTAGAAAAACCAAGTGGGATATTGTAGGATATTCTTAATAGGAGCTACCTATATGGGTGTGAAGGGGTCGCTTTTGTGAAAATTTATAAAGGCTGAATTCTCTAAAGCACTCATGAAAACCAGGAGTTGTTCAAGGCCAAAATGAACACAATCATGAGAACCAATTGTGTTAGGAAAGAGACCATGTGAAGTTTATTCGATCTGATTTATCAAACAGTTGAATATTTTAAGACATCACGTTTACTATTCGGTAGATAAGTCGATGAGAGACTTTCACTAGAGGAAGGATTGAGCCCAGCTACCTATCTCGGTGCACGATCTTTCCAAAGATGTACTCTCTATAGTATGTCAGCATTATCATTTGCATACTAACAACCAATTTTCCATTCATGTGGGGGATTATTGGACCAAAACAGTCTTTTAAGTGTAAAAACTGAATTGTTGGTTGACTTTGAGCCTAAATTAAAGTGGGACTTGATTGTTATTTTGACCAATTTTTCGTGGTTCATATTCTACTATATGAGGAGAATAATGTAGTATATTCATTTTCTCAAATCGAGTAAGAATGAATGAGAAAATAGGCTCCCAAGTGACCCTCTTGAAATGTGGAAATAAAAGAAGTGTAATGTGGGTTGTGACACCAATCCCACATTGGTTAAGGAAAGAGATTGACATGGACATATATAGGCTAGGTTTTCTCTATGGTTGGGCCCCAAGGGTACCACACGAGTTTTATGGCCGAAGTGAGCCTACATGCCTACGGTTGACCATACACGTGCGAGGCGCCGCCCTTCGCCTCGCCACGGCAGGCCCAACTTGGCCCAGGGGAACGGGTGCAGTGCGGAGTGTGGGTGTGATTTGCTTGAAGCCACTATCTTTTGGAGAAAGGTTGTGTTTTATTCAAGGTATGCACGAGTTGTTTGGTTTTGAAATTTGTGTCTTTTAGACGAGTATTTGTCAGGAAAGTCACCCGAAGTGCATAAATACTTAGGTTCATTGTCATTCTCTTCATCCTAACATTTTTCGATCATCCAGTAATAGTGCACTAAGACAGGCTTTAGTGCATTGATTTTTCGGCATTTAAGGCAGTGCATTTGGAGAGTACACAACATAGTTTGGTTCACTGGACAGATAGATTGGAGTGCTACGTCTATCTATGTGAAGATCATTGTATCTTGGGAGGCAGACGCTCGATATTCCATAAACACCAAGAGTGGGGGCGAAATCTGTCTTAAGGACATAGTGTCGAAACAACGCAATCCCACCTCTGATTTATCACAATTCTTGTTACACGCAATCGGGTTAGTATCTGATTTGCATATCGAAAGCTTGTTAAGTGTAACATACGTATAAGCGTTTCACATTTACTTGTAACTGTATTAGTATATATTGCATGTTTCAAAACTGAAACTTCAACAAGTTATTTTACTCTATTTAAATACCCCCACAGTCAACATTTCCAACTCTTCCAATCTCATCTACTGTTATCGGAATTGAATCAGTGGTTTTAGCGTTATCCTTTCTCCGTCGGAGCTTGAGGCTCTCAAAACCTTCCCGTGCTATGTTTCTTTGTTTAGAGATTTCATTATCAAAGTTGACATTATTATAGTATATTTAGGGTTTCTTTTTATTGGCTTTATGCTATTACTATTTTGTCCTTATTATTATTATTATTATTATTATATTCCTCAATTCTTTCAATAATAGGTAAATCTATTTCATAATAAGGTATGAGAACAACAAGCATAACAAAATAATAATAATAATAACATTAGACCCTAACCTTAGTCGTCATAACTTCCCATCATGATCTTATGATTACAAGCTTTTGGGCATTCTGCTTGTGCCATTCTCGAACTCCTTCATGAGATAGCAAATGTTCGTCTTCACAAAGCTTCTTCGTTAGCCTTTTCCTTTACAACTGTCATTCTTCTCAATGGCCGAATAATCTTCTTCCACCACTATCATCGTGCTTAATCATAGTTCAACGGTTTTGAACGAAACTGATACGTCTCTAAATTTAATTGTTCTCAAAGTCAATGCTCAGGCATCGCTAAAACTCATAGTGTAACACCCCGAAATATACCCTAGTATTTTTCAGTATGTTTAGAGTATTTTGTAGGTATAATATAAATTTTTCGTAAATTAAATGCAAAACATGAAATCTGAGAAACCCGGAAATAAGTAAGGGTAAATTTGTAATTTGTCAAAAGGGGACATAAAAGTCATAAGATAAGAAGATGAGATGCTAAAGTGGAAATATGAATAACTTGAAGTGCAAATAGAGGAAGTATATGGGATTTTAAAGCATTTTGGGAGAAACTTAAGTCAAAAGAATGCTTTTTTGGTGGCCAAACAAGGCCTTATGGAAATTAGACCAAATAAGACCCATTTAGGGTCTCTCATTTGGGCATTTTTGGAGAGCAAAACGTGAAGGAGAGGAGAAGAGAGAAAGGGAGAGAGAAAGGAAGAGAAGAAGAAGAAGAAGAAGAAGAAGAAGAAGAAGAGAGGTATGGAAACTATTTGTGTATGGATTTCTATGGTTTGATATGGGTTTGTATGGATATTAGTGTGTTCCATTTCTAGGGTTTAGTTAGGAATTCATCCTAACCCTAGATTTGTTAAAAGTTGGGTTGCTAAAACCACCAGTTTATTAATAAGATAGTATGAATGTCATTTTTGAGTATGGATTCTTGGGTTATGATGTATGGATACATATTTGGGTGTTAGGGAAGTTAACCTAACTTACAAGTATTGAGTTTGGGTTTGGAAAAATCCTATTTAATATCTATGTTTGGTTTTGTTTAGGTTAGAATACACACGAAAGATGTTTTTCTGAAGAGTATATGAGTTTTCTTTTGTTTTGGTTGGTTTTCTAGAAAAAGGGAAAAAATAAGCAAAATTTGGAAATTTTCGGGGTCCTACGCTGCAGCGTAGGGATCCCTACGCAGCAGGGTGGGTCCACACCACGGCGTGGCATGTCCATCTTGCGGTAGTGAAGGCTTTGGGCAACCTCGAATTTACTTGGCCGTACTTGGTGCTCGCCAGCGCGTATACTTGTTCTAGCGATGTAGATTTTAGTTTTTTGTTTCGCTATTAGTTATTAGAGACTTGTCTATTGGACTAATGAGGACCCTATAAGTGTATGAAAGGGTCCATACATTTTTGTAAGGTAAAGGAAATAGAAAAATTAGATCATACCTCACCTAAGACCTTGATGTTGGCAAACTTAATGCCTCTATGATAAGATAGTAAGTTCCTGAACACATATGATTGTAGGACTACCTAAGATTGAATATGGAATGACACGGTACCTCTGTTACGTGGGCAGACACGTATAATTGCCCGGTCACTCTACGATTAGTGCGATGGCGTCCGATATCTTCGGCACATTCGTGAGTTCGATACTCCTGATTATTTACTTTGTTATCTCATTATTATGAGACTCTCTGATTAGTCGCGACAACCATTTCTGCATTAGTCTTGGCGATATAACATCTTCACGGCACCATAGTACTATACCATTTTAGCCAGTACTTATTGTGTTGTGTCCTGCTCGTTGTGCGAGTGCAGGTAGTCGACAGTTATATGATAAGAGTCTGAATAAAGAATAAGAGTAAAGTGTACCTCTATACAAGTATAAGTTCTGAATGTACCTATGGGTACCTCTGTGCAAGTATAAGCTCTGTAGTACCTACGGATACCTCCGCACAAGTATAAACTTTGTAACTCCTACGGGAGATCTAAACAAGTATAAGTTTGTTATAAGTATAAGTACGCGTACAAGTTTGTTATATGAATTCATGAATAATTCTGATATCTGCTACTATATATTTGCTACTATTATATGCTTACTGGAAATGAGTATTAGTGCATGTGTATACGTATAAGTCATATGTTTCCCACTAAGCATAAAGCTTAGCACGAGTTTAATCCGTGTAGGTATAGAGGATGACGTCCTCGATCTTCCGCATACTACTGGGCCAGCACACTTGTAGGGGACCACCACTGTAGGTTTTGCGCTCTGATTATACAAATGTAAATGTACAATTTGTGTATATGTATATGTAAATGGGACTCAGGACTGTATGTATTGACACTGCAAACACCACTACTGTGACGCCCCAAAACCCGAGGTGTCTCGTTGACCACCGTCGACCAGGGATATCTTTATCTCATACCCAAGAAACGTCACAAAAGTAAAATGGCCATATTGCTTATATCCATACTCACTAAAAATCCAACCAACTATATTACAATAATTCAAAAGATTTATTACATCACTCTTTACAAAAACATATATTAAAATTTAGAATTCTAATACATGTTATACCAAATCCATGTCAAAGCCACATGTCGGCTTTCTTCTCAAAACGACCTCTAATGAGCGCCGCCTTCCGTCGCTCCTCAAAATAATATTCACTTAAACCGGGGGTGTTCCCGTCTGCAGGTAGTGGAATTATATGATTACTCTTTGCTAAGTGCGCATGCAATGATTCAACATAAACACACTCAAGCAAATACATGATCCTACTGCGAATGTCGCTGATCCAGTGCCTCGAGTCCTCACCAGAGCTCTCACGCATGCCTAAGCGCTTGCGAGAAAAACATCCTTTTTATTTCACTATTTTCCGTGCACTCACGCCTAATTTTCTTAGGTTCCGGTGCATATGAAATCGTTATGTAAATTCTCAAGCAATAGCGTTAAGTACAGCACATGCCAATACATCATCATGCATATATTGTAAATTTCACATACTTCATGTTATTAATTCCCTAGCAATAACATCAAATTAGCTCACATAAGCTAATCACAATTTTATTTCAATGGCTTACACACAGGTATATTTTTACATAATTCACACACCATGTTAACACGTTAATTAGCATGCGTGCGTCTAGAGCTTTCCACACAATTCAAGCCATTCATCCCTACTTGATATTCCATCTGAAATAACACATGGACATTTTGGTTTGTCAATGCAAGCGGAGTGTTTTTAACGGTCCTAAATAACGATGAGAGCGTTGCGTGGGCAACCGCTCACGAAACGTGGTTAGCTGTGGAACCAAATCCCGACCATTTTCAACCTAAGCACCGATTCATAATTTGTACATAAATTATCACCGCAGTCGCCCAAACGGTCATGGGTATCCAAAGCGAGCTCAAAAATTATAATTGATCCGAGGATTTGGGGCCGTCAACGTACTTCGCGGCCTCAAATCAGCAAACCATTAACAAAACACTTAAATAAAAAAATAAACCAAGTAGGAAAGCCCTACCTTTTAAGGTTGCTCGAAACTCCCGTCGGTGCCAGCGTAGCCCTCACCGTGTCAGAAACAGCTTTGCTCCTTGGCGGCAGCGTCAAACGGTCCGTAGGGAATTCTAAAGAGGATTCTGGCTTTCTCTCTCACAAACCCTGTTTTTAGAAAGCTTTGCCTCACCTCTCCCCACTTGCGTCTTAGCCCAGAAATGGAGAAGAATCTCCTTTTGTCCTCGCTGCCACATCATCTTATGTAGTGGCTCCTTGGAGTTTCTTATCCGCCTCCCGCAACCATTTGATTTTTATCAGTAGCGCTCATGTCATGTGTGTCATAGTTTACACTTAGTACAAGTTGGCGAATATGCAACGACACGTGGCGCGACGTGCGCTCAAAATGTACCAAGTGTTAGCAGCTACGCTGATTCGCCAACGTCTGAGTGCATTGTCTCGAAGTGACGAAATTCGACGATAGCTAGATTTAGGTAGAGCTATTCCAACGATGAAGTCCCTTTTCATCATCGAGATCTAGAAAATTCAGTTTGGTAGAGTACTATTTTGCCTTTCGGAAAAAATTGGTTTTCGAAGTTTATGGCTTCACGATTGGTAGTTTTATTTTGTATATGATATTTTGATTTAGTTATAAGACTTGGGCCTGATATGCAGAAAAAGCAAGTAAAAAGTCGATTATAGTTTCACGCCACCTTTCGTCGCTGGCGGGGTTGGGGGTGTGACACATAGCCACGAATTATTCCGCGTAATGAATCCAATTCACGTCTCTTATATTTGGATATGATTTACTTGGCCGTTGTATTTCAAGCGATGTCTGCCGGCAATGATAACTACTGTCATATACCCCTCCCCCAGTCGGACCATATTCTACGGCTCGGCGAGATAGACAAATTATACCGATACAATTGTTGGGTTTGTTACACTTTTATGCTATTACAAAAACTTAAAATAATGACGCTTAATTCGATGACGCTTTCAAAAACGTCATTAATCTGATTATAATTTCATATTCAATGACACTTGTTAGAAACGTCATTATATAGTGTAATATTTCTCTATTTATAACATGTATTAAAAGAAAATGACACTTATTTTGAGTGTCATAGAATTACTCATCAGCCTTCACGCTTTTTTAAAATGTCATTATCTAATAAAGGGATGAATAAAATTAATTTTAAACTTGACTCTTTTCTAAAGTGTCATTAATTATAAAATATAACATATAATAAATTATTAATATGATTATTATTTTTATTATTTTAAATATATAAATATTTGTGATTTTTATTTATTGTTTAAAATAATGCTTATATAAAATAAAAAATAATTTGAATTTTTCTATATTTATGAGTTTTATCTAAATTTGTTCTTACTAAAGGCTGTAGACTCCCAAATTTTTAACATGTGACAGTCCTGGGTCCCTTAGATCTAGGGTCGTACTTTAAAAGGGAATTAATTGGGATAGAGAGGAGAGGTTGAATGAAAAAAAGAGGGAGGTGATAAAGAGGAAGAAAGGAACATAGAATTTGATATTTCTTGTCATCGAGATTTTCTTGCATATCTCTCATTCGGAACATCCAAGCTAACTTAATTCGGTAAATTTTATTTGTTTTTTTGTTTTTATTTTATCAATATTTTGTTTGGTTGTTGAAAAAATGTGAGAAGGGAAATAATATGGATTTGAATTTATTTTCTTTTTTTAATTCGGACAACTCCTTTGGTTGAGCATTATGATTGTTCGACTTAATTGAGTTGAGTGTTTCTTCGTATAAACTCGAAAACTTTGTTAAGTTTTTGGTTAAGTACTTTCGAAGATGCCGGGAAAGAAATGCGCTTGAAAACTTTGTTTTCAATAGCTTTTATTTCTTAACTTTTAGCTTATTTATTTTAAACATAAATATAAGAGGAAAGAAAATATAAAAAAAAAGAAGTGAAACTAAATAAAAATATGTATTTAAAATAATAAATTGTTTTATATATTTTCCAACTTATTTTATTTATTTATATTATTGTATAAAATTAAATAATTTTAATATATGTAACTCGAAATAAAATTTAATTATATTTTATTTTTAATATAATAATAACCATAAGAATAATAAGAGGAAAACTATTTTCCTAAATTATTTTTTGAGAATCAATCATGCCCCTATAAAACAAATCTTCTTAAATAAAATTGTTGATAAATTTTATTTCTAAAATATATAATACAATAAAAGATGAAAACTTGATTACTTTAATATAATAGTCAAATTTAATATCTAAATTTTATTAAGAAATTCATGTTGATAACTTTTATCTATTGATTTTAATTCATTTAATTATTAAAAATTATACTAATAATTTATCTTAACAACTTAATTTTAATTTATAAAAATTAGAACTTTATTGAATTTTTTATAATTTGAAAAATAATAAAAAAAATAGTTAAAGTTGAACAAAATAAAAGAATAAATATAAAAAGCAAAGTGATGGTTGTTGAGATAAATATGAAAACTAATTAAAAATATATAAAAATAATATAAAATAGAAGGATAATATAGATTTTAAATTAAATATAAATTTTAAAAAATAGTTTAAAGGTCTAACTTTTCGACAATTAAAAAAAAATCCATAATAATCCATAATTTTAGGTATCTCATCCAATTATCCTTAATGATCTAATGTCATATTTCCTATTAACTTTTGATACTCTCATTATCCTTTTTTATTATTATTTAAATTCTCATGCCCTATTAATTCCATAATGATTTTTCATACTATTGATTCCCTCGTATTATTGTCATATTGAATTTTTATTCAACTAATTCATGCATATTATCCATTATACCATATCACTAATTATTATAAAAGTTCTACTTTCAAATGTGTTTATTAGCTATTACATATATAATTTACAAGTTCTACTCTTCCTATATTTATTTATAGGTTATAAAAGAAAAATATTTCGTCGTAAGAAGAGAAATCGTTAGTTAGAGAAGGTGATGCCGAAAATCAAGAAGATTATGTAAAGAATGTCAATATGAGGTGGAACTATGTTTTGTAGAATGTATATCTTAATGCTTGTTCCACCAATATTTGTTATTTTTCAAAAGGAATTAGATATTGTATCAAAGTAGTTGTGTTAATTGTATAATTGTTTAAACTTGGTTATTATATGTCAATATTTGATGATATTTTAATTATTAAAATTTGATTTAATTTTGGTGCTTATTTTTTAATATAGGAAATTCATTGTTTTGATAAGAAAATATAAATATTATTTTTTATATAAAAAGTTCAAAGATGACGCTTCTAAATGTGTCATTTTTATTAATTTTGTAAAAATTATTTAATTAAAAAATGCTCAAAGATGTCACTTTTTATGAATGTCATTGTCAACATTTTAAAAAGATGTTATTTTTTTTAAGTGTCATTATATGTGTTTATCAAAGATGACGTTTCATATAAGCGTCATTACTTGCTAACACATTTAATGTCAGCTCGGTAGACGACACTTAAGAAAAGTGTCATCGTTTGCCTTCCTTGACATTTAAAAAGTGTCATTGTTCTCTATTTTTCTTATAGTGCTAGTGCAGTTTATCTCTACCTCCACCACTTCCCATGCTACATGAACTAATCTTGAACAAACGTATGTCTCTTCTTTGCACGGACGGATCATGAACCATCCCCAGAATCTTGCCAATCTACCCGGTAAGATGTCGGTTAATGCAGACTATATCACGAGATGTAACCATGATATTGACTTCTTCACGCTATGAATGTCTGCATTCACTTTGATGAGCTCTCCATTTGTGTTTTGAACGGACTTGGCTTGACCTACTCACACATATACCATGCCTTACAAGCTCAGGACACTTTAGTTACTGGGCTAACTAAGGAATTTTGGTTCGCTGCTTACTTGCTACCTCCGCTCAGAAATTGTCACCCGATCGGTCAGGCCGTGGCGGATCCGAGGCAGAAGTCGGGGCACGAGACCATCTTGGGACTCTCATTGACGGTTCTTTCTTAAGGCTGAACTTGTACTTTTAATAGATATACAAAACAATTTACGTAAAAACAAATCATTTACATATATAAAGAACTACCAGGAGTGGTGTCCATCAAAATCTATACACATATGCGAGTCTCATTTGCTTATACATATACATATCTAATCTGAGAAACATCGGAGGTCGGAGTAGTGCGGTGAGCACTTATCTCTGAGCTAGCTGCTCACCTAGCGTGTGGGATGTGTCCTCACATCCTTGTCATACGTACGTACTGCAATTGAACACCCATTGCTAAGCTTCCGGCTTAGTGGAACACAAGCATGGACAACCACCAATGGTGGCGAATCCTGAAGCTTATACATATGCATTTCATATAAATATACCAATTCATATAACTTTTTATTATTTATCATCTTTACATTCCTATTGCATGTCACATGTTCTCTGTCTTTAACATATCTCCTATCTATACTTTTACTGTATTCCTGTGCTTTGTCATCTCTTACTTATCTCTATCGTTCTTAGCACTTATGCACTTCTATCATGTGTTCATAGCATGTTCCCTCTATTCATTTAGGTATGTCTATCATATTTTCATATCATATATTTCTTATTCTAGTACTTATCATTTGATCTATTATCTTTCTATTGGTTCATCAGCCATATCACATTACATTGCATGTCATATTCTTATACATATATTACTTCGTAGTTATATCTTTTATATCTGCATTTGTTATATTCTATTTTCATGTATTGTTTTCATGTACTATGATCATGTACTGTCATCGTATACTGTTTCCACGTACTGTATTATCATATTAACTTTTCAGATCATTTTACACTCTTATACATTTTCATATATCATGTTGGATTGTATAATCTCATGTTACAGAACTTATCATCACATAACAGTGCTATGTTTCTCATATCATATCATATCTTTCCACATGTCATATTCAAATCATTTATTTTATATTTAAATGCTGTAAATCTTGAGAAGAAGTGGATATAGGAAACTTATAAGGGCTGAAGGGCTGCCTCCGCCCATGCAACGGAGTGGTCCATGAGGAGCGAAGTATTTGTAGTGATACTTTCGGGGCCACCGTAGTCTAAACGGGATCTATGTCGTCGACGAAGCGGGGCCTCGATATTAGAGCGGGAGCTTGTATCTTTGCGGGCTTGTTTCCTAATAGGCATGCGATCTAGCCCTCTACCCAATTGGAGACCACAGACAATCAGTTTTTATTACATTTTATTACATATCTCATAAGCATGAATAACTATTGTTATCATGATTTGCTTATCACGATATATACTATCATTACTTTAAATACGTATTCGTTCTCATATATGTGGCTTCATACCGGTTCTCATATTTCTCTATAATACATATGTTCCTATATTTACACATCATGCATGCATTACTCATTCTTATATTCATATGCTTATGTTCAGTGTACATGTACTTATTCACGGTAACATCTTATATCTTTGTTAACTTATATCTTCTGTACTTTATTAGACTATCATATCTTATGACGTATACCAATACATTTTTTTATACTTATACGTTTCCTTGTACTTTGCTCAGACATTCTATCTCCATAGGGTCACGGAACATAGACTGCTCTTTAATACCCTTAGGTACCCTTCATGTCCTAACTATTTACCTTTTATCTTTTCTTATTCGGATACACACATTATAAACATTAAGCTTGCTTGGGCTAGGAGATAAAGAATGAAGCAGAGACTCGGTACAATATATGCAGAAAATTTGTCTGATGCAGACAGACGTGCCTGCCCACGTAATAGAAAGTATCGAAACAAGCGGCGAGTGCTAAATCGCTGGTCATGTATACGTGCACGCTTGCGTAATAGAGCGTCGTAGCACTAGCAGGAGTGCGAAGCACTGATCATATATGTCTTGTCATTCAATATCCAGGTCTTGGCGGTCACTCTGATTATAAAAACTTGTTCTCTGGGCTTATCATTTTATTCTTTTCTTCTATATTCCTTTACATATCAAATCTACTTATGTTGCTATTTCTTGTTCATATCTATCTCTTTTCTTATCATATATTCCAATTGACTTTACCCATGCGATTAGTACACTTGGTACAACAATCATATTTTCATATGTGGATACCGAATGCCATTAAATAGCATATGGTTAGATTCTAGACTCAATGATCTTTCCATAGAGTCTAAGAACACCCAAAACGGAGTTCGGACGAAGATGTTATGACCTTCCAAAGTTGGAGGTCATACTTAGTCAAATCCTGAACTAGCCGAGCTGACCTGACCTCAGTAAACTCGGTCTAACACCTTGTTCTGACATCTATTATCCTCTTCAGTCATATTAATGGATTCTTTACTCAATGGGCTTTCCATAGAGTACAAGAACACCCGAAACGGAGTTCGGACGAAGAAGTTATGACTTTCCAAAGTTGGAGGTCATACGTAGTCAAATCCTGAACTGGCCGAGCTGACCTGACCTCAGTAAACTCGGTCTAACACCTCGGTCTGACATCTATTATCCTCCTCATGTATATGAATGGATTCTTGACTCAATGGTTCCGCATGATGCAAGGGAACACCCAACGGAGTTCGGACGAAGGAGTTATGACCTTCCGAAGTTGGAGGTCATACGTAGTCAACCCAGACGAGTTGACCTGAGCTGGCCGAGCTGACCTGACCTCGGTGAGCTGGGTCTAACACCTTGGTATGACATCTATTATCCTCTTCATGCATATTAATGGATTCTTGACTCAATAGGCTTTCCATAGAGTATAAGAACACCCAAAACGGAGTTCGGACGAAGGAGTTATGATCTTCCGAAGTTGGAGGTCATCTGCGTGAATCAACCAGACAGTGACTGAGCTAGGCGAGCTGACCTGACCTCGGTAAACTCGGTCATACACCTCAGTTTGACACCTTCTATCCTCCTCAGACATATGAATGGATTCTTGACTGAATGGGCTTTCATGAGGTCAAGAACACAGAAGCGGAGTTCGGACGAAGAGTTATGACATAGAGTTTGAGGTGAATGCGTGGTTAACTTTAGACGAGCTTGCAGGCGCCGAGGGTGGGGTACCTACGGGACGAGTATCTGGCCTCCCCTACCAGTATGAGGTCTGCGCTCCCTCTTGGATGGGGTCTGTTGGCCTCCTACGAGGATGGTCTTGTGCTGACCTCTCACTTATTAGACTATTCAGAGTAAAAAGACCATAACTTGGTCTATAGGGGTCCGAATTGAGAAATTCAAAAGCCTAACATCAAGTTCATTGATGTGGCTACAATTTACCAGAAGGAATTATTGCCAAATTCCCTTTATTTATGACCCAAAAACCCGTTCTAAGGTCTGGCTACTGAGTATGATCAAAATAGGGAAATTTTCTTGGTTGACTTATTTAGACCCTTCCCCAGACACAACTATAGGAGCCTTAGAACTTTTCTATTTCAGCCAACAAAAAATGAGATTGGGGAGTCTCCAAACCATGTATTTATACTTTCTACACCCAAAATTAGACAAACCCATACTATTGTACAAACTTCGATACTTTTCCATACGGAACTTAACAAGTCCCATACAACTCAAGACATGTATCCATACAAAACCATACTTAAATTCCATACACCCATATTTCCATACAAATATTCATAGTTCCATACCTGTGATCTCCTTCTTTCTTCCTTTACTCTTTCTCTTCTTACCTGCTTTTTCTTATTTGTACAGTTTAACTCTTTCTTTCTCAGAGACGAAATGAGATATTTATTTTGGTCTTATCCTTATTTGATCTTATCCCCTTTTTATTTCACTTTCCAAGAAGGAAACTTCCTCCCTCTTTCCTTCAAGCAACTTGTCTCTTCCACAATTTTCTTCCTTATTTTATTCTAATATCTTTCTTTTATTACTCTTTGATCATCGACTCTCTTTACTCTTAATTGACTTATGCATATTCCTACTTTGGCATATGAACTTATTATATTATGACCCTTGGGTCATGAATTGGTAATTTATTAATTTACCCTTAACTGTTGTATTAATTCCAAGTTCTTGCTTATTTTATTTTATTTCGGATAACTATAATTTTACTTTTATTATACCTTAAACATGTTCGAAAAGCATTTATGGTATGTTCGAATTACAGACCCTTGTAATTAGCCATTTGCCCCTTCGTCACATCGTCGGTCGCGCCTGCTTAGTGGAGGACGGAACCATAGTCGATCTCAATAGTCATGGCCCCTGCCCGACACTCCCGCGATATCGGCCAAACTCTCTCCATTGTCTCCGGCATCGGCTCCAACATTTCGGCAGGCATAGTTACTACCTTGGGCCTTATCAAATTTGTGGTATAATCAGGCACTCTGCTTAGCAGTGCAATTATCTATCCACCTCAACATTTGCATCTCTTCCACCCACCCTTGCCCGAGCTCAACACCCAACCTTCACTTCACCCTATTTCCACACTACAATCCATTACTCTAATCTTGGTAACTCTCCGAATTGGGTCGTTGATTCGGGCGCCTCTCACCATGTGACCATAGATCTGGCTACCTTAGCCCTTCTTGAGTCATAGCAAAAACCGTGACCAAAAAGCAAGGACAGTAAGCTCAAAAGGGGACCTTTTTAGTCACGACCAGAATAAAAACCGTGGCTAAAAGTGCCCCTTTTAGTAATAGTTTTCATTCTGGTCGTGACTAAAAATTTCAACATTTAGCCACGACCAAAATGAAAACCGTGACTAAAATGGGCACTTTTAGCCACGGTTTTCATTTTGACCATGACTAAAAAGGTCCCCTTTTGAGCTTACCGTCCCTGTTTTTTTGTCATGTTTTTGCTATGATCGTGACAAAAAATGGACCATATGGTCATGGTCACGTAGGAAACCATGACTAAAACCTTTGCCTACGCCTACTATTGTGACGCTTAGTCACGATTTCATAAAACCATGACAATAAGTTTTAGTCACGGAGTTCATTGATTAGGTGACGGTTGGTGATCGTGACCTAAAGTCCTATTTCATGTAGTGATATTTAGGGTTTCCTTTTATTGACTTTATGCTATTATTATTTTGTGTTTATTGATATATACCTCAACTCTTTCAATAATAGACATAACCTATTCTGCCAAATTTCTTGATGGAAACTCTAACTCTGAGACATGGTTAACATCAAACTATGGCTCATATGTCATCATTGGGTTGGTGGACGTAGGAATATGGTCGGAGAGTCGAAACTTTAATGACGATGGAGTGAAAGAAATTCCATTAAGGTGGAAAGGAGAGTGTGAGAACGAAACCTAGTTCAATTCTTAGATGTGCAACAAAAAGTTGATCAAGGCTTGGTTCTTCAACAAAGGTCTGATTATAAGCTATCCTAATGTGTCCATCCTAATGAATTCAACCCAGAACACCGATGACCATGGGACCCATACGTCAACGACAAAGACTAGAAATTAAGTTGACAGTGCGCCTTACTTCGGCTATGGGTCAGGAACCGCTAACGGCATGTCTCCCCGAGCTTGCGTGGCCATGTACAAGGCCATATGGGATGAGGATTTCGTGGCATCCAATATGATTGCTGCAATTGATTAGGCTATCATAGATGGGTTGATGTCATTTCCTTATCACTAGGTTTTGACTGGGTTTCTTTGTTTTAAGATCCAATTGCAAAGGGAACATTTGCAGCATTGGAGACAAATATCTTCATATCTACATCAACAGGAAACTTCCGGCCTTTTCTCATAACTTCACACAACGGAATTCTTTGGGTTTTAACCATTGATGCCAGCACCATGGATCATCTATTTAGTGAGATTATGACCCTCGACAATGGAGTTTCAGTCATCGATTCCTCCCTCTATCTTACAATAAGTTCATCAAATTCTAGCCAAGTCCCAATTGTTTTTTAGGGAATTATGCAAAAATTTGAAAGAGTTAAAGAGAGTTAGCTTTAAGATCATTGTATGTCAGGACCAACGTGACTCCTTAAGCATCCAAGTTTAGAATGATAATGTCGAGCCCCATGATCCGACCCAACCCAACTGTTGGACCGGACCCAGGGACTCGGATGGCTAAATCCATTTATCTGTAAAATACATTTCATATACTTATTTTCAATGGGATATTTATTATCCATTTAAATCATATTTAAGTGTGATGGTAGCTTTGTCCATGTTTAGGGCCCTACCGTGCTTTCCCACCATATGAAAAGCTTTCATGGTTCCTCAGTGTTGGACTGTATTGTGTAGGCAGATTAGGGTTAGGCTTAAAGGTATAACTCTTGCTTGTTTTGAGGTATTGTGCCTCCTCAATCTGGTAAGGCTCTTCTTCCTCATACCCTTCAGCAATGTTTCTTCTTCCTTCTCTCATTGCTCCAATCTTATGTGTAGTGTGCATCTTCCTCTCATTGCTACTCAACTTGTTCATAACTGCATCTAACTTGGCTTCTATGGCTGTCGTTCTATCCAATCCAATTAGATCATTTCCCCTCATCCTGCTGTTGCTCCCTTAAGATTCAAATGGAGTCTTGTAGTTGCATTTAGCAAGGTCTTCTATAACTTGCCTTGCCTCCTCTGCACTTCTTCTTTTAAAACCTCAGCCAGATGCATAGTTCTACTTGGAGGTATAATTCATAGCATGGTAGAAAATGTCCATCTGAGTGGTCAGATCTATTCCATGCATAGGGCACCTCTTCAGCAATCTCTTGAACCTCTCTCATGCAGTGTAGAGACTCTCATCCTCCCCTTGCTTGAACAACATTATTTCTCCTCTTCTCTCAGCAGTGAGGGTTGGAGGAAAAAATCTGCTCATAAATGCCTTTACCAGTTCTTCCCAAGTATTTACTGATCCCACTGGCAATGAGTCAAACGATGTGGCTGCCATGTCTTTTAATGAAAATGGGAAGAGTTGAAGCTTGATCACATCTAGTCTTACTCCATTCAGTTTCACAATGTTTGTCATTCTCATAAATCTCCCCAAGTGCTCATTTGGATCTTCAGTAGGGTGGCCTGTGAACTGGTGTTGCTGCACCATTGTAATCAAAGCTGGCTTTAGCTTGAAATTGTTTGCTTTAATAGTGGGTTGTCTCACAGCAGAGTATTCTTCTTAGATGATGGGCCTCCAAAATTCCTCCATTGTGTTAGGCCTCTGTGGTCTCTCTGCTTCATCTTCTTCTAGAATAGTCTGCTTGATCTTTCTATTGGAACCGTACTCATCTCAGCCTTTGGTAGCTTTCGGATTTTCAAGGTTCTTTCAATTTCTATATCTAGAGGTAGCAGTTCTGCTTTTGATTTTCTATGCATTTAATACCTTCCTGAAAGTGGAAACACACTGAGATCAAATGGAGTTAATGGTAACAAAAATTATATATCTATTAAGCTTCCAAAAAGATCAGTAACTTATTCAGCCACTGCAGTTAAAACCGTTTTTGTTGATTTTCTAAACTTTTTGTAAAACAAGGAAAATGTCCAAATTAGCATTTCTCTCTTTTGTCAGAATATTGATTTTTAAATTTCTCACGATCCGACTAGCGGCACGAAGCAGATTAAGACTTTTTGCATGTATCTGAATCGTAACCTTCACGCGAGACCATTACTCGGTCCCGGCGCGGCGCCCGCTTGTTAAAATCTTTTGCATGTATACAATTTGTGACCTCTTGAGGACCATTACCGGTCCGACAACGGCGTAGCGCAATAAGACATTTTTGCATGTATACAATTTGTGACACTGCGCGAGGACCGTTACTCCGGTCGACAACGGCGCGAAGCGGTAGCAATATAACTTGTATGCTCATAAGAAAAATAGTTTTGTCCACTTTGAACACCGATTAAAGATTAGTTTGGTCTTAAAAGCTGCGAATACCTGGTCGTACTTTATAAGTAATAAAGTGGACATAAAGTCAGAATATCGTTCAGGAGATTGAAGAGAATTTAAGTTCATTTACCCCCATTACTTTCAGGATTCTACACTATTTGAACTCCATTTTATAAAATTCCGGTGACCTAACAAAAGAATTTTAATATCGATAGATGACATCTATAATAAAGAAAATCCTAAAATCTACGATGGGTAGACAGACGGACCATTGGCGAGTAATTTCTTGTGGAATTTCAGCGATGTGAAATTATCGATTCACCTGCGTCTTGAATTAAGATTGATTCATGCGGTGGAATCTGCGAGAGTATCGAAACGAGGTAGTATAGTTTGGATTTCTCCTCTAACCATACTTTTCACTTATTAGAAATTCATGTTCATTTCTGATACATGTTTCTAATCAATTACTTGTAATAAAAATTTCTTTATAGGTTTTGGTTTTTTTTTTTGTTTTCCAATACTTCATACTCATTTCTTATGACGGTAGATCCCTTGCTTCCCAAGACAGGGCAATTGCCTGATAGCTATAAAATGAATGATGTCTCAGCCTTAAAATCTATGAAGAGTTCTCCCTTTCCTTGATTAGATCTCTGCTAACACGGGATCGGGGTCCTTCTTCCAGATCAAGAAGAAATCTCTAATTGATTAATTTGATAGCTCACTCAACCCATTCTCAACCATGAGCAAAGTGAGGGGATATATCTAAATAATCTTTTAGAGTCAGTTAGTTTTGATATTTATGCAACATACTACTTGGTAGCGCATCACATGCTCTTAGGAATCTCCATCTCGGTGTCACTCGAGGGCCCCCTGGAAATCGGGGCGGACCACGAGTCCTTTATGGGTATTCGTACGATGGCCAGAACCGATTCACTATATGAACATCTTCATTCAAATAATTTCAAGATTCTCAACCTAGGAATTTCCTTCTATTGTGTAGAAAAGACCAGGACTGACATCAGATCTTTCCCAGTGGAAGTTGTGTTCCTCGAAAACTGGATTACAATGAACACTAAAATACTGATCAGGAAATTCCAATGTAGCTGCAATCAAATGAAGAAATGAGTTCCAGCTTTTGTCTGAAATACATTATAATCAGACAATAATCGGACAAGAATTCAACAATTTAATTCAACTTCAAAAATTTTTAACAATGCAACTTTGCTTGAAGTCCAGTAGCAGGTAGAAATTCTATGCTAATCTAATCTACTCTACGAAGAAAAGAAAATAAAAGAAAAGAAAAGAAAGAAAAGAAAAATATAATACAAAGGAGTCCTCAGCTCCCCAGAAATGTTGGTTTCTTCCCTTCGAGACTAAAGAACTAAAGAAGACTGCATCGCTTTCCTAATTCGCTTCTATTTATAGAGACCCCAAAAGTTTAGGCCTTAACTTCGATGCTTATTTATGAATCCCTAAATTTTTTGCCTAGATTGTCTTCTCAGTCTCGACCTGAAAGTTCTATCATGACAAAGTTTTGAATTTTGTTGTAGGTTTTGTTCTGCCAGCGATCGTATGTTGCGGCTTTGTTTCACGTGTTCTTCCTTGGATTTCGATCGCGGCGGTGATCTTATCGCGCTTCTTCAAATTGATGTCGCGACCCAACTTTTCTTATCGTGATAGCATTTCTATTATGGTTCTTGTTGCAACAGTGTCTTGTATTATTGGCATCTCGGTCGCGACCCAAAAAGTCTATCGCGACAGAGTTTTGCCGCCACTTAACCTATTTCCTTGTTGCAACTTCATTTTTGATGTTAGACTGGTTTTGTGTTAGGATCATGTTTGTATAACATACATGACGACCGACACTACTTATCGGCCTCTTTTCATGGCGACTGGTTTGGTGTAGCACTGCTTACGTGAGCACATGCCGCGTTATGCATTGCCTTTCATGACTAAAGGCTTTTCTATATTCCATTGATTTACATGTTGGGCCCCCAGAAGATCTCTATCTCAGTCAGGTCATAAAGCCTTCAACTTGCAGAAAGATACCATAACGTATTCTCAACATTTTTAGCAGTTATTCATCTAGGCGCCAACATGACTAGTTTTTCTTTGCCTGCTTCTTCTTGTATCTTTCTCTAACAAACATAGTATTACAGTGGTCATCAGACAAAGGAGGTTCATGACAGATCTTTTATACTCAGTTCAGCATGTAACCTGACATTTGTTCTGGCGACTTTTCTCTTTTCCCATTCATGGACCTAGTCAATTATGACAATGAATGTTGTGACTTAGTTCTTAGTAATTGTGTGGGTTATTACCTTGTTCAGTCAATGGCACCATTTATCAGTTAATATTTCTCTTCTTTCTTTGGAATTTTCTGTACATTTAAAACCTACGAAAACACAAGTTTGGTAAATATTCCATAACTTGGCATTAAAATTGATCAGAAACTACTAAAAACAAGCCAGAAAAATGGACCAAAAAATAGATGAGTTTAAGACTCATCAACTATCGATACTGTCCCGCTAGGCTATGGATCGGTATGCCACTATAAATCATTTCGTTCATATCTTGCTACGACTGACCCTTGATGGTATACGATCTATCTTGCTTCGAATATATAGATAACATTTTCTTGGGAGCATTAATACTTTCGGTCATAGTAAATTACAATATTGTATATACATATATACCCCCGATAAACACATTTTGACACTCCATGCGGTTTTCACTTGGTAATCCATTCTGATCAATTTCCCAATCACTTAAGACAAAATTTTTATGGTTAAAAACAAAGCACATCGGTTTTATATAAATCATTTCAGTTTTTTGATAAATCCAATACAAAGCAACAATAAGAAAAGAAATGAGAAGAACAAACTAAAAAGGTTGTCGCTCCTTGACTCCTATCCTTGGAATCTCGATCTTACTCAGGTTTCCTCGTCTCCAACCCCTAGTCCATCACAAATAGAGAAAAATATCAGTCGTGCATGCTAGTGTTTTTGGTTAGGGTTGATTTTGATACACCTTCACTTGGTATATTTACCAAACTTCCTTCAAGTCCATTGTTTCCTCTATAAATCTATTTTATTCATAAATTGGAATCCACCCTAATTGAGCAGGCTAAGATATGTCCTAAACAACCAGGACTACTCTATTTTCAAAACATAACCAAAATTTTCCTATAAATAGAGCTCCCCTTAGACGAATTTTTAGGTACAATGGGGTCTAAATTTGAATACACTTATTTTAAGGAAATTTGTTCTCCTAGAAGTCTAGTTTATCCAAAAATTTGAATCACTCAATTTGGATAAGTGATGGCCAAGTTATGGCCTAAATTCCAGCTATCAAACACCAAAAACTATATATGGCGAGACAGGTGGCAGAAAATAGAGCCTCATTTTGACGAATTTCTGGGTCCAAATTTGAATACACTTATTTCAAAAATATTTGTTCTCCTAGAAGTCTAGTTTACCCAAAAATTTGAATCACTCAATTTGAATGAGTAATGGCCAATTTATGGCAAAAACAAAAACATGGGTTTTGGAAATATTTGACATAATCTCCCCTAAAACCCCAACATTTCCTTTATCTGAAATTCGCAAAAGCCAATCTAATCAAAGCAAAGGAGCAGCCCGAACTCTAACTCAAACATATATATACAAAAGTAGGGTTTTACCAAACCTAAACACAATCAAAGAGGAAGTTATGAGGGTTTCTAACTTTGACATTCTTGATTTTCACTAGCTTTCTCTTCTTCCTTCTTCTTTCCTTTCTTGATCACATAGAACCTTAGACAAAATTAAGTAAATCAAACCAAATTTTGCTTCATCCCCACAGCTTCCTTTGCCTTTAAGCTCTCCCCGAAACCAAAACTTGTTATTCCCCCTTTACAAGAAAATATTTGGTCTTATCTTCTTTTCATGTACAAGACCATGTTTGGCTAAAGGCATTTTTTATTTATTTTCCCATTTTTGCATTAAAGCCCTTCATTTCTATTTCATTTGCACAACAACTTATCACTTTTCTACTTTTGCATATACTCTTCTTCATTTATGACCTTTGGGTCTTCATTTGACAATTTTTTTATTTTTTTTATTTTTTTTTCACTTAGCATTTAAATTCCAAAAAATTAAAATTTAACTTGTTGTTAAGACCAAATGATATATACAAATTTATGACACTACCACATAAGGATTATAAACATAGACTGATTAAAATCCCCGACAATGATGCAAAAAACTTGTTGACCAAATTTTAAGACATGGTTACCAAGGACTAAACTAAAGTCCCTAACAAAAACACCAAAAAAAACTTGTTGAGACCAAATGATGTATATATGAAAATATGTACAAGGGAGTGAATGTGGTAAATACTCAAAAACTGGTTAAAAACAAAAGTAAGTGTACTTAAAAACTGAAATGAAATGAAAAATACTACCAACACTCCTTTCCGCAAGTGCACGGGTCATACAAGTAATAAAGTGGACTCTAAAAGTCCGGATATCGTACCCACGAGGATTAGAGGTTCTCTCTAATTGGAATTTGATCACCCTGATTACAAGGGCTTTTTACTATTTGAAGGCCAAATAGGATGTGAATAAGTCAATTAATTGGAAATAGAAACTGATTTAAAATAATCCTAAATCTACCCATCCCAGCCCTACTTAATTCTAAAGGTATGAAAAAGGCACTAGGGATGGGGATAATTATTTACAAAAGCAGTTTGCATTTCCTTGAAAGCCACGACATTTGTGAGTTGAATGTTTGAGTTGTCCAAAAGCAATGTAGTATAGTTTGGATTTCTCCATACACCATACATTTCACTAATTAGATATCCACGTTCCTTTCAGAGACATGAGTCTAATTAGTTACTTGTAAAATTTGACCCTCTTTAAAATTTGATTGTTTTTCTTTTCCAATACTTCACAACCATTTCTTAGGACTGAAGAATTCTTGCCCTCATAGACGAGTTATACGAGCCTTCTCGATCTAATTGGTATCTCGTCCTTTAAATCTAATAAAATTTTCTATCTCCTTGATTAGATATTTGCTAACACGGGGATCAAGATCATTCTATCAATTTGAGGTGAGACTTCTAAACATTAAACTAATACATCATCTAATTAATCCTCACATCATGAGTAAATTAGTGATCTATGAAAGTAATCTTTTAGAGTTCATTAGTTCTATAATATTAGTCTAACATACCCCCAAGTTCTACTCTTTACTCTTAGGAATCTCCATCTTTGTGTCACTCAGAGGGCCTCCTGAAAATCATAGCAAAGATATAGCTCTTTTTTGGGTATAAGCTACTAATATTCCAAACGGTTAATTATATGAACAGTACCAATTATATAAATTCAGTTTTCAAACCCACAAAATAACTGACAAACTGCAAATCTGAATGTTCAGCAATTAATCCCCACCCCAAAGGGTGCTTAATGTTCCATTCTTTAGATTCAATCATCACCCGATCAAACAAAAAGTAAGAAAATGAAAAAAAGAAATCCAAGAGACAAGGAGTGAGAGAAAAAAAATCAGATTTTAGCTTCAATCTTTGTGCGACGATAATAAATCCTAGAATCTCCTTATCTACGGCTGCAGAAATCTCTTGATAGAAATAAAAATCTGTCTAAAACTACTCTGAATCTATTCAAAATCAAATTTACGTAGGCCCAACTAAGAAAAATGGGGTTAGAGAGAGAAACCCGCTGAGAGGTGTTCTCCCACCTTCATTGCAAAAAAACCTAAAAAACGAGTATTTATAGTCTTAGGGTAAATTGGCTAGAAAAACAATCCAAAATAGCAGTTTTTGGCCTTTTTTGGATTTTTTCCAATCTCTGTCGCAACAGAATTTTTTCTATCGTGACATAGTTTTTTATGTCGCGACATAGTTTTCTATGTTGCAACAGAAAACTTGGTCGCGACAGAGTTTTCTCTGTCGCGACAGAGCACTTTGTTACAACATAGTTTTCTATGTTGCGACAGAAAACTTGGTCGTGATAGAGATTTCTCTATCACGACAGAGTTTCTCTGTTGCAACAGAAAACTTTGTTGCAACATAGTTTTCTAGGTCGCAATAGTTTTCATTGTCCAACTTGTCATGGCCATAACTTCTTCATTTTAACTCGGATTTGGGCGTGTGAGGTGTCGTTGGAAGGCTCTTTGAATGTAGAATGTAACCATGAGTAGATTTGAACCATTTGATGCTCCATATGATATATAAAAATTGATCTTCTCAATGACGCACTGTGAGACATCCGATTAACTCTCTTTTTGGAAACATTTTGCATCTTTTCTTACTAAATCACTTGTTTTCCATTAAAAATCCTACAAAACCAAATTTAGAGGAAATTTTATGAGTTTTACATGAATATGGATATAAAATACTCAAAATAGCATGTGAAATGAACTCAAAACATAGATGAGTTTTACACTCATCACTTGTGTTATATACCCTAAACATATCATTAAACTACTATGGTTTAATTTGGGTGCACTAATCCACTATGGGAATTCTCACTTTAAAAACCTCTATTTTATCACTTAAAACCAATAAAATATGGAATAAATAAAATAAAAATTTATAAGAGCAAAAAATGTTATAAAGTAAAATAATAAAACGAAAAGGCTATTTTTGGGACGTTACAGTTAATAGTGCAAGAATGGCGGGAGGATTCTTCATAACAAATTACCCTCACATAGAACTCTTCATACAAGCTCATTTCCAACCACTTTTGTGAATCCCGAATATGGTGAAATTATCTTGGACTACATTAAAACATACTCTGAGCTAAAAGCAAGTATAGAGTTTTCAAAATAGTTATTGGCGCCAATCTAGCACTAAGAACTAATTTTGAAAACTCTATACTTGTAGAGAAACGTGTGGCGTTTCATTAATGGTTTAAAATAAGATGATGGTTTTAACATTCTTTAAAAATGTCATTTATTATATATACCTATATATATATATATATATATATATATATATATATATATATATATATATATATATTTATACTCATTCACTCTCATCTCGACGAACCTACCCACATATCCTTTATGGGAGAATCTTAATGTTTCCCAATGTTGCCGTCACCAACAAAAGGGGTTTCTATGAAATTGCCTCCAAGATCTCCATTTCGTCGATCCATTTCTTATATGTTACCAATCGCTTCACGTCCAGGAACTGGAAACATAGGTACTGGATCTTCATTGATGTCCTAATAACCAAAGATGATGGTCAAGATTGAGGTTAGTGCACTAAATTTCTTTAATTTTGATTTTTTTTCTTGTTTGGTTACTGAGAAAATTGGGGGCAAAGTCAGGGACGGACCCAATTAAGTCTATGCCCCCCCTCAATTTTATTTTTCAAAAAATTTTCCACTTGTTTGCTTGTGGAATCGAACCTGAGAATCGGTAATGCCCCCCCTCAAAATCTCAATCTCCTATACCACTAAGCTACAAGGCTATTTATGTTGGTTTATGCCCCCTCTAATTTAAATGCTAGGTTGGCCATTGGGCAGAGTGGCTGACCGAGTCAATCCGATTTTGAAAATAGTTATCATTACCCTTGCTTTGAAAAAAAAAATTTATTTATGTATTTTCTACAATACCATCCAATTTTATCCTAAGAAAGCCCTTGAACTTATAAATAATTGCTATGATGCCCTTGGCATTAGCACCATATTCTTCAACCTCTGTTAGGGTGTCGACCTTTATCAACACTTGTGTCATGGGAAAACCATTGGCATCATCATTCTTCAATGGTGAAGGTATGTGATGTATGTCCCTTTTATATATCTTCGTATTTGAATTGCTGCGTGTACTAGAAAATAAATGGTTTTAATATTGGAAATGGCAATAGTGGGTCCCTCTATCTTTTGGGGTATGTTTGAATTCAGTTATTCATTTTTTATTATTTTATTTTCACCTCTAAGAACTCTTCATGCATAGCTCATTTCTAGCCACTTTTGTGAATCCAAAAAATTGTGAAATTATCTTAGACTACATCAACTCATCAAGACATGCTCTGAGCGAAAAGCAAGTATAGAGTTTTCAAAAACAATTATTGGCATCATACTAGCACCAAGAATGATTACCTTAAGCTCAAGAGGTCGTCTCCAAGCTACCCAATTGTCTTAAAGTCAGATGTCGCCGCCCTCGGCTTATTAATCTTGGCAACATGGCCTAAAATCAACTCGGTGGCTAATGTGAGTCCGAGGTTGCTTTATAACGAATTTAATTTATTGTCGGGGACATCTACATCGTGCCCACATGCAGTAAGAGTAGCAACACTTCTAAAGAGGGCAAACCCTAACTAGAGCTCGACAACAATATGGTCAGCCATAATGACCACTTCTGATTCACTAGATAATATGGTCAGCCATAAAGACATTGGCAACCATAACCGACCAACCAATCCATGGGTTATGACCTTATCAATCCTAATAAGGCTATGGACCCCGGGCTCATCTACAATGCCAATCTTGAAGATTACATTAATCTCCTCTATGCACTGAATTTAACCACCAAGCAAATCCAAGCCATCATAAGGTCGTCGTCGTCTTCTTATAATTGCTCTCATCTCTTGTTGGATCTCAACTATCCATCGTTCATAGTCTTCTTTGCTGCAAATTATTTTGCATCAAATCCTAAAACTGTGCAAGAATTTAGCATAATGGTCACTAACTTTGGAGAAGGAACGTGGACATACAATGCTAAGGTTACATGCATGGAATGATTTCAAGTGACTGTTGTGCTTGATAAATTAATTTTCAAAGGCAAGGACAAGAAGCTTGGTTACAAGCTGATGATAAAAGGCCTAAGTGGAAGTGGAATGAAAGAGACTACAATCTTCGTTTCTTTAAGTTGGGTGGTTGTTGACGGGAAGCATGTGCTGAGAAGCCCCATAGTGGCAACAACGGTCAAAGCTCAATGAGAATTGTCTGCTCACTACTACAAAAAAAAAATGTAATTGATGAAGATTATTTCCTTTGACTTGTAGAGAAACGTGTGGCGTTTCACTGATGGTTTAAAATAAGATGATTGTTTTAACACTCCTTAAAAATTCCATTTATCTTTAAGTTTATATATATTTCTCTTGTTTCCCATTCACTTCCATCTCGATGAACCTACCCACATATCCTTTATGCGAGAATCCTAATGTTTCCCAATGTTGCCATCACCAGCTAAAGGGGTTTATATGGAATTGCCTCTAAGATCTCCCCTTCGTGGGTCCATTTATTATCCGTCACCAATTGCTTCACCTCCAAGAACTAGAGACACAAGTACTAGATATTCATGGATATCCTAAGAATCAGAGATGATGGTCAAGATTAAGGTTAGTGCTCTAAATTTCATTAATTTTTTTTTTTATTTCTTGTTTAGTTGCTAAGAATATTAGGGGCAGAGTGGCTGGACCAAGTCAATTCGATTTTGAAAATAGTTATCATTACCCTTACTTTGAAAAAAAAAATTATGTGTTTCCTGCAATATCATCCGATTATATCCCAAGAATGCCCTTGAACTTATAAATAATTACTACGATGCCTATGGCATATGCACCATCTTCTTTAACCTATGTCAGGGCGCCCATCTCTATCAACGTTTGTGTTGTGGGAAAACCATTGACATCGTCATTTTTCAACATTGGAGGTATGTGATGTATGTCCCTTTTATCTATCATCGTATTTGAATTACTTTATGGCCTAGAAAAAATGGTTTTAATGGTGGAAATGGCAATAGTGGGTCTCTCTATCTTTTGTTATATGTTTGTATTTTGCTATTCATTTTTATTATTTTATTTTTCCCTATAAGAACTCTTCTTGCAAAGCTCATTTCCAACCACTTTTGTAAATCTCGAAAATGGTGAAATTATCTTAAACTACATCAAGACATGATCTGAGCCAAAAACAAGTATAGAGATTTCAAAAACAGTTATGGGTGCTAAATCAGCACCAAGAATGACTCCCTTCGACTCTAGAGGGCCGTCTCCAAACAGCTCAATTGTCTTAAAGCCAAACATTGTCATCCCCGACTTATTAATCTTAGTGGCATGGCCTAAAATCAACTCGATGGCGAATGTGAGTTCGAGGTTGCTTTATAACGAATTTAATCTATCATCCAAGACATATATGTCGTGCCCGCATGCAGCAACAATAGGGGCACTTTTAAAGAGGGCGCATCTTGTGTAACACCTCAAATTATACCCTAGTAGTTTATTACAATTTAGTGGTATAATAAAAGTCAAAAAGTACTAAGGGTGAATAAGGGTAAAATGGTAATTTGACAAATTCAGGACTCAAAGGACATAAGTTAAGAAGATTATATGCCATTATATAATTTTGATAACTTGAAGTGCAAACAGAATAAAGAAGAGGGACTAAAATGCAAAAAGGGACAAGTGAGCCAAAACCCTTTAAGACACCAAAATATCTTCTTGGATAAACATTTCTCATTTTAGCTTAAGGAGGCTAGGGTTACGATTTGGAGAAGAACCATTTTTGGTGATTTCTCTCCATCTTTTGGAGATCACTCCTTATTCAAGTAAGAAAGTAAAGAAAATGAAACTAGTTGGAAGATAAGAAATCAAGGTATGGAACTTTAGTATGGAACTTTCATATTTGTTAGTAGGGAATTCTCCCATTTGTGGGTTAGGAAACTATCCTAACTTCCTCTTTATCTATGGGTTATGATATGAAAAGTTCTATCTCTTCCATAAATATGGTTTTGGTTGGTTTAAGTCCAATTTTATGGTTTGTTCTGGTTTGGTTTTGTCTTGGTTTGGAAAACTGTTCAATGAAATAGGAAAAAATGCTCTTTTCTGTTCCAGCCTGACGGTTCTTCGCCTAGGAAAAGGAGTACTCGCTTAGGCGATGGTGCCGCCCAGAGCAGACTAAGCCTCAAAATTTCCAATTTTCCTACGCCTCGGTGAGATTGCTTCCTTAGCAAACCTAAAGTCACACTTTTGTTCTTGTCTTACGTTAGTTCACAAAACCATCGATTGGATTAATGTAGGATCCTAACAATTGAATGAAAGAGGTCAAAATTACACAGTATAAGTTATATGAAAAATGTTCTGAACCTTGCCAGCTTAGAGATTGGCAGATTTTGTTTCTCGCCCTTATTTGCTAGCGTTATATAAATACGAGAATGTAATTAAGAACAATATAACAAACTCAATAATATATATAATTGTATGCCTGCTTAAGACCGAATAGTGAATGAATAGGCACCTCTGATCAGTGCTACAACACTCTGCTAGTGATACAACACTTTTGTTACGTGGGTAGGCACTTCTCTATTTGTGCCGGCGCCTGCATTCATCTTGTCTTGTACCTTGATGCTATTTTGTTGTGTCCCTCTCATTCATTGTTACCCGTTTGTACAGGAAAATACTTATATGTTGTGTACATGAATAATATGATATATGAGATATGAAATTGAAAGTAATCAGTTCAGTTCTGTTGTGTACCTATGGGTACCTCCTGTCATGAAACTTCTGTTAAGTACTCCTACGAAAGATGTGAAAACTCTGATATATGAATTAAGATATATGTATACTATGATTGAGGACCACTGCATGTGGTCATTTATGTTATCTATTTTCCCGCTCAAGCAATAGCTTATACGAGGTGTTCATCTATGTAGAGTGCGAAGAGAATTAAGTCGAGACATTCCACATTCGCGAGCTGACCGACATTAGGAGTCTTTCTGATGTAGGTCTTTGATCTTGTTTTTGTAATGTAAATGTAATATTTTAGTAATAGTAGAACTTGTGTAAGTATAAGCAAATGGGACTCTAATATATGTAAAGGACAATTTAAACACCACTACGGTGGTAGTTTTACAATTTTACTGTTATTATGAATTTATGATATCATGTTTTTGAATTAGGCCCACCAATGTTGGAAAATCAGCTTAAGAAGTCCTAGTCCCGTGTGACTTCCCCTCTCCTGTCATGGCTTTGGGGATGGGGCAGTACGGTTTTAGTGGTATCAGAGCCTAGGTTTAGGTGTTTCTAGAAAACTATTAGGTTAAAAATGTACCTATAAATTATTGTGTTAGCCTAATGCGGATGTCCTTGTTTTGTATATTTTTCTAGAATGGATCGATAATAGAAATCTATGGAGGAAACAGCTGAAAGCGTCAATCCTATGGACCTTAATCCATCAGTCTTTGGTCCGTCTATGTCGGCTAGAAGTGAACACGTGTGAACCGAATCGTTGTTAAAAATTTCTTAGGATATGGCAAGGGTCTTAGATCGACTCAGGACCCTTAGAGCTCCAATTGATTCGGTAAGAAAGCATGGAGTAGAAGAATTCCATGGTACAAGTTTGGAAGAGTCTGATGAGTTTTGGTTGGAGAAATTGCAAAGGGCTTTGGACGAAGTGAAATGTCCCCCTAAACATATGACCAAATGTGCGGTCTACTGCTGCAAGGTGCAGCTTATGATTGGTGGAAGTTAGTCCTAAGAAATTCACTGCTTCCTGACCTAATTTCATAGGACTTCTTTGTCCAAGAGTTTCAGACAAAGTATGTCACCGATGACTATAAAGAGACCAAGTGGAAGCAATTTCTGAATATGAGATAGGGGAATCTGATAGTGGCGGAGTATGAGAAAGAGTTTGGCCTCAGTAAGTATGCACCAGAACTAGTTCTTACTGAAACTTTTCGATGCAGACAGTTTGAGGATGGCCTAAAGGAGTCTATAAAAAGGTACCTCACAGCATCATTGCAAGTAGTGAATTTTTATCAACTGGTGCAAGCAACTATGAAAATTGAGAAATCTGAAATGATGAGTTGGGAAAGAAATTTAGAGAGAAAGTCCCTTAGAGATGGTTCCTCTTTAGGTAAAAGGACTAGAGAGTCTCATGTTGAATCAATACATGGTTCTGCTACTAAAGGTAGGAGACAAGGACTTACAAGTACATAGGGTTCCTATAGGGGCACTTCAACCAAACAAGATGAAAGACCTGAATGCCCGCATTGTCACAAAAATCGTTATGGTACTTGCAGACGAGTAACCGGGGTTGTTTCAGATGTGGGAGAAATAAGCACCTTATAGAGAATTGTCCACGAGGATCTGGGAGATCTAGAAATCCTCAAGGAAGTAGCCGAGGAGGATCAAATGTACCTCCATCAACTTGTGATAGAGGTAGAAGGTGAGGTAGTTCAAGGTAGTAAGGAAAAGGTATTGCTTCAGAAACAGTAAATCGCCCTACTACTACAATCCCAGCCTGAGCTTATGTTATGAGAGCTTGCGAAGATTAGGATGCACCAAGTGTTATTGCAGGCAATTTCACTCTCTATGACACTAAAATGTATGCTTTGGGATATCCAGGTTCTACACATTCTTATATATGCATTGAACAATTGAGTGATTAACTGTTGTTAGTAGAGCCTTTAGCATATGACTTACATGTCACTAGTCCCCTAGGACATAGTGTTAGAGTCAATCGAGTGTATAATAAATGTCCTCTAAGGGTCCATGATAGAGAGTTTTCGATTGATTTGATTGCATTGCCTTTTCATGAGTTTGATTTGATTTTAGGGATGGATTGGTTATCTAAACATCAGGTTATAGTTGATTGTGATAAGAGAGCAATAGTGCTTAAATGTTACACGACATGTCGAAGTAGCGGCGTACATAGTATGCGATCTAGACGGTGTCAAATGTAATTTAATTTATCTTGGCAAGCGTTTTCTTAAAGGATTGTAAAACCTTTTGGCTTCGTGCTTGATCTAAGAGGAGACGGTAAATCTGAGATATTCCATTGATGAAAAATTACGATGTTTTTCTGAGAATTACAGGTTTACTACTTGAAAGAAGTAGATCCTAGTTATTGAGGTTTGCTATGGAACAATTCTGTTCTAGGGCACCTGCCCAGTATGGCTCTAACAACTAAAGAGTTGAAGGCGAACTACGGGAGCTATTGAATGAGGGATTTGTCAGGCCCTGGTGTTCATACTAGGGTGAGCCGGTTTTGTTTGTCAAAAAGAAAGATGGCACTCTCCGGATGTGCATTGATTATCAACAAATAAATAAGGTAAGCTACATGAAGAATAAATATCAGATTCTTAGGAATAGAAGAATCTTTTCGATCAGTTGACAGAAGCGAGTGTCTTTTCAAATATAGACTTGCGATCGGGATATTATCAACTTCGGGTGAAAGATTTTGATGTCTCAAAAACAGCCTTTAGAACCCAATATGGTCATTATGAGTTTTTAGTAATGTCATTTGGGTTGACTAATGCACCGGCTGCATTCATGGACTTGATGAATAGGGTATTCCACCCTTATTTGGACTAGTTTGCAGTGATATTCATAGATGACATCTTGGTGTATTCAAATGATGCACAAAAACATGAACAACATTTGAAGATAGTGTTGCAGATCCCGAGAGAAAAATTTGTTTGCAAAGTTAAGTAAATGTGATTTTTGGCATAAGGATGTGTCTTTCCTAAGCCATATTGTGTCTGTAGAGGGCATTAGAGTGGACCCTGCGAAAATTGAAGCGATTGTGAGTTGGAAGCAGACTGAAATATATAGTACGAGAATTTTTCTTTGGAATTCACAGAAGCTGGGTATTATCGACAGTTTGTAAAAGGATTCTCCATCATAGCCTCTACACTTACTAAGTTACTCCAGAAAGGGATGAAGTTTGAATGGGAAGACAAATGTCAGTCAAGTTTTGAACAGTTAAAGAAAATACTGGTTGAAGCACTAGTGTTGACCCAGCTTACTCCGGGTAGAGAATACGCTTTGTATAGTGATGCTTCAAAGATTGGTTTAGGATGTTTCAAAGATTGGTTTAGGATGTGTATTAATGCAAAATGGAAAAGTAGTGGCATATGCCTCCAGACAGATGAAACCACATGAGTAGAATTATCCCACACATGATCTAGAGTTAGCGGCCCATTAGTGTTAAACTTTGAAAATACTTCAACCTTGCTTATATGATGAAAAATGTACAATATTTACAGATCATAAGAGTCTTAAGTATCTGTTAACTCAAAAGGAATTGAACTTGAGGCAACGTCAGTGGCTAGAATTGTTTAAGGACTATGATTGTATAATTAATTACCATCCAGGAAAAGCTAATGTGGTGGCGGACGCCTTAAGTAGAAAAACAATTTATGTTTTGTCCCTGAAACATTGTACATGGAGATTTTCAGCTGATGGAGCTTTGTTAACTCAATTAAAAGCTATGCCTGAGTTGAGGCATATGATAATAGATGCTTAAAAAAGTGATGTCAAGTTACAACAAATGTAACACCCCTTTTTTTTTTAAAACAATTTAACTATAGCTCTGATACCAAATAAAATGTAACACCCCTTTCTTTTCTAACAATTTAATTGTAGCTCTGATACCAAAATAACTGTAGCGTCCATTGCACTACCAGTACTTTTACTTTTAAGATATATTCAAACACCAATACAAATACAAATACGTTTTCAATACAATAGCTATATGTTACTTGTGCTCTGATACGAAATATGTAGCTCGGGCGCTACCAATCTAGAATACAAATCGTTTTTGTATACTGAAGAATATATAATAATATGCATCAAAACATTTGCAGTAGGCCCACCATTTTGGGATCAATCCCACATTTGTACAATATGGCATTATATGCCTGTTGGATACATAAAAGTGTGACATTTAATAGGGTTTTAAGCCCCCCAGCTCATGTTTTGCTCTCATTTTGTGTAGAATAGGTGCTTTTGACTGTTCTAGCGTTTATACGTGTGCAGGTTAATTTAATCACTTGTAATCTTTCAGTTTGTTTCTATAACTTGGTATTCTTTAAGAGATTCTGGGTTTTTTATATCCCAACCTTACACATGAAGTGTTATTTCTCAAGTCACATTTACGATTAGTGTTCTAGTAATCATGAATCGACTCTCAGTTTTAATGGAGTTTTAAACCTCTATGATAGGGTTCTAACGGTGGAAACTCACCTCCTTCAAGGTAACAGCCCTCAATCCCTCTTTTGTGGCAATGGGATTATGCGATACTAAACACTTTCGAAAACTCTTATAGAAACCTTAGTTTGGCATCTTCTTGACAATGTGTGAACAAAGAGACTCTTAATTACCGAATTGTGTAATACGCAAATGCAGACTAAGAGTCCAAGCAAATCGTCTGAACAAGTGTTTGTTATCGCTCAATCATTCTTTGTCTTATAAAAGCTTTTAATGTTATATCTTCCATCGAAGACCATTCATCAATGGCTCCTAGATGAGATTGTAAGTAAGAGGTGGGTGTTACCTAGTCGGTGGTGAGCGGAAACCTAAGGATCCTATCATTCGCCCTTCTTGTTTTAAAATAGTTAAGTTAATCGGTTACTCAATCAATCAATCACAACCCCCCTGATTTTACTTTAATCGCACATTCATTGGATAGCAATCCCTAAGGATCACCTAGGAAACCACTCCCTGTGGAAATGACCTGTGGACTCCCATAGTAGTATAGTAGCAGCGACATTAGTTCCTACGGCAGGAATAATTCGGCACAAAATAGGCGAAGCATTTTTGGGCGCCATTGTAGGGAGTGGTGAGCACTCCTAGTTGATCGGAGAAGGCTTAATGGTAGCTCATCAATTGCATTGCAAATCCGGTACTCTCTCTACCTTTTCTTTTTAATTCTTTTCGTAGATAATATAAGTGGATACCTGTCTGGTTGGGGTAAGATTGGTGCATGTCGGTTTGGGCTTGTGACGAGCAACGCCGACTTGTAAGAGTTATACCTCAAGGACATTTTGAAGAGTCCACAGTAAGACGTTTGTTTCAAGAAAACCCAAAACCTCAGATGGAACACCTCGGGAATCAGCAAACTCTCTTTAATCCAAATGCCCAAGGGTTACCTGGTGACACACAAAGACCCCATGAACCTCCACGAAAAGGAGATGGTGTTGTACCATCGGCAATCCCAGCAGCAGGAGGGGGAAATGTTAATTTTCAGCACAATCAATATCGAGCTCCCCCTGCCCCTTTACCTAATGTGGAAAGAACCCTTCGAGAGATTACGCGACCTCGAAACCTGACAAACTCATGTATTGGCTGCGAAAGAGGCAAACCAATTCCTTATGAAGTTGGAGATGATTCGTCTTCTCCCTGTGTATCAAGGGGTCAATTCTGACAACCCCTACTCATTCATGAGGGATTTTGAGGATGTTTGCAATGCTTTCCTGCCTACAAGATTGCCCCTCCATATAATTTATATGGTTTTATTCCCATTCTCTCTTAAGGAGAAGGCCAAAATATGGTTTCACTCTCTTGCCCCCAATTCAATTTTTACTTAGGAAGACATGCGAAATGAATTTTTGAATAAATTCTTCCCTCCAACACGTACTAATGCACTCATGCGAGCAATCCAAAACTTTTCTGAAAAACCGGGTGAACCTTTTGTTGTTATATGGGAAAGATATAAGGACCTCCTCCACTCTCCCTCACCATGGTTTGAATGTTAGACAAATTTGTGCATATTTTCACCAAGGACTGTCCTTGAATAACAAACAATACATCCAAATGATGTGTGCTGAGGAATTCTATGAGAAAAGTGCTAAGGAGGTAATTTTTTGATACAATAGCAGAAAATGCTCGAACTTGGAAGACTAACACCTCCCTAGATATTGCTAAAGGGCATAGTACACCTGAGGGAGGAATACATCATAAGAGAGAATGATGACACATGCGAAAATAGCCAACAACTAAGGAAGTCGAGGCCATAGAATTGAAAAGGTGAATGAAATTGGCTATTTGTACAGTACCGCCGGTGCTTATGGGATGCAGAGTGGAGGAGCCATCGTCATTTGCGATGACCCCACTCACTCAACTATTAAAAGTGCCTAATCTTCCTCAAGTCAAGGAGGCCGATCCAAATAGGGAGCAAGCCAATGTGATGTAATTACCAAAGGAAGCCCTTCAATTCTCCATACTCCGAAACGTATAATCAGGGTGGGGTAAGCACCTGGTACAGTTCTGAGGAATGAGAGGCCACACCATTTTCAAACAACCAAGTAAGGCACCAAAACCAAGGCTTTTCAAATCAAGCCCCTCAGTTCCAAAATCAAGGTCCTCAAGGATTTCCTATGAACTCTAACCAAGGTTTGCACCCCTCTTCTCAAGGGAATCAAACACACAGCCTTACCAACCTCCACATAAGAGAAGTTTGGAGGACATTGTGACATAGTTTGTCCAAGCTCAACAATCCACCAACACTAAATTTTGAACCTCCTTGAATGATGTAAGATCCCAATCACTAAAAAATGACCTCTTCATGGGAAATTTTCAGCGAGAAAGGAAGCTCCATGCCAGACTATCGAAACCCCCGAGGTCGAATAGTGTTGGAGTCTGGGTCAAGCGCGATGTCACCTTTGAACATTGCAAGGCTGTCACCACTCTTCGAAGTGGAAAAATAATTGACAAAACCATTCAGCCCAAGGAAACAATATAAGATGTGCAAAATGAACCACTAGGGGATGATGAGGTGTCTGACAAGTCTCATGTTCCTGGGGCAGATGTTATTGATGTTGAGCCAGAAAAAGACAAGGCCTCCCATGTCCCTCCTGCTCTATATCCTCGTAGGTTGAGAGCCCCCAAGAAAGTGAACAATCACTCGGAAATCTATGAGTTGTTCAAACAGGTTAAGGTGAACATTCCTTTATTGGATGCCATTAAGCAAATCCCATTATATGCCAAGTTTTTTAAAGACTTGTGCACTGTAAAAAAAAAAATTAGGTGTCAACAAGGATGCATTCATGACTAAACAGTCCACCTCTTTGATTAGGAACAATTTGCCCCCAAAATACAAAGACCCGAAGCCCCACTGTTCCATGGTGGTGGGGTCCCGAGTGAAGGACATGCTCACAGTGGACTTGGGAGCGAGTGTTAACTTGTTGCCATACTCGGTATATGTTGAGCTAGGGTTAGGAGAGCTAGAACCTACAAATATCACCCTCCAGCTAGCTTATCGTAGTGTGAAAATTCCTAGAGGGATAGTGAAGGATGTATTAGTGCAAGTAGACAAGTTCTACTTTCCTGTGGACTTTGTTGTTCTTGACACTCGACACGTGGTGAATCGAGGACGAGTTCCAGTGATTCTTGGTAGGCCATTCTTGTACTTTGCCAATGCCATCCGCCACAACGTAGGGGATAATGGCGTTATCTTTTGGTAACATATTGTTAATTTGGATATCTTCAATGTTATCAAGGAAATAGGATGATGAGGGACGTTTGTGAGAATTAAATATGATCGAATTTTTTGTGCGAGCTATGTAGATCATGTTTCATATGGTCTCTCAAGTCTTGTCCTAGTAAGCCCAGTTGTGTCGAAGAGGTAACCACATGCGGGTGGAGTTTTACTCCATAGTGAGCACGGTGAAATTAATGGAAGCAAATGGGTGGGCAGCACCCAGTTGAGAAGTGCAATTAAGGATAAGGTATTACCTTGAAGAGAAACCACCTAAACTTGAGTTAGGCCCACCCATCATCGCATCCTCAAATATGCATTCCTAGGGGTAGAAGAAACTTTCCCGGTAATCATATCCTCCTTTTTAGAGTCGGATAAGAGAATAAGCTTTTGGAAATGTGAGAATCCACAAAACCGCCATGGATGGACAATTACGAGATATTAAGGGAATCGACCCCTTGATTTGCACACAACGTGATTCACTTGGAAGAGGATGTCAAACCCTGCAGACGGAAACCACGGCTGACAGCGAACCAGTCATGGAAAGTGGTCAAGAAGGAGTCTTAAAGCTAGCTGGATGTAGGTGTTATTTACCCCATTGCAGATAGCAAGTGAGTCAGTCCAACCAAGTAGTTCCTAAGAAATGGGGTCATTGTGGTATGAATGAACCTGATAATAACCTTGTGTGTCCCATTCCCTCCCGGGTCACAGGGTTAGATGGTGTGCATAGACTATAGGAACCTCAATGCGGGCACTAGGAAGATGTTTCCCTCTCTACCTTTGTGGATCAAATGTTGGAGAGAGTTGCAGGGCATGAATTTTATTGTTTTCTAGATGGGTACTCAGGATACAATCAAATTGAGATAGCCTTAGAAAATCAAGAGAAAACCACGCTCACCTGCCCTTTTGGCACATTTGCCTTTAGGAAAATGCCCTTCGGATTATGTAATGCACCAAGAACCTTCTAGCGGTGCATGATGGGGATTTTTAGTGATATGATAGAACACATTTTGGAGATTTTCATGGACGATTTCTCTATTTTTGGAGATTCTTATGAGGGATGTCTGGAGAATTTAAGGAGGGTACTGGAGAGGTGTCAAGAGAAAAAGTTAGTGCTTAATTGGGAGAAGTGTCACTTCATGGTAACACAAGGGATTGTGTTAGGACACATAGTCTCGAGATAAGGAATAGATTTAGATAAAACCCAAAAAGAGAGTTAAGTTGATCAGGCTACCCGCCCCTAAGTGTGTCGGGGATATCTACGGTCGTTCTTGGGTCATGCGAGGATTTTATGGGAGATTCATAAGAGATTTGATTACCCGCAGCCGTCCTTTGTGAAATTTGCTTGCCAAGGACGTCACCTTTGAAGGGTCACAGGCTTGTGAGGGAGCCTTTGATAAATTGAAGACTATGTTAGTGTCATCACATCATGATCTCTAATTTGGAAGTCCTTTTAAGATCATGTGTGAGCTAGTGATTATACCGAGAGCATGTTGGGACGAAAGGGAAGATAAAAAAGCTTTTGTGATCTAATATGCCAGCAAGACTCTAGATTTCGTTCAATCCAATTACACAACTACGGAAAAAGAGTTCTTGGCTATGGTATTTACCCTAGAAAAGTTCAGGTCGTACATTATAGGGTCTCATGTAAACATTTTCATGGATCACGCAGCACTGAAGTACTTGCTCTCTAAGCAGGATACTAAGCCTCGTTTGACTAGGTGGATCCTACTCTATCAAGAATTTAAGCGACCGTAAGGATAAGAAGGGAGTTGAATGTAGTAGTGGCCACTGTCTTGGTTAGTTCAGAAACTGACCTTTGAGAGCTACCCATAGGCGACACTTTCCCTGATGAGCAACTCTTTGCTCTTGTCAAGTGCCCATGGTATGCGGACATAGTAAACTATCTAGTGGCAGGCGGATTCACTGATGGTTCGGCAAAGAGGAAATTTTTTGTGGACATAAAAAAATACTACTTTGATGACCCAAACTTGTTTAAATATTGTCCTGACTAATTGATGAGAAGGTGTGTATCCAATGACGATCAAATTGGGGTACTCACCTTCTGCCACTCTGAAGCTTGTGGAGGGCATTTCTCCACAAGAAAAACGGCGAACAAAATCTTGCAAGCCGGTTTTTATTGGCCCACTCTGTTTAAAGACTGCTTTGATTTTTGCAAAACATGGTAACAAGTTGCCAACAATTAGGGGGTCACAAAGGAACATGATGCGCTGACTCTTGTCTTTAGATACGATTGTGGTTTGGAATATTTGCGTTTCTTCATGATCTTACCCTTGTTAATGTGAGATTAATTCTATCTTCTAAGTGATCATTTCAGTGGAATAAATGTGTACAGGTTCAGGTTGAAGTATCATTTCTCGCGAATTGTCGATTGCAATCGATAAATGTCGATATTTATGCCGATCTTAAATCTATTCAGAAATGTGAGTCCTCCTGAAATTTCCACGACACCTTTGGACCAATGTCCAAGCAGATAAGCCACTAGGGAGATCAAACACATTTTGGAAAAAGCGGTTACCCCGTCATAAGAATTGGTAAAGCTGACTAGCAGGCGCTCTTTGGGCCCTCTGTCTTGCTTTTAAAGACTATTCTTGGCATGTCTCCCTATAGGCTAGTTTATGGCAAGGCATGTCATCTCCCGGTGGAAATGGAGCACAAAGCATATTGGGCCATTAAAACTCTTAATTTTGATTTGGCTAAGGCAGGTAAACAGAGACTACGGCAGATGAACGAGCTTAATGAATTGAGGCGTGAATCGTATGAGAGCTCGCGAATCTACAAAAAGAGGCTCAAGCTATTCCATAACAAGAACCTTGTAAGGAAGACCTTTGAACCTCACCAAAAGGTATTCTTTGTCTGGCTCTCTTTGCACATCTTTCCGGGTAAACTCCGTTCTAGAGTGGGTGAACCTTTCATCGTCAGGTAGTTTACCATATGGTATTGAGGAGATTTGAAATCGATGAGTAGGAAAATCTTTAAAGTCAATGGCGTTCAACCCCGAGGCCATTTCGAGAACCGACCGTGGGAGAGTAGTGAGAGCCGATGAAGTCGCTGCCAGATGTTCCTTAGGCGTAATCTCATCCTATCTTTTGTATATAGTTTTTCTTTTTCTTTTCTTGCATTTCTTTACGCTTTATTCATTTAGTCTGTCATTTTTTTTTTTTTTAATGAAGGAGAGTCCAACCCTTATGTACCCCGTATTTTTTGCCCTCTCTTATAGTCTGTGGGGTGTATCGTCGGTGCATTGAGGGCAATGCCTATTTCCATGGTAGGGGTGGGCATACACTAGTTAGAGCCATTTAAGTGCATGCTATTTGGTTTAATTCAGTGTTCTTAGGGGTTAAGTGCATCGCAAAATTTAGATTTCGGCTCTTTTGGGTATGTAGTACTTGCCCATGATGCTTATACGACCACACGTGACCTTATTTATGCACTCCATATAGTTTCAACGCACATACACAATAACGGGCATGCACAGGCACTGCTATTTGGGACCATATTGACCCGAATTCTTTTTCTATTTTCGAGTCAATCTTGGCGGTTTCACTCTCATTCATAAACTACAAGTCTGTTGAATTCTGCCCCGAAGCTCATTTTGCTTGCTATTTCTTTAGCTTGTGCATTGTTTCAGCATTCCTTGTCGACTACATGCATCTTATTCTTTGAGGAACATCCATATGCAGTTGAAAGATGATTTTAGGCCATATTTTCTTGTTAAACTTCTAAATCATAATGAGTCAACCCTTTGCACCCTTCTTGAGCCTTGAATTGCCAATTCTTTTCAAACCCTAGGAATCTTGATCACGAGGAGTACGGATGACTCCAAGGTAAGCGTGAAGGTGCCGAGAAAGTGTAATACACAGTTCAGCAAACACAAGTCATTTTGGAGGGGGTATGAAGCAGTGAAAGAAGTGAGCATACAATGAAATCCAAAATGTGAAAATTACGGAAATTTTGTAAGTGGTACAGTACCACTAAAGTGATACTAGTACCAAAGCTGAAAAAAGTGGCAATAACAAAGTGGTACTGGTACCACACTTACTAATCAGTACCAACCACGAAAAAACGACAACACTTTTGATCTGGTGCAGTACACTAGTACGCAATAGTCGATGCGTGAATGGGCCATTTGAAGGGTTTTCTCTAAGAATTTGAACCTTTCATATCTCCTCCTAACTCAATATAAGAAACCTAACTTCTTCTCCTCTCTACCCAGCAAACCCTAGGTCAAACGTTCACCCTAGTGTCTCCATCGCTCTAACCCGGGGCATCCATAGTTTGCACGCAGAGACTGGAAGTACTAGACCCATAGTGGTAAGTGCTCCTCATCTCCTTGAGAGCAATTTTAATGAATTTTCACTATGTTAATATGGATTGTGTTGGGTGGCTTTGGTTGGTAGTTCTATGTCCTCGGTTGATTAGGGCATCCGCTATGAACGGTATAGGGAGAAAGGTTCTGACCGATCTGGAAAGGGTAAGTCCAATACTATTGGAGATGGGTTGTTGGGAACTTTTGTGTGTATGGGCTATTCTCGCTATATTCGCTATTTTGGCCATATCTATGGCAAGATCGAAGAACATTGGGAAAGGAAAGGCCACTAGCTCTTCTATGGAGCTAGCCGTAATAAAAATGAAAGGCCGATACTTCGTAGATTGTGAAAAAAGGAAAAGGAAAGCAGAAAGGGTCCTCATCAGAGAGTGAGGAAGAAAGTGAGAGCAAAGTTGAAGAAATTGAGGCTATGTTTGCTAAATCATCATAATCAGAGTGAGAAAAGTGGGTCCAGTCAATTGAAAGGCGGGGTTTCCATTGTGAGCGGGGAATGAGAATTGAAACGTTTCTATTCACTCACCCCATTCGTGTCGTTATTCAGGATCAAAATCTGCAATTTGTGGTGAAAAGGGAGGTAAAGGCTGTTGCAGGCCATTGTAGAATTCTCCAGCTTGAGAGAATCATAATGTAGACACCTGTTGGAGACTGGGAATTCGGGAAGAGCGGTTAATGGTCATTACGACTCGATCGCTAGATCATTGAATTATGTTCACCTCGCCGCATGTTGACCTTACCAGCTCGAAATTTATTACAGGTTGATCTTGATCTGTTTAAATACCATATTGCACCAACCCGGTACCCATGGGGGCTTTATTCAATGTAAGGAGTTCATCCGGGAAATTAAAGAAGCCTAAGTATGCATTGATGAATAAGGTCATTCCACCAATACGATTGGGCGAAGGGAAAGGAGAAGTTTCAAGCAAGGAAGAAATCCCGGTTTACGTATGAGGTAATATTGGAAAACTTATTTATGCTTTGGTAATATGGTGTATTATGAGGACTTTTGAGGTCCCGACTAAAAGCAGGGCACATCCCCTTCACGACCTTAGTTACAAACTGGTGGAAGCGTGGGATATGGGGTTACTGGTAGAGAAAAAGAGTTCTTCTAGGCTCGGGCCATCACAAACAAGGCCGGAAGCCAAAATTCGTACCTTACTGAGGCCTTGAGTCGGCACATCCCCCTCCGACTATTTATAGGGCTTCATCGTCGTCAGTTCTTGGTCTAATGAGTACATCCCATAAAGAAGGATGGGCGTAGAATCCAAAGGATGGTTGAATGCATCTAGGGAAGCAAAATCAACTAGATCACAAGCTCTTGACAGGGGTCACATCGAGGAGAGCCCATTTGTTATAGATGATCCTCTGATTTGGAAAGGGGATTCGGGCGAGCTAAATGGCGTAATAGTGAAGATGCATTCTCCTTGGCTGAAGAGGAGGAGGACGAAGAGTAGTAGCATTTTGGGTTAGAATAGGGTGGTGTTGGCAATTGGGTAGAGACCTCAACCATGTCATACCAACACCCATTTTGTTTTTGTAAACCCTATTTGTGTAGCCCATTGTTATTACAAACTTGAAAGACCTTTTTTATTTTGAACTGCATTAGGATGTTCCTTTTTACTTCTATGCATGTTAGTTTGCTTGGTTATGGTAAAATGTTTGGAGTTATTATATGAAGTTCATTTTCGATTTGGTGAATTTCATTGCGACCTTATTTTAGATCTGGCGGTCCTTTATATGAGAATCTTTGTTTTGTAACGAGTTTGTTATTTTTGTCCATTACTTTGGAATTTGTGGTAGTCATTAAGTTCGGGTGGTTGCATACTGCGTCGGGTTATATGTATGTTCATTTTGCCCTTTTGAGGCTTGCAATGCCTAACTGCACCTTAGCGCATTTTGTTGCACCTCATAGTCGATAGGCGTTGCCAGTTCAAATCTTGCTAGGGACTAGCAAGATGTAGGTTGCGAGGTGTGTTGGATACATAAAAGTGCGACATTTATATAGGGTTTTAAGCCCCCCAGCTCATGTTTTGCTCTCATTTTGTGTAGAATAGGTGCTTTTAACCGTTCTAGAGTTTTTATGCGTGTGCAGGTTTTCGAGTCCTGTGCACATTTTCATAGCGGTTTGGTTCCAAAGAACAAATGTAGAGCATCGTTGTCAATTACGACCCATTGTTAGAAAGGCCCGGTAGTGCTACAATGAAGGAGGCGATTGCGGAGGCAGTGTACCGATTTTAATATAGTGGTGCCGCAGTACCCCAAGGCCTCGGGGACTTGAAGCGAATTCAATCTTGGTGCGAGGGCACGCGCTCGTCTTTGACCACATCCCGAGATCACTAATGAGGATTATATTTAAGCCCACTTGAGGGCAAAGTTAAGGGGGATAGGATTCTAGGGTTTGGTCTTGAACTTTTGGGGTGTTTTCTCATAATTTTCTAGGGTTCATAGAGTAGAGTACTTAGTTTTCTTCGATTACGGTTTTAATCACTTGTAATCTTCCAGAGTTGGTTTCTATAACTTGGTATTCTTTAAAGTGCAATGTTTTTTGATATTAACCTTGCAATTGAAGTGTTATTTCTAAAAGTCACATTTACGATTAGTGTTCTAGTAATCATCACTTGACTCTCGAGTTTTAATGGAGTTCTAAACCTCTATGATAGGGTTCTAACGATTGGAAACCTCCTTGGTATGACCCTCGATCCCTCTTTTTGTGCCCCGATGGGATTATGCGATACTAAACAACTTTACTTGAAAACTCTTATAAAACCTTAGTTTGGCATCTTCTTGACAACGTGTGAACGAGAGACTCTCGATACACATTGTGCTTGATCGAAAATGTAGTCTAAGAGTCCAAGCAAATCGTATGAACAAGTGTTTGTTATCTCTCAATCGTTCTTTTTCTTATAAAAGCTTTTAATGTTATATCTTCCAATCAAAACCATTCATCAATGGCTCATAGATGAGATTGTAAGTAAGAGGTGGGTGTTACCTAGTCGGTGGTGAAGGGAAACCTAAGGATCATATCATTCGCCCTTCTTGTTTTAAAATAGTTAAGTTGTCCGGTTGCCTCGATCAATCGATCACAGCCCCCATATTTTACTTTAATCGCACATTCATTGGATAGCAATCCCTAAGGATCACCTAGGAAACCACTCCTTGTAGAAATGACCTATGGACTCCCACAGTAGTATAATGCTTGATGACATTAGTTCCTACGCTTGGGAATGATTTCAGCACACGAAATAGACGATGCAATGCCCTTTTCAATCAGATCATTTACAAAATATATTAGAGTTTTCAATATCAAAACATTTACATAATAAAATCAGAGTTTATACAAAATGGTCAAATCCATTTCATAAATGCATGGTCGGATCTTTACTTCGACACCGCAAAGCTTTGACGTTGATTCCAAATATCTCACAGGTCTTTTATCCTCGTACACATTTTCGATACCGCAGCGTTAAGCATAAAAACAGCGCTAAGCATTTCATGCTTAGTAGTTCTATAATTCTCTACCATTCGGTTTAAATTAATTCATCTGATGTTTATAAAACTAATGTTTACTTACACATTTTCAAATGACCAATGTAGTACAATATATATATATATATATATATATATATATATATATATATATATATATATATATATATATATATATATATATATATATATTCATTTACATTCAATTACAATTCATTGGTCATTTCAAGTTATGCAATTTCATATGCACTAAATCATTCAAATCACAAATCATGCACTTTTCAATCTTATTATCATTTTGCCCTTATCAAATTTAACCTATGCTTTCGGTGCACGGGATAACGAATCAAACACGGTCCGTTGAGGCTGTGGCCAGTTATTAAAAATCAATTTCGTGAATAATCGCGATATTGTCGGATTGGAGCTCTGATTGGATGACACTTCATTATATTCGATGCGATCTTCTTAATTTGACCCTTGTTAGTATATCGATCTATACCTTTCGAATTTAACGGTTAACATTCATTGGAAGAGCCTTCAAATCATTCAATACAATTTACAATAGTGTATATACATATCGATACAATAATTTATTTTTCAACACTCATGCATTTTCATATGCAATTTATTTACTTGTCGGTTGTCTGAATCAATTTAAAACAAATCAATATACGATTTATCATAAATCATTTCAATCTTTCATAATAATTCTGATACGATTTTGAAACAATGAAAGAAAGTGTAAACGAGCTTTCACAAATTTGAAACAAGAGAGGGATTGAAGAACAAACTCAAAAAGGTTGTCGCTCTTCGATTCCTATTGTCACGTCCTCGTCCCCGATCCGACCCGAATGGCGGATCGAACCCGAGTCGGCGCGAGACTATATCTTTGGGACTCATTATTTGTTCTTTCGAATAAGCGCTGCTGTGGTTATCTGAACAATTTAATAACAAAAAATCATTTTCATATATAAAGAACTACCATAGGAGTGGTGTCCTCGACATCTATATACATATCACCGATCACTTACTTATACATGCATTTTTTTTTTTCTCTGAAAACATCGGAGATCGCGGAAGGCGGTGCGGTGAAGCACCTATCTCTGAGCTGGCTGCCCTCTGGCGATGTGGGATAATCACATCTTCTATCCTTGTCTTACCTTACGTACCTACGGATTGAACACGTGCTAAAAACTGCACGCTTGAGTGGGAACATAAGCACAGACTGACCGCTATGTAGTAACGATCCGCAGCTTATACATATGCATATAACTTTATATTACTTATCATCTTTACATTACTATCACATGTCACATGTTCTCTGTCTTTGACATATCTCCTATCTATTCTTTTAGTGTATTCTAGTGCTTTGTCATCTTTTACTTATCTCTATCGTTCTTAGCATATATGCATTTCTATCACATGTGTTCATATACATATCCACATTATGTGCATGTCATATTCTTATTCATATATTTCTTTCATGGTTATATACTATACCATTTGTTGGAGCTCCTATTTTCATGTCTTGTTTTCATATCTTTGTGATCCTGTGCACAATTTAACAATTCAAAACCTTCAAATCATTATGGATGATTAATATAAATGCGATACATATACTTGTTTTATATACGATTAGTCATGGTTCATTGATCATCCCAATACACTTTCATTTTCATTCGCGATCACCGAATAAATTCAATTATGCTCCCTAAGTCGGTTCGATTCTTTGCAATTCAATTGATTAATGCGGATCAATTTAGTTATACAAATATTCGATTATGCAAATCAATTGATTATGCCAATCAATTCGGTTATGCCCTTAGCGAATTTAACATGTCTTCGATACAAAGTTCTCGAGTCATAGACACGGTCCTACGACTGCGAGGCCGGTATCAAATGGTTTTATAACCTGATGCGGTCCCTGCAGAACAGCGGCGGTTATAAACAATCAAATAGTGAACACTGCGTCACGGTCCGCGGGGCTGCGATCGGAGTGACACATCGATAGTTCGCGATCTTGTGACCTGATGGTATACCATCTATCCTTAATCACGAAATAAACGGTTAACATTCTATTAAGAGTGATTCAAATCCCTTTATAACAAAATATAGTACAATATGCGCTTGTATAAACGGTTTATTTTCAAAAATCAGCCACAATTTTATATCGACCATTTCACAATCACTTTTCTCCATGTCGATTAAATCAATTGATATGCTTTTAGAACAACATGCAAAAACTTGAAACGAGGAATATGAGTAAGTAGAACAAACCCATTCCTTAGTTTCAGTTTAAATCACATTATGCAATTTATGCCATCATTTCTTTAGATCTATTTTCGTTCTCATATCTGTAGCTTCATATTACGGTTCTCCTATTTCTTTCTTTACAATACATGTATATCATTTCATATATGTCTACTTCATATCGCATTTCATTCATGTTTTAGCTATTCATATTTCATCTCTTCACTCTTGTATTCATATCATGTTCTATCATATTTTTATCGCATATATTAGCCTATAACATTTGCATAGAACCTATCATCATGCATACATTTACTCATTATTATATACATGCCTATCATTTGTGTCTGAGTACCCGTTCGAGTAGCATCTTATATCTTTGTTAAGCTTATATTTTCATGTACTTTTTTGATTGTCATATTTACATGACATATACCCATACATTTCTATGCACGCACGTTTTGCTTGTACTTTGTGGAGCCGTCTTAACTCCCATAGGAGTTACCCAGGACTTATACATACGAGTACTTATACGTACTTATATACTTTTATCTATCTTATACTTGTATCTAACTTATTTTTATGCACTTGATATACCATGATTATCATATGCGCTCTTGTTCTCCTTATTTACGGATCTAATATGGGTTTCCTTTTTTTTTTTTTTCATACTATGTATGGCTGTATTCTTGACTCGATGGGATTTTACATGGAGTCAGAACACTGAATGTCGGAGTTCGGACGAAGGAGTTATGACCTTGGTTGGAGGTCAACGTAATCAAATCTGTGACTAGACAGGCTGTACTAGTGACGAGCTCATTTAACATCTTGGTTTGACATCTAATATCCTTCTCAGGCATATAGATGTATTCTTGAGCTCAATGGGCTTTCCATGAGTCTAAGAACTTTTTGAATCGAGTTAAGCCGGAAGGAGATATGACCTTCAGAAGTTGGAGGTCAAACGTAATCAAATCCTGAACTGGACGAGCTGCGAAGTGACAGGCTCATTTAACACCTTGGTTTGACATCTAATATCCTCCTCAGCGCTATGAATGTGTGCTTGACTCAATGGGCTTTCCATAGAGTCGAACACCAGATCGGAGTTGAAGCAGAAGGAGATGGTGCCAGCGGTTGGAATTGACGTAATCAAATCTGAACTAGACCCAGGCTGCACTGGTGACGAGAGCTCATTTAACATCTTGGTTTGACATCTAATATCCTTCTCAGGCATATGAATGTATTCTTGACTCAATGGGCTTTCCATAGAGTCTAAGAACACCTGAATCGGAGTTCAAACGAAGGAGATATGACCTTCCGAAGTTGGAGGTCAAACGTAATCAAATCCTGAACTGGACGAGCTGCACTGAAGTGACGAGCTCATTTTAACACCTTGGTTTGACATCTAATATCCTCCTCAGGCATATGAATGTATTCTTGACTCAATGGGCTTTCCATAGAGTCCAAGAACACCCGAATCGGAGTTGGCGAAGGAGATATGACCTTAGAAGTTGGGAGGTCAAACGTAATCAAATCACAAAGACTAGACGAGAGCTGCACTGAAGTGACGAGCTCATTTAACACCTTAGTTTGACATCTAATATCCTTCTCAGACATATGAGATATTCTTGACTCAATGGAGCTTTCCATAGAGTCAGGCACCATCGGGTTCGGACCCGAAGGGTTATGACAGCCAGAAGTTGGAGGTCAAACGTAATCAAATCCTGAACTAGACGAGCTGCACTGAAGTGACGAGCTCATTTAACACCTTGGTTTTGACATCTAATATCCTTCTCAGGCATATGAATGTATTCTTGACTGATGGGCTTTCCACTTAGGAGTCAAGAACGCAAATCGGGTTAAGCGAAGGAGATATGACCTTCCGAGTTGGAGGTCTTGTAGCGGCCGGTCTTGACAGTTGGCGGCTATTGAAGCGTCGGCTGTTGGCGACGGCCCTTGTTTGGCGACCCTATTGGGCGATACTATTCGCTGACGACCCGCGCAGCGACCCACTTGTTGGGCGACCACTATTCAGCGCGACCCCTTGTTTGGCGATACAATTTGGGCCCGACCAACATTTGGGCGACCAACGTTATTTAGCGACCCCTTGTTTGTGACCCACATTGGGCGATACGCGCTGTTGGGCTGACCACTATTCAGCGACCTTGTTTGTGACTGTTGGAGCTGACCACTATTCAGCAGCGACCCTTACGTGACCCACGTTGGGCGACCAACACATTCCTTGCTTGACCCCTTGTTTGACGACCTCGGTTTTGTGACCTCGCCACAGTATTCCAAAGTAAAGACCATAACTTGGTCTGAGGAGTCGAATTAGGAGATTCAAAGCCTAACATCTTAGAGTTCATTGATGTGGCTACAATTTCAAGAAGGACTTACTTCAAGTCTCTTTATTTCTGGTTCAAAAAACTCACGATTTCCTAAAAAGGTCCGGCTAGTTGACCAGGAATTGCGAAGCCCTGGCCCTGCAGTTGTTGGTGACGCCGATAAAGGACTATAACTTAGTCTAAAGAGGTCCAAATAGAGAGATTCAAATTCCTAACATCAAGCTCATTTATATGGCTACAATTTATCAGAAGGACTTACTTCCATATTCCCTTTACTTCTGACCTAAAAACTACAAGTTTCTAAGGTCAAGGCTCTTGCATATGATCAAAATGAAATTTTCTTGGTTTCAGCCTGCACCGCTAGACCTTCTAAAACACATATCTAGGATGTAGAGCTCTTCTGCAACCCAATCTATCAAGAAATGATATTGGGAGTTTCAGGCAGAAGACATGTATATTTATACAAATATTCACAGTTCCATAGCACTACATACCAAATCATAGTTATACACATGATCTTACTCTTTCCTTTTCCTTCTTTTCTTTTTTCTTCTTCTTCCGTTTTGCTCTCTTCTCTCTACAAGACGAAAATAGAATATTTCTTTTAATTATTTCCTCAGCAATTGATCTTATCCTTTTTATTTCACTTTCAAGGAGGAAACCTCTATCTTTCCTTAATGAACATCTCTTGCAGATTTTTCTTCCCTTATTTATTTTAATATCTTTCTTTATTACTCTTTGGTCCTCCTCTTTCAGTTTTTATTCTCTATTCAATTTATCAAAATCTACTTTGACATATGAACTTATTATATTATGACCCTTGGGTCATGAATTAATAATTTAGTAATTTACCCTTAATTGTTGTATTGGATCAAGTTATTGCTTATTTTATTCAGGATAAATATACTTTTATTTTTATTATACCACTAAACATGTCCAGCTGCCCAGGTATATTTCGAGTGTTACCTATCCTCGGAATCCCATTCTTGGGTCAAACTTCTCAAAATGCAACCCTAATCCATCACAAATATATCACGATTAAAGAACAACTTGATAAAGAAAAATCGGTTGTGCGTTAAGGTTTTGGTTAAGGTTGATGTCTGCAATACTCCTTCACTTGAAAAATTTTCTAGGGACAGATGAATACATATTTTTCTCATGCCCCTTCAATAAAATGATAACCATGAGTCACATTTTCATTAGAATTGGAATCAATCTCATTGGATCTTCCCAAAATCAGGATTCTGACATTTTAATTCCAAACTAATCGATATGCCTAGGTAACTGGATCACCTACTGTTATTTTTTATTTATGGGGTCTTAACTTCATAAATTGGTAATATTTCCTTCACTCATTTGAAGTTATGGTTCTAAAGTTTCTTCTCCAATTGGAATCATCCAATTTGGATCACCAAAACTCAAGTTATTGCATTTTACATCTAGACTACTCTAATTTTCAAAACATAATCTGCACATAGCTCCACTTTGACTGATTTCAGGGCACTTTGGGATTACAATTTACATACACTTCCTTCAAGTAAATTATTCCCCTAGAATTATAGTTTACTCGGAATTTTGAATCACTCAATTTAGATGAGTGAAACTCAACTTATGGCTAAAACACCACAACTACACCCAAAATAGAGCATACCCGTGAGCTACCCGAAACTCACCTTTAAACCCATATTCGGGAGCCTTAGAGCTACAATTTGCTCCTAGTCCCTTCTATAAATTTGTATCTCTATCTCTTATGGTTCTTTACCAATTGGAATCACTCTATTTGGATGATTATAGCAACTATCGCAAAGCAAACAGGGGGTTTTGATGATTTTCTGACAACTCCTTCGAAAACTAACATTTCCTTTTACAAACATTCCTCAAAACCAATCCAAACCAATACCAACCAACAATACACTTCAAAACTCAACCCAACACAACCCCAAAATTGATCTACAACCAATCAAAATCACCTTTACATAAGGTTAGGGTTTTTTCCCCAAATCCAAACACAAGAAAAGAGTTAAGTTTGTGTTCTTACTTTGAATCTTCGAAACTTCTTTGCCTAGCTTCCTTCTTAGACTTTCTTGTAGATCTTGCCTTGAAAAGCCGAGTTCCACACCAATCTCTTGATCTTCACTCAAAACCCTAGCTTTCTCTCTCTCAATCTCGAATGCGTTTTTGCACAAATGGCCATTGATAGACCAAATGTGGTCTTAAGTCATAACATCCTTAAGAACCATGTTTAGCTCTCTAAACCCATTTTTTTGAGTTAAGTTCTCCCAATTTGCCATATAACCCATATACTTTCTCTATTTGCACTTCAATTCTCACTATTCACACTTAGACATATTTTCTTTATCATAAATGACCCTTAGGTCCTCATTTGATAATTTTTTTCCCATTTTGCCCTTAACACTTGGGTAAATTTCGGGTTCATTCATTGAATCATAATCAATCATTTATCATTTAACATTTAACATATGATCATTTAACAATACCCGGAAAATCCCCTAGTTTGCTCAATTTATACCCTAAACACATAATAAAAATACTATGGTATTTTTGGGGCTTTACAATAAAGGTTACAATTAGTTAGAAATGGAGACAAGTCTGACTATTCTATAGAAGAAGATGGAGGTTATAATACAAGAACTATCTTTTATATCTGGACAGTCAAGATTGAAAAGACAGATTCTTATGAAACACAATACTATATTCACCATGCATCCTGGAGGTAAAAAGATGCACCGGGATTTGAAACAATACTATCGGTGGCAAGAGATGAAAAAGGATATAATAAAGTATGTATCTAAATGTTTGAATTGTCAGCAAGTAAAAGCTGAATATCAAATACCGTCTGGTCTGTTAAATCCCATCCCAATTCCACAATGGAAGTGGGATAACATTACTATGGATTTTGTGCCTGGTCTTCCCCTCACCCAAAAGAAACATGATTCAGTTTGGGTAATCATTAACAGACTTACAAAGTGTTCTTACTTCTTACTAGTCCAGTTTATCCATTCCATGGATCAGTTAGCAGAAATGTATGTAAGTGAGATTGTTCGGTTACATAGGATTCCACTATCAACAGTGTCTGACCTCAATCTACGGTTTACGTTAAGGCTTTGGAAAGAATTACAATCAGCCTTGGGTACTCGGCTGAATTTTAGTACAGCCTTCCATCCACAAACAGATGGACAATCTGAAAGAGTAATTCAAGTGTTAGAAGATATGTTTCGAGATTGTGTGCTAGATTTTTCTGGAAGTTGGGATAGGTATATTCCCCTTATGGAATTTGTTTATAACAATAGTTATCAAGCAAGTATTTATACGTCCCCATATGAAGTTTGTATGGCAGAAAATATAGAACACCTGTATGCTGGACATACTTTAATGAGCATAAAGTAATTGATCCTGACATAGTGAGAGAGACAGAAGAGAAAGTTCGGGTCATTCAACAAAGATTAAAAGTTGCTAGTGATAGACAAAAGTCATATGCAAATCTAAAAAGAAAGGACATAGAGTACGAAGTGGGAGATAAGGTCTTCTTGAAAGTTTCCCGATGGAAAGATACTCAGGTTCGGAAGAAAGGAAAAGCGATGGGTTTATCGAGATAGCCTTAAAGATCTTAGAAAGAGTGGACCCGTGAAAAACTTTATCGTTTGGCCCTCCGAGTCGGGGTTGGTCGAGTCACGTAATGTGTTTGTAATATACAAAGTCTTGAAGATACCATTATGATGAATCTCATATTTTACTTTATACTGAATCTGAAGTGCAATCAAACTTCACTTTTGATGGAAAAAGCCAAAAACTATTCTAGATCATTGATAAAACAATCGTGAGAACAAGCAAGTCACCTGCAGTAAGGTCTTTGGCAACACCACAGTATAGAGGAAGCAACTTGGGAACCAGAATCCACAATCACGGCATAATACCCGCAACTCTTCAATTCATGTATTATTAATTTTGAGGGCTGAAATTAACTTGAGGGGAGAGTTTGTAACCACTTGCTGAGATATCTGCTGTGGTTTATTACGGGTTTAGTGGTATAATAAAAGTCGAAATTAACTCTTTTCGGAAATTTAAGTCTTCAAGGGTGAATAAAAGGGTACAATGGTAATTTGAAAAAATTCAAGACTCAAGGACATAGGAAGTTAAGAAGATTATATACCCAGTATAGAATTTTGATAACTTGAAGTGTAAATAGAAAGAAGAAAAGGGGCTAAAATGCAAAAGGGATAAGTGGCCAAAGAAAACCACTAAAAAGCACTTGAAATATCTTGAGATAAACATTTCTCATTTTTAGCTTAAGGGAGGCTAGGGTTACGATTTGGAGAAGAACCATTTTCATGATTTCTCCTCCATCACTGGATATCACTCGCCGAAATTTCAAGTAAGAGAAAGTGAAGAAAGGAAGCTAGTTAGAAGAGAAGAAATCAAGGTATGGAACTTTAGTATGGAACTCTCATATTTGTTAGTATGGAATTCTCTCATTTGTGGGTTAGGAAAGTATCCTAACTTCCTCTTTGTCTAGGGTTGTGATATGAAAAGTTCTATCTCTTCCATAAATATGGTTTTGGTTGGTTTAAGTCCAATTTTTGTGGTTTGTTCTTGTTTGGTTTTGTCTTGGATTGGAAAACTATCCGATGAAATAGGGCAAAAATGCTCATTTATGTTGACTTGATACGCCTAGGAGAAGGTGCTATCTAGTCGAACTGACCCCAAAAAATTTATAATTTTTGCCTGCCTTAAGCGGTTGCCGCTGCCCGGCAAGATTTTGCCGAGCGAACTTGAAGTCTGATTTTTGTTCACGTGTACATTGGTTCACAAAAACCATCAATTGGATTAATGTAGGATCCTAACAATTGAATGAAAGGGTTCGTACCTATACACAAGTTACATGAAAAATGTTGAACCTACGTCGCGCTGCGATGAAGCGGACTTTGTTCTGCCCTTATTTACTAAGCGTTATATAGAAAGCACAGGATAGTGGATTAAGAAACCGACATAATAACCGATATCGTATAATTGTATGTCTGCGCAGATCCGAATAGTGAATAAATAAACTTTCCTAATCGATTCTGACGCTCACATCTTTAGTCTTCACGGCTTTTCTTGATCTTGTGAAACAACCACATTCGCGTGAAGCGGAACCACGTCTATACGTTTAATCTTGACAACTCTGTTTATTGCTTGACTCTGTTCGGTGCTTCACCGCTACTCTTACATAAGTATTTCTGGCCTCACGTGTCTTAAATCTTCTATTGCAAGGCGAAACTTGTCTCTATTTGTGCTTTAGCATCTATTCCAAATCTTGTCTCTCTGTTGAATTTACTGTGTGTTAATAATCCTTCTCATTGATTATTATTAGTTTATCTGACAAATACTTATATGTTATGTACATGAATAATATGATATAATAAATGTATGAAATTGAAAGTAATCGATTCACGACATAGTGTACCCACGGTACACTCTATCCTGAAACACTTATGTTAAGTACTCCTACGGTGAATACGAAAACTTCACGATATATGAATTAAGTTATATGTATCTTTGTGATTGAGAACCGCGCATGTGGTCATTTATGTTATCTGTTTTAAATTTGGTATCAAGGCGAAGCAGTGTTCGTCAGGTATAGATGCGAAGAGATAATCGGCGTTACGCATTAAATGAAGTAGCCTTTGACATTAGGAATCTCTTTCTAATTGGAGTCTTTGATCTTGTTTTTGTAATGTAAATGTAATATTTTAGCAATAGTGGAACTTGTATAAGTACAAACAATGGGACTCAATATATGTAAGGTTTAATTCATACATTTTCTGATGACGACGTGTAATTTAGTTTACTATTATTATGAATTTATGATATCATGTTTTTGAATTGGGCTCACCAATGTCGAAAAATCAAATTAAGAAGTCTCAATCCCGTGTGACGTCCCCTCTCCTGCATCGGCTTTGGGGATGGGGCTTTACACCTTGACTAGAGCACGACAGTAATATGATCAGCCATGATGATCACATCTTATTCACTAGATAATACACTCAGCCCCATCAAATACATTATCGACCATAATCGACCAACCACCCCTAGCCATGGGTTCGAGCCTTATCAATCCTAACAAGGCTATGGACCCAGGGCTATCTACGACCCCAATCTTGAAATTATATTAATCTCCTCTATGCACTGAATTACATCACAGAGCAAATCCAGGTCATCACAAGTTCGTCGTTGTCTTATTATAATTAAATTTCAACTATCCATCGTTCATAGCCTTCTTTGCTGTAAATCATTCTGCATCAAATACTAAAATCGTGCAAGAATTTAGCAGAACGGTCACTAACGTTGGAGAAGGAACGTGGACTTACAATGCTAAGGTTACATGCATGGAAGGATTTCAAGTGACTGTAGTGCTTGAAAAATTAATTTTCAAAGGCTTCGTGCACCAAGGATCTGCTAAAATCGCTTTGAACGCAATGGTTCACCACGACACAACAATCTGTCGATAAGTTCTACTTTCTGTTCTCCAATTATGTTTTTGTTACTGTTCTGCATGTCATCTATTTCTTTTGATTATTGCCAATATTTAATACTTAATATTGCCCCTGCTTCCTTTCATGTTTTTTTATGGGTGCAAAGCAGTCCATTGTTTAAAATTGAAAACTTTTTATCTAGAAAAATGTTATTATCTGAGAAAATGGTATCCTAATGTTGGTTTTTTATTTCTTCACAGTTTCTAGGTTAACAGACAGCACATTTGTCAAAGTTGGGGAAAGTTAATTTTGGGTATATGTTTTCTCGAGTCTTTTTTTTTTTTTTTCCTTTTATGCATTTTCTTGCCCATTGACATGTTTTTTTTCTTTTGATAACTGGGAAATTTTATCCAGTGTGACAATTGGTATCCTGGGAAATTTTTAATACTGCTAGTGGGATTTGTTTTCTTGAGATTCTTTCTTTTCTTTTGTACATTTTCTAGGCTACCAAACAAGATCCTGGTCCAAATTGGAGAAATTTACCTTGTTCAAATGCATTTTGTAAGCACCAGAATGAATGAGAAAGAACAATGTAGAAGAAAGTCAATTTAGGAATTGGGTTTCGATATCAGATTGTTGGAGCTATCTTTGTTTTATACCATTCAAGTTTGATTTTAATATAAATTTTTATCTTAATGGAAGACCTTGCATGTCATAATAAATCACTGTTACAGTGAAAAGGAAAAGGAAAAAATGGGACAGGAATCTTACAGTCAAAGAAGATCCAGACCCAATCAAACTCGCCTCTCATCCTTAAACTCGAACCTTTATCCTGATGGATCACATTGCCAGGTTTGCCTCTCTTCAAGCCCGTTCTATTTCGCTTCATTGTTTTTTTTCTTTAATTTCTCATTTCAAATCTTTTTTGTACAAGTGGTTTTGTGTTCTGGTCGTCGTTTGTTAATAAGAAATCAAGTAAATTTTTTTAAGATATAACTTGAGATTGCAATCTTCCCAATTCAATCTCGATTCCCCATTCCATTTGAAACACTTTCTCCTGTATGTTCATAGTCAACCCATATATACAATCAAAAGTGGAATTAGTTTCTTATGTTTTCTGTCGTCTGAACCAATTCTGCTAGTATATTTTAGTTCATTAATTCTTATTCGTAAAGAGTGATAAACCCTTGTTTTCATTTTTCACAACTTTTAAAAAAAATGCATATTAAAGCTTGAGCTTTTGTTGATTGGGGACGACAACTGTTGTTGTATATAGAGAATTACTTTGAAGAAATTGCATTCTAAGTGTTCATAATTTTTATTTTTTATTTTTTCATTATCTAGGTATGGTGTGCCCCTTTTTATTAGGTCTTTTGTTTGCCCATCATTTTTTTTTTTTAATTTTATAAATCTAGTTCTTTCTTTTGAGTTAAGATCCAGAGGATTTATTATTTGCCCTCCATGTGTAAGGATGCAAGTCATTTGGCAAGACAACATTGATCTTGACTTGGCTTATGAGGTTTGCTTTATAGAGTTCCTATACTGTTTTGCTTACTGGCAGGACATTTCTTTATGAACCGAATATGAGTTATTTTTGCTTAGGTCGTATCCGACTACGCACGATCTTTGAGGCAAACCCATTACCGTCTCCTGTACAGATTAATGGCATGAGATTGTCGCGCAATCATGGTCGTCAATGCAGCCATTCCGGTACTATTGGTTTGCATCGATGCTAAGGGGCTAGTGGAATGGGATAAGACTAATCCCATATGAGTTACATAAATAAGGCCTAACTCAAAAAGTAAGAATAAAGGCCACCACGAGGAGGCTCGAGCCTAAGGTGTCATGCCCAACCCTTAGCACTCTTATACCAAACACCTACGTAGAAGCACTAGTTTGTCATACCCTTCACATCACCCTTGGCGTGCCATTCCTCGAGCTTGAGGACCAAAGATCAATCAGAGTATGCAAAGCTTCGAAGACCCAGTCTTTATAGATGATAAAAACTTAGTGGTCAGATGTAACAACATTAATTAAAACGTAATTATTGTATCATATCTACCCACCGCCTAGAGCGAAGAGGGGGGCGTGGCACGAGATTTGGGACTCTTTAACTTTGATTTTCCTAACATCAGTTGAGCCCATTTCATATAAATCCATAAAGAAATAAACTTCTAGATACTACCGTAGTGGTGTTTAAAAATTAATCTTGTACATATTCGCAAATTATTTTGAGCATGTAAACAAATTAAACTGATACAAAAACTTTTACATTTACATTACAAAAACAAAATCAAAACCATCAAGTGAACTCCACATTCTTTATGTTATTACTGTTGTATCACGAATACCTCGGATGTCTCTTCGATTACTATCTGGGATGAACAATAAAGTCTTTAAAACATAACTTGAGTGGGAAGTGAATACTTGGATAATGAAACTTGAAGTGGTCGCAATTCACAGATCACATATCATAATTCTTATATGTCGAGGTTCGTATAATAGAATTCTATAACAAGAATTTTCATATAACATAATTCTTGTATAACGAGAATTCCACCTTATCTCAGTAGGAGTTAAACAGAATTTTCTGAAGGTGCCGTAGTATAGTACGAAACGAGAGGCGGGCGATTACTTATGTTTTCTTATTGTTCCTTATTCATATTCTTATCATATAAATGTTTGTATATGTCATATTATTTAGATGGACAACATATAAGTATTTGTCTGTGGGCATATCTTGATGAATGAGAGGAGCCGCGTGTGATAGGAACTTAGAAGGTATAGTGCAATCGAGCAGAGGATGTATGCATCCCACGCGTAACAAAAGTGTCGTAGTATTAGCCCGAGTGCGGCATTGATCGAAACGTGTCTGGCGCGTATGAAGTGTCATGCTTAGCGAGGAGTCTTAGAAGCGAATAGAGGTGCCTGTTCATTCCTTGATACCGGTCTTAAAGACATACAATTATATATTTACGAGTTTGTTATATCATTCATATAGTGTTAAGATAAGGGCAAGAAAGCTATGTTTGTGATGACGGGATCGGCTAGGAAGTGAGTATGAAACATTTTAACGCTGACTCGTATCGTATCTTGACCTTTGTTTGGAATGTGGGAAGAGCAGTAACAAAACGGGTTGCGGGGACCCCGGTCTGACACCATGACTTTAATCTAGGTCTTTCATCTTTCGGTCTGATACTTAGCATTCTGGACATGGAAATGGCTTTGAGTGCGATTACTCAAACTTTGATGCGGTACTTAACATCATCTAGACAGCAAATCACTTTGAGTACGGTGCTCGACTTTTAGTATCGGTACTCTTGATCATAGGTCTTCGACTTTGGTCAATTCACTTGCGCGTCATCCGGGACCTTAAATTGCTTTGGTCTGGGTACTGAAGGAGAGAGAGAGGGAGGAGGAGGAGGAGGAGAGGAAACCAGTCTGTTACTCAGCTACCTAGGCTAGGCTGCATCTTTGAGTCTGGGTGCTAAACTCTCGATCTGGTGCCCACCACTCCTTTATTTAAAAACAACAGTAGTGCTCCAGTCTTTTCGACTTTCGATCTGATCTTTCACTGCAGTGATTTGAAATTGCCCGGTTCACGGCCATTTTTCATAGAAATCTTCTAACGAAACTAATCGACTCAAATCATTGCTGGCTAACTTAAACGACAAAAATACCTGTGTATTCAAGAGTTAGGATTTTCTGGCAACGGCTTGTAAACAGAAAGAGTTATGAGGGTTTCTGGCTCAAATAGCCGCGTCATGGGTTAAAATGCAAGCAATAAATAGTTCGAGCAAGAATTCCATACTTGAAACCTGGATTTTTAACCTTCTCTTAACATTCTTCATGTAGCACCCCTTCCTTTCTCTCTTTCTCCCTCGTAAAGCCCTAGCTTACTCACGCCCAAAATGAAATATTTTGGTCTTCTCCTCATAAGGCCATGTTTGGCCTTATCTTTTTATTTTGATTAATTTCTCATTTTTGCTATTAAGGCCTTCATCTATTTATTATCTACAAATCAGCTTTTATTGATTTTAGCTTGCGTATAATTTATTATAAGTATGACGTTTATGTTTTGAATTGTAGAGTACTAATTTACCGCACACTCTTTAATTAATCATGAGTTTTTTTTTATATCGTTTCTCGATTAGCATTTAAATCCGAGAAAAAAATACAAATTTTTAACACATGTTATCTTTCGCAATATAATAAAATTGTCGTAAGCGTAATTTAAGGTATTCTGCGCATGCGCTACTGCAATGCTCCCATGAAGCCCACTACGTGTTCGGTTCCCACGACCTCCATTATCATGATGGATTATGAACCAATTGTCAAATATCACGTGACGGACTTTAGTAATATAAATTGATTCGATTTTAACCTAAAAGATACATGCAACTTTTTGTGCAACTTGAGAAAAATAAAAATTCTTTGGAAGCTTGAGCTTTTTCACGCGTCACAAAGACTCTCTTTAGGTTTTATGGAAGGTTGACTTTTAATTAAAGCTTTAAGGGATATTTTTTTCAATTAGGGCATTAGGTAAGGAGCATTTCTAATTGGATTAAAATTTTTAAGAAGGCGTTTCTAATTGAATTAAAATTTTGAAAGGGGCATTTCTAATTGTATAAAAATTTTGAGGTGAACATGCCTATACCAAGTTCGTTGAGAAAGACACTAAATTGACAGGTTAAGACTAACCAAAGGAAGGTGATATTTACATAGATATCTTAATAAAACACATATTCATATTTGGCCTACATATTCATATTCATACATATTCATATTCATATTCATATTTAAATAATTTAATATTTAATACTATTTACCATTAAGATAAAAAAAATTTTACTCAACATTAAATAAAAAAAGAAGCACCACCTAAGTGCACGGACAAAGACAAACCCAGTGAATATAGCTAACAAAAATGGCAGTTGGTCGGCTGTGATTGGGTAGTGTCCGCAACGCTCTCTTGAAAAGGAGTAAGTGAGCTGAAGGCAGTAGAAGGAAGGAAGACTAAAAAGAGGTTTAGACTTTGAGAAGAGTCAAGATTTAACTCTTTGAGTTTGTGCAAACACCCCAAAGGGGTTAAAAAACTTAGGAAAGGAGGGGAGAAGAGAAAACTGAAAAGAAAAGAAAAAGAAAAAGAAAAAAAAAAGTTTGTATCGGGAGAGGATCTTTCAGTGCCATCAATTCAACTTAATTGTGCTTGGACTGTCATCCATTTACTCCCAACAAATCCCTTTCCTCTCACATTTGCACCCACTTTCCCTTACATGACATGACCATTTTCTAGCCCATGCGATCATGCCCCTTCATTCATCCTTTCCAACTTTCCCTCCCTTTCTCGGGAAAAATGAAAAAAAAAAAAAGCAAAGGGAATTAGAGTGTACTACATAAAGTGATGAAGTAAGTGTACAAAAAGATGCCACATCTAAATGTAGTTGGGGAATAAAATTCAATCAAAACAATGATGCTTGCCAGCAATTCACTTTATTTGGCATATATGATATCAACCCCCCCTTCAAAAAATCCATTACCATCAGAAACCCTTTTCTATCAATTTCCAAGCTAAAAAGGCTTCCATCCTCCAACCCCCAAGCACATCTGGTGTATAGAAATATAAAAGCATTAGCAAAAGTAGCTGAAGATGACCCTTTCTTCTCTCTCTCTCTACACATGTGTATTATTATATTTTCTTGTCCGATCTCATCTGATGCCACGTGTCCAGCCTATTTTCCTACCGACGCGGTAGGCCGAGGATCGACCCCCCTTCTACCAATTAAGTCCAAGAATCATACTCTGTTTTTTCAATTTATATGTTTCTTTCAATAGCAAGCCTCCATTATCAGCTGATTCATAGCATGGTTAGACCTATAAATTTAAAAATGTTTGCATTATACCTATCTTTGCCTCTTAATCTTAAAAAAAGAAAAAAAAGAAAAAAAAAAGAAACAGAAGAACTTCAATATCATGGGGGGAATCTTACATGTAGACTGAGGTCAAAGAATAATTCTCACACCACTCATTAACATTTTGGCAGGAACTGCTGTGAATATTTTGTCGAGCTCATCCTTTTAACTTATTTATGTTTCTGGTGTCCCATGCATGTGTTTTATTCCGATGCATGTCAACAATAATGAAATTAATAAGGGCTCGGGACCCGTGCCCTTCATTTGTTACACATTCACGTAATATTTAATGTTCATGTAATGTAATGTAATGGTTGTTCATTGAATCATAAAAAATTATATATATATATATATATATATATATATATATATATATATATATATATATATCTTTTAATGGAACACATAAATAATTCTTTATTGAAAAAATATGAACTTTAATATAAATTTGTTTTTTTTAAACATATTTATCTTACTTTTTAGAAGAACCAATAAAGGAAAGGAAAAGAAAAGAAGAGAGTCAAAATTGACAAGATATAAAGAGATTGGACGCTTAAATGTAACGCATTTGTCCCGTAGGAAAGTGGGTGAGAAAGGGAGGTGGGAAGGAGCATGGAAGTTTTTTGTTTTTCTTTTTTACAACTATTCATTTTATATATCACAACTACATATATATATATATATATATATATATATATATATATATATATCTAGGTACACATCTATAGTATTCTATTCTAAATTTTAATTTAGTTATTTCATAGGTTCATCCCACCCCTCCACCAACCTGGAGTTAGACTTGGTTGTTCTCCCCATGTTCAGAACTGGAGGTAGACCTCAAGGGCTGGGCGCGTGAAAGTTGGGAGTAAGAAGAGGGAGGGAGGGGGGATTATAATTGAAAAGGAATAGTAGTAAGTAGTGTTTAAGTGTGGTCCATAGACACGTGCAAATGATGACAATGTCGTGGCTAATGATGGATTCCCACCGCTTCTTCCACTGTGTGGGCTCCTCCATAGTCCATTCCTATCATGAATTGTTGCCTCCTTTTTCTTTGACCCACTCACTCTATCTATATTCCTAATTCCCCTCCTTCTCTTTCTCCCTTCTTCTCCTTCTTCTCCTTTCATATCATATCAATTATCACCCCCTCTTCAATTGATAACTTTCTCCTCTCCCAATGCTGCTCTGGCGTTTTCTTATTTGCCCTTGTTCTATCTCTTTTTCACCCCACTGTGACTTCCTTCCTCATACATACCTCATAACCACCATTTTCGTTCTGGCTTCACTGTCTGAATCCCTGCGCCCTTTGGTGGGTCCCATCCTTTTTCTTGTCAGTGTGCTTCGCTAATCCCACCGTAAATCCTTCCTAACATCTCATAGATCACATTTTTAGACCACCCCGCTGCTTAATCTTGACTTTCCATTTTCTATTACTTTTTTCTTTTGGTCTCCCTCCAGCTGTTCGAATAGGTTTGACGTATTTCAGTGCGCTCCTTTTAACCTGTAAGTAAATTTGTGTTTGTTTATCATTTTTAAAAATTAAGTTTTATTTAGAAAAAAAAAACTATAAACGATTCCAATTATTTTTTTATTCGAAAAAATATGAAAAACATAAAAACCATAAAGTTTATAGATTTTTCAAAAAATAAAAAATAAAAAAATAATTTTAATGTTTTCAAATATGCTTATCAAAACAGTTTTAAAGAATATGAACAAAAGATATCCTAAATATTTAATCAATTTTTTTTAAGATTAAAACGGTAACTCCCTCTTATAATTTTTTTTAACTGGCCATAATGTGACCGCTCAAGATACATCACATTCACCCACTTTTGACTCAAACGTGTCATTATATATATCCAAAAATTGATCTTATTTAATGCAAAAAAAAAAAGAATAAATATAAAAATGACTTTTCATGATTGATTTATCATGAAAATTAGAAAATAAAATAAAGGTTCATATTTTATGTTTTTATTTTCTCTTTGGTGCCATTTTTTTTCTTTCTCATAGAAGTTAATATTCGGTTGTTCAAGATAATGATGAATTGCAAGACTGGAGTCTGATTGATAGCGGAAACAGAATGAATTTTGAATGACATGTTATCACAATTAGCAACATTAGCAGAATCTAATATGACTCTAGGCTTGATATTTTTGGTAAGGGGGTTAGGGCGAGAGTTATTCGGGGCAATATGACATCTTGGATGTCTGAGCTATAGGCTGGGCCTAGGCAGAAAAATAAATAAATTAGATGTTAGGTACAGAATAATGAGGGGCTATGTAGGTAGCTAGGCAGTGATTTAAAAAGGAGAAGATTTTATTATGTCGTGATTGATGGGAGGTGGTATCATGGATTCTAGTTAAGGTAGGCCAAAAAACATGGACTCACCCCCTATATAATCTCTGGAATGTCAACATTTCTATGATTATCCTAGGCATTCACGTCCATTTCGAATGACATATGCCCAATAGATTTCAAGAGGTCATCTTCATTTCAAACTTACTTCTCTTTTTTCAACTACACATTATTTAATTATTCGACTAAAACAACTGTACTGGTAATTCGATTAATCTATACCATATGGTCGTTAATAGTTTAGGTCAAGAAATTAACAGAATGAATGTGCATCATTGCGCTATCAAGCTGGATGGAAATATCAAATATCACGCTAACTCATGTCGCTAACACTGTGGGTTTGCATGGAGAGTTTAAAATGAGCTGTTCTGCAAATCAACGTCCAAATATCACGCTGAGTATTTGTCAATGTCAATTTCCTCAATTCATACAGGCTTTGTTTGGAAGCCAAAGTATTAAAGATAAAAAAAAACTAAGAAAAATAATATCTGATTTCATTATAAAAATATATATAATATAATATAATCAAAATTTTATATCAATTCAAATAAGCTTATAAAATTAATTTATTAAATTTAAGCTTAATTTTTTAATATCATCTCATTCCATTTTTCTTCTCATTTTCCTCTTCATTTTCTTTTCTTACCACTTTCCAGGTTCTGTTAGGAAAGGAAGGAGGAAATTATGGGGTCATATGAGACTGGCAACCTGGAACCTTCGGACAAACGTATCCATGTCTAGCGGGTGGGAAGGGGGAGAAGAATTGAAGAAGATCCATGGCAGGTGGGTGGATGTTAGTTACAGAACAATCATGCCTCGAGAATACTTGGCTACATTCACGCATGACGTGCCTTTGATTGCTGATTGAATGAAGAATAATAGTGCTTCAGGGTCTGAAAATGGTCCCAGTTGAATTTTTACTTAACTTCTTCTAGATATCAGGTAGGTTTATTGAGAAAAATTGTAGGTTTTTTGGTTCCTCGGTCCAATGGTTCTGTCACTCTCACAAGAACACCCGACAATCCCTCTTCTCTTATTCAATCAAAACCCCACATCCCCCGAATACCTCCAAAGATCCACGACAGAAGATGTGGTTGGAATTGGCCTCTTTAATGCTTAATGTCAAAGTATACATATTACAGACTGTACAAAAGGGTCAGAAGTCATGCTGTCTCGAAACGTTTCCAAACAAAGACGCGAGGGTTTAGGGTCGTATTATGGGGGATTGAAGATTTCGGATTTCGGTCGATCCAAGACTGTCCACATTAGGCCGCCGAGAGGGACACTTATATGGGTTAGATGCTATAGAAGGAAATTGAAAAGGACGCTAAAATTAATTTGCAATAATTTTTGAGATGGTTTTTTGAATGCAGTACATGTGGGTATATCATTAACTTGATAATTGCCAACCAGAGAGGAAGAAGCACTAAGCACAATAGCTTCCCGGCCCCGAGACTTACTCATATTGTTTGAGAAGACAATAGATAAATTTACCTCCCATGGAAAATACGTAGATGATCGAGACAGATATATTATGTGATGAGTGGGAGGGTGGAAAATTTGGAATACAAAAATGAAAAGAGTGGGGTTGGTGGGTTTATACTATTTGGGGAATTGGAGCTACAGTTCCCAAAGAAGAGGATGTGGAATTGAGATAGATTTTGTTTTGTTTTTGGGTTTGTGGGTATGGGGGTTTATTTTTTTTCTTTGCCTTTTTCTAATTTTCAACATTCTCTACCACTTAAAGACGGCCTTCAGTTGGAGTCACCACATATCCGTATCTTGGAAAGCAAAGAGAGAGTTCCCATATTCAAGTTTTGGGATTGGAGGAATCTTTTTTTCTTCATTCTCTTCCCTCCTTCCTCCATCGCCCTCTCTCTCAGCTTACTCACTTTATAGGGAAAAAGTTAAGAATGAGAGCCAAAGAGGCCACCGAAAAGCATGGACACCTTATCATGAAAGCAAGAAAAAAACGACCGATTTGACGGGCCAACACACGCATATACACACACCACACGCTCATACATGATATAATATTTCATTATTTCTCATTCTCTTTCTTTATTTTTTTCTTTCTTTCTTTCATTCATTCTCTCTCCATCTTTTCTTTTTTGTATGGGAAATCCCAAGTCAACCTCACCTCATCATTTGGTCTTGGTTCTTCTAAGCACCACCTCATATCCCACTTTCTTTTTTTCTTGAATCTCATTCTCTCTCATCTTCTATATAATTAGGATCGTGTATCATTGAATCCTCCCCCATGGGAAGCAGCATAAGCATGAAGGTGCATCAGTTCGCACGTGGATTCTGGGAGCACGAACCCTCCCTCACGCTTGGCTGTAAGCGTTTACGCCCTCTTGCTCCCAAGCTGGCCAACAGTGTCGACACTGTCGCTTCTTTCGATCTCAAGAGCTTCATTAGACCTGAAAGTGGCCCCAGAAAGCTTGGATCCTCTGATGATCATAAGAGAGATTCTCCTCAGGTTCTTGTGCCTCTCTCTCTCACTCTATATATATACCATATATATATATATACATATATATATATATATCTATATATATATATATTCATTCTCTATTCTAATTCCGACACTTCTCATGCATCTTAATTTAATCACATAGAAATTCAAAATTTCATGTAGGTGGAAACACATCCAGGTGGGACGAGGTGGAATCCAACCCAAGAACAGATTGGGATCTTGGAGATGCTGTATAGAAGCGGAATGCGTACTCCTAATGCACAGCAGATAGAACAAATAACTGCACAACTCAGCAAGTATGGGAAGATCGAAGGGAAGAACGTGTTTTACTGGTTCCAAAACCATAAAGCACGTGAGCGGCAGAAGCAGAAGCGCAACAGTTTGGGTCTTGGTCACTGTCCCAGGAGTACTACTCCTCCAACATCCATAACTACAATAACCTTGGATACCAGGGTAGGTGACATTTGTACCCTTTTTTTTTTGGTCTTTGCAAGAAGTGAAAAGAAAAAAAACATTTGAAATTAATAACGTTATTTACTGAAAAATAAAAATGTAGGTGGAAGTGGGAAGAGAAGAAGATAGTCCAAACAAGAGAAAGTGTAAGAGCTGGAGGTTTGAAACGGTGGTGGAAGAAAATAACAGATACTACAACAGAGAGTCAGAGGAGGGAGACAAGACTCTAGAGCTTTTCCCGTTGCACCCGGAAGGCAGATGAAAGGGGTTTGAAAAATTAATATTAACTTTGATCAGAACTCTGTTTCAATGTGATCATCAGATTTGCTTTCATGTGCTTTTCCATGTTTTTCTCTCTTTGTTTGGGGAAAGAAGAAAGACAAGTTGTTTCTTTCTGGTCTCCTCCTCCTGAGTCCTGACTTGATGAAACCCAAAGTGCTTTGTCACTACTACTACTCTTTATTCGATTTCTGGAGGGTGATTGATATCCATCCTTTTTGACTATGGATGATCAGGAACAATTGTTGAGGCCAATCCTTTTTTAGATCAAAAGCCAGCAGCCCCAAAGGACACTGAAGTCCACGCACTTGCCTAAATTTTCAAATTGAAAAAGAGAAGTGTCCTCTCATCTCTCTCTCCTTACTCCTTCTATCTTACCATGAATCAATGTGTGTGTATATATATATATATATATATATATATATCGGAAAACAATTTTTAAGAATATGATAAAGTTGCATATCTACCATCAAGAGACATGCATATAATTTTCTGTGGGTGGTGGGGACGCGACGCTGAGGAGGGTTATATTTGGGAGGGAAAGCCAAGTCACGTGAAAATTGAATTGGATAAATAGTGCATTGCATCATCATTGATGCTCATTTTTTTTTGAGTTTGATTTGACATACAACGACTATCATTTTGTTCTCCAAAATGGCGGGCTATCTAATCTAGTGCCATTCCTTTTCCCCCATGGATTCATATGTGAAAGTGAAACAGTTGTAACCTATTACTTTGTTAGTCTCCGGAAATATCTGGATATTTTGACGAAATTTTTGGTTTTATTTTAGGACCAACTGGATATTGTGGCAGAAATTTTAGACTTTTGTTGAAATATTCAACGATTTATACAGAGCCCCAGTCTCTGTAAATTGCTTTCTTTGCCGGACTGGTAACGGTCGGTATCGTTTATTTTCGCATATTTTATATTTAAGCAATGTATAAAATATATATGAAAATAAAATTTTAATTTTAATTATTTTATTTTAAAATATACATTAGTTGATGATTAAAATATTAAATTATGTGGATAATTTTTTTATATCCCCTGTCCGTGTACTAATTAAATACAAAAAAAAAAGAAGCATAAAATTACAAATAAAATTATCAATATTTTAAATAAAAATTAATTAAACGTTGCCATTTTTTACGTTGAATTGACGGATCAAATTTTAGCATTATTATATTTTTAAGTTCTACATTGTTATTGTTTTTGGAAGTTTTTATCAATGTTTTTATAAATCGTGATAAAATTTTGTCTTATTAAGATTTCTTCTTTGTGGTGGTCTGTAATATATGATGCCATTGATGTCTAAAATCTAGCATAAAATTTTTGAAGATCACGGTTTGTGTAATCTCAAGTCAATGAATTGAAAAATTAAACATAAATTTTGGAAGAAAAATTCAATCTCTAACCAGTGTATTTTCTTTCTGGGGAGATAAAAAAGAACCCTGAATCTATATTAAATTTAGCACAATCATTTAATAATTTCAAAATTTTATTCTAAGATTCAATAACTATACTTGGTGTAAATATGATTGTCATAATTATCATTATTAGTGTGGCCAAGTGACATCAGTGTGACAAAATTTGTTGATCATTATAATCCACTAACTCATCTATCTATCAGTAGGATTAGCTGCTTTTGAGTTTGGATTACAAAATTATAGTATAATTTTGGCGAGCCTTTTAAACCCACTTGAGGGAGATTGGAAGTGGACATAAGATATGATTAGAAAGGGATGGTGGCTGGTGGGAGGAAGACTAGAGAAATTCGTGGGTCGGCTGATGATAATCCATTTGAGATCTCCCCAAGGATCCCTCTGATAATAAATACGGTAATTAATTACCCAATGTGAAAGCAGCAGCCTCCTGAAAAATGAGGTAGAGGTGTGGGTGTGGGTGTGGGATCCAATTCCTTAAACGTTAAATCTTCTTTTTAGTTTAAGAAAAAGAAAAGAAAAGAGAAGAAAAGTAAAGTAAAGGCTTCTGTAAAGAAGTCATACTACCTTCTTTGTAACTTTTTGTAGTGTGAATTGAAATCACTGTGTTTGGCCCCCTACGTAAAAGCACATCAGAAAGGGGCAGTCGATATGAATTGTATGATCGCCCTCTGGCCAAGCATGCCTACAGTACCTAAAGAAAGTTTTTGTCTAATCCCCCACCATGACTACCGTACACTCTTCTTTTTTGCTTAGATTTTCAAGTTGAAATAAGCAAATTAAAAGTCGATAAATCGAGGTTGCTTCAAACTATCAGAGGGCATTCCAATCGTCTTGTCACGGCTTGATATAGGCTATATACATAATACATTATGCATTATACATGATAGATTTTTCGGAAATCTTGAGAAACAAATATATTGGCATATATATATTTTTTCAATATCCATTCATTTTGAATTAGATCGTTGTTGTAGTATTTTGTTCTAATGAAAACTTGAACCTATTCCCTTTTTTATGTCCAATTAACCCTTAACTACTAAGTTGTTATCTTTCGGATTGCCCAAGAGTTTAGGATCGTCGGGATGTAACCAACGGCGAAAACACATAAAACAAACGAGAATGCCGGTGGTGGTGTCACTTGAAATACTTAACTCCGATGTAAGTCATACGAAAATAGGAGCAAACAAATCGCTTTTTCGGTAGGAGTATCACTTGCCCTTTATTCGATTCTTTCCTTGTTTATGAAGGAAGATGATTCGGCTTTTGCTGAAGTAGGGTGATTGGTCCCTTGAAATGGAAATATAAAACACAGGAGAAATTATAATTTTATGAAAAATGGTAAAATAGTAATTTTAATTAAAAATACGAAATTTTCTGAATGCCAAATGATGAAGCAGGGCATTTGTTCTGGAATGTCTGTGAAATCTAAATTCTGTATAATTGAATTTTTGTCGGTCAGACAGTCGAATTGCGTTTTCTGAAGCGGCGGGGTGTCGGGGTGTCGTATGGCGGGTTAAATGAGGCATGTGATGTAGACAAAGTCGCTGCTACGTATGCGTGTGGCGTATATTGCGTGATTAATGAGATGATGGAATTAATGAACAGATTAAGTATTATATGTCAAAGAAAGTCGAATAGTTACCACTGAAAGGCCTTGATGAGATTATGGGAAATGTTTAAATGAATAAGGCGAAAGGAATAGTTTTTCTTCTTTGTTGGACCTAAAATATGCGGTAGGAGTAAGGTTTGAGATTTTGAGAGAAAAGAGTATTCTCTCTAAGATTCCACCGGCGTTCGGATAAGTCGGTTCTCAAAGCGAAACTCAAGTTATTACTGCAGCGGCGAGGTTGTGAGGCACCGATTGGTGGGTCGACATCAAGGGGAGGTAAATTTTCTTACTTAGTTTTATTCTTTAGCTAAAGCCATTTTATGGATAGATTTGTTAAGGCCTAGAAAGGCGAGTGTTTTTCGAGTCTCAAAATATTTAGAGGCAGAATTGGAGAAATCTCTATTGTTAATGGTAGTAAACGGTCACAGGCCAAAGTTCAGTGTCAGCGTGATTAGTTGTGTGATTTTTGTATTGTTGAAGATGGCTAAAATGGTGCTTGGATTTGTTCTAGCCAAATAAGCGCCGAATTTAATTTTGGTATTATTGATTGTGAATTGAATAATATGAATTATGTGAATTAATTATGTTAATATATGCATGTAAAATATATTAACATGAATATTTTGGAATTGGCATAATGCATTTCATATGCACCGGGGCACCCTAGATGGAAGGTGTGAGTGCATGACATGAAATAAATGAAAAATGGAAACGGTGTGAAAGGAACTGAGAAGATTTACTGACTATGTCTTTGAGAGTTGTCACTGAAACAATTCTGTCTCGGAGCGGACCGATATTTGTTTATAACACCCCAAAATATACCTAGGTTTTCGCGACATTTAGGGTATTTTATGCTTTATAATTGAATGTTTAGGTGAGTTAAATGCGAAACGTGGAAACTGAAGGCACAGGAATTTATAAGGCTTAGAATAGAAATTGTAATTTGTCGAAAAGAGCAAGAAAGTCATAATTTGAAAAGACTATGGGCCAAAAGAAGAAATAGTAAGGAATTGACAATATGAATTCCCTGCAGAAGATTAGAGACCCCGATCTGATAAGAAATTGAAATCTAAAATAGCGAAGTTGGAGACCCAAGCAAATAAAAACTTAACTAATGGGTTTTGATAGCCTTAAACAAGGCCCTAAAGGATATTTTGATTTAAAGACCAAATTTTGGTCTCATGTTTGGAGGAGGAACAAACCGTATGGGAGAAGAGAATGGGAGAAGAAGAAGAAGAAGAGAGGAAGAGAAGAAGTTCGACGAGGCCCAGTGAGTATGGAAACTAATCTTGATCATGGGATTATACGGATCTATGGAATTTTCAAAGGCTTTAGCCCATGATTAATAAGCATCTCCAAATCTAGGGTTTTGATAGAATTGCATCATAACAACCAGATTTCTTGAGAATAAGGTTGGTAAAACCCCTTTGAGGAACAAGATAAGTATGGAATCACCGCTTTTTAGGTTGAATTCATGGATTAAATTGTATGTAATGGAGTTATAGTTTAAAGAACAAACCTAACAACTCTATCATTTGGATCATGTGGGTTGTGACCCTCTTATTACTAGAATTGTTTGGAAGGATTTCATGATATGTTTTTGAGATAAGATAAGTATTGAAGAGAAAGAGGAATTAGAAAATTAGAAAAGGATTCTGAAGAAATGAAATGGTTTTTTGATGCGTGTATATGATATAGGTTGAATTGGATAATAAAATATGGAAAAATGGAACAAAAACACACATTACGGGCATTTCGGTGACGTAATAAATTTTACCTTGAACATGTACCGGGTACATGTTAGGTTACGGTCATTTTTGAGACGACATGTAGGTACATGTTACTGAGTGTACCGGTACATGTGCTGTTCTGTTGATGAGTTTTTCGTATTTTAGCCATAACTTTCTCATTTCTTATCCGATTTGAGTGATTCAAGTGGCTAATTAAAATAGACTTCAAGGAGAACCAAACAAATAGAAATATCTACCTTCTAATTCTGACTCTAAGTGGCCCAAAAATTCACTCAAAGTGGGGCTATGTGCAAGCCAATTCCTGCATCAGTTGATTATCGCGAGTAGTCAGGTTGTTTTGGTTTATATCTTGGGGATTCCGGTGCTCCGATTTGGGTGATTCAGTTGGAGAACCCTTGCGCTTTAGAGCTTTAAAGTGCGAGAACCAGTGGCGTCGAATATGGGGCAAAGGCACTGGAAAACAGATAGCGCAAACTGTCCACCGGGTGAAATCGATTAAGCCAGAGCTAGTTGGCATGAAAATGCCATAACTTGAGTTTGGATGATCAGATTTGGAATGATTCGATTTAGTAAAGTTGATTCATGGGAACAGAATACATGAATGATGTGTGTGAATCACGTAAAGTCTTCTGTATAAGTATGAAATGCCATATGTAAGAGACATGAAATAAGGAAAGTATAAAATGCAATATGTATAAATATGTTCATGAAACATGAATTTGATGTGAAACACAGCAATTGAAATATGAACATGAACATGAACTTATGAAAAGAGGCAATATGTCATAAAACATAATATGGCTAAAAGGCCCCTATTATAAGATGTAGATTCACCCGAACTAAAATAATTGTAAAATTTGCTAAGACCGGTTATTGAATGACATAGCACCTATGTTACGTGGTGAACACATATAGTACTTGGGTACTCGATTAGTGCGACTGACACTCTTTGATCGTGCTTGAAGCACGTGTGCCAGTGCTCACCTCACGATTTAGTGCGGCGGCGCTCTGCGATTAATCGTGACATCTGATCAGATAGCCGGCACATTAATTGCTGGCACTCTACGATTAGTCTGACGACACTCTATCGATTAGCCCGGCACTCGCAACTGTCTTCACGACACTTATCGATCTTATCTTGTCGCCGGTCTTTGACCAATGGCGTGTCCTACTCATTAAATATTACTTGGTCTAGGCAATCCAACAATTATATGATAAGACTGAGATAATGGAATAAGAATAAAGAAATGAATATAGTAAAGATCTGAATGTACCTACGGAATTTGCCTGCGTGTATGTTCTGCCAGTACCCCTACGGTACCTCTGTGTATGTTCTGCCAGTACCTCTGGTACCTCGTATTTGCTTCTGTGAGTACCCTGCGGGTACTTTTGTGCAATAATCTCTGTAGTACCTGCAGGTACTCCCGTATGATAAAATAAGTATAAGTTACGAATAAGAATAAGCTTCTGTAACTCCTACGAAGTCCAGAATAATTTATCAAATCATTATAGTATAAGTTCGCATGAGAAGAAACTCTGTGCTCTAAGGGGTCAGAATAAGTGCAAGTCTGAGTGATGCTGGGTACTCTCGTATCGATAAAAATAAGTATAAACTCGATGGTACATACAGGTACTCTACGTATCGGTAAAATAAGTACAAGTTTTGTAAAATAAATTATAAGTCTAATTCGTGATACAGGTTGCCCAAGGCATAATGAATCGTGATGTTGTCTTTCTGAAGGTAATATCGATATCTGTAAATCGATCGACTTGTATGTGATATGATCGTCTGTTCGAGCTCATCGTACTACAGAATTTTCCATAAAGAATAAGATCAGTAAGACAGTATATCTTTACGTAAAGACATGTATAAGATCTGAAATACATGTATAAATTCTGTAATACCCATGTATAAATCAGAAATAAATGTATATGCTCCGTAATATCCAGGATAAGATCAAGAAATACCGGAATAAACTACGTAGTACAAGTAAGAATGCGTAAGGCAGAGGATAGGCTCTGTGGTACCAGAGTATAATATCGAAGTACTAAAATAAGTGCAGTAGTACCTACAGGTACCTCTGTGCTGATTATACTCAGTGGCTACCTCACAGGGTACTTTTCGGTATAAGGATAGGATTACGCGTAATACCCGTTATGCGTTAGTAATCTGCATGATACCTCTGGTACCTCAGAACATATGTAAATTAAAAATTTAGGATAAGTATGAAACTACGTAAATCCTATGGGAGTTACGCCAAATCTTATGGGGAGATGAAATAGATATAAATACTGTCGTGTTTGAAGCCTCTGTATGGCACATAAGTTACGTAGCTCCCCTACGAGAGATGCAGATGAGTATCGATCGACGAGGAAGTTCAAACCGAATGTCATTTGGGAATCCCGAATATAATTATAAGTCGAGAACCCAAACACTGATATAAGTTCTTAAATATATCCTTTGGGAATTTGAATGGCTTATCAAATGCGATACTGGGAACCCAAATAGAGAAGTATGTGTCTTCTGGGAGGTCAGGTATAAGAACCAGTCACGCTATAAGTAGAAGATCTGAATACTATGGTATGGATCAGATAAGTTAAACTTTGCTTTATAGACAAGATCCATAAGAATAAGTTTGCTATAAATTGTGGGCCAGAATAAGTATAAATTTGTTGTAAGTATAAAAAGTAAAAGTTCGGTCCACATACGAGATGTGAGAGACAGAGCATAAGTTTGTTATAAGGATAAGAATGTGAATGCAAAGAGTGTTATATGATAACAAGTATATGTATTAATTACATTATATGAATTCTTGAAGATTAGATATCATTCTTTGTTTATGTGATTTACAATGCTACGTATAAGATATGTTTCAGCTAAAGCGTGGCCCAGCCGGGGTTTTAATCCGTGTAGGTACATGAAGACATTTATGAAGAGATATCATACAGTTGAATGACACACGGAGTAAAGGTTCATCACCTGATGGGATCTGCGCTACGAATATGAAAGTGGAATGTAAAGTTGTTTTAGTATATATAAGTAGAAATGAAACTGGAGTTACTTATGTGTTTAGATTTTGATGGAGCCATGTCAGGTGTACAGTTCTTTTGATTGTATATAATATTTTGATTAAATGCTGGTCCTTCAGGTCATACCATGGGTATAAGTTCGACTTGAAAAAAAAAAAAATCGGGTAAAGGAGTCTGAGTTAAATCTCAGCGCCTCGGGCGATTCGGATCATCCAATCGGATGGCCGGAGTCGGGTGTGGCGATTCGAATATCCAACAATTAAGCCGGAGGGTAGTCTAATGTATTCTTTGAGGCTTCGGTGATATGTTTGAATTCAAGAACAAAAATATTTTGTTTTTAAATCGTAATTTTACTCGCATTCACTTAGTATATGTGGAGGAGTCGATGAGGACTGAGACATGAGATTAGTATGTGTATTATCTCAAGTAGATTTACGTATTCGCTGAAAGGTGATTGTTTGCCATGCATTTTTGTAAAGTGAGTAACCCACGTAGAAATTATCATCATCAAGTATCGTCTTATATCGCGATCACTATTTCGTGCACAAGTGAAATGCATTGGTGAAACATTTACACTCACTAGAGTCGCGCTTTAGAAGAGTTTCTGATGTGGCTTTGACATGAAATTTGTATAACATGTATTAAAATTTTAAATTTTAATATATGTTTTAAATTAAAAGTGATTTCTTAACTCTTGAACCATGTAATATAGTTGGTTGGATATTTTTAGTGAGTATTGACGTATGGGCCAATGTGGCCATTTTTACTCATTTTAATTGTATATGATGGGACATGTTGCCACAGATTGAGACATGTTGTATTTTGGGTAGAGCTCCCCATATAAAGGAGATTCTGCCCGATTTTCATGAGTGGTGTCGGGTAAATCATGAGTGGTGTCGGGTTACCCGACATCCACAAATATTCCGCGGGTTAACGAGGTTTGTCATGGACTCACAGAATGGAAAATCTGGAAATGACGCCAGTTTATGTCACTGGCCTATTCTTTTTTTTTGAATATGAGTTATTCGAATCTTTCGCGCTCAAATGCGTTGATCTCTTAGGCGGTTTACGTACGTGATTAAGTGGGGATATGTTTTCGAGCTGCGAGGGATCAGTCTAGAAATTATTGGCTGACCATCTTCTTAGAGACAATAATAGGTTAAGAGATGATGTGTTCGGGCTATAAATCTCGCTAGCCTTCGTTGTGATCGGATAGTCCACGAGTCGGGATTCGGGTTGTGGTTCGGATCCGTGTTAGTGTGAGGATACTTGGGCTTGACCTGTAGGCTTTGATATGTCTGAACCTTCTGAATAAGGGTGCTGGGCCAAAAGCCATGGTACCTACATAAGTCAAACTTTATTGGCTGTTAGCATATAGTTATGCCTCATCCAAAAATCATAAGTGTCTTTCTACAAAAAAAAAACGTTTCTACAAGTGATAGCTTAAAAGTCCATAAATTGATGTTGCTTCCAAGTTCCAACTATCCGAGAAGGCCCACGATCGTTGTCTAAATGAACTACTTTTCAGTCTGGCAGGTCCAATCCATTGGGGGGGATTTGGTGGGCCAACAGAGTTAAGGGAGCATGGTAGAGGCCCAGCCCATGATACGTAAAACGGAAAACGTGAGACAAGCAACGAAAATGGAAACTTCCTCAGCCACTCAACCTCAGCCTCAGGCAGTCGTGGCCGCGTGTCGCCACCAACCAATTAGCGCAAAACAACCAGATTATGATTATTATTATTATTATTTTTATCTTCCTTGGTTTTCTAATTGTTATCTTATTAATAAAAATACAAATAGACTGGCGTTTTAAGTTTGGCAGTGGTAACCGAGAACGGAGAACCGTCAGGTTGGGGACAACGAAAGAAATCCAACGGCTCAGATTTCTTCGGACAAAATAAATTAGGGTTGCCTAATCGCATAGACACGAGGAAGTATATAGAAGTCCACAGTTGCACAACCGCTGGTGCGGTGCAGGTCGGTCTGCCCTCCTCTTTTCCCTGGAAAACATCTTCGTTCGCTCCGTAGCCGTTGTTTGGTTTACTCCCAGCGGTTTTATCCTCTCCTTTTACCCTTCCCTCTCCTCTTCCTCTTTCCATTTCCTACCCCCAAAACAAAAATTTCCAAAAAAAGAAAAATCAGAAATCTCAAGAAAAAAAAAAAATTCTAGTATCAGCTGTCGGATTTCAATCCTTTCAGTTCAGGCAAAAATATCAGTAGTGCCACTCCTTGGAGTTCAGTACTATTGCTGTTGTTGTGCGCTCGTATTGTCTCTCTAGGGTTTGGTTTTTGAATAATTTGAGGAGAGGGAAGCACAAAACAAAAACAAAAAAAAGGAAAAAAAAAGTCCGAAAAAAAGAAAGGACAAAAAATTCCTGATGGCGCAGATTCAGGCTCCGGCGACAGGTCCGAACGGAGTGGCGAGCACAGCATCGCTGTATGTAGGAGACCTTGACTTCAACGTCACGGATTCGCAGATTTACGATCTGTTTATCCGGGTCGGCCCGGTGCTGTCCGTGCTGGTGTGTAGAGACTTAAGCACCCGGAGATCTCTCGGCTACGGCTACGTCAACTATAGCAACCCTCAAGATGGTTTGTGCTTTCATCCTCCTTATCTTATATTTGGACTTAATCGTCATATCTCTCTTTAGGATGTCTATGGTTTTAGTATATCGATGTTGGTAACTCTCCCTAGACCTATAATGCAGTTGAAACCCCTCAAATTACACATTTATCGTGGCACTGAAGGAAAGCCCATTTTTATCATTGAGCAAAATGTCTTATTTAATGAGTGGGCAGATGCTATAGAACATGTACACTCAAAGGGATTTCATTTAATGGAAAATGAGTCACAGGAAATGATAGTTTTGGATGCACTATCTATCTTTCCCAGTAAAATAAATGGCAGAAAAAACGAAATCTTTTGCATGCTGACTATGTCTATTTGATAGTTGAATAGTAATATTAGCCTTTATGTGATATCAAGTTATAGACTTTTTGGGTTTAGGGTGGCACCTTTTATATAGTCGTTTGAGAATGATTTGATTGTACCTCATTGGTAGAAAAAGTTGATATAAGAGTGATTCAGGGATACCCAACTTAAACTTGTGTGTACACCTTCATCGTCTTCTTCGCCCTTCTCTCACGACATTGTATCAATTTGACCACAGCGGCAAGGGCATTGGATGTACTGAACTTCACTCCATTCAATGGCAAGCCCATCAGAATTATGTACTCTCATCGGGACCCTAGTATTCGTAAAAGTGGAACCGCCAATATATTTATTAAGGTATTCATGTTCTGTTTTTCCTCTTACATTTAGCCTTGATGCTTGTTTATTATTTTACCTGCAGCATGGGATAGTACTACCTGCATTAAGCATTAGAGTATGTTATTTAACATCCCTTCTATTTGGTGCAGAATCTGGATAAGTCAATTGACAACAAAGCACTCCATGATACTTTTTCTACTTTCGGAAACATTCTTTCTTGCAAGATAGCTACTGACCCTTCTGGCCAGTCCAAAGGCTATGGTTTTGTACAATTTGATAATGAAGAAGCTGCGCAAAATGCTATAGATAAGTTGAATGGCATGCTGCTTAACGACAAACAAGTGTATGTTGGACCTTTCCTTCGTAAGCAGGAGAGAGAAACTGCTTTGAATAAGACCAAATTTAATAATGTTTTTGTGAAAAATCTCTCAGAGTCAACAACAGAAGAAGATCTGAAAAATATTTTCGGTGAATTTGGAACAATTACTAGTGCTGTTGTGATGAGGGATGGAGATGGAAAATCTAAGTGTTTTGGATTTGTTAACTTCGAGAATGCAGATGATGCTGCTGAAGCAGTTGAGGCTCTTAATGGGAAAAATTTTGATGAGAAAGAATGGTATGTTGGAAAAGCCCAGAAAAAATATGAAAGAGAGCTTGAACTGAAAGGGCGATTTGAGCAGAGCATGAAGGAAGTTGTAGACAAATTTCAAGGGGTGAACTTGTATATTAAAAACTTGGACGATGGAATTGGTGATGATAAGCTAAAGGAATTGTTCTCAGAGTTTGGTACAGTTGCCTCATGCAAGGTTTGCAAATATTCTCCCCCAAAAAGAAAAATATTAGAAATTAGAGTCCTGATCAAATGCTTCACCCCTCTTTTGGCAGTGGTGTTCTAAATTTAGTTCCCTCATCTGATGATTTTACAGGTTATGCGTGACCCAAGTGGAATAAGTAGAGGCTCAGGATTTGTTGCCTTCTCAACTCCTGAAGAAGCATCTCGAGCGGTAAGTTAATTTTTATGTGGTTCTTTTACTGTTTATTGCCGTTTTCTTGCTACGTTCAAATAATCAATTTCATGTTTTGTATTACAGCTCGCTGAGATGAATGGTAAAATGGTTGTGAGCAAACCTCTTTATGTTGCCCTTGCGCAGAGGAAAGAAGAGAGGAGAGCCAGGTTGCAGGTAATATACCATGGAAATTATTTCGTTTTTTTAACTATAAATATTTTACTTAAGAAAGGGGCACAACTTTTGTTCACAAGTAGTATACAATGGGTGTCAGAGGTACCTACAATCAAATATGCTTTACCTAAATGGTTAAGAAAATCCAGAAAAGGATCAAAGCTACAAATTGAAATCAAATTTGACAACAAAAGCAAGTTACATGCGAATAAGTTTTTATATTGCTTCCAGTCTCTCCACACCTTCATATAATCTTGTGTTATGTTCTTTCTAGATAAGCCAAAACAAAGTGAGCACACTCCAGAACTGGTCCTCCCTTTCTCCAAAAAATCCCATACTGACCTGAAAACTCCTTGATGGAGCAGGCTAAAACATGCATAATACACTAAAAAGAGAGCATTATTATAATACACTGAAAGGAGAGAATTCTGAGGGCCTTAAATTGGATGTAATGAGAACAAAATTGCCTAATTCTTTATCCTGCTTGTAGAATGATGATCTTCTATGGAGTGATAAAATAAAAATGATGATCTTCTATGGAGAAGTGATCTCGTGTAACAGAAAAATAAAGCAATAAAAAGGGACTCTGTGACTGATTTGGAATTGATTTTTAACTCCTGCAACTCTGCAAAATGCAGATTCAGTTTGAATAATGATGTTTTTTCATGTTGAATAAATGGTTATTGTACTTTAGAGTGCCTATTGTGTTTTTATTAAAATGTTCAATCTAAATTGACCTATGATAATGTTGGGAGGGCAGATTTGATCCATAGGCTGTATATTTGTAATTGTACTGGGTTTTGTATGTAATATATTATTAGATACTTCAAGTCCCACCTACAGCCCCAACGCAAGTAGTTGTCACTCTAACAAAAGATCGTTTCATGTTACTCACAATTTCATAGTGTAGAACTATATATTTGAAAAACACACTCAATTTTGGTGCAAATGTCTGCACAAAGATGTATTTGTGAACAACTTAAAATGATATGTGTTTTTTTTTTTAAATTAATGGGATGACGTTATCTAGTTACAGAAGAGAATGGATATTTTCACTCAACTTGATCCCAATATTCAGAGAGAACTGTACCAAAATTTTAATTTGCTCTCCTTAAAAGGAAATGCATTGAGTTGGAAATTTCATGTCTGAATTTGAAGCACTAAACCATGGTTCCAAGTGGGAATTATGGGATTAGAACTCTTAATTTGCAGTGCTACTTGTATAGATTTCTTTGTTATGGGCTTCAAATTGCGATTGCAAAGAATATAATGTCTCGGTATACTGAAGGCTTTCTTCTCAATTTGGTCTGTTGCTGTTTTAGACAGAAGGGCTAAGATGGGGTGGATGTACCCATTACTTATACCTTTTGTTCTCATAGAACTTGCATTATCTATTGTTTTTTCTCTGGATCTTTTTCGTGCCTCTCTTGTGGGCACAATATTGTTTCATGGAACACCATAACTACTGTTTTTTTAGCTTCGTGTGCCTTAACCTCTCTCTCTTTATTTGTGTTGATTTTCCAGGCACAGTTTTCGCAAATGAGGCCTGTTTCGATGGCACCCTCAGTTGCACCTCGTATGCCAATGTACCCTCCTGGTGCCCCCGGTCTTGGTCAGCAATTATTCTATGGGCAAGGCCCACCTGCTATAATTCCTCCCCAAGTAATCATTTTGATTATTTTTTCTATTCTTTTGTTCCATTTCTCATGAACTACTTTTTCTTTGGTCGTCTTTGTTGCTTGTTTTTTACTTAAGCTATTGGGTTGTTTTTTTTTTTAATACTTAAGCTAGACAGTGAACTTCAATCCAAGGCCATAATTTAGAACAGTTAATACAGCTGAGGTTCAAGCCAAATCCATAATTTTGATAAGGTAGCATCTGTATTGTAAAAGGTACAGTAAACATGAGATAACTTCTTGCATAAGCTAAACAAAAGCTTCTATAATTTTCTTGGCTTTCATCTTAAGCTCTTCCTGTAAATTTACTTGAATGGGTATAGTAAGTTCTTAAAGAGTCAACTGATCAAAAAAAGTTCTTAAAGAGTCAAAAAAGACTTTTTGGTTTGTCATAAGCGAATCCAAATGGATTCTACTTATCATTTTTTTAGACAATTCATTTATGTGAAATCGGTATTTTTCCTTCATCCCTACCCCCCTCTCCTCCCCCGACAAACACATTATAGCATTCCAAGAATTATATTTGGGCAATTGTGTGGTTGTCAGTGGATCTTAAAAGTGATTCTGAATGGCATTTATGATGGAATGTTCTTCAAGAAGTAGGAGTTTATGAGAATGCAATTACAAGGAGGGTGCGTCTATTTGGTTTTACAAGAAGTTTGTCTGCTCTTAGTCAAGAAACCTGCAGGCCATAATTTAGAACAGTTAATACAGCTGAGGTTCAAGCCAAATCCATAATTTTGAAAAGGTAGCATCTGTATTGTAAAAGGTACAGTAAACATGAGATAACTTCTTGCATAAGCTAAACAAAAGCTTCTATAATTTTCTTGGCTTTCATCTTAAGCTCTTGCTTAATTCAGTAGCTCTTCCTGTAAAATTACTTGAATGGGTATAGTAAGTTCTTAAAGAGTCGAAAAAGACTTTTTGGTTTTTCATAAGCGAATCCAAATGGATTCTACTTCTTCATTTTTTTAGACAATTCATTTATGTGAAATCGGTATTTTTCCTTCATCCCTACCCCCCTCTCCTCCCCCGTCAATCACGTTATAGCATTCCAAGAATTATATTTGGGCAATTGCATTGATTTATTGATGGATCTTAAAAGTGATTCTGAATGGCATTTATGATGGAATGTTCTTCAAGAAGTAGGAGTTTATGAGAATGCAATTACAAGGAGGGTGCATCGATTTGGTTTTACAAGAAGTTTGTCTGCTCTTAGTCAAGAAACCTGCAGGCAGAATCTGGTTTGGTCATATTGTAAGTAGCATGGAGCAACTTACAGTAATGATCTGAAGAATGAACTGGTAGTTGTACAATTTTAGAGTGGCAGTTGAAAAGAATTAGGTACATTGACTTCAACTGGAAGTTAAAAATAAAAAGCCATGTAACTTCACCCTATGGATGCACATAGTAATATTGACAGATGATGTGTTAGATAGATGAAGGTTATGTTGATTTTGGATGGCAGTGACTGATAATGAAACTGGTTTAGACAATTTAAGGATGATTTTTCTTCTTTTTGTGGTAACTGAAAAATATATGTGGACAAGAAAAACATACAATGAAAGGAAAAGCTGGGAAGTTAAAAACTATTATTCAATTTGAAAATTTGCAAGTGTAATGGGAGAAGGATTGGTAGTTGGATGATAACTTGCCAACAGGATATCAGAAAAAGCTGCCTTGTTTGTGTTTAGCCCTTATGCACCAAATGAGTTACATCTAACATGAGGCACTTGGTCTTTCACTGATTCAAAAATAAGAAGTGAGGTCAAGGTTAGGGATTTCACCCTCGACTTCTTATGGGTGGTTTTGTGATTTAGTTTTAAACTTCATGCTTCTTTGGTTTAGGTGTTAAGGTTTTACTGGGTTTTGTGGAAATTTTAATTACAATTAGAACTGTAGCTGGTTATGATGATTCTATTTCAAAAAACCTATTTTTTTAGGCTGGATTTGGTTACCAGCAGCAACTTGTTCCTGGAATGAGGCCTGGTGGTGCTCCCATGCCAAATTTCTTTGTTCCCCTGGTCCAGCAAGGTCAGCAGGGTCAACGCCCGGGGGGCAGACGTGGGGCAGGTCCTGTGCAGCAGAATCAGCAGCCAGTGCCCCCCATGCAGCAGCAGGTTGGTTTGAATGCAAAAATTTCTTTGTTTTTGATTTTCTGCTTTTGGACTACATTCTCGCACTTTATTTTATGCCCTGACACTGGAATGGGAAGATAATTGTCACTTGCTCCTGTTTCAGATGCTTCCAAGGGGTGGACGAGTCTACCGCTACCCTCCTGGCCGCAATATGCCAGATGTTCCAATGCCAGGCGTTGCTGGAGGGATGCTTTCAATTCCATATGACATGGGCAGCATGCCACTTAGAGATGCTGCAATTGGACAGCCAATGCCCATTTCAGCTTTGGCTTCAGCTCTTGCAAATGCACCACCTGAACAGCAAAGAACAGTATGCGCTTTACCATCATTATTCATGATACCTTAATCTGCATTGCATTAATAGTCTTATAACAATTTTTTTCCCATTTTTATTTAATTTTTATTTTTTCTTAATTTTTATTATCGTGCATATGATTGCGTTTCTTTCTATTTTTTTTGGTGGTCTAGATGCTGGGCGAAAGTTTGTACCCTCTTGTGGATCAACTAGAGCATGAGATGGCAGCCAAAGTGACTGGCATGCTTCTGGAAATGGACCAGACTGAGGTTTTGCATCTGCTGGAGTCACCAGAGGCTCTGAAGTCCAAGGTTGCGGAGGCCTTGGATGTCCTGAGGAATGTTGCTCAGCAGCAGGCTAACAGCCCAACTGAACAACTAGCCTCGCTTTCCCTGAATGACAGCCTTGTTCCCTGAGTGTGACTGGAAAGTGGGTTCCAGCAAATTTAAATTAAGTTTCTCTGCTATTTAAAGCTCTAGATTTCATTTTGATATGAAGTTACTTTAGCCAAAGGATTCTGACTTGTGAAACATATCGTGTGTTGGTTTCTGGTGATCAAGTTTAGGATTCTATCAGGTTGCTTGCATATACCAAATCATAGAATTCTGAAGTTGAATAGATATTCTGTTTGATTTTGGTAATACTTTGGAGTTAAGATATTGCTATAGTTTTGGTGTTGACCATGGTATTTTGTATGGAGTAGCTTGGCATTATTCTAAATACCATGTCTTTTGTCTTGCTTTCGTATGATATACTCTCTACCCTCACCTTACCCAATTTGTATATTTTGTATTCCTTAGTTGCTCTGCATCTGCTTTCTCAGATTAGCATTTTGGTGTTAACCCGATTTCTGTATCATGTATTCTTTAATAACTCTGCATATGGCCCATTATCTAGCAACGACAAGATCAAACATTTAATTCAGGCCGCTCTAGACCCCACAAGTAGGTAGGTTTATGTATGAACTTTTTTTTTTGTTGGTGGAACTTACCTTCAAAACTAACCGATAGGAAAGGTTGGGGAAGGACACTGGAAGTTATTATAGTGTGTGAAGAGAAGGGGGAAAAGGAGAGAAAAAAAGAAAGAAAGAAAAGAAAAAAAAGAAAAGAAAAAAGAAGACAAGAAGAAAAGAAAAAAAAAGAACGACGGAAGAAGAATACATGACATTTTACACGGTGATACACACACATAATATATCATGTTACGTTGATAGCTCCTTTTATGAGTCTGTAGTTGACATTGTTTTTATTTTTGTAGTGTAAGTGAGACTTTTGTTTAATATGGATTAATTATTTAGTTGTTGTTTTCTAAAAGTCAAGTTTTTCAAATTTTTATATCAAAATCTTAAAACAATACATTTTTTAATTGAAAAATTAAAAGTATGTGTTTTTAACGATATTATGAAAGTGGAGAGTTTCCAATTGGATCATGTAAATAAAATATGAGTTTTTATATATTATATTATATATAGTTTTTTCAGTAAATTCTTTTAAAAAGCATTGAGAAAGATTAAGGTTGTCTTTAGTTTTTTTATTTAACAAAAAATTGCACAATGTAGTAAATGATGATGAAATAAGTTAAAAAAACAGTGAACGAATATAAAAATAAAAACATAATTGTTTTTTTTGCATAATGAATAGAAATTTTTAGAAACATCTTTGTGAATAGTCTTAATAGCATTAAAGTATTGAGATATTATTTTTAACGTTAGAGTAGGTAATTGCGGGATGACAACGGAAGAATTTTTGGGTTAAAGTCGTCACCGCTCTTGTATAGGGTTAATTTAAAATTTTTAATCGGGTTTTTTAACGAATTGAGAGTATTGTTATATACGTAAACAGAAAAATTCGTACAAAATAGCCAAATATTAATAAAAATAATAAGTCTGGCAAAGTTGAGAGCACTAAAAAAATTATCAGTCTCGGATGACGCGAAGCAGTTTGTGTTAATTAAATCTACTTAAAATCTAGTGACCGAAAAAGTTTGTGGTGAGACTGGCAGAAATTTTACAGTTTTCTGGGTGATAAAATTCTTAGATGGCTCAAGGGCGAGATTTTGGGACGATCTAGAAAGTTGAAATGGCTTAGGCCAATTTAATTTGAAATAAAGTGAATTGAAAGAAATAATTATTGGAGACGACGGACTGAGAATGAAGTAATGTGAACCGTGTCCAAATAAACAATAATAGCGCTACGATTATATTTTAAAAATAATTTTTATTATTTTATTTTATCTGCTAATATAATAATAATATTGCAATGTTTTTCCAATAAATAATAATTACTAAAATTCTGCTCATTTTTATTTTATTGAAAATATTAATTTTAATACTGTAAAAAAGCAAATAAAAAATAAAAAATAAAATAAAAATAAAATATACAGCAGAGTTTGGGGTACCACAATCTCCGCCCGCCATATTATTTTTTAAATGAGACAAGTTTGGGAATTGAAAAAAATAAAAGAGCGAGATCGGGATGAAGACATAATGCAAGTCTTCAGTTTAATAATTCACAGTGAGTGTATATTCTTTAGCTCTTGCCCAGCATTTGGGCAATTATTGGGTTTTCTTGTTTTGTGAAATGACTTACGAATAGAAAAGCTAAAATATTCCATTTTTAATTGATTTTTTTTTTAAAGAATTTAGGTAATAAGTCATAAAATTTTTAAAAATAGTGAAACAATCTTTATTCTTTAAACTTATTAAGTCGAAAAATAAATCACGCTGAAACAGCAATTACAGTAGTGAAAGTCATTCTGATACGAAAGTGGTAATAATAACTTCAGTCAATGTAAGTGCGATTTTATTTGGTTCCAGTACTGAAATGAAATAACTCAGTATGATATGGAAGTGACCATGATGCCTACTCAATGTAGGGTGGGGTGCTTTCTTGTATAGTAGAATGTATGGCTTGCATCTTCACGCTGCAAATGAATCCAGGATCTTACTCTGCCTTCAAGATTATATTGGGTGCAGCCACTGCGGCTGGGGCAGTTGAAGGGTCTGTGGGCCGGGCCATCTAGCCCAGACAAATGAGACCTTGTGGCTGTAAATTCAGTTTGAACCTATATATTATTATTTGGTCACTTGAATTGGTGAGGCCCTAACTTAGATTGCACAGGTCTGACCATAACCTATCTTTGAATAGTGCGAGTGGTGGACACGATAGACGGACTTGACAAAACCTAATATTAAACTATATATATTTTTTGAGTTCAACCTTCTCCTTAAAATTTTAATGCTTCAACCTAAATTATATATATATGACATATAGTAAACTTTTAACAAAATGCTGAGAGTTACATAGCTATATTTGAAAGAATAGCATGAATGGGTCACATCGGGGTGGGCTGGGCAGGCTGAAGGACCCAGGCCTGTTAGCGTTTCAGGGCGAGCTGTTAGTGGGCTTATGGGTGGGCTTTTAGGGTGGCTCAGGTGGACACAGAAAACTATGGGTCGGGCAGCCCGTGTTTGGCGGACGCAAATAAAGCCCAGCGGCCCGACCTTCTAGCGGGGCAACGCGCTGGGGCTTGGGCCGGGTTTTAGCTCGTTTGACCAAGCCAAGCTTGATTCGGGCCTCGAACCTTGGGCCTCGGGCTTTTTAAAGACCCCTACTTTGACTACACACAGTAGGAAGAAAATGAGTTTGTCATCCTCATGCACAACGAATAGATTGGTACGACAACGGTAAACCTACTTACCTCAATTATCTTTGGTTTATTGTTATATTTAAAAAGGGATAAATAGCGACTTACTTTTACTAGAAAGTCCCTTTCGGAATAAGAATCAAAACAAAGTTCAATATTCTCGAATTCACTAGCAAATACCGGAATGTGATAAGCCGTAACTCACATGACTATCACGTGGATGACTCGAATCAAACGGAAACCCATATAAAATCCGGATAGTAATTGAATTGATTGATGTGAATTACAGTTGGGCACACTACCATTTCGATCACATCAGGCATCAGAACGATCATGATTGGGACCTTTGGATCAAGGTACCTTAGGACATGTGGTCAATTATGGAGTCTCTTGATGCTGTCATTCACGATCCATTATTCCACCACGATGAGTATTATGCCATGAATTACGGACCACTCATAATCATCCACGATGCATCTCCCGAAATTAGTATTTATTGTATAGGTTTGTATGACGGAAGGATGATATGTTAATTTTTCAGCAGTACTTTTAAGGGAAGAAATAATAAATCGTTTGGAAGGTTTTTAATCCATTCCAAATACCATAAGCAATCTGTTATTGCTGTCGAGATTATTGATGCAGATGTTGCTCCCAGCGTCACCTGTGGTTATCTGAAATGAATTGATCAAAATGAGCGCCAATGTATCAAGCTTCATAGTGGCCATCTATATATAGCTAACTGTTGGGTTTTTGCTATACAAGCAAGTCCAAATTGAGTTTGACACTAAACGGGTTCACACATGGACTTGGGTCCTAAGGTGTGGAGGTCCAATGACTATTAGGTTTTCTAGGGTTTGTAGTCTATAAATAAAGAGATATAATACAACTTTAGTATAGTTGATCAAGAGAATAGCTAGAGAAATATAAAAAATTTTCTTAGTGATTTAAGCACTTGCGCACGTTCTTTCATTAATACAGAGAATAGTTTGGAAAATCTGTAGGTCTTATCGAGGCCCGTACTGCTATAGGGGCCCTAGGCTATTTTTTGGGCCTAATATAAGTAAATATATATATATATATATATATATATATATATATATATATATATATATATATATATATATATATATATATATATATATATATATATATATATATATATATATATATATATAAGTTAAAATAAATTTTATTGAACAAATATATTCAACATTACATAAAAATTCCTTGTAAGTTTATTCTACAAACATTTTTAGATAAAATAATAATTAAACTATTAAAATCAATTTGTTCCTAGCATATGTTTTCCAATAGATAATATAGCCAATCATTCAATCTTTCTTGTGACATTGTTGATTGAAGGTATGATTTGAGATTCTTCAACTTTGAGAAACTTCTTTGCGAGAGGCAAGCTGTAAGCTGGTATAGTCGATAGTATTTTATAGTGTCCAAATGCATTTGACAGGAGTCAGTGAATTTCAAATAGTCTAACACTTCAATTGCTCTTTTGGTCTCTATGGTAGCACTTTCTCACAATCTTTAGCTCGAGAAAATAACTCATTCCCATCAATATCGAGTCCATGTTATGTCTCAAAATTTTCAAGCTTATCACAGCAGACTTCAAACAATCATCATCGCAATATGTAACTTGTGTAAATCAAATAAAAAATCCAAAAATATCTTCATATTTTGAAATTGTTCAAATCTACTATTGATTGAAGAAATAGCTTGATCAACTATATATAGAAATAATCAACTCTATAAGATTCTTTGACTGAATGTAATCTACCGCTACTTATTTTCATCAAACTGCTTCTTTACGCAAATAATACGCTTTTCACAAAATGTAGGTTCGAATTTTCATCTGGCGGCAATTTCTTCCAGCAACGTCTTATCGAGATTCAAATCGGTTTCTCTATAGGTCTCAAAGAAGAAATAAGTGCTTTCAAATGACTAATAGCGGCATCAATAACTATGTCTTTACTTTGCAACATTTGCTCACTCTATTAATAGCGAGATAAAATATTGTACCCAAATAAAATTCCAAAATCCATGATATCGACAATAAACTTTTAGCATCCTGAATGTCTTAGGATCATCACTTGTTTCCACCAAATGAGTTAATCCGGCTTTATTTACGGAGCTTGAAATCTTATTGCCTTAACACATTCAACTTGACTTTCCCCAGCGTATACGTGATATGGCAGAGGTCGAACCTTTTGCATTATCTTGCAAAATTTTCCATCGCTTTGTAAGAAGATGAAAACAATATATATATGCATTGTACAATTCAAAAAAGATTTAGCCTTCGGACAAGAATTTGCCATATCACAAAGTGCAAGATTAAGACTATGACAACCACATGGTGTGTAGCTCTTCAGTTTACTTCTAATACTTTTTTTTTGTACACCTTTTCATCGCTTTCGCTTTCATATTCGAACGTTATCATAACCTTGACCTCTTAAATCTTGAGATCAAGTTCAAGTATTCTTAAAGCATTTATTAATTCATCAAATAACGTCCTTGTCTGAGGTATCCTCCACTTTGAAATCACAAAGAAAGAACTCTTCACCTTAAGCTGGACTAGCCGAGACATCCGGCGTCGTATTGTGAGAGGCCGTTTGTTTTCTTCATGACATATCTAGTGTCACGATCAAGTATAAGCGAAAAATATTTTGCTTCTCTAGCTTTTTAATAATCCTGGGAGTCTTTATTTCACGCTGGCATCAGTATAAATTCATTTTGAATTTTGTGACTAAAATAATGATAATGAATTTGCTTTTCTGAATCCACGGAGGTGTTCTTTTATTGGATCAAACTCGTAATCATTTCAATTATCTCCCGAAAATTTCCATTATTTTCTTCATAAATTTTCGATACTCACTTGAAAATCTTAAAATTATTAACTGAATTGCTGTGGCCAATACCACTTTAAAAACTTGTCTCAAATGTTCTCTATCTTTGTTGATTTGATCTTGTAATGCTTTATCAATTGTCAAATTCTTTTTTTGTAATCTCCTTTAGTTCAATCGTCTTCTCATATTACGCATGTGCTCATTACTAGTTTCATGACTTTTGAGCCTATAAGCGATATTTCCAATGCATTAGTTCCTTCATTAACTAATTGAAAAGTATTTTCCTCTTGCTTAAATAACTTACAACAAAAGCAAAATACTTTATCCAATGAAATTGAGTAAACCAACCATTTTCTGATAATCTTCTCACAATTTGATAAATAACGAGTGTAATGTGTAGAAGAGAAATGCCTATTTTAAGTCTTTAGGAAAATTATCCACTTTCTTTAGAAGGACCTCTTTTCACCAACATGCTCTATTAGAATTTTGATCGATAATTTTCCAATTTCTGGATGTAATGTCTAAGGCAAAGGAACAACATATTATCTAAAATCATCTTGTTGTTCATTCGTAGTATTTCTCAATTATCATCTTTTGCTCATTCCTATTTTGCATTCTTCAAATTTCTTCACGTCATCCAAGTCTTCTTTATTTACTAAATTCTCCCCTCTTCATTAATATCTTTTCATCTTGAACCCCTTCTCATATATTTCCTTGTCAACATTACTTGTATTACTAAGAAATTTGTCCATAGCTCCCACATTTGATTGTAAAAACTCCTCGATTTTTTTTTTTCTTTTTTTTTTTTTCATATCTAGACAAATACTTTCTAGTGACAGAATAACTCAATTCAATATCAATTCCAAGATCAAACTTTAAATTAGATCAATGAAATAGAACTTTGATATGAGAGAATCTTGATAAATTTGATCAAACGAACATGTCTTCTTTCTTGATTAGGCGCATAATAAAAATATAAAACTAACAAAATTATTATTTAATAAAAATATAAAATAATCAAATAAAAATACGTTAAAAAATAAATAATAAATTATTTCATACCTATGATCAGATTCGAAGATTTTTGTCTGTTTGTTTTATCGGCAAAAAAGGAGGAACTCTAATTTTTTTCAGAAAGAGAAACCCTAATATTTTTGAACGGAGAGAAACTCAGATGTTGAAAGAGTGTTTTAACTTTTTTTTAACAAAAATAAAAAGAAGCCATCGCATAGAGTAATCGGCAATTTGAAGGTTCTGAAAAGGCGTATCATTTAATGAAGTGGGGCTATGTGAGATGACTTCCTTTATTGTATTTAAAGTGGAATTCTTTTTGAGAGCTATTGCATTAACGTGAGTTTTGAGGCACATTAACAACCAAATTTTTTATTATATTTAATTAATTATAAATTATAAATATATATAATATTTTATTATTTCAAAAAGGAGCCCACTATAAAGTGGGGCCCCACTATAACAGTTCAAAAGGTATGATTTGATAGGTTATACTAGTTTAGCAATTAAATTGTTTATTCTAAATCACATACGATCCTGGCTTCCGCTGATTAATCCTTCAATTGGTATTAGAGTACCGTGTGATTAAATATACAATTTGATCTAAACAATTATATGTATTTTGATGTTTGATTAGCAATATGGCACCTAGGTTTTCTATATTTGTTGATTCACATGTTTGCTTGTTTAATATAATTTTTGTTTATGAATGGTTACTTAATAATTGTGGTTTGCCCTTTAATCCATGGTAGAGCTTTATGTGTATTTTAATCGGTCTGTAACAAGGAGGCTAATCATAAGATTGGGTTTCCTCCTTGATTTAATTTTCTTGATATTTTCTAGAATTCTTGTAAACCCTTTTATTAGGGTATAGGATTATTTTTGTAAATATTTTTGAAGACTAATGCGGAAAAGAAGAAAAACCAAAATTACATGCGAAGAAAACATGAATCCCAAGAGTGTTTGACGTGCGACGGAGGCTACAACTATCCAAAATTCAAAACAACCATCGGGGTTAGAAGCGCAAGGAAGAGACGAAGTAGTTGTCAAAGTTTCAGGCCAAAAGAATGCTGGACGTGCCGCCACAAGCGGCTACGCGTGGGACTCACGTCGACGCTCAGTCGGCGCGTGGTAGCTCCGATGACTGGTAGTTTTTGTAGGTTTCCTCCTCCAGACGTTGTGCTTCGATGGGTAGCTCGATTAGGGTGGCGGCACACGAATGATGGTTTTGACGGCTAGGGTTTTGTGTTGTGTCTTTAGGGTTTTGGATTTTGGCTAAGTTTTTTTTTCAATTTTGAGCCTCAAAGCCCAGTTAAATTGAACCTATTTGGACCCAAATGGAGAAGAAAAGATAGAACTGGGCTTGTAATAATATTGGGCTCAAGTGTTATTGGGCGTGTAATTTATTATTATTATTTTCTTAGGAAAACCATGGATTAGAGTTTTAGTTAACTAATTTATTATTTTGTTTATTCATGAATGCTTTAAAATATATTTGTTAACATGCTTGGTTGTGATAACATGCCATATAGACTAGGTGGTGTCGTATTATCTTGCATCAATGACATACATGTGCATAATTATATTTTGATTTTTTTTTTTTTGAAATCAAAATAAATATAAGTATGGAAAATCCCTTAATTTTAGTGGGTCCAAATAATAGAATGGTCATGCGAAGCCCCATCGGATAACCATGATTGGGTTTTATTGGATTGAACTTAAATCATTTTAAAATCTTAATTAGATTGATCGACCCATCGTCAGCAACTCTTAGATATTAAGAGAATTTTAAAATTAAACAAAGGTTAAAAACACCACGATAATTTTATTAACCTCCCACAGAGGTTCTAATGATATTATTGGAAGCCCAAAAAGTTTATATGAACAGTGATTGAAATGAAAGTGTCCGTTGGTGACCCCCCATTTTTTTTTCTAGGACCTGACTTGGTAGGATACTATTTATTTCATGATCAAGTTTAGTTTGTTATAAATGTCTTGCCCACCATAAGCATTTATTATGGAAACTAAATTATTGTTTGCAATAAACAGTAAATAATTTTTTTTGGATTTACTAAATATATGTTTATTGTATGATATATGTGTTAATATTTGTGCGCACACACACACACACACACAGATATATATATATATATATATATATATATATATATATATATATATATATATATATATATATATTTTCCAGAAATGTCATCTTTCAATCCTCTGGCTATGATTTTGAATAAAAAACCATTAGATGGAAATAACTTTGAAGATTGGAAAATGAACTTATACATCGTTCTGGATTATGAGAAAATCAAGTTTGTCCTGGATACCCCTAACCTAGATGTCCCGGAAGCTGATGCTAATGATATAACAAAAGCAAAATATGCGAATTAGGAAAATGCAAACACTTCACTTCGGTGTTACATTTTTGCCAGTGTTATGGGTCATTTGAGGTAGCAAATAACAGACCTCCACAGTGGAGTAGGAATGCTCTAGACTCTCGAAGGGATGTTTGCTAAGTACTGATTCTGAGAGACAAGCTGCAATCACTGATTTGATTAACACACATATGACTGGTGGGTGTGTGAAGGATCACTATTTGGCAATGATTTCACATATCAGTCGGGTGGAAGTTATGGGGGGAAAACTTCAAAAGGAGATGAAGATAGATCTCATCTTGCAATCACTGCCTATACAATTCAATCAGTTCAAAGTCAATTACAATATGCATAAGATGGATCGACTCGATTCGATTGATGCATGAGCTTGAGAGTCTTGAGCAGTCTCTCGAAACGAGCAATATCAACTACAGAGGTTTTGTTAAACCTAAAGGAAACCTAAGTGGAAACAAGAACAAGAAGAAGAAGGCGGTGATGCAGTTGCAAATCAAGCATGTCAAAAACCCGAGAAAGGCAAGTGTAAGTGTGGACATAAAGGACACTGGAAATAGAATTGCCTAAAGGCCACCAAAAAGCCAGGTATGGGTGATTTACTTCTTGTTGAGGCTTGTTTAGTGGAGAATTTTAATGATAAATGGATCATTGATTCAGGAGCCACTAATCATGTTTGTTACTCTTTGCAGTGGTTCAAACATAGCACATCTATTGAAGAAGGACAAAGATACTTGAAGCTTGGGAATAGGGAGCTAATCTCTATGAAGGCTATAGGACTAGTTGTTTTATTGTTTGATAATAATAGGACTTTATGTTTAGAAGATTGTGATTAGTACTCAAAAAGTGCTATTTTGAACCCTGTTTATTTAAGGTTTTGAGCACTTTTCGTGTACTAATCAGCGTAATTAACCCGATTTGCACATTAAGGTCCCTGCTATTCTACTGATCGCATTTTGTGGCTAATTTTGTAGTTTTTGCAAGATAATCGAGTCAATTCAAACATGAAGAACTCGAGTTGAACTCATCGTTGTAGATCAGATCCCAGAAGGAAAGAAGAGCAAAAAGTGAAGAAAAATGGAGCACTACGAGGAATGGCACCCTACAGCGCCTTTGTTCATCATGCGACCTTGTTCCTGATTCGGCCACTATTCATCCTGCCTGATGATATTTGTGATGAAACTGCTGTGTGGTGATTCTGCTTTGCCCGTTTTTGTCTCTTTTGATTTTCTTCCTTTTTTGCCCCCATTGTAATAGGTTTTGGAATGTTATTTTTGTAATTTTGTAAAGGGGCTTTGACTACAAAATCCCCAAGACTAGACACTGTGAGGGGACTGCTGAATGGATAAAATTTTTTTTAGGAGAAGTTTTCAGCTCTCCCGCGTTTTTCACTTTCTCTCCACTTTCTCTCATTTTCTCTCCCTTTCTCGGCTGCCAAACACCCTCCGAGGATGACAACTCGGAGGATGAGCGGCTAAAACCCTTTTTCCTTGGAGTGGAAGGCTATTGGGCAGGGGATCGAAGGCAACTGAGGGTTTTTCCATGTTTTAACGGAGGTATTTTCTACCATTTATGGTTTCAGTCGAACGTAGGCTTTAATCCCTTCGGTTGCTTTGAATGATCAATATTTGATAAGCTTTTGGGTTCCTTGGATGTCGTTAGATCCAGTGACACCCGTTAGTTACCATCTATGGGTTATTGAAAGGTGATTCAAGGATATTTTTATTTTCTCCAAATTTTAGGTTTGATCCCTTCGGATCACTGTAAACGACCAGTACTTGGTAAGCTTTAGGGTTCATTGTATAATTATTGTTAGATATAGTGACATTCATTAGTCATCATTTATTAGCTATTGGAAAGTGAGTCAAGGTGATGTTATTCACTGTCCGAGACCATCAATGGGAGGCAAATACCAATTTTTCAAAGATAGTTATTTAGAATTGATTTTCCTGATTAAATGAAGAAACTAGGTTTAGGAGATGACTATATGTCATCCTCATACTTGTGACAAAAGACCACAGAACCTTAGTTGCCCAGGACCCGACCCGATGACCTAACACTATAAGGAATTCTATTTTACAATTTTTTTTTTTACTTACTTCATTTTTAATCTGCAAATTTCCAACTCCCCTGTTTTTACCAAAACCCCGTAATCCAAATTGAATTCACCATTTTGGCCTTCACTGTAAATCATTTGTGCAAAGAAAACCCATCCCTGTGTTCGACCCTAGAGCCACTATACTGTAGTAGCTCCGCTACGACAGTAGGATTTAGGATATAAATTTTGTTGATTCAGATACACCTACTGTGGCACGAATCAGTTGTTTATTTGTTCTGGATTTTAAGAGGAATTTGGTTTATGTCAGTTGTTTAGTTGAACATGGTTTGACATTATAGTTTAATTCCTCAGTTTCAATAAGAAGTAGATCTTCTTTTATTTGTTCCGGTGATCTTATGAACAATCTTTATTTTTTAAGTCCTTTGTCCTATGATTAAAATGCCATTGAAATTGTTGAGAATGAGCATAATCACCTTGCCAAGAAAAGGAAAGTATCAAATGAAACTTACCTTTGGCATTTGCGATTAGGTCATATTAATCCTAATAGGATACATGGTTTGGTGAAAAGTGGGATTTTAAGTTCCCTAGCATTTGAACTTATCTCAAATATGTGAATCTGTTTGGAAGGTAAAATGAGGCCCTTCAAGGCTTCAAGGATGTGTGCAACTAAGCAGATTGGAATTGGTGCATACTAATGTGTGCGGACCAATGAGTGTTCAAACCAGAGGTGGGTATGATTATTTTGTCACTTTTATAGATGACTACTCAAGATATGGTTATGTTTACCTAATGGGCTAAAAGTTAGAAACTTTTGATAAATTTTGAGAATATAAAAATTTAAGGCGAAAAAGCAATTAGGTGCCAGCATGTCAGACAACCGATTTGGCCAGGGACGGTGAATACCCTATCTGGAGAGTTTAAGTTTTACTTAACTTCAGAGGGATAGTTCACATTTGTCGACCCACCGGAACGCCGGCCAAATGGAGTTGCAGTGAGGAGAAATAGAACTCTTCTAGATATGGTGAGATCAATGCTTAGTTATTCATCTCTACTTATATCGTTTTAAGGATATGCCTTAGTAATTGCTACATACTTATTGAGCTTGGTTCCTTCTAAGTCGGTTTCTAAGACACTCACTGAATTATGGAATGGGCGCAAGCCTAGTTTAAACCATATTCGTATATGGGGTGCTCCGACACAGGTCTTGAGAAAGGAACCACATAAGTTGGAATCTCATACTAAAGTATGTTTGTTTATTGGATACCCTAAAGGAACGAGAGGTGGTTTTTCTATAGTTCCTCAGATAAGAAAGTTATATTGAGCACTAATGCCAAAATTTTAGAGGAAGACTATGTCAACAATTTCAAGCCCAAGAGTAAGGTAATTCTTGAGGCTTGGCTGACTCGAACCACTTGGCTTCCACCTGAATTTGGACCTATTATGCCATTGTTTCTAGTGCGTGTTCAAAGAAGGGAAAATGAAACTATAGTCAAAGGTGAACAAGCACAAGTGGAACGATAGTAGAGCAAGCGAGGTAGATATCTGGTGGACGAAGAATCAAATTCAAAATGATTAGAGAAGTCTTCTGTAGAACGCGAACAACGATGGAGCTTATTAGTGGGAGAGCGTCGTAAGCCATCTAGATATCTCTTGTTGGGCGAATTGTACCAAGTTATAGCTATTGACAGCGAAGAGGATCCCGTTAATTATAAAGAAACACTGGAGGATGTTGATGGACAGGAGTGACTCAAAGCCATGGACCGTGAGATGGAGTCTATGTATTCCAACTCAGTTTGGTCTCTTGTAGAGGCACCCAAAGGGGTAAAACCTATAGGGTGTAATTGGATCTACAAGAGAAAAAGACGATTAGATGGGAAGGTAGAAACCTTCAAAAAAAAAAAAAGAAAGCTAGATTGACGACAAGGTTATACCCCAGGGGATAAACTATGAAAAGCCATTCGCCCGATAGCCATGTGGCAAATCCATCCGAATTCTTTTAGCTGTAGCTACGAGTCTCAATTAAGAGATTTTTCATATGGATGTCAAAACAATATTTTTGAATAGCAATTTAGAAGAGGACATCTACATGCAACAACCAGAAGGGTTCATAGCTAAAGGGCAAGAACATATGGTATGTAAGTTGCAAAGGTCCATTTATAGCCTAAAGCAAGCATATAGAACATGGAACATTAGGTTTGATCAAGCTATCACTTTATACGGTTTTGAGAAAAGTCCTGATGTCATGCCCCCATACCCGCCCGGAGGTATATACATTTTTGAATATTGTAGAAATAAATGTCACATAATCATTTCGATTAAAAGGGCCATAGTTTGTCAGTGCTACTTTTATTCAATATGACATGTATGCCTTTTCAACATTATCATTTACAAAACATTATCAGAGTTCATCTCCACAAATAAATCAAATATGTTTTTCCCATGAACACTTATACATTTTTGGTTTCATTACAAAAATGATCAAATAATGTCATAGGATGAAATGTATGTATGAGACGGAGCGTTTACTTATACTATACACGATTCAACAATGACTCTAAACTCCATGATCTTTGCTCTCATCCTAGTCACTCATTTTTATACGATGATAAAAACAACGCACTAAACATTTTCATGCTTAATTGGTTTCTATCTAATTCTCTCTTCATTTCAATTAAACACAAATTTGCAGCTTTTTTAAAACAATGTTTTAGCACAATTTCAATAATCCATGCAATATACATTATATATATGTGCTTATTTCTATACTCTTGCAAATGTTTGATCACTTCAAAGTATACAATTTCATATGCAATATTTCTTTCGAAACTCAAATCATGCATTTCACACATTTATAATTTTGCCCTTAAACGAATTTAACTATTTATTTCGGTGCCTAGGATAATGGAATCACTGACACGGTCTTGTTGGGCTACAGACTGATAGAAAAAAAAAACATTTTATAACATAGTATGGTCCTATTTGAGTACACTTCTTTGGTTATTTAAAAATCATTTTGTGTACCTCTAGATACTATTCCACTAGGCTACGGATCGGTATGCCACTATATTTCATTTCGTTCATAGTACTGTCAGTTTGACCCTTATTGGTATACCAATCTATCCTTAACTTGAATATGACAGATAACATTCTATTAATGGGATTAAAACCCAGTCATAGTAATTCACAATATTGTATATATATATATATATTTATACCCAAATAATACATTTTGATGCTCATGCAATTTTTATGGCAATGCATTTGAAATCAATTTTCCCAAATTGCTTAAAACAAAACACATATGCAGTTTTCTTGAAAATCATTTCAACCAACTATCACAAAACTTGAAATAAGAAGAGAGGTATGGAGAACAAACCCAAAAAGGTTGTTGCTCCTCAATTCCTATCCTTGGAATCCCGTTCTTGGGTTAGGCTTCCTCGTCACCAACCCTTAATCCATCACAATTAAAGAACAATATTAGTTGGCTTATTTAGGTTTCTAGTTAGGGTTGTTTTCACCCAGCTTCCTTAGTAAATGCTCTGGAACAAATGAGCCACATTTTACTCAACTTCCTTCAAGTCCATTGTTCCCCTATAAATCTATTTTATTCAAAAATTAGAATCAACCAATTTGGAGCACTGAAACTCAAGATATGTTAAAAACAACCGGGACTACTCTATTTCAAACAGACGGAAATTTGCTAGAAAATGAGAGCTTCCGCTGTGTAATTTACGGGTCCAATGTGGTCCAAATTTGAATACATTTATTTCAAGGAGATTTGTTTTCTTAGAAGTTTAATTTACCCAGAAATTTGAATCACTCAATTTGGATGAATGAAACTCAACTTATGGCCTAAATACAAAAAATGTACCAAATTGAACTAGAATTTGCCCAAAAACAGAGCCTCACTTTGACGAATTTCCGGGTTCAATGAGATCCAAATTTGAATATAATTATTTCAAGGAGATTTGTTTTCTTAGAAGTCTAGTTTACCCAAAAATTTGAATCACTCAATTTGGATGAGTGAAACTCAACTTATGGCCTAAATACAAAACTGTTCCAAAACACCAAAACTATACCTAACTGAACCAGAATTTACCCGAAAACAGAGCCTCACTTTGACGAATTTTTGGGTCTAATGGGGTTCAAATTTGAATACACTTATTTCACTAAGATTTGTTCTCATAGAAGTATAGTTTACCCATAAATTTGAATCACTCAATTTGAATGAGTGATAGCCAAGTTATGGCTAAAACAAAAACATGGGTTTTGGAAAAGTTTGACAGCATCTCCCTTAAAACCCCAACATTTCCTTTATATAAAAATTCCTCAAAACTAATCCTAACCCAAAAGAACTTTGAAACTTAACCCAAAACTGATTTACAACCATTTAAAACACTTCTATTCCGATTTGGAGTTTTCATCAAATCCAAACACAACATTAAAGGGGGTTAGGGTTAGTTTCATACCTTTAATCTATTTCTTTTCACTTCTTTCTTCTTCCTTCTTCATTATTTGGCTCAAATCCTTGGAGAGTACAAAGCCAACTTGGTCTCCTCTCTCACTCTCTCAACCGTGCCCTAGTTCTCAATGTGAAGATATGCCCAAATGAGAAATGCTATTCAAATACCAATTTTTGGTCTTAACTCAAAACCTTCACTAAGCCTTGTTTGGCTAGCACATTATTTCCTCATTTCTCATTTTTGTATTTTAATCATTCGTTTCTCTTTAATTTTCTATTCAACTTATTACCCTTCTTCCATTTTGGCACATACACTTCTCATTTATGACCCTTGGGTCCTCATTTTGACATTTTACCAATTGCCTTAATTCATTTTATAATTTAGGGTTTTATCATTTTTTTGTTCTTTGTAATATGAATTCCTGAAAAATACAATTTAACTTATTTTATACCCTAAACATGTTATAAAACTGCTAGGTTATTTTAGGGCATTACAACTATCATAAAATTTCATCACTCCGAAATTTACCTTCATTTGCTGATTGTGGATCACATTGGCCCGCATGGTTTCTTCACTTTCCCAATTGGCTTCCTTTGTATTGTGGTTTCTCCACAATAATTTGACCAATGGGATTCGCTTGTTCCGCAATTCTTTGACTTCTCGAGCCAAGATCTCTACAAGCTCTTCTTCGTATGTTAAGTCTAGTCTAAAGCTCAATAACTTCCGAAGAGATCACATGTGATGGGTCTGACCTAAACCTCCTTAACATTGAAACATGGAAAACATTATTGATCTTTTCCAACTCTGGAGGTAAGGCTAGTTTATATGCCAATCGACTCACTTTCTCGATCACTTCATACGGCCTAATAACCTAGGGCTCAACTTTCCATTTTTCCAGAATATCATGACTTTCTTCCAAGGAGAAACTTTTAAGAACACTTTCTCACCGATCTCATATTGAGTGTCTTTTCTATTCAAGTCGGCATAAGACTTTTGTCTATTCGCGACTATCTTTAATCTTTCTTTGATCATTTTCACCTTTTCCTCAGTCTCTTGAATCAAATCGGGGCCGATTACTTTCTTCTCACTTTACTCTATCAAACACAATGGTGTTCTACATTTCCTTCCATAGAGAGCCTCGTAAGGTGCCATTCCAATACTCGATTGGAAGCTATTGTTATACACAAATTCAACTAAAGACCATGTCTATCTGACTACCCTCATAGTTGTTCACCGCAAACTATACTGCCATACTTCTAAAACTGAATCGATCTCTACGATTGTCCATCCGTCTACGGGTGGAAAGTTGTGCTGAAATTTAGTCGAGTGTCTATAGCCTCTTGCAATTTTCCCCAAAATCTCGAGGTAAACCTCGGATCTCTATCTAAAATGATAGACACTGGAATCCCATGTAACCGAACTATTTCCATTATGTAAAGCGCTCTGCCAACTTATCAAGTGAATAGTCAATTCTTACTAGTAGGAAGTGAGCTGACGTCGTTAATCGGTCTACAATGACCTAAACTGAATCATGCTTTCTCCCTGTCAATGGTAACCCGATCACAAAATCCATTGTGATTGCATCCCATTTCCACTCGGGTATTCTAATAGGCTGCAACAATCCCAAAGGAACTTGATGTTTCGCTTTCACTTTCTGACACACCATATATTTGGTCACAAATTCTGAAACATCTCTCTTCATTCCGGACCACTAGTATGAAGTCTTTAAATCTTGATACATTTTCGTGCTACCAGGATGCATAGCAAAGGATCCACTACGTGCCTCTTTAAGAATGGATTTCTTCAACTCATCATCATTGGGTACACAAACTCGGTCTCTATAATACAAGAATTCATCATCATTTGCTGAAAACTCAGTTTCTTTCCCCTCTCAATTCTGACTTACAATTGCAAAATTTTTCTCATCACTCTTTTGTGCCTCTAGCATTCGATTTAACAAATTCAATTTTGCTATCAATTCCGCTACTATTGTACTGTTGTCTGATAATGAAAAATGAGCATTCAATGCTCGTGGTGTTTATCTTGACTTTCTACTCGGGCGTTGCCACAACGTGCTTTCGGGATGGTGATCGATCCACACAAATCATAATCCTTGATCAATTTCATCCATCTACGTTGTCTCAAGTTAAGCTCTAGTTGCGAGGGAAAATACTTAAGACTTTTGTGATCGGTGTAAATGAAACACTTTTCTCCGTAAAGATAGTTTCTCCATATTTTCAATGAAAACACAATGACGGCCAATTCCAAATCATGTGTAGGGTAATTCTTTTCATGCGGCTTCAACTGCCTTGAAGCATAAGCTAGCACTTTACCTTCTTGCATAAGGACACATCTGAGTCCATTTAACGAAGCATCACTAAAGATCACACATTCTTTACCGTAGGTCGGCTGAGTAAGGACTGGAGTCTCGGTAAAAAATGCTTTCAACTTTTCAAAACTAGGATGACATTTTTCACTCCACTCAAATTTCACATTCTTTTGGAGTAATCTCGTCATCGAGGCCGTAGTCATCGAAAACCCCTTAACAAACCTTCTGTAGTAACCTACCAAGCCTAGGAAACTACGCACTTCCGTGACATTTCTCAGTGGTTTCCATTCAATAATCACTTCTATCTTACTTGGATCCACCCTAATTCCTTCTTCTGATACAATGTGTTCACAAAAGGACACTTCCCTCAACTAAAATTCACACTTACTCATTTTTGCATACAACTGTTCATTTCTCAAGGTTTCTAACACTACCCGAAGGTGCGTATCATGATCTTCCTAATCCTTTGAATACACAAAGATTTCATCTATAAACACCACGATAAACCAATCTACATACTGTGAAACCTCGAAAAATCCAAATTTTCGAGAAAGGGTAAAACGGTAATTTCGATCAAAATCTGGAAATTTTCTAGATCTCGGATGATGAAAAGGACTTCACCGTTAGAATCTTCTCACGAAATCTAGCTACCCGCGTGACTTTGTCGAATTCCGGGAACGAGTTAGATTTCACGTTTTGGTATCGAAGTGAGTGCGGGACCCTTGGCATATTGTGAGTGGCTCAAGAGGTGCCACGTGTCATGTGAAAAATGAGTCAAACATGAGCTCAAATGGGACCCATGAGAGACATGTGGAAACATGTGATTGGGTGAAAATCCATGGTAGATGGATAAGGGGATAAGGTGTAATCTAAGGAGCCAATGGGAGCTTGACACTTGGCAAGTGGGAGAGGACTGCCAGCAAAGTTGACCTATCTTTCCCAAATGGGTTGGGAGGAAAGAAAGGAAAGAGAGAGAAAGAAGAGCTTTTGGGGGAAGTCTCGCCTGCAGATTTTCGGTGATCGGTCAGTCGAATTAAAGCGAATGAGAGCGAAAGTTGATCACTCTTCACGAGAGCTACGCCTTGGGTGATGTGTGGAGTTTCGACAACTCCGGGTGGTAGGGGTTTTCTCCTACTTGATTTATTCTTTGGCTAAGAGCCATTTTAATGGTTAGGGATGTTTGGGGGCCGGAATGACCATTCATTCGGTTCCAAAAACTTGGACTGAGTGGCGAAATCCCTAAAGTGGTTTTGGACAGTCCCAAAACTAACCGTGGAATGTATGTGTTGCTTGTGTGTTGATATGTTATTATTATGATTGAATAACATGTTGTTATGTTTTGTGTGATGCTTTGGGCAGTTCCAAGATGGATTGTCGGTTTGTTTATTAGCCTATGTGAGCTAATTTTGGGTGTTATTGCTATGAATGAATAACATGTTGCTTTGTGTGAATTTTGTTAATATGTAAATCGTGATATATTAACATGAATTATTGTGAAATGGCATATTGCATTTCATATGCATTGGGTAACCTAGAACAGTAGGTATAAGTGACTGACATGAAAACATGGTTGTCAAATGAATTTCATGGGAAGATTTTAATTGCCTTGAAGTTGTCTCAGCCAGTTCATATCGGAGGATGACCGTATTTGTTTTGGAGAGTTTATCAACAATTCACCTCGGAGGGTTGTCCAATAGAATTTTATCGGAAATTGGTATTATGTTTTTAGGAACAAAAACCTTTTGTTTTGAAAATAGTGTTTTCTCACACTTGGCTTAGCATGCGTGAGGGAGTCAGTGAGGGCTCGAGATGTGGGAATGGGTGTATCACATTCTCATCCATAACATGTAGACATTCGAGTTGGAATCATGAATTCACTTGGATGTATGTGTTTGCCATTGCATGAACACTTAGGTGGGGAGTAACCTTGTAACACCCCGAAATATACCCTAGCAGTTTTCGGACTTGTTTAGGGTATATTATAAGCTAAATAGAAATTTTCGGGAAATTAAACGAGAGACCCGGGAATTAATAATAAAGCCAAGGGTAAATATGTAATTTACCACTTGAGGACATAAATGGCATAAATCAATAGGGTTGTGTAAATTATAGAAAATTGTGAAAAGATGGCATGCCAAAGTATAAAATGTGTAAGTTAAATTGAGAATAGAAGAGAATAAAAGGGCTTAAGTGCAAAAATGAGAAAAATGTTTAAAAATGTCAAGGCCAAACATGGCCTTAGCAAAAAGGTTAAATAAGAGCAATTGGTCTCTCATTTTGAGAGACCAAAAACGTGAATGATGAGAGGAGAAGGGGAGAAGAAGAAGAAGAGGAAGAGGAGAAGAAGGGCAAGCAAAGCCAAGCTCCAAAAAGGTATGGAACTTTGGATTTTTGTATGAAACTAACCTTGATTGTGGATTCTATGAGATTATGTATGAATTTCCATGCTTGGATTTAGTTAGTAGTTTGTCCCCCAAACATGTGGGGTTTTGCTAGGAGTTTCATCTGCTTAAGATTATGGAAAGTAAGGTGGGTAGTCCCATGGCCTGAATGGTCATGAAATCCTCTTTTTAGGTTGGATTAATAGTTAATTGAGAGTCTTTGAGTTAGGGTTTAGAATGGCACAACTATTATCAAGTTTGGTTTGTGTGTGGGTCCTAACCCATATTAGAATGATTTTGGAAGAATTCATGCAAAATTTTGAAGATTATGTAAAGTGAAAGAAGAATTGAGTAGAAAGAGATCATAAGATGAATTTGAAGTGGTCTTGAAGTGTTTAGGAAGTGTAGAGTTGATTGGGTATCAAATATGGAAAATGGGTGAAAAACACATTAGGCATTCAGGTGATGTGTACGTACACTTTGAACATGTACCGGTACACTTGTATTCTGGTCATTTTGTAATGTGTACATTAGAGTGCTCTTAGATACACCACATTAGTTTCAGTTTGACCAGTTTTCGTATTTTGGCCATAACTTGCTCATTTCTTATCCGATTTGAGTGATTCAAGTGGCCAATTAAATTAGACTTCAAGGAAAACCAAACATAAAGAAATAGTAATCATCAAATTCTGGCTCTAAGTGGCCCAAATATTCACTCAAAGTGGGGCCATGTGCAAGCCAAATTCTGGTTTCAGTTTTGATCATAAAGTAGTCCGGGTTGTTTCCGGACGTAGCGAGTTTAGGTGCTCAGGTGGGTGATTCAGTTGAATATAACCCTTAGCACCTTAGCTTTAAATGAGTGCAAAGACCTAGTGTCAAAAATGAAGTTAATACCCAAAAAAAAAAAAGAGTAATACAAACTGTCCCTAGTATAAACGGTAAATTGACTGGTTGGCATTAAAATGCCATAACTTTATTTTGGATGATCAAATTGGAATAGTTCCAATTTATAATTAAAATAGATTCATTGAGGGACAAGAATATGTGAATGATTATTTATGAATGAGTATACATGAATGAGTATACGTGAATGAATACGTGAATCAATTAATTTATGAATGGTATCGTGAATGAATATGTGAATGAGTATTTTATGAATGGTGACATGAATGAGTATTCGTGAATGAATACGTGAATGAGTATTATGAATGGTATACATGGAATGAGTATACGTGAATGAATATGTGAATGAGTATTTATGAATGAGTATGCATGAATGAATGAGTATTTATGAATGAGTATATGAATGAGTATACGTCGAATGAATCGATGAATGAGTATTTATGAATGAGTATACATAGAATGAATATACGTGAATGAATATGTGAATAAGTATATAAAATGAGCATGAATGAGTATGTGAATGAATATATGAATGAGCATACGAAGAGTGCGTGAATGAGTTTATGGAAGCCGTACATAGATTGAGTATATCTTTGAAAAGATAATACGAAAATGATTGTGGAATTGAAATGTGATATTTAAAAACCGAATGAAGGTGAACGATAATAAGGTCGGGATTCATTAAACGGAATCCGTCATAAATGTGAATTAATTGATATATCGAATGAACCGCCTGACGGGATGCGCAGTGGCATCCGTCGTGAAGGCACAAAAATTTTCCGATGTCCAGCGGCGGGATGCGCGATCGGCATCCGTCGCGATGGCGTGGCGTTGAAGAAATGTCAGCAGGCGGGATTCACCAGCAACTGGATCCGTCATGAGGCGTATGACATTTAATTGATACCACGTGGGATGCGCAAGCGGCATCCGTCATGATGGGAGAGCAGAATAATTGATACCATGGCGGGATGCAAGCGGCATCCGTCATGATGGGAGAACCGAATAATTGATATCACGTGTCGGGATGCACCAAACGACATCCGTCATGATGGGAGAACCGAATAAGTGATACCCCGTGTCGGGATGCACCAAACGGCATCCGTCATGATGGGAGAATGAATCCGTGATACGTGTGTCGGGATTTTCAAGCGGTATCGTCATGATGGGAGAACCGAATAAGTGATACCACTTGTGGGATGCGCCAGCGGCATCCGTCATGATGGGAGAACGAATGAGTGATACCCGTGTCGGGATGCGCAAGCGGCATCCGTCATGATGGGAGAACGAATAAGTATTCTGCGTGTGCGGGATCACCAAAGCGGCATCCGTCATGATGGGAGAATCGAATAAATGATACCACGTGTCGAGATGCGCAAAGCGGCCAGCCCGTCATGATGCGTCAGTGATACCGCGTGTCGGGATGCATAACTGACATCACTTCATGATGGAGATAGAATCGTTAAATGTATAAGCACATTCTTAGAATGATAATAAGGGTGATTTGTCAAAGCAGATCCGTAGAAATTGTGAATGAATAGTCAAGGTGGAAATAGCCAACATTGACGAGTGTAATGGGATTGTTATGAATATGCTTAAATCTCATGAATTGATTGTTAAATGATTTGTATATTGAAAGCATGCGAAAATGAATAGCATGAGTATATGTGGATACAAAGGCATTATTTGAAAATGCATGTTATTAAGTGTGGAATGTTATGGGTCTTTTGAATTTGTAAATGGTCATGGGATTGCCCGAAAGAAGTGCTCGCTTAATTAAAAGGAGTCTAAAATGGGATAACATAAACAGCATGTTTTGGAAAGATAATTGAAAATGTCGAATGCTTAGGGCTCCAGCTTGGATCATGGCCAAGATTAGTCGGGGATCGGGTCGCGACACTTTGAAAATAAAAAATTTAATAAAGGCAGAAATAAATGTTTTGATTGAAAGCATTCAGATAAGCCGGGCTCCGGCTTGGATCACGCCAACGGGTCAAGTCGAGTTCGGGTCGCTGACACTTTGAAAATAAAATTTAATAAGACGAAATAAATGTTTTGATTGAAAACGTCGGAGTAAACAGGGCTCCAGCTTGGATTCGCCAACCGGGTCAAGTAGGGGATTCGGGTCGTGACACTTTTAAAAATGAAAATTTAATAAAAAGAAAACAAAAAGTTTGGGCATCGAGATCATGAAATGTAATTGCTAAAGGGAGTTGATTAATAGCTCTGGCCAGGTGATAATGATAAGAATCTAATATGTATTGGTATTAGTTTGATTTGACTCTGTATGAATTTAATATGACTTGATCAGTTCTGAATTGCCATTGTATATGTAAAAGTTTACTTTGAATATGATTTGATCTATCATACATGTAGTAGATATGAGTTACAACCTGTAAAATACATGACCGCGAGGAGTAATATGAAAAGATAATGATAAAAGGAATGCGAAAAGAATAAAATCTACATGTATAATGAGATGAGTTAGAAGTCACATAAGAATAGGCCGTTATATGCATAAGTAAATGTAAAAAGATAGTGGCGACGATTTTTTGTTATTTGTCGTTCTGCCTATATGTTCCCACTAAAGCGTAAAACAGCACGGGTGTTCGATCCGTGTAGGTGCGAAGAAGGAGATAAAGAGGACAGGACATTCCACACCAGCGGTACGGGCCATCTCAGAGATAGGTGCTCACCAGCACTGTTTTCCATAATCTCTGATGTTTGTATTAGATATGTACATGTATAAGTAATTGTATAAGTAATTGGGACTTAGTATACGTGTAGAGATTTTTAATGGATACCACTCAGGTGGTAGTTCCTTTGTATATGTGAATGACTTTTTGGTTATTGAAAATTATTTATATGCCACAATTATAAGTTATTAAGCTTTGAAAAAAATATTGTTTCAACAAAAAAAAAAAAAGTAAAGGAGTCGTATAGCAGTTTCGCACGAAACGGTTGGTCGCCAATCGGGTGGATAGGAATGCGGGCGTAAGCCAGACCTAATGTAGGAAAATTCAACTCTTTGGGCATTGCTCTGTACAGCCGTGGGATCCCCACTCAAGTCTGAAATTATTCGAAGGCGCTCATTACAGGCTGCTTTTGAGAAGAAAGCCGACATGTGGCTTTGATTATCTGCATTTGTAAAAACATGTTACTATAAGAGTGTAATTAACTCTTGAAACTATTGTAATATAGTTGGTTATATTTTGGTGAGTATGGATGTATGGGCCCGATGTGGCCATTTTTACTCATGTTTGAGTCTCATGATATGAGACACATAGGTTTCCACAGATTGACGGGGATCCAAGACACTCATTTTGTGGCATTGAGACACTTAATGGCTACATGTATTTCGTGAGTTGACGGATTGTCAACAGACCCCTGGGTCGAGGCGTCACAAATACAGTCGGAAAACGTGATTCATTAAGTCCATGAAAGCCGCTGGTGCATTTGTTAACCCAAACGGCATTACAAGGAACTCATAATGTCCATACTGCGTTCTAAACGCCGTCTTATGCACATCCGCATCCTTAATCCTTAGTTGATGATACCCAGATCGTATGTCAATCTTCGAAAAGACACTTGCACATTTCAATGGTCGAACAAGTCATCAATTCTAGGTAATGGGTACTTGTTCTTCATTGTCATCTTGTTCAATTACCTATAATCAACACACAACCGAAGTGTACCATCTTTCTTCTTAACAAAGAGCACTGGAGCTCCCCATGGTGATACACTCGGACGAATAAATCCATTCTCTAATAATTCTTGCAACTCGAGCTTCAACTCTTTTAACTCCATCAGTGCCATTCTATACGGTGTAATGGATGCTGGAGTGGCACCCGGAACAACGTCGATTGCGAAATCTCTCTCTGTGGAGGCAATCCTAGCAACTCCTCCGAAAACACGTCCGGATAATCACAAACTATAGGGATGTCTGATAAACTAGGCTCCGTTTTTTTCGTATCAATCACATATGCCAAGTAGGCTTCACACTCTTTCAGAACCATCGTTCTAGCAGTGGCAGCGGATATCACATTAGAGAGGTGGTTTGGCCTCTCACTAATGAAAGTCACTTCCTCGCCACTCAGTGTCCTTAAGGTCACTTGTTTCATTCTACAATCAACTACCACTTAGTGTCGGGACAACCAATCCATCCCTAATATCTCATTGAACTCTTTTAATGATAACTCGATTAAGTCTCCCGAAAATTCATACTCTCGTATTCTAATGGGACAATCTCTGTAGACTCTATTCACAATGACGTTATGCCCTAGCGGATTTGTCACTAAGATATCATACTTGGTTTCATTCTTCTGTAAACTACCCAAACTCGGAATGGAAGTACAAACATAGGAATGAGTTGATCCTGGATATATCAATGCATGTACAATAGTCTCAAAGATATGGAAATTACCAACTATCGCATCTGGGGCATCTTTATCTTCATTGCCTTCATTGCATGCATAAGGCAGAACACGGAGCATCTTTACAATCTGCCTATGGTCTATGTCGCTTGTCTCGGCGCACTCGATGATGCAATACTCTTGTTGTCCTTGTTGCTCTTCTGTACTGTTGAAACCATACCCCTAGCCTGGGGTGCTGTGAAAGATCGAGCTCTAGGACAATCTTTCACTTTGTGCTCATTGGATCCACAAACCAAACAAGCACCTGTCAATCTCCAACACTCTCATTTATGTTTCCTCCCACAATGTGTGCAATAAGGAGGAGTTGGTCCTCTCGATGAACCTCTTGGTGCACTAGTAATTGATGGTGTAGATCGGTAGCTTGTCGGTAGTCTAATTTCAGTCCCACTGTTTGTAGGCTTATTAGAACTCTGTGGTCCTCTAAATTTCTTATTTTGGTGTTGATAAGAACTTGACTGACCAAGGTTTTTCTTACCCTGTCTTCTTTCTTTTCTATCATACTCTTCTTTCTTTACCCTTTCAACATTCAACGCACATGTCACAATCTTAGAGAAGTCATCATGGCCGAATCCTGTGACATAGGCCCGAATATAGTCATTGAGGCCATCCTCAAACTTATGACACTTCTCCTGCTCAGTAACTAGCATCTCTAGAGCATACTTGCTCAACCGGGTGAATTTCCTCTGATACTCTGTCACACTCATCTGCCTTTACTTCAAATTATGGAACTCTCTTCTCATATTTCTAAGGTAAATATGACCCACGTATTTCTTCCTAAATTCTGCTATGAAAAACTCCCATGTAATGCTTTCCGGTGGTGCGGTCCTAGTCACGGACATCCACCACTGGTAAGCGTCATCCTGAAGCAGTGCGATCACTCTAAATTTTCCTCTAGTGTGCAGTGCATTTGTCGAAGCATTCTCTCAGTTCTTTCAAGCCAATTTTTCGCCATGGAAGGCTCATCATCCTTCTTTCCAAGAAAATCTATGGGTGATTATCTTGCCATTTCTCTCTCTATGGGTGATTCTTGGGAAGCGATGCGGTAGTTTGCATTGCTCTTTGCGATTGCCAGGCTATTTGCCGGAGGATATCGATAGTACCTCCCACTGCTTGACCTTGCTCATGTATAGATGGAGCATGGGACGCTTGCCCACCATCCACACTAAAGGGTCTATTTGGGTGACTTCCCGAGTCACCTCTGACCTTACGGTGGCTTGAACTATCCATACTTAACCTATTAAGACCGACAAGATCCGCATCAGAATCACGTCATTCTTTATATGCAAATGCAATGCATGTCACAAACAATTTCAAAAATCATTTTATAGAATGGCCTAAACCTAGGCTCTAATACCACTAAATATGTCACGCCCTGTACTGCCGGGCGAGAATTTGAAGCCGGATTCGGGGGCTATAAACGATTTACCATATATACATTTTCGAATACTGTAGAAATAAATGTCATATAATCATTTTGGTTAAAGATGGCTCACTGTTTTGTTAATTAACACTTTCATTGAATATGACATGTATGCCCTTTCAAAATTATCATTTACAAAACATTATTAGAGTTTATCTCCACAAATAAATCAAATATGTTCATCCCATGAACACTTTTACATTTTTGGTTTCATTACAAAAATGATCAATTAATGTCATGGGATGAAATGTATGCATGAGATGGAGCGTTTACTTATACTTTGCACGATTCGACGATGACTCTGAACTCTGCGGTATTTGCTCTTATCCCTAGTCACTTAGTACCTGTGCGATGATAAAAACAACGCGCTAAGAATTTTCATGCTTAGTGGTTCTATGCAATTCTCTCTTCATTTCAATTAAACACAAATATGCAGCTTTTCTGAAATAATGTTTTGGCACAATTTCAATAGTCCATACAATATACATTATATATATGTGCTTATTTCACATACTTTTATTTGCAAATCATTTGATCACTTTAAAGTATACAATTTCATATGCAATATTTTATTCGAAACTCAAATCATGTATTTCACACATTTACTTATAATTTTTCCCTTAAACGAATTTAACCATTTCTTTTGGTGTCTAAGATAATGGAATCACCGGCACGGTCTCGCTGGGATGCAGACTGGTAGAAAAAAAAACATTTCATAACATAATATGGTCTCGTAGGAATTTCTTGATTGGTTATTTAAAATCATTGTGTATGGCCTCACGAATCTTTGTCCTAGTTAAGCTACGGATCGGTATGCCACTATATTTCATTTCGTTCACAGTACTGCTAGTTTGACCCTTATTGGTATACCAATATATCCTTAACTCGAATATGACGGATAACATTCTATTAAGGGCATTAAAACTCAGTCATAGTAATTTACAATATTGTATATACATTTATACCCAAATAATACATTTTGATGCTCATGCAATTTTTATGGCAATGCATTTGAAATCAATTTTCCCAAATCACTTAAAACAAATCACATATGCAGTTTTCTTGAAAATCATTTCAACCAATGATCACAAAACTTGAAATAAGAAGAGAGGTATGGAGAACAAACCCAAAAAGGTTGTCGCTCCTCGATTCCTATCCTCAGAATCCCATTCTCGGATCAGGCTTACTTGTCACCAACCCCTAATATATCACAATTAGAGAACAATATTAGTTGTCTTATTTAGGTTTCTAGTTATGATTGTTTTCTACCAAACTTCCTTCAAGTAAAATTTTCTAGGAATAAATGAGCCACATTTACCCAACTTCCTCAAGTCCATTGTTCCCTTATAAATATATTTTATTCAGAAATTGGATTCATCCAATTCGGAGCACTAAAACTCAAGATATGTTCAAAACAACAGAGACTACTCAAGATATGTTCTCCTAGACGTCTAGTTTACCAAAAAATTTTAATCACTCAATTTGGATGAGTGAAACTTAACTTATGGCCTAAATACCAAAACTATTCCAAAACACCAAAACTGTACCAAACTGAACCAGAATTTGCCCGAAAACAAAACCTCACTAGATGAGAAGAACACTAGATTGCAGTAAAGCATATTCTCAAGTATATAAGGAGAACAAAAGATTATATGCTGGTATATTTTAGTAGAATTAAAACTGTGGTTATCTGGACTCGGATTTATAAGGGACATTGATTCGAAAATCTATACGGATGTCGTGTTTACCTACAAATGGTGGAGCGATTTGTTGGAGGAGTGTCAAACAAACTTGTGTTGCTGACTCCACAACTGAAGCTGAGTATGTGGTTGCTTTCAAAGCAGAGAAAGAAGCAGTATGTCTGAAGAAGTTCCTTCTGGATCTTCAAGTGATACCAAGTGCGGTCCCGGCCATTACACTTATTGTGAAAATGGTAGGTGTAACTAATCAAGGGAATGAGGTATCACAAGAAACAAAAACACATAGAGAGAATGTACCATTTGATTCGAGATATCATCGAGAGAGGAGATACAATGGTTACTAAAATAGCATCATAGGAAAATTTAGCAGACCCATTTACAAAGACACTACATGTTCTAGTTTTCGAGAAACATGTAGATTATATGGGTGTTAAGAGTTTACCAGACTTGCTTTAGGGCAGTGGGAGTTTATTTGTGTTTTATAACAAGACAAATATGTTATTATGTTTTATGGGGTTTTTTTTATATACCATATGAGGTATTTTTCATATTATTGTGCACAATAATATTTTACATATAAGGTCCGGATTAATTGTGGAGTATATGATCATATGGATATGTTCATAGAAGACATGATCATAGGTTCTCATAATTAATTGGGCCAGAATCACAGTTGTTAAGCCAAAGTTGGGCCAGCTTTTTTTTAAAACTGCAATATTTTATGAAATAATATATCTTCATTATTATAAAATATTGTTGCAAATTATGCTTGCATTGATAGGATTAAAGTGAGATTTATTTAAAGTTAAATTGCTGTAAAAGGAAATAAATATCAAGTAATATTTAATTATTCTTTTCTCAATCTTGAGTTTATTATAAATAGGTATTTAAATGATTGTTGTTCTTTGAGTTGTCAATAAGTGAGGTCTATTTATACTACCAATATCTTGATGATCCGGGAGCAAGATTATTTAATTGCCTGTATTTATGAAATAAACAATATGGAATTTGTATGAAATATCTTTTTGATATGTTTCAGTACTTGGATGTTATGAAGTCACTGGGCAATGCAATTGATCCAATAGAGAAACTGATAAATCAAGAGAATAAATAATTGATTGATTGATGAAATCTTATCAGTAGTATTGATATTTTACAAAGGAGAAAATAATATTAATATTTAATATTATTAATCTCGGAGTTCAATTCTAGGCTTTTAGAATACCACCGGATTAGATAATTGCTTGGCAATTATAAGAAGTCTTGATTAATAATAGCTGTAGGATCCCCAAACTAGCCTAGGATAAGTGGTGGATCATGATATCATAGTTTACAAGAAAGAACCCGGACTTGCTTAATATAGCAAGTGGGAGATTGTTAGGTTTTTGCTATACAAGCAAGCCCAAATTGAGTTTGACACTAAATAAGTTCACACATGGGCTTGGGTCCTAAGGTGTGGAGGCCCAATGACAATTAGGTTTTCTAGAGTTTGTAGTCTATAAATAGAGAGATATAACGCAACCCTAGTATAATTGATCAAAAGAATAGCCAGAGAAATAGAAAATTTTTTCTTAATGATTTAAGCACCCATACGTTGCTCCATCACCCCGAGAATAGTTTGAAAGATTTGCGGGTCTTGTGTGCATGTCTCTTTGTTAGTTTACAAGATATGATCTAAGTGGTTATGTTAGTTTAGTAATTAAATTGTATATTCTAAATCACATGTGATCTTATCTTCCGCTGATTAATCCTTCACTAACATCATCCATGTTCATTCTCACACTTTTATACTAAGTGAAGGGATGTTTATTTCTGCTTATGCTATTTATCAGTCCAGGATTCAAGAAACATGGCAAAGTTTGAGATTCAGATTTACGGTCAGTTAGTTTTTAGCTTTGACTTCATTATTCTCAATCGAAACCACTAAAATAAAATTATTGAAAAATCAGAGATCATGGCTTGATAAAAGACACAAACTTTTCATGGAGGGGTTGCATTCAAGAACTCAATTAGGAAAAGAAGCCAGTGAACTTGGTTTTATGAAAATTTAATTAACAGATTGATCGAATTAAATGGTCCATATTTTTCTCACAATTTATTCATATAATTTTCTCAAGTCATTAATGTTTGATTAATTTATTAATTATAGACTAAACATAATCATATTATAATTTCAATTGTGTAATTGTGTATATTAATGGAATAGTTTAATATTAACCAACTATGAGCCTATGGTTCTATCTTCTCACTTGCTTTAGTAAGCCCATTGAACCAAAACCCAATTGTTCAATTGTGCTATTGATGGGGCATGTAGTAAGCCCATATCTAAGCCTAAACGAGATAGGAAGCCCAAGTTCAATTATTATTTTTATTATTATTAGTTATTTATTTAATCGTACTTTTTAAGATTTATCTGTTAGAGTTTTTAGGATTTATTTGTTTGAGTTTTTTAGGATTTATCTGTTATGATTTTTAAGATTTATCCGTTAGGATTTTCTTTTGGTGTCTATAAATGACACCTTATGTTATTGTTTTTGATAGATTTGATATAATATTGAAAAACTCGAAAATTTCGTTTTATTTATTTGTTTGCTTTCTTCTTAATTTTATTATTTTTCGTAGTCTAGCTACATCAATTTGGTATCACAGCATAACTTCGATCCGAGGTCAAGTTATTATTTTTGTCCTACATCAGCTATATATATATATATAAGTAAATAGAGAGGTATTTTTAAATAATACCATAATTCAAAAAAATATTTTTTAAACTATAGAACAAAAATATATATTTCCAAATCTATGATACTTATTACCAACTAAGTCTCATATAGATGTCGTGTCTTCAAAACACGATTTCAGTGTGAAAATGTGAAATCGTGTTTTGAAAACATGATTTCAATGTTAAAATATGAAATCGTGTTTTGAAGACACGTATAAATTGTAAAATTGTGAAGTCATGTTTTGAAGATACAATTTTAGTATAAAAATATGAAATCGTGTTTTGAAGACACTATTTCAATGTAAATTTTTAAAACTGTGAAGTCGTGTTTTGAAGACACGATTTTAATGTAAAATTGTAAAGTCGTGTTTTGAGGACACGGTTTCATTGTAAGATAATTTCCACCCCAATGTTTACATGTTAAAAACTGTCGATAAATTTCGGATAAATTTCAGGTATGTTATATACATACTTCGAATTGATATGTTTTTTTGTTCAATAAAGTTATTATTTTATAATATATTTATTGAGTCTTTTGATTGTTGATAAATTGTTTTTGGGGTTAATAAATACTCTTGATTTTACAGAATAATTTAACAATTGGTATTAGAACCATTTTAATTGGCATTGAGCTGTCAATTTTATTTTTTTGTATTTTCTGGGTTTGTTTGGGTTTATTCCCGTGCTAAATTACCTTAGGGATTTTTTTTTTTTTGAAAAAAAAAATCTTTTATATACTAATTTTGATCAAAAGCAGAAAAGCAATTCCCTTGATATTCCTTTCGGGCTTGGTGTCAATAACGGTCTAGTAGGACCTATTCTTATTACTGTTTTTTGTTTTGGATTGATGACCCTAATGAGTGCTTGTCTAAGTTAAAATTCGAGAATTTGATCTTTACTTATTATTTTTTTTAAATTAAAAAAAAAAGATATTAATGGCATAAATTCTGAGATCAATCAAGGAAATTTTGAGATCAAGGATTTTTTTTTGTTTGCCATTAATGGCTGTCGGGAGAATCGGTTCAAATTCTCCTTTTATTATTATATTATATTTGTTTGTGTTTAATTGTCATGACGAGATACGACACATGGGCTAAAATCAAGAGGATTTAAAAAAAAATTAAATTAAATGATATTTTTTTATTCATGATGGCTTTGTTTGGCATGCATAGTTGTCATATTTGAATCTTTGAAATTGTTTTTTATTATTTATTTATTTGACTACACCATTCTAGTCATGAAATTAGATTAAAGTTTTCATAGATTGAAAATTAATCCTCCTTTTATTATTATATTTTTAACTGGCTTATCAAATTGTCATGAAAAAAGAAGCTATTGTTTTTCTTTTTGGGTTTTCTAGACAAACAAAACAAGGAAAGATCGAGTTTTTTTTAAAAAGGAAACTATGTGCTATTTTCCTCTTCCTCCATTATCAAGACAAATGCAATTTTGTTTTTTAGAACTTAAGTTCCTTTTTTTGGAATAGCATTATGATTTATCAAAATTGAATTATTTACCCAATTTTATATATATATATATATATATATATATATATATATATATATATATATATATATCTCTCATATATATATATATATATATATATTTTACATGCTGTTTTTAACAATCTATGTGTATGCTATTTGCAATCATTTATAGCTTAATATTGTGAATAAGTTCAATGTTTATTAACTTAGGTGAAAATTGAGAAATGTACAGATATATGGAAACACATCTATTAGTTTAGAGCGTATAGAATATTCTTGGAATTGATGTTGCAACTGTAATTCTCCCGTCTTGTGCATCAATTTTGCTAAGATCCATACGGATATTGAAGTTGTCCTATCGATGACTTGATTATTTGGTAAGATGCTTAGTTTGATGAAGAGATTTTATTAAGTTTCATGACTGTGTTTACTACCTATTAATTGAAGAATGTAACGTTTAAGTTCTCTTTGTTGGTGCTCTTACACATTGTGTGGTCTTTTTATATTTTATGGACTCTGGCATTTGGTGATCCTTTTGTGATTTGTAAGCCAAAGAATATATGATTTGCGTGTTATATTTTATATTGTTTTTTGACATTATCTTCAGCATATTCTTGACTTTGCGCTTTCATAGTTCTCTTGCCGTCTACGAAACTTAATAAGACTAATTAAAAGCAATGGGTTCAATATGTATGATCAGTTTGACTGGTGGCCCAGACTGACATAGGTTAGGCTCCTCCGAATCACTCTGAGGGAGTTCTGGGAAAGATTATATGAGGAACAGAGTATTCTAATAGTTATTGTTTGATAATCATGGAATTGTGGGAGACTGTTGTAACATTCCCAATTAAAATGCAAAGGAGTTTTTGGATGCCGTTGATAAGAAATACACAAAGTTTTCGAAGAATGAACTTTTGAATTCTCTTCACTCCACTTTCTATGATGGGACAAGTGGGGTTTGAGGACACATTGATAAAATATTAGCTTGCTATAATAAGATTAAGACCATCGGTATGGGTTTATTCAGTTATGTTTAGTTGTTCAAACTGGGGACTTTGCGCCGTGGTTTAATGACAATTAGATTTAGTTATAATGCTCATAAGAAGTAATGGACCATTGAAGAGATATGGTACCAATCTCGCTAAGGAGGAGGAGGGGAAATGAAGGAAAGATCCAAAATTGTTCTATGTAGAAGATTGAGGCAATAGGAGTCAAAGAAAGTATCCTAGTGCCACAGCTTCCAATGAGAAAGTATGTCAAAAAGTAGAGATCTTGGTGCAAGGGTAATGACAAGAATGTGTCTTCCACTTCAATGCCCTAAGAATGAGGGCTTTAATGGAAGTACGAAAAGCTATTACCATAGGTTTGGGAATGAAGGGTGATTAAGAAGTTGAAGGTCATTCGAGAAAAAGAAAAGGTAATGGCTGGATAAATGAACTTTGAATCAATATTATTAGTGTGCTTTTGATACTTGGTGGTTAGATATTGAGATATTAAGTATTCAGTCTTTTGTTCTATGCGGTGATGATAAGTAGAGTCCAATTCGGGGCTTGATGTCTGTTAAGTGAATTACAGTGCAGATTTAAATTGCCTTTAAAGTTTGTTGATTTATCTTGAGGTGCTTTTATTTTTTATGATGCAAATCATGACGATCATGCCCCTCAATTAGAAGAATTTAATATTTATACCTATTTTGGTCAGACTTTTGATAGTTTTCTTTTGATTGAAAAAATTGTATATTGAGACTCTTATTGTTTGGCAATGGAACACTTTGTGGGAATCTTTATAGATTAGAGTTGTATAGTTTGCTTTCTTTTTTCTCCTATTGTTAATACTGTTCAAGCCTATCAGTTTAAGGAATTAGATGAAAAGTCTTTGTTTTGGCACAACATTTGGATCTATTTTCCCATGAGAGAATGGATAGATTAATTAAGGGATGAATTCTTGTAAATAGTTTCTGATTTTATTTTCATTGCCTAGTAAGTATGATCTCAAAGTTCATGTGAGCTATGTGGTCCTGAAGAAACCTAGTCCCACGTCACTTCCATGTTTGAGTTTATAGTTGTTTGGTATTTTAGCCATGTCGACAATCCAGTAATCATTTGGTGCTTTGTTGGTTGTTAGTGTGGGGATAAGATGTTTAGGTTTTTGTGCTCGTCGCACACCACTAGAGTGATTGAGTGGTCAAATCTTATTTTGAGAGATGATCTTGGTACAGCTAGAGATCTAAAGAACATGTTTAAAAGAACTCCAGTTTTATTCTATGCCTATTTAGCCACGCTCAGATCTCTAGCCTTGTAATTGACCAACATCCATTTTAGCCTGCTGTGATCAAGATTAAAAATATGGGTTTGAAGTGGATCCTATAGGTATTTGGATTTTATGGATATATCGGAGATATATCGATGGATATTTTTACATAAATATCAGTAAAACAAAAATTATTCAAAATTTAATTAAATACTTAAATTTCTTTTAAAAAAACATTGAAATAAGAGTATTTATGTTCAAAATAATTTTGATAAGTACTAGTGAATGATAATGTAGTTTTTAAAATGTTTAAAAAATATATTTTATTTATTTATTATAAAAATAAAAAATTAGTTTTAATTAAAAACATCTTTTATATATTTAGATAATATAAATTAAATTAATTCTATAATTTATATAAAATATTTATATTTAGTTTAATTATTAAATTTCTGATGTTGTGATGATAATATTTTGATGCAGACAATAATTATTTTAACAACGACATAATTTATTTACAATAATCGATATTATGAAATTTATATTGTACTATCTTATCCATTAATTTATTTATAAATTATAACTTAGATTCTTAATTTTATTATATTTTAAACATCTTTTGTTTTAAAAATAAAAATATCATCTGAAAAAATAAAAAATAAAGTAGTGTTAAATTTTTTCAGAAAATAGTTAACAGAAAAAGTAAATGTTGATATTAAGAAATTCTAATTTAAATTCAAAGTTAAATTTAATGGATATCTAAAATATATAATATTACATGAATTTTTAAGTTTATTATAAAATTATTTACAATGTTTTCCCCATATTAAATTTTGATAAGTTTAATGATTGTGTGGCACATTAGTAATTTTTTTTTAGAAATTATGGTTGGAATTAACTCTCAGATTTAAGATATTTCCCACTGAACTCCTCTTTTCCCATTATTTTCTTTTATTTCCCTTCTTGCTTCCCTCCCCTTCATCATCTTCACTGCCCTCAACCCTAAGTGAAGCCTCCAACAGCCTGATGGCAATGACCCAGTCACGTCGTCAACACCAGTGCACCACTAGCACCTCCAGTAGGGGCGTAATACCACCGAATAGCATTAGGTTTTCCATTTTTTTTCTTTTTTTTCCCCTTCCCACTCTTTCCATTTTTATTCTACTCAAAAGTTTCCATCAATTTTGATAAAATTTTGATGTTATTTTAGCGAAAAGTCATAATTTTCATTGCATTAAGTGCAATTTTTCTTGAAATTTCACCGAAAATCATCAAAATTGCAGAAATTTCTTATACACTTGCGAATTTCAGTTAGGGTGCGTGTGTTTCACGCTCGATATTGTCGTCGATAAATCAAATAAATTCCGATATATCATCGATATTGACGGCATTTTCACGATTTTTGGTACAAACGATAATCGATTCCCCTTATCGTATCAGTGTCTTCTGATATTTAATATATCATCGACATATCGACGATATATCCCGACACTTTCATCCATGCTAATGATGAACCAATGGAGGATGTAGATCCAATAGCCCCAGATGTAGTCATGGATATACCCTAAGGAGGTCAGAGAAGTCGCTTAGGCCCGCAATTTCAGATGACTATATTGTCTACTTGCAAGAGTATTAGTATAATGTAGGTGATGTATCAGATCCAACTACCTATAAAGAAGCCATTGTTAGTCCTCAATCCAACTTCTAAATCGATGCAATGAAAGATGATATGATTTCCATGTCACATAATAAAGTGTGGAGCTTGGTAGATTTGCCAGATGGTTGTAGACCTATTGGGTGCAAATGAGTGTTTAAGATCAAGCACGATGCCAAGGGACAGGTAGACAGATATAAATCAAGATTAGTGGCTAAGAGTTATAGTCAACAAGAAGGTATTGATTTAAGGAAACCTTATCTCCCGTGTCCACTAGAGACTCTCTACACATTATTATGGCTATAGTGATTTGTTTTGATTTGGAGTTGCATAAGATGGACGTGAGGACAATTTTCTTGAATGAAGACTTAGTTAAGGATGTTTATGCTCTCCTTTATTGGTTTTTGAGGAAGTTGGTAAGGAACACATGGTTTGTAAAGTCCAAAAATTCATTTATGGTTTAAAGCAGACTTCTAGGCAGTGTTATCTCAAGTTTGATGAAATTGTCACCACCAATGGTTTTAAGGAGAACATTGTTGATTAATGCATATATATGAAGGTCAGTGGGAGCAAATACATACTCTTGGTTTTATTTGTTGATGATATTTTGCTCCCAACCAATGATACTGACTTGTTGGTTGAGACAAAGTGGTTATTGTTTAATCATTTTGATATGAAGGATCTTGGGGAAGCATCTTATGTCTTGGGCATACAAATACTTCACGAAAGACCTAGTGACATTTGAGATTGTCTCTAAAAAGGTTTAATATGCAATCATGTTCTTTTGGTAAGGCACCAATTGTAAAGGGTGAGAGATTTTCCAAATGTCAATGTCCTCAGGATGATATTGAGAGGGATCATATGAAAGCAGTCTCTTATTCTTCAGTTGTAGGCAGCCTAATGTATGCTCAAGTATTCACACGCCCTGATATTACTTTTGCTATCGGCGTGTTGGGTAGGTATTTAAGTGATCCTAGTCAAAGCCACTAGAAAGCGGCTAAGAATGTTTTGAGATATCTTCAAGGTACCAAGGATCTCATGTTGATATATTGGTGTACTAACACTCTTGAGGTGGTTGATTTTAGTGATTCCGATTATGTAGGTTGCGTGGATGATAAAAAGTCAACTTCTAGTTATATCTTTATGATGGCTGAATGAGCTATTTCGTGGAAAAGTGTCAAGAAAACACTTACATATTCTATTATGAAGGTAGAGTATGCGGCGTCCTATAAGGCTACTTGTCATGCAATATGGTTGTGGAACTTCAGTTCAGTTTTGGAAGTTGTTAACTCAATTTTATTACATGCACATTTTGATGTTGTCATTATCTTATGATTTTGTATCATTTTGACCAAATGAATGACAAAATAATGTTTTTTTCTTTCTGTTGAATCAATGCTTTTGTCATTGTAATGCTTCTAAATCAATAGCGCATGATTATGTATGATTTATGCATCCTCTTGGTGTATTAATTGTATATGATTGGTTATGACTATGTAAGTCTCTTGTGGAAGCATTTGAATTATGATTTTGATTAATAATGTTTGATTATGTGAGATTTATACATCCTCTAGGTGTGTTAATTGTATATGATTTGCTATGGCTATGTAAATCTATTGTGAAAACATTTGAGTTATGATTATGCTGTCAAAGTGGGAGAATGTTGAATTAATTTATTAATTATTGACTAAACATAATCATATTATAATTTTAATTGTGTAATTGTGCATGTTATGGGATGGTTTAATATTAATTAGCTCTGAGCTCATGGTTTTATCTTCTCTCTTGCTTTGGTAAGCCTATTGGATCCAAGCCCAATTGTTCTTTGGTGCTTTACTGATGTTTCTTTCTATTGAATAAATACTCTTGTGATTGTAATGCTTCTAGATTAATAGCGCATGATTATGTACGATTTATGCATTCTCTTGGTGTATTAATTGTATATGATTTGTTATGACTATGTAAGTATCTTGTGAACGCATTTGAATTATGATTTTGATTAGTAATGTCTGATTATGTATGATTTATACAATCTCTCGGTGTGTTAATTGTATATGATTTGTTATGACTATGTAAATCTATTACGAAAACATTTGAGTTATGATTATGTTGTCTAAGTGGGAGAATGTTGAATTAATTTATTAATTATTGACTAAGCATAATCATATTACAATTTTAATTGTGTAATTGTGCATGTTATGGGATGGTTTAATATTAACTAGTTATGGGCTCATGGATTTATCTTCTCTCTTGCTTTGGTAAGCCTATTGGATCAAACCTCAATTGTTCTCTTATGCTTTATTTATATAAGTAAATAGCCTTATAATTTTCAAGGTGTTTTAAAACACATTTTTGGGAGAAGGAAAGAACAATTTTCAACTCTAACTTTTATTTGATCTCATCCCTTGTAGATTCGGGGGACAAATCACAGTCAACAATTCTAGATATATATCAGGTATGTTTTCTACACACTTTGAATTGAAATGTTTCTTTGTTTAATAAAGTTATTATTTTGTAATATATTTATTGTCCATTTGATTGTTGATCAATTGCTTTTTTGATCAATAAATACTCTTAATTTTATCTAACAATTAACTTATCAGCAGGAGACAATAATGCGAAAGAGATCCACATTTAGCACAATTACTTGTTTCTTCCTAGAACATAATGATATTACGCAGAAAGAATCCAAATACAGTGCTCAATGTATGAACATGATAATTTCAACATTTCTCGTGGCAGTTTAAGGTAGTGATAATTTCTATTATTAAGTTTTGGTTCCAGCAGTTTAAATTGTCTCTGCTATTGAAGGCTCTAGATTTCATTTTGATATGAAGTTACTTTAGCCATAGGATTCTGATTTGTGGAACATATTGTGTGTTGGTTTCTGGTAATCAAGTTTAGGATGCTACATTTTGTGTTTTGTTGTTGACAATTGGAGTGTTCTATATATCAAGTTGCTTGCATATACCAAAACATAGTCTTCTGACGTTGAATAGATATTCTGTGTTTGATTTTGGTAAAACGTTGGACTTAGAATTTCTATAGTTTTGGTGTTGACCATAATATTTTGTATGGAGTAGCTGGCATCATTCCAAGGGAGAATTAAAGGAATATGTGTGGAGAGGAAAGAAATTAAAGGAGAAATTTTCTAAAAGGCATAACTAATGCTTTGAAAATCGGATTGGACCAATCGGTCTAACCATTGACCGACGAGGTTTTCAAACCGGTTCTTTATCTAAAACCGGCCACTAGATGAATTGAATCTGAACCGTCGAAACCGACTGTCAGACTGATAAACCACCAAATCGAACGGTTTTTATGAAACCGAGCAATTCGCAATCTTTCCTTTTTTTATTAAATGGGTCACATGGCCCACCTCTTTTGCCACAAAAGAGCCCAAAAGCCCAATAACCCCAAGCTTCCAATCAAGCAATACTCACATTCGCTTAACTCTTATTAATTGGGTCGTAATTTGCTGTTCTATTCCGTGCATCCTTTTTGTATATACCTCTATTTTTTTTGTAAACTTCGATGTGTTATGGAAAACAATTGTGAAGGGAGTCGAACTCAAGTTCTTACCACTAGGTCATGTAATAGTAATGTCATTGAATTACAAATAAATATATATGTTAGATTAGTTAACATTAAATAATTGAATGTACTCAAATTTAAATATTAAACTTATTGTTATAAATAGTTATTTAATAGCTGTGAATAATGCGCGTCGCGATGAATAATTATTATGGTATTAATATTTGTAACCACTATATATATATGAGTTTACGGAAGAATGAAAATACAGTTTGCTTAAAATTATCTCTATTATCTTTTTTCTCTTGCTGCTCTTTCAATAGCGTTATTAAGCGAGCTCGAATAATCGCAAAGTCGGAAAATTTGAATCAGGGGCTGGACGCCAGACGATATTCTGAAAATCGTAGCAGAAAGTCAATTCAGTTCGTAGTGAAATTTTTTTGGAAACCTTCACGATTTTAGAGTTAAAAGCCTGACTTTATACTCTGATTATGTATCGAAACCTACGTTTGAAATATTCGAGCTGATGTGAAGATGAAGAAAGAATTATTTTCTTTTATAATCGGGCTAAATGCATTATGCGGAATGTTCGAGCTGAAGCTTGAAGAAGAAGAAAAAAAAAACAAAAAAAATTGTTTTTGTTATTTTGATTTTGAAAAAAAAATTTTGTTATAAAAAAAACAAAAAGGGGGGTTTATTTCTAAAAAAAAAAAAAAAAAAACAAAGTTTTCTTTCAAAGCTAGATTTGTCCACACGATGTTTAGGTTAATTTTACACGATTATAATTTAAACTTAATTATATTATTATTAAATACATATTATAATTTATATATATATATATATATATATATATATATATATATATATATATATATATATATATATATATATATATATATATTACTTTATTAATATAGTGTTAATTATTGAGACGAGAGAAAATGTTGATATCCTGGCTTCGAATTTCTTTTGTCCTTGATATTTCGGGCAAAATTATTTATCTTGGATCTTAGATCTTGGATGTTGAAATCCACTTGGATGCTATGAATATTGAAACACAATCAAAGGAGAAATATAGCGTCGCATAACGAATGTATTTAAGGCCTTAATATTCCTTATGTCATATTAATAAAGGCAGAAAAGTGAATATCCCCAGCGGTCGAGGATCCATTGATCCCTCTGGACGAGTTTAGAGAAAGAGCGATGATCGTAAAGACCGTAATTCTTCGAAGGCAGATTATGATTGGCTTCATTTCACATTCTGAGATTTAGTCGGTTAGTGACTACTGGCTGATACTTGTTCAAAATTAGTTCTCAATTGAAATTATGTGGAGAAAAATTGAATGAGGGCGTCTTGAAAAGCATCACGCGCTTTTCACGCCTCCAGTATGCTCCTGCAGCAGCAATATAGAGAGAGTCGTTTTACCAAATATTCTAAGTTAATTGCATGTCTCCTTGTATTTGACCCGGAGATAATGAGCATTCTTGAAAAACCACCAATCTCGCCCTACTGGATCTATACCATTGCCTGAAGCTAATGCCACAATTCAAGTTAATAGACGTGGGCGTGGGCATGGGCATGGAAATTATGGACAAGGTTGAGGCCGTGGTCGTGGTCACTATAATTCTTGGAATCGAGGTAATTATAATTAGTCTCAAAACAAGAGCAAATACCTCCGTATTCGAAGTTGAATCGTTCGAAAAATTATGCGGAAAGAGCGACGGTGTAAGACGGAGAAAATTCAATTTTCGGAAAAAGAGTAACGGTCATTTGGTAAAAATTCAAAATTTTTTAGATCTCGGATAATAGTAAAAGCGAACTTCACCGTTGGGATCGATCTCGCGAAATCAGCTCTCGTCGAGATTTAAGTCAAATTCAGGATAGTCGGGATTTGCACGTTTTTCGAGAGGCATCGGGTATCGGGTCTTGAGTAAAATGATATGTGATGTAACAAAGTCACTTTATAACATGTCTTTCGTGTGACATATGTTGCATGAGTAGAGAGAGGATGAAAAATGGATGGGCGAGATAGTCTTAGGAGTGTCGAAAATCAAGAAGGACATAAGGGAATTTTGGGAAAAGAATAAATGAGGAAAAAGACAAAAACGTAAATAGTGGTCTTCTTCCTTCAAAAAAGACCAAAAACAGGCGTGGCTGGGGCCCGAACTACAGTGGGAATTTGGATTTTGTGATTTTTAAGAGAGAGCACCTTTCTCTGCAGAAGTTAAACGGAAATCGAACCGTTGGTTTCTCGTGAAGACAAGAAGCAAAAGTTGCTACACGCGGCCGGGCTCTGGCGTGGACGTCGATTTGGTGGAGTTAGACAACTCCAAGATGTAGGGATCTTTTCCTACTTGTGTTAATTATTGTTTAAGAACCATGTAAATGGTTAAGGCGTTCGAGCTTGTTTTTGGCCGTGGCTTCGGTCTCGAACTTTGAGGCAGAGTGAGAAAAGTGCATTTTGTGTGGTGGTGAGCAGTGGCAGAAGGGTTTTCTTTGTTCGCATGAATGAGTGATGTGAATATTTTTTGCGTGAATTTTTTCCCAAGATGTTGGAGCGATTCAAAATGGTGCTTGTGTTTGTTAATTAGCCCATGTGAGCTACTTTTGGTGTAATTGGTTGAGAAATTACATAACATGTTTGTGTGATTAATTATGTTAATATATATATGCATGTGAATATATTAGCATGAATGTGTTGGAATTGGCATCGTAAATTCCAGTATCTTGTGGGAGCGCTCTAGAATATTAAGTGAGTGCGTAGCGTGAAATTGAAAGTTAAATGAATGTTTGTGAAGGAATTTCGACGGAAGATTTCAGGAGGTGTGTTGGGAGATGGTCAATGATTACACGTCGGAGGAGTCCATGAATTGTTTGAAGGTTCTCGACGTTCGCCTTGGAGGTAGTCGATATTTTTCTGAGGCTGGTAGTGTGTTTTCGAGCAGCTTTGGCACAGAAAGCTGATTATTTTACTTTCGCATGTTGGCTTAGGCATGTGTGAAGTCGGTGAGGACTCGAGACGGGATCAGACGTAGACATTCAGTAGGTTCATGAAGTGGCAGATTTGAGTGTTTTCAATAAGTAATGCGCTTAGGTAGGAATAGCAATTAGGAAATTATCCTCTTGGGCTTTGCTCGCCACGTCGAGGATCGCTATTTCGGTCTGAGGTGTGCACGAGGACGGCGCTCATTGAGACCGCATTTTAGAAGAAAGCGGATTATGGCTTTGGGTGGTGATTTTGTATAACATGTGTTAAAATTATGAAGCTTTTGATATATGTTTGGTAAGAGTGATTTATTAAATCTTGAAATTGTGTATATAGTTGGGATATATTTGTGAATGTTGATGCGGGGGCACAAGTGAAATTTAGATTATTTTACTCGCATGTGGACCGGTGAGGTCGTGTGATTGTTTGGGACCGGGGTTACGTATTTGGGTAGAGCTCCCAGGTACAAGGAGACTCTGGAATTTTGAGTGATGTCGGGTTACCCGACATTCATAGTATTCAGCGGGTTGTGAGGGTTGTCAGCGGATCCCGGTTTTGGGGCGTCACGGCTTGGTATCGAAGGCTTAGGTACCACAGTACTAGGGCTTGGGGACTTGGGCTTAAATTGCAGTCTTAGTGTAGAACTTAGGTATATGAAAACCACAAGGGATTGAGGGACTTGGGCTTAGGCCATGGTCATTGAGGTATAAGAACATCACCGCGGTGGAGCAGTGTTAGAGTTTAGGTATGTGATTACACAGGAAGTCACGGAACAGATTAGAGCCCAGCTGCATGCATGGTGTTTGATGTGTGATGGTGTGTATAACATGAGTTGTATGTTATGTGATAGTGTGATCATGTGTGTGGTGTGATTGATATTGTATGTTTGGTGAATAGCATAGGAAAAAGCGTTGAACACTAGTCTTAGAAAATATAACCTTAGTTATTCGAAAATTTTGAAGCGAATAGTCGAATTAAATGAAAAAAGAAAAAAATGATGTGGAGAATTTTTATTTTTTTTTTTGGTTTTTGATGTGTAAGCGAAGAAAAAAAAAATGGATAAAATAAAATTTCCAATAAATTTATTTGGGTTGTGGAAAATGAAAATATATATATGTATATTTTTCGGTGGTTTTCCAATAGTTGGAATGAAAAAAAAATATATGTTGAAATTTTTTTTTTAAATTTTTAAAAATAAAATAAAATAAAATAAAATAAAATGAAATAAAATCTTTTAAAATAAAAATTTTCTATAATAAAATTTTTGATGTTGATTATGATTTAATAAAATGAAATTATGTCTTGCATTACTATAAATGCATGGACATTGTGTATGAAATATTTTTACGTATATGAATAGTGTCTCGAGCTGTGTTTGTGCCTTAGAATCTTGCATTAAAGTGTACCATTTGACATGTGTAGATGGCTAGTCGGCCGGGACGTAGAGGTGCGTCCAGTCTTGGTCAACACCACGGAGCATTGACCCGACCTTTTAGGCTTGATCGACGAGGCCTTTCTTGAGGTTGTAGGGGTGCGAGGTATGCTTGCCGTTGCACATGCTAGTGCGACGGTGACGGGGAGGTCTAAACCTCCCGAGGTTTAGGGCACATCATCCTCCAGGCATTCACGGGGGAGGAGATCCGATGGTAGAATCGATGGTTCATGCGGATTGAGAGCGTGTTAGAAGGCTATGGAAATTATACGATACGACTAAGTTAAATGCCGTGCGTTCGAGAATTTAGAAAGGCGAGGCTAAGTATGAGTAGGCTGGGCAAAGACTTTAGAGACTCAGAAGCGATGACATGGGCGAGTTCAGGAGGATGTTCATGGGTAAATATTTCGGATCTTGCGCGAGACATCACGAGCTCAAGGGGAGTTCCTAGAAATTTGAAGTAGGGACGATGATTGTGATGGAGTATGTGGCTAGATTCACGGAGCTAGCCCGTTTTACTGATGACTATGTGGCCACGGACATGGCTAAGGTTAGGAGAGATTCGAGGGACTGAGCTCCCGTTGTCCATTCGGGGCGAGTTATGGGACCTTAACATAGGACACTGGACTCCGTAGGTTGGGGCCATTACGACCATAGAGAGAGAGATCGAGGATGCTCGGAGCACTTGGGATGCGGTGTTGGTAGCGAGAGGGAGGATCAGCCTTCTTCTAGTTAGGGAAGGCGACTTCTACTTCACCTGAGTTTCAAGACCCGGGCCGAGTTGGGCATTTGTAGTGGTGGGAGCGGATGATATGTGTTATTTGCAGACTTGGGAATGTGAGACGAGTTGCCCACGAGACGGGGATCCCGAGTTTGGGACGGTAGAGTCTTACTTAGTTGTAACACGAGTATCAGTTCCATTCCTCCGCGCCTGAAATGCGGGTCGGAGGGCACCGGTTTCGGAGTTTCGAGGGTGCTATCTGAGCACCAGCCGTGACGCAATTGGGCCCATGGGACGGAGTGTGGGTCGGAGTCGGTGCACATGACTCACGGGGCGGGACTTCCTAGTCGGGCGGCGAGACGATATGTTATTTTGTCGACGGCAGGCGCATGAGACTGAGATTGCTTTGGGGCTGGGAGAGGTCTCATGGTGCTACGGGTGGGCTTGCAGGCAATGGGATATGTAGAGATTACGTTTACTCTTGCACTTGTTGACTAGAGTAGCGTTTAAATTGGATGCATCATATTTATTCATTGTTGCTTCTTGTGTGATAGATTTGGGCTTAGAGGTTGAGGCCTTTAGAGAAACCAGATGTGGATGTTCTTCCCTAGGGTGTAGGGTGAGAGTTGACTGGATAGGACGGGATTGTGAGTTAGAGATCTCTAAGATTCTGCTCATGGTGGACCCCCGGGATTAGTGTAACACCCCGAAATATACCCTAGTTGTTTTCAACATGTTTAGGGTATTTTGTAGGCATAAATTGAATTTTTCGTAAATTAAATGTGAAAAATGGAAATTTAGAAACTCGGAAATTTTATAAGACTTAAGGACAAAATTGTAATTTATTGTGTCGGCATCAAAGACATGAATTGACAAAATTAGGGTCAAAGTGGAAATAAACATACTTGTAATAGAAATTGAAAGTAGAAGATAGGAATTCTCTCAGGCAAATAAGAAACTTTAACTATAAGCAGGAGGAGACCAAAATAACTCATTTTGGTCTCCCGAAGCAAGAAAATGGGAAGAAGAAGAAGAAGAGGAAGAAGAAGAAAGGAAGAAGGAGGAAGCAAAGCAAAGGTATGGATCTTTGGAGTTTGGTATGGAATTTAAGTATGAAATAGTAAGATTTTGTCCAAAAACTACTTAGGTATGGATTGCTAGGGTTTTCTTTGGACATTAAATTGGTTTCCTTTTCTAGGGTTTTGTTAGGAATACCTCCTAACTGTAGATTTAAGGGAAGTTGGGTTGAAAATCCCTAGTTGATAATAAGGTAGTTATGTGGAATCCTTCCATGATTCAAGGTTTTGCTAAGTTGGGTGAACTTGGGTATGAATCCTTGGATTCTTTGGCTAATTAAAGTGTTTGTGGAGTTGTTTTGGAGGGATTCTATGTTAATTTTGATGAAGGATGAAAATAGAAGAAATTATGGAAGAGAAAGTGCATGAAAAATGGTGAATTACGCCATTTATAAGTAGAATCGGAGACGTGCCGGTACCCGCACAGGGTGGTACGATTACCAGCGATGCGTGGGCAAATCGATCTGGTGCCGCAATGATGGAGTATCGCCAAGTAGGTTCGGTGCAGTGCCAGTGACAGGTGGTACTAAGTACCCAGCAGTTCCCTCTGACCCGGGTTTTGGTATTTTTGCATAGTTAAACTATAATTCGCCTCCGGGGAGTATTAGAACTCCTAATAAATGATTCTTGAGTTAAGATAAAGAAAGAAGTAAGTGAATAGTGTCTGGTGCCTCGCCGCCTCGGTGAAGCTTCGCTTCGCCTCGACGAGTTCGATGTGGGCAAACTTCATGCCACTATAATAAGATGAGTTTACGAGAAACCACGTACTTGTAGAGATGCTAAAGACCGGTGTTAAATGACGACGCTCTTGTTATGTGGGCGAGGCACGTATAGTACTTAGGTACTCGTTCACGTGGGCGATCACGTACTCTAGTACCCGGTACTCTCTTATTAGTGCGGCGGCATTCTCGACCGTGCCCGGCGCATTAGTGCCGATGTCGACTGAAATGCCCGGTTACTCGATTAGTGCGGCGACACTCTCTGGTAGTGCTTGGCCTCCTGCACTGTGCCTACGTCACTTGATCTTGTATAGTATGCGGATACTTCTGCGTGTTGTGTCTTATAAATTTACTAGTGCTGATCAGATTATTCCCACAGTTATATGATAATAACTGAATGAGAAATTGAAGTAAACAAATGTAACGTTCGATCTGCTAATACCTACGGGCACTTACGGGTAGACAGCTCACATAACTCCTACGGTCCCGAACAAGCATAAAGTTGCTATAAGTACAAGTATGAGTCATATGGGAGATCCGTAGAAGCATAAGTAATTGTATAAGTTCCTTATATGAATGCATACAAATTCTGATATCTATTATTGTTATACGCTTATTATAACTGTGTATATGCATGTACCTATCATTCACATTCGCGTAAAGCTTAGAGCGAGTTTTTCAATGCGTGTGGAGTGAAGAGAAGACAAGGATCTTCCGCATTCTGGCCCGGGCGATTACTGCAGTAGGGAGTTCATCATATAGGTTACAAACATGATCAATAAAAGTAAATGTATAGTTCTTTTTGAATATGTAAATAGGACTAAATCTTGTATGTTAGCCCACTTTGTAAACAACACCTCTGATGGTAGTTTTTTATTTTGGACTTTTGTATATGATATGTTGATCACGGTTATAAGACATGGACGCCATCGATCGATAAAGCGGGTAAGAGTCCCGGTTATAGTCGCACCACAAATGGACCATACCCGATCCACGGGCAGCGCGCTCGCTTTTAAATGAAAATGCAAAAAAATGTGTGGGTTGGTTTTCGAGTTTTGGAAAATCCGTCCCCGAAGGAACCAGTTTTGCTTTGGAGTCGCAACTTACTTTTATTTTTATTTTTAAGTGGGGAAAACCAAGTAAGAACAAAAAACCCCGATGACTCTAGTATGGAAAAAGCGGTGCGAAGCTAGATTTACGGGTCAGGGGATCGAGATTACCTATCGGAAGGTACCTCGCTGTGGTAGCACCTGGGCCGGAACCGGTCTCTACTAGTGAATTGGGTATGTAGGAACATATGGAGTCCGCAGATCGAACCCAGTCTCCTTGGCTAAACATACAACTTAGATCATACCAACCTAAATGGTATCTAGCATGCTTAAAAACACTCAGCGAGAATGAATAGAGTATTACTGTGGTCCTGGCCCTGTATTTATCACGGAGTTAACCCGACAAACGCAAGCATGCATGACACCCGAACACAAAGCATCTATGTAAAATTCATTACCCAACATTAAAGCACATACCTGTGGTCCCTAGCTAAGCTGCATAAGAAGTTAGTGGCACATTTGGAGCATCTTTATTCTCAAAATTAATATCGAAGCAGCAAAGTACCCCAGCTACGCTAGGAAAACCTAACCCGATGAACCGGCGAGTTCGATTTCTAACCAGTTCAGATGGTTGAAAAGATTTCAAAAATTTCCAGAACCTTCCTTACAAAGTCAGGAATTCAAAAAGATAGCCCAGTGCAAAATTCCGACTCGAATGACCAGAACCAACACAGAGCCAACACAAACTACTAAGCGCAATTCCAGCAAACCGAACCTAATGAACCGGCTGGTTCGGTTTCCCAACCAGTCCAAAAAGTTGAGAAAAGATTTCAAAAAATTTCAGAACCTTCCTTACAAAGTCAGGAATTCAAAAAGATAAACGGAGTGCAATTCCGACTCCGAATGACCAAGAACCAACACAAATAACACAAACTACCCAAAAGTTGCAATTCAGCAAGCCCGAACCTAATGGCGGGATGGTTCGGTTTCTAACCAGTCCATCCGGTTGTTAAAAAATTTAAAAGAATTTCAAGAACTTTCTTACAAAGTCAGGAATCCAACAAAATAAAAACAGAGTTCAATTCCGATAGACCAGTAATAACTATACAAACAAAGCAAACTACACAAAACTGCGTTCCTGCCAGGCCTAACCTAATGAACCGTTTGATCTGGTTTCCAAACCAGTTGATCCCATTGAGAGGCTCTCAAAATTTGTATAACTTTTCTAAATGAGTCAGGAATCACAACAAAACAGCAGTGATCAATTCTCAGCTCCGATAGTGAGAACCAACAAAACAAAACAAACTACCCAAACTGCCATTCTAATAATAGAACCTAATGAACCGGTGATCTGGTTCAATAAGTCATCACAGATTGAGAGAGGCTATCAAAGAATTTTCAGAACTTTTAAAAAGAGTCAGAAATCTAACAAAAACAAAGGTGATCGATTCTCAGCTCGGATGAGTGAGAACCAACTAAAACCAACCAAACTCATAAGCGCGCTTTCACGCAAGCCTAACCTAAATGGGCAAGGCGATCTGGTTTCTAACCAGTCCATATCGTTGAGAGAAGCTCAAAATTTTCCAAGAACTTTTATAAAGAGTCAGAAATCACAAAAAAACAAGCGGTGATCGATTCTCAGCTGGATGGTGAGAACCAACCAAAATATAAACCAAATTACGCAAACTACCTTTCACGCAAACCTAACCTAAATGAACCGTAGTCTAGTTTCAAACCAGTCCATATAGATTAGAGAAATGTCAAAATTTTCCAAAACTTTTATAAAAGGTAGAGAAATCTAACAAAACAGCGTGATTGATTCTGGCTCCCGGATGAGTGAGAACCAACCAAGAAACCAACCAAACTACGCAAACTGCCTAGCGAAACCGTTGGCAGACTTTCACGTATGGCGTGAAAACTGGCTCAAATGGTTGAGGAGAAACCTCAAGAATTTGATCAAGAATATCTCTCTTAAAAGAATAGAATTAGAGACAGGGTTTATTTCTGCTCTTCCATAAAACGAGAAAAAGAAACAGCGCCAGCATCCAGCGAGAATCGATGCGTTTGAGCCGGAAAAAATGTCACCGCAAAGGTCCCTTTCGCTTTGATCTTTCTCTCCTTTTGTACTCATTCCCACCTCAGCCTCTGAGCCTACCTGGTTTTTTTCACCTTCAAGCTTTAGAAAGAGCCCCAATCAGTCTCGGAAATAGCTTCCCCATTAACTCTTCTCCTTATTTTCCATGCAAGCTGAATATCTTCTATTTTCAGCTTGCTTCCTCTAAGTATCCATAGTTCACTGGTGGGCTACATTATAAACCAAGGCCCAAAATGGACCCAAAATACTGCCCATGGTCGAGCTGGAGCTTATGGGCCTGAACCAAATAGGTTTTGGGCTCCAAAATCACAAAAAACAGCGCTCCACACAAGCTGGCCCGACTAACAGGTTGAACCAGATACCCAACCAAGTCCATCCGGTTGAGAAAATTATGAAATTTTGTAAAATGTTCCTAAGAATAAGGAGACCAACAAAAAAACAGTGCACCATTCCAAGTCGGATGAGGAATATGATCGAAACAAGGAGGTACTGCCAAAATCATCGAAAAAAATTGTGTTGTATATGTACTGCACTGATGAACCAGTCAAACCGATTAGTCAAGCGGGTTGAAAAATTATAATTTTTAACAAAAACCTCCTTAGCGAATAAGGAATCCAACAAAACAAACAGTGAACGATTCTGAGTTTGGACCAGGGAGATACGATCGAAACAAGTTCAAGTGCTCTGAATTTGACATACTCTAATAAACTTTGATTGAGCTAAAACCTCGAGGGGCCCCACTTGCTCCCTATAGCATGATGCAATAACAAAAAAATAAGCCATGATGACACTCTAGTGAACTACATACACACTCAACGGACCACATACAAGCCACAGAGGCTCAGAGAGCCAATTATAAGCTTTAAAAGAGCACTGTGGTATTATATGAGACGATGGGTGGGTGACACGTAGGATAAATGCAAGTGTTGAGGGCAAAATTGAGGGGTCTACAAATATGCCCCTCTTGATGATGAATGAACGAGTGAATCATTGGGTGCGAAGTGCAGCGATGCAGAGAGTGAAATATAGAACTCTAGTGAAGAACTAAGATGTAAACAATTTTTGTCCTGCTTGATCTGCAGAGACTAGGAACAGAATCAATTTCAGATTGAAGGACTTAAGAAAACTAGGCATGATGGGAAGATGAGTGATCCGAGACTTAATCACAGGAAAAGATAATGAAATCAGGGCGATCTTGGGAAGATCAAGGAAATCAGGAGCAAACTATAGAGAAGGTCCGGGCAAGCAGAAAAGGTTGAATAAGTGAGTGCAGGAAAAGGTAGAATCCCAATGAGTGCTAGAAAGGTGGAATCGGGCGTGCGGGAAGGTAAAATCGGGTGAGTGCAGGAAGGGAAAATCCAGGTGATTACCAAGGTAGGATCTGATGGAATGGGGATCCGTTGATTACCGAAAATGTGGGATCCGGTGAGTCTGGGAGATGTGGGATTCGAGTGCGGGAAGGCAAATCCAGGTGAATCAGGAAGGTAGGATCAGGAAAGTCTGAATGGGGATCTGGGCGTATCGGAGAAGGTAAAATCTAGGTGAGTGCAGTAGGATCGGGAGAGTATCGGAGAAATTAAAATCCGGGAGAGTGCAGAAAAAGGTGGGATAAGGCGATGAGAAAGGTGAGAATCAGGTGTGATGCGGGAAGAGGAAGGTCGATGATCTGGAAAAGGTAGGATCAGGAAGTGGGGAAAGGGTGGATCCCGAGCGTATCGGAGAAGGTAAAATCCGGGGTGAGGAGTCTTGGGGAAGGGAAAAATTCGGAGGAGTGGGAAAATGAAATCGAGTCTTGGAAAGGTAGAATCAGATGAGAGTCAGGAAAGGGATTAGAATCTGGAGCGAGTACGAGAAAGTGAAATTTGGGCGAGTGCAGGAAGGTGGGATCCGGTAGTCTTAGGAAGGTGAAAATACGGGCGGTACCCGAGGAGGGGCTCGGATGAGTGCCCAGGAAGGATCGGAAAGGGGGTAGAATCAGGGCCGGAGTGCAGAACCACCCCGGATTAAAGGGATGGGGATGCAAAACTAAGGCTCTAGGCAGACTAAACTGAATGGGGATGACCCTGAAACAAAGCACAGAGCATAATGGGGAAACTTAGGATCTTAACCGTTGAGATCTTGTATGATGACAAAAGGGTATGCCCCGGGTGTGACGTCGAGAAAGTGCCACGAGAATGATAAGCGAGAAGCAAGGAACTTAATAACAAGGCGGAAATAAAGGGGTATGCCTATTAGGACAATCTCACAAATGTGACAAGGGTGAAAGAAAGGGTTAGCACTCGGTCACAGGGTATCGGCGCCGTGTCGAAATCTCATAGCACATGCGGTCAAAGTCGAGGGGCTGAAAACATCCACGATCACTCATTCGTGAAAAAATCCCATCCATTTCATTCCATAAAACTGATGCATAGGGTATGCCCGGTGTGCACATCGATATCACGAGTGCCTTGATGAAAAAACTACGAAATAAATTTATGAAGAACGATACGTCGAGCAAGCGAACAAGGCGACATATGGGGTGTGCCCGGTGTGCACCCTATTGAGTCCAGCGAATATAAGGGAGAATCTTACCCTAGGCTAGCCCATAGAAGCGCACTCTGGCTTGTATGAAACCAGTTGCATGTGGAACACGCTCGAACTTTGATGTCAAAATATCTACAGGTGAAATGGGGCGCAGTGTACATGCGTACGAGACCCGATGCTAACATGAAGGATAGGGGTATGCTTGGTGTGATGTGTCGAGCATCAATAATGGCACATCAATGGTCAGAGCTCTACGTATCATCTATATCTAATCATGGACTGAGAAGCGAAGCAAACTAAATGGAGAAACGATATGTGACCCTCGATACTCCCGAGAATAGAGACTACATCGGCATCAGTACTGTCAGTAGATAGAACTGTCCATATAAAATGCTTGAAGCAAACCACGAGGATCTCTTGGTCTCGGGGTGGTCTTACGACTCGGACCGTAATGTAGGCCGGGGGTGAAGGTGAATGACATGATGGGAGCTTGAGGCCCAGATACCAGTAAATACTTGCCCGAAGCCTTGTACGCGCGTGTCAAATATCAAGGATCATGAGCAAGGTGACTCAAGCCAACATCCGAATGAACAATGTCAAATGACAAGTGAAGTGCACGAAAGGACACGTCACCCAAGAAGTGAGATGATGATCAATAAGAGTAGAAGAGGCTGAAAGTGATAAAGAAAATGATGAATGGATAGACGGAAGAAACAAGCTGGGATACAAATGTGGCGTATGTGTGACAAGCGGCCGAACAACTCGTCCCAAGAGCGTCAAGTCAAAGCAAGTCACTATAAGATGGGAGTGGTGATGCGGTAATGATCCGGGGACCCTGAAATGCGAAGCAACTGAGCCTCATTCTAATGTATTACCCCGAATCCGTGGAAAGATTGTGCAATGCTTTCACTCAACCCTCAGAGGAATAATAAATCTCTCAAACCTAAATGACCTTTGATGATCCCAAGTATATTAAAGAATATCAAACAAACATTTTTTTGTTTGTTTTTGTTTGTTTTTGTTTTTTTGTTTTTTTGTTTTTTTTGTTTTTTTTTTTTTTTGCGCGAGCAAGCCGAATAGGCTGAATGCCACACTAGCACAATTCAGCAAAGAACACCTCCAAACCTCCAAACCCAAATGGTCCCTCAACTAAGAATCCCGGATCAAAACCTATAGAGCGGAATAAAGGGATGACAATTTGTAGTAGCTTTAGGATGAGAGCATGTCGTAATCTTTCAGGAGATAAAAGTGAAATGAATAGATATGATAGAAACTAGACTCAAAGGCAGACGGTGTGAAGATGCAAAATGGAGGAGAAAAGAAACAAGCAATGATGCGAGGAAGAACAAATGAAGAATGACATAATGCTTATAATGCTCGCGAGATCGATTAATATGTAAAAAGTGCACGGGCGGGCTGACCCGAATAAGAAAAAGTATGCAAGGGCTGGATAGAAAGAATGACTATAATAAACGTGAGGCTCAAAGGGCTAACAACAGGATATGTCAATGTATGCGTATGCGAAAGGGATATGGCTACTCGAAATGATGGCCACCCATCCTCAGCGTGATCTCAGCGTAAAACCTCTTGGTGATCCACATTGGTAGCTCACGTGGCGATTTAAAGTGCAGAATGCATCGACCCGATTTGCTCCCTCTTGAGTCAGATCTCGGATGACATAAGGCCCGCTCAATTAGGTCTGAACTTACCTCTAATTCGTTGATTAATTCTGGAGGACCTTGAGACTAGGTCGCCTTTTGAAACTTCTAGGCGACCACTTTTCATCTGAGTCATTTTCCTACGATAGCTTGAACATGATCAATTTGCCCTCAATCTCCTCTCATCTAAAAGGTTGAGCTGGTCATATAGGACTGAGCCCACTCAATCTCAGATATCTGATGCTCTAATGCTATTCTCAAGGATCCCATCTCGATTTCAACGAGTGACCCTTTGCCTCATGCATATCTTAAGAGTAGGTGTAGCCCCAGTTGAGGTACGAAAAGATGTACGAATAAGCCCACAACGCGAAAGGGAGCTTCTCTGACCAATCCCTGGAAGTCTCAACCATCTTTCTCAAAATCCTCTTGATATTCTTATTTGCGGCCTCAACTGCCCCATTAGTCTGTGGTCTATATGCAGATGATCGATGATGCTGAATACCATACTCTTGGACCAGTGTATCCACTTCGCCTTTGAAATGTGCTCCTCTATCTGAGATCAACTCATGGGGGACCCCATATCGATAGATAATGCGATCCCGATGAGATTTGGCCACTCACAGACGCTTCGATCCGGCATAAGTAGCTTCCACCCACTTAGTGGAAGTAATCGATAGCCACCGGGGATGTACTCATGTCCACTAGAAGACTTGGGTGAGATCTTCCTAATAATATCAATACATCTTGGCTTGACGAGGGGATGTAAGTGCATGTGCAACTCGAGAAGGTGGCACGTGTATCAAGTCTCAGGTGCATTTGACACTCGGGACATCTCTATTTTCGTGTGACAATGCGTCTCCATGGTCAACCAAAAGTAGTCAGTCCTCATGATCTTACGTGCTAGCGTGTGGCGCTCCATGTGTGGGCCACGAGACTCAGGCATGAACCTCTCATCACTCGATTTGCGGGGCGTGGTCGGACATAATAATAGCAAGGCCATCGGGTGATCCTCTATAAGGGCATCCCCACCAAATAACAAATCTGGTGGCCAATTGTCTCAATGCTCTCCTATCCTTAGGTGTGGGCTGTTTCGGAGTGCATACATGATAGAAATTGATAAATATCATGATACCATGGTAGCTCATCACGATTCTCGATATCTCGATGAAGCAATGATGACGGGTGGAACACAATTCGATCATCAATGGTCGCGCGGTCACTCCCGTAGGAATCTCAACCACGAAGCTAAGGTGGCCCTATACTTGTCCCGACAAAGCTGATTCTCTGCCCTAGGCGAGATGTATATATCTTAACTCATCAAATCACGGCAGCGGTAGGTGCAAGTAAGCATGGTAGGGCTTGAGAACTTCTCATCTCGAGTCCTTTAGATACCTTGGAGTGTTGTATAACTAAATTGGAATCCCATGGATCTCCAGTCTAATGCCAAGATCATTGCCGGTGTCTAGGCACAATGTGCAAGCCTCATACTCAACTATATTGATAGTCCAGCCGGTGATGATCAGGAAATACTAATCGAACTGATCTGGGAATGTGATCACCCTGTGGTGATATCAATAAGATACCAATACCAAACCCCGACTGATTGGCGGCACCATCGAAGTACAAATGCCATCCTATAATGCATGTCATTGAAACAAATTGCTCATCAGGAAAATCATCGTCAATCGATCTATCATCGGATACTGGAAAAGAAGCCAAATGATCTGCAACAATGCTTCCCTTTACCGATTTTTGTGTCACATACTGAATATCAAACTCTGTCAATAGAACCAACCATCTCATGAGCCTACCAGTCAGAACAGGTCGGTCGAACAAATATCTCAATGGATCCAATCGTGAGACCAAAAGTATGGAATACTCTGTCACATAGTGCCTAAGTCTCACGGTGGCTAATTGACTTATCGCTTGAGGCGCTCCCGATCATAAGGTATTTGCACTCGTATTCCGTCATCCTCTTTACTTAGATAATAAATGGCTCGCTCCTTTCACAGATCATCGGTGAGCTAACATGCATCCCAAAGCTATATCCGAAACTGACAAATATAGAAGCAGGGGCCGCCCCGGTGTGGGAGGGACTAAAACTGGGGGAGAAAGTAAACACTCCTTAATCTTCTCAAAAAAACCTTGTTTGGTAATCATCATTCCAGGCATTGGGCTGGTTCTTCCTCAGAAGGCGAAAGATAGGCTCGCATATGTCTGTTAGTCTAGCAATGAAACGACTGATGTATTGTAGTCTGCCTAAAAAGCCTTTGATCTCTTTCGGTCTTGGTGGCATGTCAAGTATGGCCTTGGTCTTTTCACGGGATCGACCTACATGCAGCTCGCTATGATGTGACCTAGCGATTTCCCAGAAGTTACCCCAAAGGTGCACTTCTTGGGATTCAATCTCAATCACAGATTATGCAGTCCTCTCGGGAATCTCTGTAAGATTTGCTAAGTGATCGCACTTACGCGGGATTTCCTTATCATGTCATCCGTATGCCTCGACATCTTTATGCATCATATCATGGAATAGAGTAGTAGCGGCTCTCACGATGGGTGAGCCTTGCATTTTCAGCGAATGGCATAACCGATGGCGATGAAATTACCCCATTGAGTGATGAAAGAAGTCTTCTCCACATCCTCTGGAGCCATCAAATTTGATTATGCAGAAAACCCATCTATGAAGAATGACATAAGTGCCACTGCGAGTACTATCAACTAACATGTCGATGTGTGGGAGGAAAATCATCCTTAGGGCTGGCCTTATTCAAATCTCGAAAGTCAACACAAACTCTAACCTTGCCATCCTTTTTAGGAACATGGACGACATTGTGACCACTCGGGATGCACCGACCAGCGACCGAAACTGACCACGAAGTTGCTTACGAATTTCTTCCTTAACTTTTTAGCCAGACTAGTAGGTGTAACTTCGTTTACCTTAAGCGGCCTAGCATGTGGCAAAATGGCGAGGTGATGCTGAATATAGTGGGATTCGGTACAGCGTAATCTCCTCCGACCATGCGAATACCATCAAGTATGACTGAGCATGTCGATCCAATTTATTCCTCTCATCAGGAGATAGGGAAGAGCGATCCTGACTCTCCGGGCTGATGCGGTACACCAAAATCTATCCACTACGTGCTATCGAGAAGCGAGTGCCTTTTCTGTCCTACGTATCATAATTGGAGCTCGTGACCACACAGTGGGTCATGTGTCTCCCATATCATTAACATCATTATCGTGTCTTTGCGAAATTTCGGTGGTGCGATCAAGGAAATCTTTGTGACCTGGCGAATGCTCGAAAATACTCATGTCGTGGTACCATCGAGGAAATGTCATCAAGCGGGTGACAGAGCCCGGACATAGTGTCAAAGAAAGGAATTGGGTCCACGGAGTCGAGATCTCCCTCAGCGAGAAAGCGGTATCATGAGGTAATATCAGTAGCGATAAACTATCATCATCAAACTCAAGCATAGAATTCCAAACACACTTCAGCGAATCGGGGCCAGGTGGGAAACATCGAGGAATCTGCGACCAGTGCCAATCATGTCCATTGCGTCAGTGCAAGCGTCATAAAGTGTCACGACATCGCGGAATCGATCATAGGAAACTCCCGAACATGTCAAAGTAGAGATAGGGCCTGGCGGGCTGTATCGAACGACCAATGCCGATCATGTCCATCTAGTCCATGTAGGTATCAGGAAGAGTCACTCCATCAGTTTCATCCCCAAATCCATAGGTAGATCATAGTCAGGGATCTCCTCGAGAAGCATGGAAAACACAACGCTCTATCCCAGGTGATGGGGGTGCAAGCTGTCACGACTCAGTGGCTTGGTGGTCTCGAAATTCAAAAATCTGTCCTAGGGCATCTTTGAATGCCTGAATCTAAACCATCTTTAGAGCATGGTCAACTCCCTCTATGCAGGTGCATGCTGCGTCCTCTGGTAAAATAGTCAACCAACTGAAAAGTGTATGGGCGAAGGGGATAATCGAATGGAATGCCAGACATGCGAGCTCTCACTCTCTCTCTACGCAGTCGTGCCATGTGTCGCGCATTATCCGCCGTTGGGATGTAACCTTATAAAGGGTATGTCATGATCCGTGTAATAGTAAACTCGCGCTGACCCATGCTTTGGGCGACTGGCTTAAACCCGGGCTATAAGACATGCCTCTCATCGTACTAAGCACCAAAGTGCTCTTGTCTTGTCCGAATGACATGGGTACCATGTCCACTGCGGAGTCATCATCTAGGCTAACTTTGAACCGTCAGTATAAAGCCGGTCAAATGTAGGTCATCCTCATTGTGACGTCTGTATAGCGGATTCGAGGAGTAATAACATCTCTATCGGGCTTGTATCCGTGATATCATGCCCCTCGTATATGAACTTCACCTTTTGATGAAGGGAAGATGGTATAGCACCGCCTCATTAATCTAAGGGCGACCAAGAAGTAGGTTAAAGGATGATTGGATCCTCAAAACCTGAAGAGTATGGAGTATATGGCCAGGACCCGATCATGACGTGTGTCTTGGAGTGTACCCAATGTCCTGCGAGTCCCATCGTAAGCTTTGTGATCTGTGTGGATGGCCCCAATCGGATGGTGAAAATCCTAAGGCAATGGCGTCAACCGGAGTGGATATAGCGTTTAGGGGCGGGTAGTTGTCGATAAGGCCCGATGGCACCCTTGACCTGAGCAAGCGACATCGATGAACCGAGGAGACGAACATGGCTTAATCCCTCGGTGGTAAAAATCATTGTCGAAAAATGTTATGCTGTAGCCACATCCCATTTGTTAGAAAGTGATCGATCCTCGGGGGTGGTAGTAGTGTCAACTCCAATCGACTAAGAGCCACTGATCCAACGCATCTCTATGTGTCTTGGATAGAGGCCGATAAACTCCAGTAAATCGCGGGCTGAGTGGTCTTGCGGTTGGCGTAAAATTTCATCATCTTCCCTTTGAATCTCATCTCTATGAAATGCCAGCAAAGGTCTATCAGCGGTGGAAATTTGGCTACCCTCCCTCCTTATGGCTGTCGAACATCTCTATGTGCGGCCCATACTCCTCAGGGAACAAAATGAAAGGTCATGGGAGAGCGTGTTGCGAAGTATCACAGGAGATATTGCATGCAATCGAGAGACATCATCTGGAATCAATCTAAATGGTTGGGACTGCTGACCACTGAGTGTATGCTTAAAATGCGAGTTTGCATACAAGCGATTAATTTGAGGAGCCTCTCCATCCCATCCCATCATGAATATCTCATCTCTTGAATACTCAATCAAATGTACACCCCCCGGGGGTGGAGGTACAACTCTAGTGTCATGAGTGGGTAGTGGGTCTGTAGTCACGGCAGGACGTCCTAAATCAACCAAACCTTGATCAATCAAGTCCTGAATAGCGTGCTTCAGTGCAGCACAATTGTCTGTATCATGACCAGCTCTTTGATGATAAGCACAGTGAAGATCTACCACAGATCAGTGGGGTGAGGCTGTAGTGGTGAGTGCGGGTGGTAGTGGAACAATTAAACCCCTTTCAACCAATCTTTGAAATGCTCGGCTCAGTGGCATCCCGAGTTAGTGTAAGTGCCTAAGCTGGAAGCTCTCGATGGAGGTAATGGTGCTCTATCACTGGCGATGATGCTGTCTGGCGTGGCCTCCCCGAAGGCTGTGTAGCATATGTTTTGAGTGGCGGATATGAAGAAAGAGTAGTGACAGGCACGAAAGTGATTAGTGCATCTTGGGCCCCTTCCTATCATCCCAGTAGGAGTGTGCAGCGTCTCTCTGAAATGGAGGGTGACGTGGGGACTGTGTCTGTCATGCTGATGGCGACATCGGTGGTCGAGTCTCGGCCACGGCTACCTTAGAGTGCGAGGGAAAGTGCACTTATAATCCTCTAGATGTGCCCTCCTCAAGTATGAGGGCTGAGACCAATGATCTAAAGTGCATGCGTGGGAGGCCCGTGGGACGCCTGCAAGCGGTGAAACATAGCGTAATCATCATGATCTGATCGTGCTGCGAGGGATTATCTATAATATATTGCTATCTTCTCCTCCATCGGGAGATAAATGGAAATGTGACTCATCAGGCCTTTGCTTGAGGGCCTCGACTCTCTCAGGGATACGTCCTACGATTATTAAAAAAAGAATCTTTGTCTGATAAGCCTCTTGTCCCCAAATCAGCCCCATGTCGCCTCGAAGGGTCTAATGATGATGCAAACCAGCGTGAGCGGCTACTTTCAGTGACGGAGGAAAAGCATAATCATGCATTGCCTCATCAATCTATTCCTTTATACTGTGTGTATAAGCTACCAAGTGAATACAGGCACCCTATCGGTATACCTCTCAATGTCTAGGCATGCGGAACTGGTAGCAAGGCTGCCTTTGGAAGGTCATCATATCAGTCCCTGACCTATAGCACCATGGAAACATGCGGAGACTGATCCTCTGCTCAATCCTATCGATCACGGGCTGAGTGTCATCAATAATCGGTCGCGGGGGTCACAGCGAATGTGGCATGATTGATCTTGCCATGTAGAACAAAGCTCCAACTGCCTTGGTACGATTGAACGGTGGTGGTGGTGGAGGTGGGCTGTATAGTGCGATGTAAATTGGGTCCGGATAATGAGTAAGGGGGTGGTGGAGGTGGAACTGTATAGTCCTAATGTACAGTGGGTTCAGATGATGGTGGTTGTGGTGGAGGTAGGGTAGAGTCATGGGGTGCTCCCGGTGGCAATGATTGGGCTGATGCCATTGATCTCTGTCGAGTCCCGATATAGCGTCAGGAGAGATGCCGTGGTATCGATAATCTCGGCTGCATTTGGTGTGATGGCGTCTTGAGAGTCATATCTCTATGATTTGATGTTTGTTATTGGTAGGTGGATCTGAATCTCTGGCACAAGTCTACCTCGATTCGAATCAAGCTTCGGGAACCCGGTCGCTCTTAATCGATAATCTGGAAGAAGTAAATAGGGCGTATGATTCCTTATTTATCAATCAGGAATCAATCCGATTATGCAATCCACGATGAAATCCTCTAGCGAATGGCGACATGCTTGATGTTAACATCTAATCGATAAATGGCTCCACGTACGGGAGGCGAGATTCGACATGAGTAATACCTTAGAAATTAGATGGCTCGAAGCTATGAAGAGAAGAGGCAAGTCCTAAGGCTATATGGCCATACCCGCGAAGGATACGCAACTTGAGATCCTAATCGATAATCAATCAACAATCACAATGACACAGCGGCCGCAAGTATCCGCGAAATCTAGCTCGAGTACATATAGGTCTTCATTGCTCGGGACATCAAAATTATCCTCTGTAGTGCTCCCATACATCGATATTGCCCTTATACTGAATTTGTTCAGCCTAAGCTTGGTGAAGGCAAGCGGTTGGAGATGACTCGAAGCAACTCAAGCAATCAATGAGGAATGGCCGACCAAGACTGATTGAGAAACAAGGGATCTGGCGGAAATTGCCCCCGCAACCTGGCAGACCGTCATGCGGGGAAGGGCTTGATCATCGCAGCCAAGCAATCATGCCTGAAGAGCAAGCATCACAAAAATCTACACATTACGATCCTCTAGCCTAATCCCCGAATGTATATCTAGATCTAGATCAATAATGAGAAAGCATGCTATAATTCGACGGTGAACACACAAGCATCAACAAATCACAAATCTGGCCAAATACGATCAAATTAATATGATCGTCAATTATCTCACGTAACGAGCCTCTTGATCGAGCCATGTGCTCCAGTAGACCAATTCAGGATTCGAGTTTGATTGTCACGCCGAATCCCGGATGACCGATTGGCGGATTCGGGCCGAGGCTGGGGCGCGAGACCCAATCTTTGGGACTCTTTGCACGATTTTTTTTTTTTAAAGCCCAGCGCTTTGTGGGTTATGGCCCACATCGTATAGTAGGAATTAACGATGTCGTTTACCGGAGTCCATTCTGAATACAAAACTTTTGCTTTTACATTCTGAATCGAGGCCCGCGGAACCTAACATGTAGTGAACCCTTACAAGTGTGTTGGCCCAGCTGTATGCGGATGTTTGCTGATGTCTTCTCCTGTACCTACACGGATTAAAAACCCGTGCTAAGCTTTACGCTTAGTGGGAAGCATATCTTATAACTTATATTGATACACATGCATTTAAAGGAATCATGATAAACTTATAGAAACGGATATCGAAATCATCATGAATTCATATAATCCGGTATATAAGAGGTCGAAATCATATTGAGCAAACTTAGACATATCTGATGTGAGGCATCAATTCATCTCTTTTACATAACTCATGATTTTCTCGGAATTTCAGGTCGGGTTCCTATTCGTGTCATCAAAATAATTATGTCTACTTGTACCTTGTGACTTTTAACAGAATGCTTATGTCTCCCATAGGATCCATATTTATACTTATTGATTCATATAAGCGGTGCGAACTTATACTTATAACGATCTTATACTTGCTGAGATTACACTTATGGTAGACTTATCCTTATTGGATCTTGTACTCATAGCGGTCGGATCTGTTCTTATTCAGATTTCTCATTATCTTGTATTGATCTTATTCATGTATCGTATACTTATCTAACTCATACTTATTTCGATCTCGAAGTAAGGATTCTGAGGAGACTGTGCTTATCTACGGTACTTAAACACGTATTGATATTTAGATCTGCTCCCTCGCATGTATATCTCGTAGGAGTTCACAAAACTTATACTTATCCTACAGGGTTTTACACTTGTTGGAGATACCCGTAGATATCAAATTCGAGGGCATTATCTTTGGATTCTGAACTTGTCTTTATATGAAAGTACCGTAGGTACTACAAAACTTATCTTGGTACTTCGCGTATTATACTTGTTCTCGTATCAGTCTTCACCAGACTTATACTTGTATTTCGAAGCACATACTTGTCTTACAGAGCTTATACTTGTATACAAGACTTATTCTTATCTTATAGATCTTATCTTTGGGATTCTGAACTTATTATTGTGTTCGGATCTGAAGTACGTGGAGTGCTTCTGAACAACTGCTGAAGTGCAAAGCACTCGTAGGGACTCTGAGACGAGGATTCCTTATACGGAGGTACTCGTGGGGTACCAGCGGACTTATACTTATCTTACGGATATGGGATTTTTCGTGGATTGCCCCTCTGGGACTTGTACTTGTTCTTGTCTGAGTGCCGAAGTGGAGTGCTACGGAACTTAATCGAATCCTGAGAGCACGTGGGTGCCTCTGAACTTATCGGATCTGAGGACTTATCGGGGCGGGAGTACGTAGGTACTACGAGGACTTATTCGGATCACGGGACTTATCGGATGCATGAGTACCGTAGGCCACTACGAGGACTTATACAAATGCAGGGGTATCGGATCTGGGGAGTGCAGTAAGTACTACGGGACTTATCTGAGATCTGGGCTTATCGGATCACGAGGAGTACTAGTAGGTACCCCTCTGAGGACTTATACGGATCTAGGGACTTATCGGATGCGGGAGTACCGTGGGTGCCCTACGGGACTATCACGGATACAGGACGTGGTCCTTAGTGACCTGAGATCAACGAGATTCATTATACGAATGCTTAGTAGTTATTCTTTGGACTTGTACTTATTTTGAATTTGTATGACTGAATCTGGCAGTACCGTGACACTCTGAGAGCTTATACTTGTTATGCGTGCGAGAGGTACCCATAGGTACTACTGGACTTATACTTGTTTCAGATATGGGAGTGCAGTAGATATATGCCCCGGACTTACTCTTATTCGGACCTCGGTAGGAGTTATAGAGTTTCTTCAAGTCTGGCGGGAGTGCCGTAGGTGCGACGAGGAGACTAAGCAGGATACGGGGGTGCCCGTAGGTACTACGGGACAATCGAGATGCAGGAGTGCAGTAGGTTACTACATAGCAAATCTGAGGAGGTACTAGTGGGTACTCACAAGGGAACATATCTGAGGTGCCGTAGGGTACATTCGGATCTTTACCATATTCGGTTCTTCTTATTGAGTCTTATCATATAATTGTTAGATTACTGGAGCCAGTAATACGGAATAGGTAGGACACAGCACAATAAGTACCGAGGTGCGGTACAGATCAGAGTGTCGTCGCACTAATCGGAGAGTACCCGAGTACTAGTGTCTTGAAGCACGGTCGAGAGTGCTAGTAGCACTAATCGGGAGAAGTCAGGAAGTACTATTGTGCTTGAAACACGGTCATAGAATCTTGGTCGCACTAATCAGAGTACCGAAGTACTAATGTGCCGAGACGCGTCGAGAGAGTGCCGTGTCATTCAATGTGGTCTTAGGCAATTTACAATTATCTGAGATCAACAACTTACTATCTTATAGTAGAGCATTATTAGCCACATTATACGTTCCATGTGGTCATTATTCCAAATCGCAGTAAGGTATAAGTGAGCATGTAATCACACCTTAATCATGTATTCTTATTCTTCTATGAATCGTTACCCAGGAATTGGAATCAATCCAATCGGATCGTCCAAACTCAAGTTATGGCATTTCGTACTGACTAATTCGATTTCTGGAATTTTACCGAGGATGGTTGCGATATTAATTTTTATAGTACATTTTCTCCATATTTGACACTGGTTATTTGTGCTCGGCTTTTCATCCCCAGGTGATAAGGGGGTTCGTTTAATTGGAATCACTAGGTGGAGCACCGAAACTCGGATCACGTCCGGCTCTTCGAGATTTACTCTATAATCAGTGATGCAGGAAATGGGCTTGCACATAGCCCCACTTTGAGTGAATTTTAAGCTATCTAGAGTCAGAATTTGGAGATACCTATAAAATAGGTTTGTTCTCCTTGAAGTCTAGTTTACGTAGCCACTTGAATCGCTCAAATCGGATAAGAAGCGAGAGTTATGGGCAAAATACAGAAAACTGCTCAGAGCAGGAAAGCGAACAAGTTCTATGGTAGAACTTAACTTCTACCGGTAGAACTTGGCCAAAAATGACCGAATCGAAGTCCTACGGTAGAGACTTAACTTCTACCGGTAGAGATTAATCGAGAATGCGAATGGTTAATTTCTCCCATTTTCATGCTTTATCATCCACCCATATCCACTCCTATACTTCCCTCGCACCTCAAAATCCTTCCATATGGCTCTTACCAACCTCTTTTCTCAATTCATCTTTCCAATACCTATCTTGTTTCCAAATTCTTTCATGAATTACTTCCAAAAACCATTCTAATATGGGTCTTAACCCATACATAAGTAAACCCGAGTTTGTTAGGGTTTGTCCCAAACCTAAGCTCAGCATTCTCCTTTGAACTATGAATTCATCCTCAAAGAGAAGATTTCGTGTGCTTCTTGTCCTATTCAAGGTTTTACCAAGCTTACTTTTAAAATTCTAGGGTTAGGAAGAAATCCTAGCAAAACCCTGGGATTTTTGGGAACCAACTAATAATCATACAAACTCCATATGATCTATACGAGATTAGTTCCATACGTTAGTTTGGCTTTGCTTGAATCTCTCCTTGGCTTCTCTTCCTCTTCCTCTTCTTCTTCTCTCTTTCCCTCTTCTCTCTTTTCCTCCTTCTCTCTACGGTTCTCTCTCTCAAAATGAGACCAATCTTTTGGTCTTTAAATCCATCTTTCTAAGGCCTTGTTTGGCCCTCGAAATAACCCATTTTTGGGAGTCGAAGTTTGTATTTGCTTTTTAAGCTCATAACTCATTCTATTTGCAAGCAATTTATGTCATATTATACTTTGGCCTCTAATTTTGTCAGCTATGACTTTATACCCCTCTTTAAACCAATTTCAAAATTGTCCTTAAGTTTTGTAACTTTAGGGTCTCTCATTTCAGGTTTCACATTTAACTCATGAAACATTTATATTATGTACAAAAATACCTAAGCATGTCGGCTAGCGGGTATATTTAGAGTGTTACAATTCTCTCCCCTTATAAGAATTTAGGTCTCAAATTCACCTCCTAACATGTGCTTGCTCTATATCATATCCTTTCTTTCCTTATCTTTTTGAGTTGGGCGTGACTCTCATTTGAGCCATGTGGCTCCATCGAGGAACTCGTCTCTTTTCTTAATCTTTTCGAAGTGGTTGATGCGATTCATTCTAGTCGATATCTGGAATGAGGACATCCGCATTGGAAACTGACACATTACTAGGTACATCATGTCTAGGACTTATCGAAGCTTGCCTAAACTGAGCTGCATTACCACTTGTCACGCCGAGATCGGACCGACCCGATTAGGCGGATGCGAACCCGAGTCGGACGGATAAATCTTGGGACTCTTTGCACGATTTTTTTTTTTTTTTTTAAAGCCAAGCGCTTTGTGGGTTATGGCCTACATCCTTAACAGAATTACAATATCATTCTGAGTCCCATTTACAAATACAAAACTTTACTTTTACATTAATCGAATGTGAGGAACCTAACATGTAGTGAACCCTTACAAGTGTGTTGGCCAGTATCTGCGGATGTTCTTGATGTCTTCTCTGATACCTACACGGATTAAAAACCCGTGCTAAGCTTCTGACTTAGTGGGAAGCATATCTTATAACTTATATTGATACCGTACATTTAAAGCTGAATCATGATAAACATAACGAAACGGATATCAAAATCATCCTTTGAATTCCTGTAATCCGGTATATAGCAGGTCGAATCATATTGAGCAAACTTAGACATATACAATGGCAAGGCATCAATTCATCTCTTTTACATAACTCATGATTTTCTCGGAATTCGGTCGGGTTCCATTAAATTGTCATCAATAATTAAATCTGCGCTGCCTTGTGACTTTTAACGAATGCTTATGTCTCCATGGGATCCATATTTATACTTATTCGATTCTTAAATGATGCTGAAGACTTATACTTTATAACAATCTTATACTTACTCGGAATTACACTTATGGTAGACTTATCCTTATTGGATCTTATACTGTAAGCGGTCGGATCTTATTCTTATTGATTTCCTCGTATCTTATATTGATCTTATTCATGTACGTATACTTATCTGACTCATACTTATTTGAGTCTCAGTAGATTCTGAACCTGTGCTTATACGAGGTACTTAAGCACGTATTGTTAGATCTATCTCATATCTCAGTAGGAGTTCCGCAACTTATACTTATCTACGGAGTTTACACTTGTTCGAATGCAGTAGATATCACGGAGATTCACGGAGCATTATCTTTGGATTTGCGGAACTTGTCCTTATATAAAAGTACTACGTAGGTACTAAAACTATCTTGGTACTTATCTTATACTTGTTCTCTGAGTATATCCACAGTCTTCGCAGACTTATACTTGTATTTGAGCCACGTACTTGTCTTCTGAGACTTATGCTTGTATCTGAGACTTATTCTTATCTTATAGATCTTATACTGGGATTACAGAACTTATTATTGTATTTCGGATACAGAAGTACCCGTAGGTACTTTCTGAACATTTCTTGGTACAAAAGCACTTTCGTGGGGACTCTGAGTAGTTCATATCTGCAGGAGTACTTTCATTAGGTACCTTTGGACTTATACTTATCTTACGGGATATGGAATTGCTATTAGTTACTACGAACTTGTACTTGTTCTTGTCTGAGGTACGTAAATGCTTCTGAGAACTTAATCGTCTGAGAGCACCCTTAGGTACTACGGAACTTATCGGATCTGAGGACTTATCGGGGCGGGGAATTAAAGTAGGTCTTCACAGGACTTATTCGGATCTGGGACTTATCGGACCATGAGTACAGTAGGTACTCTGAGGACTTATACAAAATCACGGGAATTATCGAGATGCGGGAGTGCCCAGTAAGTACTCACAAGGACTTATCTGAATCACAGGACTTATCGGATCTGGGTACCCGTAGGTACCCTACGGGACTTATACGAGATCTGGGACTTATCGGATGCGGGAGTACCGTAGGTACTCTGGGACTTATCTGAATGCGGACATTAGTCCTTCGTGGCACAGAATCAGAGATTCATTATACGAATGCTTGAGTAGTTATTCTTGGACTTGTGCTTATTTTCTGAATTTGTACTTATTTTTCGGAGTCACGGTACCCGTGGGTACCTCTGGGGCTTATACTTATTGTACTGATGCGGAGTGCCCTTGGGTCTTGCTAGACTTATGCTTGTTTCACCGATGTAGAATTGCCGAAGTAGGTGCTTCTTTGGACTTAATCTTATTCGGACCTCGGGTAGGAGTTATAGAGTTTCTTCAAATCTGAGGGTACCATTAGGTGCGACGGAACTTAAGCAATGCAGGGTACCGTGGTGCTCACGGAACTTAATCGGTCTGAGTGCAGGAAGTGGAGTCTTATAGCAAATCTGAGGGGTACGGTAGGTACTCACCGAACATATACGAGAGGTGCGAGTAGGTACGATTCGGATCTTTACCATATTAGGTTCTTTATTCTTATTAAGTCTTATCATATAATTGGATTACTGGGTAGTATCACACGGGGATAAGGTAGGACCATGACCTGATAAGTACCGAGGTCTGATGCGGATCGAGAGTGTCGGTCGCACTAATCGGAGAGTCAGAGTACTGAGTGTGCCGAAGCACGGTCGAGAGAGTCTTAGTAGCACTGTCGGAGTAGAAGTACTGTGTGCCGAAGCACGGTCATAGAGTGCCGTCGCACTAATCCCAGAGTACGAAATTGCTAATGTGCGAAACACGATCGAGAGGGTGCCGTGTCATTCAATAGCGGTCTTAAGCGATTTTCTGATTATCTGAGTTCAATAACTTACTATCTTATAGTAGAGCATTATGCCATTATACGTTTGCATGGCCCCGGATCGTATTCCAAATCACCCCAGTAGGTATGATGAGCATGTAATCACACCTTAATCATGTATTCTTATTCTTCTATGAATCGTTACCCGGGGTGGAATCAATCCGATCGGATCGTCGAGCTTCAGTTATGGCATTTCATGCCAGCTAGTCGGTTCTGGAATTTTACCGAGGATAGTTTAGATATTAATTTTTTCCAGTACATTTTCTCCATATTTGACACTGGTTATTTGTGCTCCTTTAAATCTAAGGTGATAAGGGGTTGTTTCAGTGGAATCACCCAAATTGGGCACCGAAACTCCATATACGTCGAAACAAGCTCGGAATTTACTCTATAATCAAGCGGTGGGAAATGGGCTTGCACATAGCCCCACTTTGAGTGAATTTTTAAGCTATCTAGAGTCAGAATTTGGAGATACCTATAAAATGGGTTTTGTTCTCCTTGAAGTCTAGTTTACGTAGCCACTTGAATCACTCAAATCGGATAAGAAATGAGCAAGTTATGGAGCGAAATACGAAAGCGCTCCGGAAGCAGGAAAACCGAAGACAAGTTCTACCGGTAGAACTTAACTTCTACCAGTAGAACTTGGCCAAAAATGACCAGAATCGAAGTCCTACCGGTAGAACTTAACTTCTACCGGTAGAAGACATCTGAATGCCCAGAATGGTTAATTTCTCCCATTTTCATGCTTTATCATCCATATATCACTCACATACTTCTACGCACCTCAAAATCCTTCCATATGGCTCTTATAACCTCTTGCTCTACTCAATTCATCTTTCAATACCTATCTTGTTTCCAAATTCTTTCATGAATTGCTTCCAAAAACCATTCAACATGGGTCTTAACCCATACATAGGCTAAACCAGAGTTTGTTAGGGTTTATTCTAAGCCACTAACTCGATTTAACTCCTTTGAACTATGAATTCATCCTCAAAGAGAAGATTTCGTGTGCTTCTTGTCCTATTCAAGGTTTTACCAAGCTTACTTTTAAAATTCTAGGGTTAGGAAGAAATCCTAACAAAACCCTAGGTTTTTGGGAACCAACTAATAATCATACAAACTCCATATGATCTATACCAAGATTAGTTCCATACCTTAGTTTGGCTTTGCTTGAATCCTCCTCCTTCCTTTCTCTTCCTCTTCCTCTTCTTCTCCTCTCTTTCTCTCTTCTCTCTTTTCCTCCTTCTCTGGTTCTCTCTCTCAAAATGGAGACCAATCTTTTGGTCTTTAAATCCATGTTTTCTAAGGCCTTGTTTGGCCCTCAAAATAACCCATTTTAGGTGAGTTTGCTTATTTGCTTTTAAGCTCATAACTCATTCTATTTGCAAAGCAATTTATGTATATATACTTTGGCCTCTAATTTTGTCAACTATGACTTTTATACCCCTCTTTAAACCAATTTCCAAAATTGCCATTAAGTTTTGTAACTTTCGGGTCTCATTCCGGTTTCACGACTAACTCATGAAACATTTATATTATCTTTGAAATCTGCAAGCGTGTCAGCTAGCTGAGGTATATTTCGAGAAGTGTTACATTGATCCTCTTATGAAACCAGAGATTTTGGGTTTGTTCCCCAGTGGAGTCGCCAATTTGTGGACCATAACCGATCCAGACTGCTGACTTTGCTTTTAAATGAATGTAAAAAAAAATGTGGGTTGATTTTGATTTGGAAAATCCGTCCCGGAGAGCAGTTTTGCTTTGGAGTCGCAACTTACTTTTATTTTTATTTTTTAAGTGGGAAAACCAAGTAAGAACAAAAAACGATGACTCGGTATGGAAAAAAAGCGGTATCGAGATTTAAGATTCAGGGGATCGAGGATTACCTATCGGGAAGGTACCTCGTATGAGGGTAGCACCTAAGGCTTGGAACTCGGTCTCTACTAGTGAATTGGGTATGTAGGAGCATATGGGTCACAGATCAGACAGTCTCCTTGGCTAAACAAACAACTTAGATCATACCAACCTAAATGGTATCTAGCATGCTTAAAAACACTGACAAAGAGCGAATGCGCGTACTGTGGTCCTGGCCACACATCATCTGGGTAACAACAAACATAGCAAGCATGCATGACACCCAAACACAAAGCATCTATGTAAATTCATTGCAACATTAAAGCACATACTGTGGTCCTAGCAGCGCTGCATAAGAGGTTGATCGCACATTTGGAGCATCTTGTTCTCAAAATTAAATACTCGAAAGCAAAGCAAAGTACCCCAGCGCAGTTAGGAAAACCAACAGATGAATCGGCGGGTTCGATTTTCCCAGAATCAGATGGTTGAAAAGATTTCAAAATTTCGAACCTTCATACAAAGTCAGGAATTCAAAAAAGATAAGCGGAGTGCAATTCCGACTCAAGATGACGAGAACGCACAAAATAACTTCAAACTACCCAAGCGCAATTCCGACCAAACGAACCTAATGAACCGGCGGGTTCGATTTCCCAACCAGTCCAAAAAGTTGAGAAAAGATTTCAAAAAATTTCAGAACCTTCCTTACAAAGTCAGGAATTCAAAAAAGATAAACGGAGTGCAATTCCGACTCCGAATGACCAAGAACCAACACAAATAACACAAACTACCCAAACTGCAATTCCAGCAAACCGAACCTAATGAACCGGCTGGTTCGGTTTCCCAACCGGTCCATCCGGTTGATAAAAAATTTAAAAAAAATTTCAGAACTTTCCTTACAAAGTCAGGAATCCAACAAAACAAACGGAGTTCAATTCCGACTCTGAATGACCAAGAACCAACACAAACAAAGCAAAACTACTGGCTTTGCCGTTCCTATGACCTAACCTAATGAAGCAAGTGATCTGGACACAGGCAGTCGATCCAAGTGAGAGAGGCTCTCAAAAAATTTATTAATAACTTTCCTAAAGCTTAGGTCTGGAATCTAAAACAAATGGTGATCGATTCTCAGCTCGATAGTGAGAACCAACCAAATGAAAACTACCGACCTGCATTCTAGCAAATCGAACCTAATGAACCGGTGATCACCACAGCGAGTCCATCCGTTGAGAAGAAGTATCAAATTTTCAGGAGAACTTTTTAAAGAGTCATAAATCTAACAAAACAAGCGGTGATCAGTTCTCGGCTTTCCGGATGGTGAGAACCCTGACCAAAACCCGACCAAACTCGCAAAGCGCGGCACTACGCAGGCTAACCTAAATGAACGGCGATGATATGGTTTTCTAGCAGTCCATATCGTTGAGAGAGGCTCTCGAAATTTTCAGAACTTTTATAAAGAGTCAGAAATCTAACAAAACACTTGTTGATCGATTCTCAGCTCAGTTGGTGAGAACCTTAAATAAGCAAATTATGGCGCGCTCACTGCAAACCTAACTAAGTGAACCAGTGATCTGGTTTTCAAACCAGTCCATATCGTTGAGAGACTCTAAATTTTCCGATTTTATAAAGTGAAATCTAACAAACAAACGGTATTCGATTCTCAGCTCGGATAGTGAGCCTTAAGCCAAGCAAACTCATGAAACTGCCTGGTAAGCTGTTGAGCGGCTTTCACGTATGAGCGTGAAAACCAGCTCAAATGGTTGAGGAGAAACCTCAAATTTGATCAGAATATCTCTTAAAGAATAGAGTGGAGACAGGGTTTATTTCTTACCTCTTCCACAAAACACAGAAAAGAAACAAACTAAGCATCAATGAATTGAGTAAGCGCGCGTTTGAGCCCGGAAAATGTCTTGCCGGGTCCCTTCGCTTTTGATCTTTCTCTCCTTTTGTGCCTCATTCCACACACCTCAGCCCTGCAGCCTACCTGGTTTTTCGCAGCTGACTTTGGAAGAGCCTAATCCAGTCTCGAGGAAATGGCTTCACAAGAATTAACTCTTCTCATTCTCCATGCAAGGTGAATATCTTCTATTTTCAGCTTGCTTCACCCTAAGTATCCATATGGATTCATGGTGGGCTGCATGTAACTTAAGCCAAGGCCCAAAATGGACCCACAATACTGCCCATGGTCGAGCTGGAGCTTATGGGCGAACCAAATAGGTTTTGGGCTCCCGAATCCACCAACGGCGCTCCCACACAAGCTGGCCCGACTAACCGGTTGAACCAGATGCCAACCAGTCCATCCGGTTGAGGAAAATTATGAAATTTTTATAGAATTTTCCCTGAAGAATAAGGAGACCAATTAAAAAAATGTTGCACCATTCCAAGTCCGGAAGAGGGAGATATGATCGAAAAAAGGAGGAGTGCTCACCAAAATCATCCAAAAAAATTGTGTTGTATACGTATTGCCCTGATGAACCAGTCAAACCGATTAGTCAAAGCGCGGTTGAAAAAATTATGAATTTTAACAAAAACCTCCTTAGCGAATAAGGAATCCAACAAAGAAGCAGTGAGCGATTAGAGTTTGGACGGAGATATGATCGAAACCCAGTTGAGTGCCACAGATTTGACATGCCTCTAATAAACTTTGATTGAAGGCTAAAACCTCGAGGGCCCCACTTGCTCCCTATAGCATGATACCAATAACTAAAAATAAGCCATGATGACACTCTAAAGTGAACTGCATACACACTCAGCGGACCACATACAAGCCCTTTAGAGGCTCGAGACTATCTTAGCGCAAGAGCGCAATGGTGTTATATGAGAACGATGGGTGAGTGTGACACCCATAGGATAAATGCAAGTGTTGAGGGGCAAAATTGAGGGTCTACACACCCCGAACTCGGTTCGGATCCACTAATCGGGTTGGACCGGGAATCAGGGTGTGACAATTGGGGTGTCACAGTATGGCATCATTGCGTTCATGTGCACGGTAACATTGAGTCGAGTCGGGTGTGGGTGCATGGTATGATCATTCACCACTCTTGGTGAGTGTGGGCTGGGTTTGTCTTTGGGACTACGTCCAATGAAGACTCATAGTTCGAATCAGGAAATGATGAGTAATTAAAGTGTGTTGGGCAAAGCAAGAAAGGGGCCGTTAATCCCTTAAGGTGAGAAGCCTGAAGTTAGGGTGAAGGAGACCCGCGGTAGTGTATCGAGAAAGGAGTCTTGTGGTAAGGTGTAAGAGACCTGGGGAGGTATCCCAAATTTCTGTGTGGGTGTAAGAGACCCGGGGAGAGATCCCAAATTTATGTGTGGGTGTAAGAGACCAGGGAGATATCTGAGCCTGTGTGGGTGTAAGAGACCAGGGGAGATATCCCTGAATTTCTTTGTGGGTGTAAGGGCTGAAGAGCTATCAATTTACGTATTGGGTGTAAAGAGACTAGGGAGAGATCCCAAATTTCTGTGTGGGTGTAAAGATCGGGATATCCACCAATTTACCGTGTGGGTGTAGAGACCAGTGGAGAAATCAGGGAATTTACGTAGTAGGTGTAAGAGACCCGTGGAGTTATCCGAAATTTCTGTGTTGGTGTAAGAGACCCGTAGAGTTATCCGAAATTTTTGTGTGGGTGTAAGAGACCCGTGGAGATATCTGAAATTTCTATGTGGGTGTAAGAGACCCGTGGAGATATCTGAAATTTACGTAGGTGTAAGAAGACAGTGGAGATATCCGAAATTTCTATGTGAATGTAGAGGCTCGCGGTGTAAGTAGAAGAGTTATGTTGCGAGAGAGAAAACACACGGTCATGTTATCGAGACTTAAGGTTGAGTGGTCGGAGAGCTTGGGATGAAAACACACGGTCATGGTTATCCGTAGACTTAGAGTTGAGTGATAGGAGTCGGGAGTGACTTGAGATTTGGATACCCCTTTGGAAATTGCATTGGGTGTTGGTGGCCAGACAAAGACTCATTATGGATGTCATTCATGACATGGATTAGGTTGGCGACCCGTTGGGTTGTGATGATTGTGACCTTGGGAAGGTCAGCGTTTGCACACCAAGCAGGGGTTGTGTAGGGTTACATGTTATGTGGATTATGTACAGGCGTTAGAGGACATGCTGCGAGCATGCGTCTTGGATCATAAGGGTAGTTGGGAAGAGCACTTTCCCTTAGCGGAATTCGCCCACAACGACAATTATCAAGCGCGTATACAAATGGCACCATATGAGGCATTGTATGGGAGGCCATGCAGATCACCAATATGTTGGACCGAGGTGGGAGAGAGCTCCATCACTAGTCCGGATCTGATTAGAGACACCTCTAAGAAGGTGAGCTTGATAAGACAGTGTCTTCTGAAACAGGCCCGGCGGGAGAGTTGAGCTCATGTACGACGTCGACCATGGTTGAAGTTGGGATCACGTCTTCTTAAAGGTGATGCCTAAGGAGGGTGGTCAGGTTCGGTAAGAGGGAAGTTATCGCCGAGGTTTTATTGGGCCCTTAGGTGCCCCGGGGAGGGTAGTTACGTTCAAAAAACTGCTAGGTTGGCTCTACCGCTTGACATGTTGGGTGTCCACGAGGTATTTCACGTCTCCATGCTGGGAGGTACACTCCAAGATCGGCTCCATGTAGTGGATTAGAGGGAGAGATTGAGGTGAACGATGGAACCTTTGAGGGAGGGACAAGTGTGCATTATAGGATAACCATGATGGAGTTTAAACAGTAAGATCGTGAGGCTAGTGAGGTGTTATGGTAACAGGTGAGTGGAGGAGTCAACGTGGAGTGCAAGGACTCACGGGCCACCTATCCGCCTTTGTTTAGGGATGAAGGTAAGTGGTTTGGTCGTTTAGTACTTAAATGACTAGTTTACATGCATGGGGTAATGCACGTTGCGCCATGTGAATGGTTGTGATTAATACAGAATTTCGGGGCCCGAAATTCCTTTTAAGGAGGGGAGAATGTAAGACCCGAGAAAATTCCAATTTTCGGAAAAAGGGCAAAACGGCCATTTCGATAAAAATTCAAAATTTTTCTAGATCTCGGATGATGAAACGAACTTCATCGTTGGGATCGTCTTGCGAAACCTAGCTACCACATCGAATTTCGTCAAATTCCAAGACAGTAGAAATTTGTTTTGAGCGCAGGGTATCAGTGCGGAAGTAAAGCGATATGTGATGTGACAAAGTCACCTATAACATGTACTCATGTGACATATGTTGCATGAGTGGGAGAGGATGAAAATGGATGGCGAAATGAGCTACTTGAGTGTAAAATCCAGAGAGAAGGGACACGAGGGGAATTTTGGGAAAAGAATAAATGAGAAGAAAAGACAAACGTAAATAGTGGTCTTCTTCCTTCAAAAAGACCAAAAAAATGGGCGTGCATTTGGAATGACTTACGATGGGAGTTTGGATTTTGTGATTTTTATAGAGAGAGAGAGCACCTTTCTCTAGGATTGAACCGTCGGACCGTCGTTTCTCGGCCAGACAGAAACAAAGTTGCTCTCGTGTGAGGCTACGTGTGGACACCAATTTAGTGGGTTTGACATCTCAAGATGAACCAGCAGGGATCTTTTCCTACTTGTGTGTTGTGTTTAAGAACCATGCAAATGGTTAGGAACGCGTTACGAGGCTTGTTTATGATGGCTTCGGTCTCAAGCTTTAGACAGTGGAGAAAATTCCTATTTTGTGTGGTCGTGAGCGTGCCGGGGTTTTCACTTTGTTCACATGAATAGTGATGTGAATATTTTTGTGTGAATTTTTAAGATGTTGAGTGATTTAAAATGAATTGCTTGTATTTGTTAATTAGCCCATGTGAGCTAATTTTGGTGTAATTGGTTGAGAAATTACATAACATGTTTGTGTGATTAATTATGTTAATATATATATGCATGTGAATATATTAGCATGAATGTGTTGGAATTGGCATCATGCATTCCATATGCATTGGGGCACCTTAGAATATTAGGAGGGAGTGCATGACATGAAATTGAAAGTTAAATGAAAATGTTTATGAAAGGAATTTCGACGAAATATTTTTCAGAGAATTGTGTTGGGAGATGGTCCAACAATTACACGTCGGAGGAGCCCATGAATTGTTTCGGAAGGTTCTCCAACACATTCGCCTCGGAGGGTAGTCCAATATTTTTACCGAAACTCGGTAGTGTGTTTTCAAAAACAAAAAGCTTTTGTTTTGAAAACTGATTATTTTACTCGCATGTTAGCTTAGGCATGTGTGAGGGAGTCGGTGAGGACTCGAGACACGGGATCGAGCATGTAGACATTCAAGTAGGTTCATGAAATTGCTTGAATGTGAGTATTTGCCATGCATGTGCACTTAGGTGGGGAGTAACCCAGGTAGGAAATTATCACTACTGGGCTTTGCTCACCCTGTCGAGGGATCACTATTTCGAATTTACAAGGGTGTGCACGGGACCGGCGCTACGCCCTGAGATCGCATTTTAGAAGAAAGCCAGATTATGGCTTTGGGTATTGATTTTGTATAACATGTGTTAAAATTGTAAACTTTTGATATATGTTTGGTAAGAGTGATTTATTAACTCTTGAAACTATTGTATATAGTTGGGATATATTTTGTAAGTGTTGATACGGGGGCCCCGAGTGGCGATTATTTTTACTCGCATGGGCGGTGAGGTCATTGTGATTGTTTGGGACAGGTTCTGTATTTGGGTAGAGCTCCCCGTACAAAGGAGACTCTGCCCGATTTATGAGAGTGATGTCGGGTTACCCAACATTCACGAGTATTCCACGGTTGACGGGTTGTCAACGGACCCCCGGTTTTGGGGAGTCACAAACAGGGCCACAAAACAAAAAGGTTTATGAGGCCAGATATAGCAGGATGTGGAATGAAGATTACGCTAGTCTCGTATCGTCGTGCGTCGAGCCTTTGGTTGACCTTTATCGAGCCTCCATGAAGAAAAGAACAAGCAAATTGAAACAGAATTTGTGTGGAAAAAGACACTATGGATCCTGATGATCATTTCTTTGATGATGATGGTGCAGTACCTTTGAATCATTTTGATGTTTATGATTTTTTTGAAGATCCAAGTGGAAAAATTGACCATTTGCTTGGGGATGACAATGTGTGCTATGATTGAGACATGATTATCTTGTTACTTTTTTTTATTTTTTATTTTCTTTTCCATACTGTTTTTCCATACAATTATCTATAATGTGAACTTTGCTTTTCTATTTAAATTTCGTTTTTTATTTTGAAGATATATGGATCCCTCCTCAGAATTGATCAATTATATGCCATCTGTTAGTGATGCATGTCTTGCTGACTGTGCCACAACCCACATGATCTTGCGTGATAAGAAATATTTTTCAAACTTCACATTAGCTCAATTTAATGTTCATACTATCTCAGGTTCTGTTAACCTGATTAAAGGCTCCGGAAAAGCCACCATTATTCTACCGAAAGGCACTAAATTGCAAATTAAAGATGCCATTTATTCTAATAAATCTAGTAGAAATTTACTTAGTTTCAAAGATATTCGCCGAAATGGATATCATATTGAAACTATGAATCATGATGCAAATGAGTATTTACTCATTACTTCTATTATTTATGGGCAAAAATGTATATTGAAACAATTGCCTTCTTTATCTTGTGGGTTATATTAGATGTAACACCCCGGAATTTGTATAGGTCTAAGTTTGGAAAAAATAATAATAATAACAGGAGTTTTTATAGGCATACGTTATGAAAAAAAAAATGGTAATTCAAATAGTAATTAATTAATTACCTTAATGAAAAGACGTTATGAAAATAAAAATGGTAATTCAAATAGTAATTAATTAATTACCTTAATGAAAAGACGTTATGAAAATAATAATGGTAATTCAATTAGTAAATAATTAATTAATGAAAAGAGGGGTAAAAAGGTAATTTTCTTAATAGATACCCTAGTATAAATTGGAATAAGAGAAGGAAATCCTTTATATTCTTCTTTGAGTTTCTCTCGGGCTGGTAGAATTTCAGAGGACGTACGGCTTTCAGATCTAGGGTTTGAAGAACAAATTTCTCTAGGAGAAATATTTCATTGAGGGGAGCAGGACTGAAGTTGGGGAAGGCTCACACGTTTAGGGTGAATAGCCTAGCTGAGCCTGGACTAATAGGGAGGTGAGTAAATTTATATCATCGTACTTGCACCTTGAAATGTATAGCGGTGTTTGTTGTTTGACTTGATCGTAGTAATTGACTATGATTAAGACCCTTATTCTTGAGCACTCATTGAATTAGATTTGTCCTTATGCCCTGAGTCACATGTCGGATGAATATTCATGCGAGCACGGTCTGACTAACTCTTATTGTATTTGGTATCTCTTGTTGCATCGCGAATACGGTGGTATAACTATGTCGTTAATGTCATTTGATGGTATGAATCACGGAAAGCCTAACTGATGGGGGTCATCGGTATGTGCACACATGGTACCCTCGTGCGGGAAAAGCGATTGCCTTCCTAGAGGTGGTAAAACTCTAGGCGTAGAGACCCGGCCCGTTCTACGGATCTTTGTAGTGAATGTCACGGATTCGAGTTTAAGGGTAAAGGAATGTACGGATTCAGTATAAAAGGAGTAAAAAGGAATGTACGGATTCACGAATGGTAAACTATATTTACGTGTTTCAAACCTCTAAATCTCATTTGATAGTATTGTTTGTTCATATTGCCGCTATTTGTTGCATAACCTATGTACGGGGTGATTGATTGTTTGAAAGCATAACCATCCTTGTGAGATTTGGCCTTGGGTGCCTAGCCTCACAAGTATGGTGATATATTTTTACTCGAGAGTTATCACTAGTTGATTTCCTCTTTTTGGTGTTAGACGAGAAAGGAGAATCGGGGCATTTCTTGACACTGGTTCTATTTGGGAAACATGTAATGGATTAATATTTTGTTTATTTGGTGAATGAGAGTCTAAGTTTCGAGAAGGCTCCATGGTGAATTAACTTAGTTATTGATTAAATATTTGGTTAAATCGATAAATTTTGAATAGTTGAGTTGGATAAATTTTGCTTTTGATGAAACCTTAGTGATATTTTGATGGGGCCGTTGAGGTCGTTTTTGTTAATTGGATGACCACGGAGGTCTATTTGTTATGTTATTTGGGGATAATATCATGATATGAGATTTTAGGTTAATTATTAGTATTAGATTTTAGATTGTTACGAATAACGGGATTTGTCATTTGTTATAGAAGCAGGAAGCAAGTCTTCTTAGAATTTTAGGTAGAAATTATGGGACTTAGGCACTCTGGGTTTTGGTGGCCTTCGCCTACCCATTCCCTAGCGCTAGGTCATGACCTATAAAAGTGGGATCTTGACAAAGGTTGAGTATCGGAACCGGGTTTAAAGAACTTTGGGGATGTTATTTGGGTAAATGATAAATGTGACACCATGGAGCATAGGATTCCAAATTGTCTTTTGTATGTCATCATAGTATAGTTAATTTCTACGATTGGAATGGCGCCATATGAGGCACTCTATGGACGGAAATGTAGGTCACCTTCTTGTTGGATGGAGGTAGGTGATAGAGAATTAGAAGGTCGGAGTTGATCAGGCTTACGAGAAGTACCTATTATTCGGGAGAGAATGAGGACGGCTTTCAGTCGACAAAGAGTTATCTTGTCAGGAGGCGGGATGTACGAGTTTGGTGTGGTGATGCGTTTTCCTTTAAATATCTCCTATGAAGTGAGATTCGGGGAAGAAGGAAGGCGACACCGAGATATATAGGGCCATTTGAGATGGATAGGGTTGGCAATGTATCTTACAAGTTAGCTTTGCCTAACTTTGTATGTGCATCCAGTGTTTCACATCTCAATGTTACGAATGCGTTCCTCATCGAGTCTCATTCTTGGGACTCGGGAGATTGAGGTTGATAAGTCTGTGTCGTATGAAGAGGTACCGAGTGCCATAGTGGATAGGCAGGACCGGGGAAGGCGAGAGCAAAATAGCTATGGTAAAGGTTCGGTGGCGGAATCACGAGTGAAGTGTACTGGGAGGTGAAGCGGTCGATGAAGGACAAATATCCTCAACTCTTCGAGTGATAAGGTACACACTCTTTAATAAATTCGAGGACGAATTTTTATAAGGAGGGGAGAATGTAACACCCCGGAATTTGTATAGGTCTAAGTTTGGAAAAAATAATAATAATAACAGGAATTTTTATAGGCATACGTTATGAAAAAAAAATAATGGTAATTCAAATAGTAATTAATTAATTACCTTAATGAAAAGACGTTATGAAAATAAAAATGGTAATTCAAATAGTAATTAATTAATTACCTTAATGAAAAACGTTATAGAAATTAATAATGGTAATTCAATTAGTAAATAATTAATTAATGAAAAGAGGGGTAAAAGGTATTTTCTTAATAGGCCTAGTATAAATTGGAATAAGAAGGAAATCCTTTATATTCTTCTTTGAGTTTCTCTCTCGGGCTGGTAATTCGGAAGGACGTACGGCTTTCGGATCTAGGGTTTTGAAGAACAAATTTCTCTAGGAGAAATGTTCATTGAGGAGGCGGGTGAACATCACGCCAGTCTCAAGCGAAGTTGGGGAAGGCTCACACGTTCGAGGTGGATAGCCTAGCTAAGCTTTGGACTAATAGGGAGGTGAGTAAATTTATATCATCGTACTTGCACCTTGAAATGTATAGCGGTGTTTTCATTTATTGTTTGACTTGATCGTAGTATTGACTATGATTAAGACCCTTATTCTTGACACTCATTGAATTGAATTTGTCATATGCCCTGAGAATCACGTGTCTGATAAGATATTCATGCGAGCACGGTCGGCTAACTCTTATTGTATTTGGTGTTATCTCTTGTTGCATCTTGGTACAGTCAGCTATAACTATGTCGTTAATGTCATTTGATGGTATGAATCACGAAAGCCTAAGCGATGGGGAAGTCATGGAGCTATGTGCACATGGTACCTACAGTGCGGGAAAAGCCAGTGCCTTCCTAGAGAGGTGGTAAAACTCTAGGCGTAGAACCCAGGCCGGGTTCTACGGATCTTTGGTAGGAATGTACGGATTCAGTTTAAAGGGTAAAGGTGTATGGATTCGGTATAAGGAGTAAAAGGAATGTACGGATTCAGGTATAAGGGTAAGGAATGTACGGATTCAGTATAAGGGAGGTAAAAGGAATGTACGGATTCACGAATGGTAAACTATATTTACGTATTTCAAACCTCTAAATCTCATTTGATCTGTTGTTCATATTGCGGTATTTGTTGCATAACCTATGTACGATGATTGATTGTTTGAGCATAACATCCTTGTGGGTTGTGTGATCACCTAGCCTCACAAGTATGGTGATATATTTTACTCAGTGGGGGTTATCTCACCCCGGATTGATTTCCTCATTTTAGGGTAGGCAGAGAAAGGAGAATCAGTTTCTTGACCCTTGGATTCTATTTGAAACATGTAATGGATTAATATTTTGTTTATTTGGTGAATGAAGTCTAAGTTTCCAAAAGGCTCCATGGTGAATTAACTGGTTATTGGGTTAATTATTTGGATTCATCGATAAATTTTGAATAGTTGAGTTGGATAAATTTTGCTTTTTTGATGAAACCTTATTGATATTTTTGATGAGGCCGGGTTGGGGTCGTTTATTAGTGGATGACCATGGAGTCTATTTGTTATGTTATTTGAGATATCATGATATGAGATTTTGAGTTAATTATTAGTAGATTTTAGATTGATATTGCGAATACTTGAGATTTGTCATTTGTTATAGAAACGAATAGGTCTTGCCGAATTTTCGGTAGAAATTATGGGACTTAGGCTTGCTACGGGTTTTGGTGGCCTTAAGCCTACCCATTCCCTAGCGCCGGTCACAGCCTATAAAAGTGGGATGTGACATTAGACAACTATTAGATCTATTGAATCTTATGCTGTCATGAACCAGAAGTTCAATAACTCCAATGCATTTTTACTTTGGCATGAATGACTTGGGCATCTCGGAATTTCCATGATGCGCCGTATAGTTCAAAATTCTAATGGGCATCCATTAAAAAACAGACAAATTTTAGTAATTGATGGTTATACTTGTGCTGCTTGTTCCAAAGGCAAATTAATTATTAGACCATCTTTTACAAGGTTACATTTGAATCCCCCGCTTTTCTAGAACGTATTCAAGGGGATATTTGTGGGCCTATTCACCCACCTAGTGGACCTTTTCGTTATTTTATGGTTTTAATTGATGCGTCCACCCTATGGTCTCATGTATGCCTTCTTTCTAGTAGAAATATTGCCTTTTCTAGATTATTGGCTCAAATAATTCGACTCTGAGCACAATTCTCTGATCACCCTATCAAGGCGTCGTCTTGATAATGCTGGTGAATTCTCATCTCAAACATTCCTTGATTATTGTATGTCTATTGGTATAGATGTTCAACATCATGTTGCTCATGTTCATTCTCAAAATGTGTTGGCTGAATCTTTTATCAAACGTCTACAATTGATTGCTAGACCATTACTTTTGAAATCCAAATTGCCTTTATCGGCATGGGGACATGCTATTATAAATGCCACAAATTTAATTCGCCTTCGTCTTACAACCAATCCTGATTTATCACCATTACAGCTTGCTAAAGGTTATCAACCTAATATTTCTCATTTGCAAGTTTTAGGTTGTGTTGTTTATGTTCTAATTATTACCTTTATCGACCTAAGTTAGGTCTCAGCCCAGATCTTCGTATTTATGTTGGCTTTCAATCTGCATCTATTATAAATTATATCGAGCCTCTTACGGGGGAAGTTTTTACTACTCGATTTGCAGATTGTCACTTTAATGAAAATCTTGTCCCGCCATTAGGGGGGAGATAAGCCAATTCCAGAAGAATGGTGAGAAATTACATGGAATGTGTCATCTTTATCTCACCTTGATCCCCGTACAAAGAAATCTGAACTAGAAGTTCAGAAAATAATTCATTTACAAGGTCTTGGGAATCAATTGCTTGATGCTTTTATTTATTCAACAAAAGTTACAAAATCACATATCCTGTGCCAAATATCCTGGCAGTTGAAATCCCACAGGGAAAATTCTGGCCGACATGAAAAATGAACCTAAGCCTCGATTAAAACGTGGAAGACCTATTGGCTTAAAAGACACAATTCCTAGAAAAAGGAAAAGTGCTATATCTATGACTCCTGAAGAGCATATAACTGTTAAGCCCCAGGTCGATGAACAAGTAGCCCTTGTAGAGGCATCGGTCAAAGAGTTATCTCTTAATGATGTACCGGTACCTAACAATGAAGAGATCTCTATCAAATATATACATGAGGGAATAATATGGGACCGAAATACTACCTATATTAATAATGCTTTTTCTTTCCAAGTGGCTATGGACATCATAAGAAATGATGAAGATCAAGAGCCCGCAATGTGAATGAATAATAGACATCAGCGGCTAAGCGAAGTATTTGGACCCGATGGATTCAAACACCTACAAATATACAACCTGTTGGATATCGATGGGTCTTTGTACGAAAGCGAAATGAGAATAATGAAATAGTGCAATATAAAGCATGCCTTGTGGCCCAAGGTTTCTCACAAAGACCTGGAATTGACTATGGGGAGACATATTCTCCCGTAATGGACGCAATCACATTCGGATATTTGATAAGTTTAGCAGTCTTAGAAGGACTGGATATGCGTCTGATGGATGTAGTCACAACATATTTATATGTTATATGAAAATATAACATATATACTAGATGCTAATGTATATATGAAAATCCCTAAAAGATTCACATTGCCTGAAGCAATGAATTCATAACAACGGAGCATGTATTCAATCAAGTTGCAAAGGTCTTTATATGTGGTATAATCGTTTAAGCCAGTATTTACTCAAAGAAGGATATGTGAATAATTCAATTTGTCCATGTGTTTTCATCAAGAAAACAGAAAATGGATTAACAATAATAGCATTATATGTAAGATGATTTAATTTGATTGGGAAGCTGCGAAGAACCATCAAAGCGACCAAACTATTTAAGAAGGAATTTGAGATAGAAAGATCTTGGAAAACAAGTGTCACCGACGATGATTAATTATTGTTTGAATTGTGTATTGATTCATTAATCATCATATATAGAAAAAGTCCTGAAGCGCTTTTATATGGATAAATCACACCCTCTTAGTTCCCCCATGGTTGTTAAGTCACTTAAAGTAACTAAAGATCCATTCCGGCCTAAGGAAGAAAATGAAGAGTTACTTGGTCTTGAAGTACCATATCTTAGTTCAATTGGTGCACTAATGTATCTTGCAAATTATACTCGACCAGACATTGCTTTCTCAGTTAATTTATTAGCAAGATATAACTCAGCTCCAACTAAAAGGCACTAGAATGGAATCAAACATATATTGAGATATCTCCATGGGACAAGTGACATGAGATTATTTTATTCAAAACGTGGAACCACAATTACTTGGTTGTGCAGTCACGGGATATCTTTCAGACCCTCACAAGCTCAATCACAAACAGGATATATATTTACTTATGGAAATACTGCAATATCATGGAGATCAGTTAAACAAACGATGGTGGCCACCTCCTATAATCATTCAGAAATACTTGCGATGCATGAATCAAGTAGAGAATGTGTTCGGTTGAGATCAATGATACAACACATCAGAGAATCATGTGGATTATCTTCTATTAAGAATGATTCAACAGTATTATATGAAGATAATGCTGCATGTATTGCGTAAATCAAAGGAGGATATATTAAAGGTGATTGAACTAAGCACATTTCGCCAAAGTTCTTCTACACTCATGAACTTCAAAAAGATGCTGAAATTGATGTGCAACAAATAAGGTCGAATGATAATCTAACAGATTTATTTACTAAAGCCCTGCCTTTTGCAACATTCAAGAAACTTGTACGGCAAGTTGGCATGCGCCAGCTTAAAGATCTTAAAATTGAAAAGTTGAAGACAATATAGTCATGTCACTACCAAGGGGAGTATGAATAAAGATGTTAGATACTATACTCTTTTTACGTTCATCCAGGTTTTGTTCCACTGGGTTTTACTGGCAAGGTTTTTAATGAGGTAGTACTAACAATCTAGTGAGGTTCATTCAAGGGGGAGTGTTATAAATGATTCACTGATAACTGTGAATGACCACACATTTACCGGTGAATAATTATTACAGTATTAATGACTGTAACACTATATATATGGGTTTATGGAAGAATGAAAATACAGTTTTCTTCTTAAATTATCTCTATTATCTATTTTCTCTCTTCTTTATCTTTCAACACTTATTTCATTTTATAAAATTTAATATATATATATATATATATATATATATATATATATATATATATATATATATATATATATATATATATATATATATATATATATATATATATATATATGTTATAAATAATTCACTGATAACTGTGAATGACCACACATTTATCGGTGAATAATTATTACGGTATTAATGATTGTAACACTATATATATGGGTTTCTAGAAGAATGAAAATACAGTTTTCTTCTTAAATTATCTCTATTATCTCTTTTCTCTTTTCTTTATCTTTCAACACGTTATTAGCACGAGAGCTTGAACAATCACAAAGTTAGAAAGCTAAAGCTCAAATCCAGGGAACTCAAACCTCAAACGATATTACAAAATCATAAAACAAGAAAGGTACATTTCAATTTCATAGTCTGAATTTTTTTTTTTTTTTTGAAATTTTTTTCAGACTTCCAATTTCAGAGTTAAAAGCCTGAAGCTTTAACTCTATTATAAAAACCAGCTTGTAGCCTACGTTTGAAATATTCAAGCCTGATGCTTGAAGATGAAGAAGAATTATTTATGCTTGAAGATGAAGAAGAATTATTTTCTTTTCTAAAATCAGGCTTGAAGCCTGTGTTTGGAATGTTCAAGCCTGAAGCTTGAAGAAGAAAAAAAAAAAAATTAATTTTCTTTCAAACCGATTTGAACCCCTGATGTTCGATTTTAATTTTACACAAATTAACACTTACAATTACCACTTAAACTCGATTATATTATTATTAAATACACCACAAATTATAATCTCCTTATATATATATATATATATATATATATATATATATATATATATATATATATATATATATATATATATATATATATATATATATATATATATATATATATATATATTACTTTATTAATATAATTGTTAATTATTTCGAGCCAGAAAATTGTCAATATCACGAAACTTGAATTTCTTTGCCCTTGATATTTCGGGCAATAATTATTTATCTTGGATCTTGAATGCTGAAATCCACTTGGATGCTATGAATCTTGGAAACACAATCAAAGGAGGAAATACTGCATCCCTGCAGGATCGCTTTAAGGCCTTAATATTCCTTCGCCATCATATTGATGAAGGCAGAAAGTGAATATATCTGGTCAGGATCCAGTGATCCTCTGGACGAGTTTGAAAGGACGATATGATCATCAAAAGACCATAATTCTTCCGAAGGCCCGTTATGATTGGCTTCATTTACGACTACAAGATTTCAAGTCAGTTAGTGACTACATCTTAGCCTTGTTCAAAATTAGTTCTCAGCTGAAATTATGTGGAAAAAAGATTATAGATGAGGACATGCTTGAGAAAACATACACCACTTTTCACACCTCTAATGTGCTCCTGTAGCAGCAATATAGAGAGCGTCGTTTTACCAAATATTCTGAGTTAATTGCATGTCTCCTTGTAGTTGAAGCGAATAAATATTTGATTCTTGAAAAACCACCAATCTAAACTTATTGGATCTATACCATTGCCAGAAGCCAATGCTACAATTCAAGTTAATAGGCGTGGGCATGGGGCGTGGGCATGGAAGTATGGTTCAAAGTGAGAGGCCGTGAGTCGTGAATTAAGCTATAAATTCTTGGAATCGAGGTAATTATAATCAATCTCAAAACAAGAACAATACCTCCAACAACCAGAAGTTAGATCGATTCGGAAAAATTATGCGGAAAGGCAGGACCACATAAAGGGTTGTGGTGAATGTTACATATGTGGAAAGAAAGGTCACTAGTCTCGTACCTGTCGTACATCCAAGCCTTTGGTTGACCTTTATCAAGCCTCCATGAAAGGAAAAGACAAGCAAATTGAAACAAATTTTATTGACGAAAAAGACACTATGGATCCTGATGATCCTTTCTTTGATGATGATGGTGCAGTTTTTGATGTTTCTGATTTTTTTGAAGATCCAAGTGGAAAAATTGACCATTTGATTGGGGATGGCAATGTATTACTATGATTGAGACATGTTATCACATTTACTTTTTTTTTTATGTTATTTTCTTTTCCATACTTTTTCCATCTGGTTATCTGCCAATCTTGCACTTTGATTTTCTATTTTAAAATTTAGTTTTTATTTTGAAAATATATGGATCCCTCCTGAGGTGATCAATTATATGCCATTTGTTGGTGATGTATGTCTTTGGCCAGTACCTGACGATCTTGCATGACCAGAAATATTTTCAAACTTCACATTAGCTCAATGCAATGTTCATCTTTTTGTCTTCAGTCCTGTTAACATGATTAAAGTCTGCAAAGCCACCATTATTCTACCGAAGGCACTAAATTGCAAATTAGAGATGCCCTTTATTCTGTCAATTTAGTAGAAATTTTCAGTTTCAAAGAATATTCATTGAAATGGATATCATATTGAAACTATGAATCATGATGCAAATGAGTATTTACTCATTACTTCTATTATTTATGGGCAAAAATGTATATTGGAAAAATTGCCTTCTTTATCTTGTGGGTTATATCAAACAACTATTAGATCTATTGAATCTTATGCTATCATGCGCCAGAAGTTCAATGACTCCAATGCCTTTTTACTTTGGCATGAACGACTTGGGCATCCCGGAATTTCCATGATGCGCTGTATAGTTCAAAATTCTAATGGGCATCCATTAACAAGCAGAAAATTTTTAGTAACTGATGGTTATACTTGTGCTGCTTGTTCCCAAAGCAAATTAATTATTAGACCATCTTTTACAAAGGGTACATTTGAATCCCCCGCTTTTCTAGAACGTATTCTAGGGGATATTTGTGGGCCTATTCACCTACCTAGTGGACCTTTTCGTTATTTTATGGTTTTAATTGATGCGTCCACTCAATGGTCTTATGTATGACTTCTTTCTAGTAGAAATGTTGCCTTTGTTAGATTATTGGCTCAAATAATTTGACTATGAGCACAATTCCCTGATCACCCTATCAAGACAATTCGTCTTGATAATGCTGGTGAATTCTCATCTCAAACATTCCTTGATTATTGTATGTCTATTGGTATAGATGTTCAACATCCTGTTGCTCATGTTCATTCTCAAAATGGGTTGACTAAATCTTTTATCAAACGTCTGCAATTGATTGCTAGACCATTACTTTTGAAAACCAAATTGCCTTTATTCTCATGGGGACATGCTGTGCCATGCCGCAATTTAATTATTAGCCCTCCTAACCAATCTCGATTTAATACCATTACCACGGCTTATAAAGGTTATCAACCTAATATTTAACATTTGTGAGTTTTTGGTTGCGTTGTTTATGTTCCAATTGCCCCCACACATCGACCTAAGTTGGGTCCTCATGTGAGTATTGAGTATTTATATTTGAGCTTGTTTGCATCTATTATAAGTATATCAGGCCTTTTACAAGGGGAAGTTTCTTGCTCGGTTGTGGGTGTCACTTTGATGAAAATATTTTCCAGCCATTAGGGGGAGATAAGCCAATTCAAGAATGGTGAAATTATATGGAATGAGTCATCTTTATCTCACCTTTATCCCACTATACAACTGTCTGAACTAGAGAGTTTAGAAAATAATTCATTCTGAGTCTTGCCCGAATCAATTGCTTTGATGCTTTATCGTTCAACAAAGTTACAAAATCCATATCAAATTTATTAATATCCCAACGAGTTGAAATCCCAATAGGAAAATTACAAAGTAGCATGACAAATGAACCTAAGCCAAGATTACAACGTGGAAGACCTATTGGCTCCAAAGACACAATTCCTAGAAAAAGGAAAAGTGGTATATATATGACTCCTAAAGAGCATATAACTGTTAAGCCTCAGGTCGATGAACAAGTAGCCCCTGTAGAGGCACCAGTCAGATTTATCTCTTAATGATGTACCGGTACATAACAATGAAGAGATCTCTATCAATTATATACATGAGGGAAGAATATGGGATCGAAATACTACCCATATAAATAATTATTTTTCTTTCCAAGTGGCTATGGACATCATAAGAAATGATGAAGATCAAGAGCATGAAATGTGAATGAATGTTGACATCGAAGCGATTGGTTAAAATGGAAGAAGCAATCAAGCGAATTAAGATCATTGGCTAAACGAGAGGTATTTGGACTAATAGTTCAAACACCTACAAATATACAACCTATTGGATATCGATGGGTCTTTGTACGAAAGCGAAATGAGAATAATGAAATAGTGCGATATAAAGCATGCCTTGTGGCCTAAGGTTTCTCACAAAGACCTGAAATTGACTATGAGGAGACATATTCTCCCGTAATGGATGCAATCATATTCGGATATTTTATAAGTTTAGCAATCTCAGAAGAGCTGGATATGCGTTTGATGGATGTAGTCATAACATATTTATATGGATCTCTAGATGCTAATGTATATATGAAATCTAAAAAAGATTCATTGCTTGAAACCGGCAGATTTAAAACTCCACCAGACATGTATTCAATCAAGTTGCAAGATCTTTATATGGTTAAAGCAGTGCAGATTGATGTGGTATGTCGTTTAAGCAGTATTTATTCAAGAAGGATATGTGAATAATTCAATTTGTCCATGTGTTTTCATCAAGAAAACAGAAAATGGATTTGCAATAATAGCAGTATATGTAGATGATTTAAATTCGTTGGACTCTCTGAGTTCATCAAAGAAAGCGACTAACTTATTTAAGAAGGAATTTTGAAATGAAAGATCTTGGGAAAACAAGATATTGTCTTGGCACAAGATCAGTATTGTTTTGAATGATGTGTTGAGTTATCGTCATCATATACAAAAGTCTGAAGCGCTTTTATATGGATAAATCCACCCCCTTAGTTCCCCCATGGTTGTTAAGTCACTTAAAATGGCACTCAAGTCCATTAGGCCTGGGAAGAAAATGAAGAGTTACTTGGTCACGAAATACCATATCTTAGTGCAATTGGTGCACTAATTTATCTTACAAATTATACTCGTGAGGCAATTCTTTCTCGATTAATTTATTAGCAAGATCTGACTCGGCTCAACTAAGAGCACTAGAATGGAATCAAACATATATTGAGATATCTCAGGTAGGACCCAGTGACATGGGATTATTTTATTCCAAACGATGGAACCACAATTACTTGTTTGTGCGGTCACGGGATATCTTTCGGACCCTCACAAAGCTCGATCACAAACAGGATATATATTTACTTATGGAAATACTGCAATATCATGGAGATCAGTTAAACAAACGATGGTGGCCACTTCCTCTAATCATTCAGAAATACTTGAGATGCTTGAAGCTAGTAGAGAATGTGTTTGGTTAAGATCAATGATACAACACATCAGAGAATCATGTGAATTATCTTCTATTAAGAATAATCCAACAGTATTATATGAAGACAATGCTGCATGTATTGCGCAAATCAAAGGAGGATATATTAAAGGTGATCGAACTAAACACATTTCGCCAAAGTTCTTCTACACTCGCGAACTTAGATGCTGAAATTGATGTGCAACAAATAAGGTCCAATGATAATCTAGCAGATTTATTTACTAAAGCCCTGCCTTATGCAACATTCATGAAACTTGTATGGTAAGTTGGCATGCGCTAGCTTAAAGATCTTAAAATTGAAAAGTTGAAGACAATATAGTCGTATATCCCTTTGCAGGGATTATGAATAAAGATGTTGAAATCTTGTACTCTTTTTTTCCCTTTGTTGAGTTTTTGTATTGGAGTTTGCGACAAGGTTTTTAATGAAACGTACTAGCAATCCTAGTGATGTTATTCAAGGAGTGTTATAAATGATTCAACGTCTTGTGAATGATCACACATTCTGGGTGAATAATTATTAAGGTATTATTAGTTTGTAACACTATATGGGTGTACGGAAGGAATGAAAATACAGTTTTCTTCTTAAATTATCTCTATTATCTCTTTTCTCTCTTCTTTATCTTTCAACAATATATATATATATATATATATATATATATATATATATATATATATATATATATATATATATATACTCTATATATATATATATATATATATATAGCTATATTTATATTTATTTATTTTAATAATGTAAAATCTATATTTATTACATCACCGGTTTGATCGTCGTTCGACCACCGACACTGAACCATGAACCAATAACTTTTTTGGTTTAATGACCGGTCCAATTTTTAAAACATAGGATATAACATGAAATTAAATTACACTTTGGGAAAAACTTTCCCAAAAATATGCTTTCAAATAGTTTATCATATTGCCTTATGACAAACCCTTTATACATTAATGATGTAGGGCCTACATCCTATTCTCCCTTTCTCCCTTTAACATAAATATATTTTTATATTAAAGATTTTTTTTTTTTACCATCAAACACATCGATGAGATGGTTAACTCTCTCATATTTTAATCAATAGTCTTGAATTCAAGTCTGAGAATGCAATTGTGTTTTGTGGTAAAACTTTAATGCCCTTGTTGTATATCTCGGCTTGTATAGGGATTAGTCTAGGTGTAGTATGACTTAAATATGCTTTCCGTGTGTCCACAAGCCTACTCAAAATACCTCACGGTCCGAGCAAAATTAAAATTAAATTTAAAAAAACTCTTATCCATTGATTTTTATCAAAATTTGTATTAACTTAATACTTTCAAATAGATTAGTTTTTAATATAAAAATATATTCCTATATAAATAAATAAGTAAATTCTATTTTTTATTCAAAGAAGTAAATTATAAATTTTTACAGATATTGCATACATAATTCATCTTCTTTTATAATCATAATATTTTTATATTTAAAATTTTCATATTTTATTTTGATTTTTATATTCTTACAATTTTTATAAAATATTAAACATACATTTTTTAAAATAAAAAACACTATTCAAACTAGTTTGAATAGTTAAAAATACATAAATTTGAAATACTTAATTTATAATTTATTTTCTATTATATTTATAATTTTTATATATTTTTTAAATTTTTTATAAAGTATTAAACATAAATTTTTTAAAAATAAAAAGAAAAATAAAAACATTATTCATACTAGTTAATAAACATTGCTATATCTGTATGTAACATTAATAAAAAAATTTAAAATTTATGTTTAATATTCTATAAAAATTTGAAATATATAAAAATCTATTCAAAAATATGAAAATTATAAATATTAAAATAATATGAATATAAAAGAAAATAAATTATGTATGAAATATCAATAAAATCTTATAATCTACTTATTTATTATATTATTAGTTATTATATATGAATATATTTTATATTAAAAACTAATCTATTTTATACAAATTTTTCTTTAAAAAAAAGTTAATATAAATCAATGGATAAAAGTTTTTTCAAATCTAATTTTAATATTATGCATAATTAATATATTAAAAAATTAATCTTTAATATAAAAATATATTTATGTTAAAGGGAGAGAGAGAGGAGAGAGGGAAAGAGTAGAGAGAGAGAGAGAAGAGAGTGGGATGTGTGCTCTACATCATTAATTTCATGCTACAACTGAATTTCATGTTGTATCATTGGGGAACATCTATACGAAGGGTTGGTGAAAAGACTTCCCTAGACTGTGCAGTCAAAACCATAGTGGTTGAGAAACATTAAATATTTACAAAATAGATTAAGCTTGATGGAATATGTGAATTGTGAAGAGAACATGTAGAACAAGACTTTTGTCCTAGAATAGTGCTTTTAAAAAAAAATATCAATCTATTAAAGGTTTGAAAAAATACTTAAATTAATTTTTAAAATCGTAATTGATGACTATGATTTTAACTTCAAGCTTAAAATCATAGTTTTCAACTATGGTTATAATGAGAACGTATTAATTTAGATATTATTTTGAAATATATGTTAATTTAAGAATTTAAAAAAAAAACATATTATTTTGAGATAGCTCTAAAAACATCATAGAAACATACTAAAGAGAGAAATGTACATTATTCAAATCACTTACAATTGGCATGATGACCTCACAATTTATAAACGAAGTGGATAGATGGTCGTGTGCTTAGGAATGCTCTAGATTACAACTAGTTAGCTTATGCCTAAGTAAGCTACAAAGCTACGTGAAGGATCCTGATCTCTATAGTCTTCATCCCCCTTAAGATGGAGCTGGGTGAGGAGACTCAACCATGCCCAGCTTGGAGAGGATGCAATGAAATACGGGATCAGAAAGGGACTTCGTGAAGATGTTGGTCGGTTGAGAAGAAGAAGAGATATGTTGGGGAAGAAGAAGCCCGGATTTAAACTTTTCTCGTACAAGGTGGTAATTAATTTCCAGGTGTTTGTTAGCTCATAAGACACTAGATTATGAGTGATATGAAAAGTAGCCTATGAAATGGGATCAGGTACAACGTACGTGGCATTCGTGTAAGTAACCCGAACACTCATATGGGTGACCCAAATCTGATCACGTGACAGTCAAGCAAGTGACTCGAGCTTAACAGGCAAGAAGGTCATGACCCCGACTTAGCCACCTCAGGCATCAAGGTGGATGAGATCGGATACACAAGCAAATAGACCACCTCGGGTATGGGAGATAAAGCAAACAGAGCATGCATAGCAGTCCATCTCGTTAAGCGTTATGACGTAGGTAACGTATAACAGTTAATGTAGAAATTAAGAAGTAACATAAGAACATTAAGGGCTACTCATAAATGCCTATCTCATAATCGTCCACCATGTAACCTCCCATGATTGGTATATAATGTATGGGGATGTACCTTAGGGCTACTCATAAATGCCTATCTCATAAACGTCCACCATGTAACCTCCCCCAATTGGTATATAATGTATGGGGATGTACCCAATCAGGGATCCAATTCTGGTTTTTTTACTATTAAACAAACTCATTTAGGAAGGACACAAAACCTTTCCATTGACGCCCTTTGTAGGAACAAAAATCCCACACTTCTCTAAGTTATTGAAAAGACGATCGGAAGCTCACTTTCAACATGTCCAATGGGAGAAATTCCCCTTTTCAACTCTGAGTCTACACTAGAGCAACTGTTGATGTCACTCGAACAGTTGCTAAAGGATCATCAAGAATCCCACCAGCGGAAGTTGGCCTTGTTCTTAGCTACTAACGCAGCCTTGTGCGAGGAGAATGCAACCTTGCAGAATGCGGCAATCCCTACTCCTTGCCCTGACATCCCAACTACTCTTCGCAAACCTATGCAATCTCAGTCCACGAATAACTTTTCTCTTCCCCTATGATGGGATCACCTTCATGCCAATAATCCACGATCAGTTTGATCTCCTTCTCCCCCTCGGAGAAGTCTGGATCTTGCATTGCGAGTGTTGGACGACATTTCATCATCCCCGTTTGTCCCAACCATCTTGAACCACGATGCTCCGCCGCACTTCGCCTTGCCAAAGTTTTAGATGTACAATGGTCTCCAGGACCCTTTTGACCACCTTATGTATTTCCGCCAAATAATGATGCTGCAAATAGGTAACGACGCTTTGCTGTGTAAAGTCTTCTTGTTAAGTTTGGTGGGACCCTGTAACGCCCCTTCCCCCATCCGCGTAAAGTGAGGGGACGCCACACAAGACAGAGACTTTTTAGCCTGATTTTCTGACATTAGTGAGCTCATTTCAATCATAAATTCATAATGACATAAAACTTGTAAAACTATCACCGTAGTGGTATTTAAAAGTTCTTGTACATAAATTCCTGAGTCCCATTTACTTGTACTTACAAAATTCCACTATTACAAAATTTTACATTTACATTTCAAGAACAAGATAAAAAAACCTACATATGGTGGACTCCTCATGCTGTGTTGGCCTTGTCGAATGTGAGATGTCTCTAGCAACCTCTTCAGTACCTACATGGATAAAGCACTCGTGCTAAACTTATAGCTTAATGGGAAAACAGATAACATATATGACCACATGCAATGAACTTGTTATATGATTGTTGATGGGTGTCTGACATAAATTCTGATATACATATAAAATAATTCGCATATTAGAATATTCATCTCTCTCGAAGGAGTACAAAATTGAAATCTTGTAACAGAAGGTACCCGTCCTTTTCATGTTCTTGTTGTTCATTACTCATCACACATATATATATATATATATATATATATATATATATATATATATATATATATATTTATTTTTATAACTGAAGCCTTATGCCCAATGGAAATGGATAATGGGAAACAGAACAATAAGTACCCGTAGGTACATCACTGTACAAGACAGTGATAACAGAGCAGAGGATGACCCAAATGGGGCCTAAGTAATAACCCAAACATGGCACAAGTAATGACCCAAACGGGGCCTACAAAACGATAAGCTGCAGCATCAAAGATCCCTATAGGCACGTCTATCTATTCACTACCCGGACATAAGCAGGCTTATGTTTCCAGATTAGTCATACCAGTATCCTTAACATAGTTTCTTTCACATATTATCATGTTAGTTTTAATGGACTTGTAACGCCCCAAAAATACCCTAGAATTTTTATAATAATTTTTTTTATATATTTCGGGTATAAATTGAGCCAACTTGGGTATTTTTTGGGAATTGTTAAATGAATATTAATTAAATGATTATATGGCTAAAAGCCAAATGCAAATATTATATGATAAATGAGAATTGATTTAACCCGGAAATTAACCCAAGTGAAAAAGGGCAAATTTGGAATTTGTGAAAAAGAGGACTGAAGGGTCAAAAGTTATAAAGAATAAATGTCTAAGTGTGATTAATGAGAGTCAAAAATAGAGGAAGTATATGGGCTATAAAGCATTTTAGAGAAACGGGTCAAGAACGATTTTGTGGCCAAACAAGGCCTTATGAAAAATAAGTGACTTAAGACCAAAAAGGAGAAAAATGAGAAATGAGGATAAGTGTGTAGGCCAAACATGACCTTACACTTAAGTGGGATTTAAAGACCAAAAGTGGTCTAACGGTGCTCATTTGAGCAAATCCCGTTTTTGGAGAAGGAGAGAGGAGAAAAGGGGGAAAATAGCTAGGGTAAGAGAAGGATTAAGTATTGGTTTGGTCTCTTCCCATTTTCTTGCTCCTTTGTGATCAAGCAACTTAAAAGTGGAGATTTGAAGAGGCTAAGGTAAGAAAACAAAACCCTAACTTCATCTTTTGTGATTTTGATTTTGGGGAAAAGCCCTGACTTAAGAAAAAGGGGTTTTTATTGATTCCAAACCACTTTTGGAGTTGTTTTGAGTGGATTCCATGGTGAGTTTTGATGTAGGAAGGATTTTAGGAGGTATATTGAAGAAAAATGGGCGAGAAATGGAAAAATATGCCATTTTCTAAAGAAACTGAAAGTGGTAAATTCTGCATCAAATGTTGGTACCGGTACCCACAGGTGGGGTAGAGAGGGTACCGTACCATCAAAGTGGTACCCTGCACGCATAACGTAAGAGCATTGGTACCGTACGTCCGTGGTACCGTCCCAGATCGGTACCGATGCTTCTAGCAACACTGTTTTTGTATCCCTTGCACTTTTAAGTCTCGTATTCGTACATCAATTGTTTAGGGACCCTAATAAATGACTAATGGGGGTTTAAATAAGAATGAAACTAAGTGAAAAACGTACCGTACCTCGCTACCTCGGTGAAGCAATATTCGTTTAGTATGATTATTTGTTTAACCATCAAGAGTGGAGAATTTGTATTTAACTAGGTACGGGTGAGGACGACAACCTAGCCTAGGATTGGTATCAAAAGAGACAAGGGATCGATAATTTGGCTTGTTCATTGAACCTTTATCCTTACTACAAGTGTATTGATAGTTTACTATGTAAATGTGAAATGATTGTATGAAATATGCATATGTAAATTGAAAGGTAAATATGAAATCGCATAATGTTATGAAATAGAGAAATTGGGATGAATTGTCTAATATTTGCTTGTGTGCATTTATTTGAATTGCAAATGATATTGTTATATTGTGACATAACGAATCGAAGTAAATTATTAATGAACCACTTAGCGGGATGCACCAATCGGCATCCGTCATGATGGAAGAATTAAATTGCTAAATGTCCCACTTGGCGGGATGCACCAATCGGCATCCATCATGATGGGAACCGAAACTGCTAAATGGGTAAGCACATTACCGAATGATACATAAGACGAGATTCACCAAGCAGAATTCATCGTGAAAATAAATTGAATAGTCAAGGTGACATAACAAACCTTGATGAGTGAAAATGAGATTGCAAACCAAATACATCTTTATGAGTATATGCTAAAATCTCATGAATTGAATTGTGAAGGAATTTTTGCATTAAAAATGCATGTTTGTAAAATGAAAGTATGTACAAATGTATAAGCATATGTATTGTTCATACATTGACTATTGAAATAGAGTAACAAGCATGATTGGATAAAGGCATGTTGTGTTAGATAGAGAACTGTATAGAACCACTAAGCATGAAAATGCTTAGCGTGTAGTTTTTAACTATGCGCAGGTATCGAGTGAACTGGAAAGAAGGCCAAGAACAAGAAGCGCAGAGTCATAGAGAAAGCGTGAGGCGTATAAGTATATACCCCAACATGAGCATACATCGCATTTTGAACATTGACGTTGTAAAACCCCAAATTATACCATGATAGTTTTATAACATGTTTTGGGTATAATAAAAGTACATGTATATTTTTTTGAAAAAAATAATGCCAAAAATAAAATAAGCAAAAACTGGAATTAATACAAAAGTCAAGGGTAAATTGGTAAATGGACAATTAAGGACCCAAATGACATAAGAATAACACTTTTGCAATTAAGGAAAGTGGAGGGGTGAAAGTACAAATCATGGAAACTTTAATTAGTTAAAGGATAATAATAATAAATTGCCATAATGGTTCAGGGAAACATAGAAAATTCTCTAGATCTTGGATGATGAAACGGACCTCGCCGTTAAATTCATCTCGGGAAATCTAGTGACCCAGAAAAGTTTCGTCGAATTGTGAGACAGTCTGAATATTTTACGATTTTCTGAGTGATAAGTCGCCAGTGACTTTAGGGACGAGATTTTTACTAAAATCTCGGAAGTCAGGAAATGACTTGAGCTAAGTTCATTTAAAATAAAGTGAACTGAAAAGAAATAAAAATTTCGAGGTAGAAACGGACCCCGAATGAGGCAATATGAGCTATCTATCGAAATAATAATAAAATAAAATAAGAATAAAAATCAAGTTATCAGAAGGACGGACAGAAGGAGACGTGAGAAAGAGAGCATGAGGAGAGAGATTTTAGAGAGAGAAACTTCTCTCTAAGATATACGGAAATCGGACCGTAGATTTTGTCGAGTAGAAAACAAAGTTAATTACACGCGGAAATATAGTAGGCATGAAATCTTAGTGTTTCGTTAAACTCCAAGAAGTATGGAATTTTCCTATTTGGGTTATTTCTATCCTAAAGGTCATTTAATGACTTGGGATTTGCTTAGAGGCCGTGAAAGGCCGTAAAATCTAGTCCCAAAATTTTTGGACTGAGTTTAGGAATTTTTAGGAATTTTCGGATAATTCGGGTTGAATTTCAGGACTTTTTTCAGACAGTTCGGGTTGAAATTTCGAGATTGTTTTCAAATAGTCCGAACAGGATTTTCAGAACTATTTTCGGGTGTTCTTGGACTCTATAGAAATCCCTTTGAGTCTAGAATTTATCCATATATATAGCTTGATGAAATTGGAATGATAGTAAATAGCTCATAAGCATACATGGTAACCATAGTTATTCATGCACATAATGAGATATGAAAAAATGCAAAGATACAAATAAATGATTGTAAATATCACATATGATTACCGGATGACAATAATTATTCGGGAATATGAGATATGTACTGAACATAAAATACACATGGATTGTTTGCTTAGAACTTGGTAGAGGGATAGATAGCGTCTGTGGAAAACAAGTCTGACATGCGATTAATTGGCCCGTTTGGGTCATTGCGGCGCCTTGAGGCCCTTATAGATGGTCATTGTCTTGTACAATGATACTTGGCGCCTTCGGGCCTTATAGATGGTCATTGTCGCACAATGATCGCAGCGCAACCAGACATATAGACCAATGTTTCGTACAGTGAGTACAGCGCCTTCGAGCCCTTATAGTTTATTTTATCCACTTCTAAGGTTTATGTAGGCATGAAACATAAAACAAATGACTTGAATATGACATATGAAATGATATGATATGATATGATAAGAGAAGCATAACACCGCTATGCAATGGCAAGCATACTGTGACAAGAATAAGAAGAAAAGTGTAAAATGATATGAAATGTATATGAACATTGATAAGAAATGAAACATGATATGATAAGTAAATTTGAGATATGTATAAGCATGTTTAAATGATATGATATGTTGGATGTATATGCATGTATAGAGTGTATGATATGTGTTAGTGGTCGTCCACGAGTTTATTCCCACTAAGCGTAAAGCTCAGCACGAGTTTTCATCCATGTAGGTATGGAAGTAGAGGCAAGAGGACTGGACAATCCGCATTAGTTTCCAAGGTCAACACATCATTAGGGCTCACTTGAAGACTTTTTGGTCTATTTTGTATTTGTAATATCCTTTTTGTTGTTTATAAACAAATGAAGCAATGTAAATATTGTAAATGTTGAACACTTCCATATATGGAGCTTGTATATATTTTGTAATCTGCTGCTACAGAATATAATACAAGTTAAATGTTTAACATTATATGAATGAACAAGCTTAAAGGTTATAAGTTTATTAAAAAAAAAAATGACACCCTCGCTTGACACCATGTACCGAGTTAGGGGTGTCACAGGTTAGTTGGTATCAGAGCCTAGATTTAGGCGTTTTAGGACAGGTTTTAAACCTTCTAGATCGATTATAAGATAAACATGATATGTTATGTAATGTGTTGACCTCTGATGTGGATGTCCTTGTGTTTTGTATAGATGGATCGTCTTGAAGAAGCTGCCGAGAGTGTTAACCTAAGAGAGCAAGAGTTATCAGCTTCTAAGCCTTCAGAAAGTAATTTACCTAATGAGCCCACAGAAGCCTTGCTGAGAATATCGCAGGACATGGCTCGGGTATTGGATAGGTCGCACTCTAAGCTCCAGTAGACACGATGGAAGACACGCAGACAAAGGAATTCCATGGGTCAAGCATGGAAGAGTCAGAGAAAGCCGAATTCTAGTTAGAAAAGCTAGAAAGGGTATTGGAAGAGGTTAGATGCCCTCCCGATCAGAGAGCATGATGTGTAGTCTCACCTATTGCAGGGTGAGGCACATGATTGGTGGAAACTAGTACTCAAAAGTCCAGGGATTCCAAATCTCATGACATGGGAATTCTTTGTCCAAGAGTTCAGGGCAAAGTATGTTCTGAGACATGTATAGAGTCCAAGTGAAACTTGAGTTCTGAATATGAATCAAAGGAACTTATACGCGGCAGTATGAGAAAGAGTTCATTTATCTCAGCCAAATATGCCTTTAGGCAGTCCTCGCTAGAGAGGCATTTTGGTGTAGTATTGAAGATGGACTACATGATTCCATCAAGAGGTACTTAGCACTTGTGAATTCTCTCCAACAGGTGAAATTTTATCGGTTAGTTTTGGCTTCTGATGAAAGTGGAAATGAAGCGAGTGCAAGAAAAGTCTCTCAAGAAGAAGTTCTCAAAGGCCTCCTCTCTTATAGTAAAGAGCTAGAGATGTTCAAGCGAGTCGGTGCGAGTGCAGCTACAAGAGGTAGAAGACAGGGAGGTACAATAGTATCTAGTGTGGGTAGAGGTGCTTGATGGGACGGGAGAAATTTCGAGTACTTTCATTGCGAAGGCGGCGTCGGTGTTTGCATGTTATTGACGGGAGGGTGTTTCGGTCATGGAAGCCTTGAGCATTTGATGCTACAATGTCTGAGAGTTAGGGGGATGTACAGAAGTCAACAAGGAGGTAGGCGGAGAAAATCTGCGGCACCACTTCGACTCGCGTCGAGGTAGGGGTCGTAGTGGCCCATCTCGGCTATAGAGGGCTGACGAGGAGGCACGAGTTTCGGAGACGGTGGATCATCCATGCACTGCGACACCCCGGCCACGAGCATATGCTATGAAGGCTCGTGAGGATCAGGATGCTCCTGAGGTTATAGCTGGTATATTTTCTTTCTATGATATTGAGATGCATGCATTGATTGATCCTGGATCTACTCATTCGTATGTGTGCATGGAACATGTATTTGACAAACTACCAACGATGGAGCAATTAGCATATGACATGCATGTGACTAGTACATTGGGGCACAACGTTATTGTGAATAGCGTATACAGAAATTACCCCATTGTTATACAAGCAAGAGAGTTTCGCTGTGATTTGATGACATACATTCAAGAGTTTGACTTGATTCACGGGAATGGATTGGTTGACTAAACACGAGCCATCGTTGATTATTGAATGAAAAGACGGTAGTGTTGAGATGCTCTAATAAGTGAGGTGATATCTGGGCATTAGATCTACAGCAATGTCAATGTGATCGACCATGCGACGGGATTTGTAAGAAAAGGATATGAGGCATTCTTAGCCTTGATACTTGACTCCAAGAGAGGTCAAGTTGAAGTGGAAAAGATTCCAGTAGTAAGGGAATTTCTAGATGTATTCCCTAAAAAGTTACTAGGTATTCCCCTTGAGAGGGAGGTGGACTTATCCATAAAAATTGTGCCAAGAACAACCCCTATGTCTATGGCACCTTACGGGGATGGCTCCGACGAGTTGGAAGAGTTAAGGTTCGACTACAAGAGCTTTTAGATAAAGGGTTTGTACGACCCAGTGTTTCGCATTGGGGTGCACCTATTTTATTTGTGAAAAGAAAGATGACACTCTATGGATGTGCATTGATTATCGACAAATCAACAAGGTGACAGTGAAAAACAAGTACCCATTGCCGAGAATCGAAGATCTTTTTGATAAGTTAAAGGGAGCGGGTGTCTTTTCGAAGATGAACATGATCGGATCATATAGTTGAGTAAAGGAAGTAGATGTGCCGAAGACCGCATTTAGAACTCAATATGGCCATTATGAGCTTTTGGTAATGCTATTTGGGTTGACTAATGCACCAACAACATTTATGGATTTAATGAATAGGGTAATCCGACCCTATGTGGATCAATTTGTTGTAGTTTTTATTGATTACATCCTAGTGTATTCTAAGGATGCACAAGAACATGAAAGCATGCGAGAATGATGCCCAGAGCGTTAAGAAATGAGGTTATATGTTAAACTTAGCAAATGTGACTTTTGGCTAAAGGAAGTTTCATTCCTAAGCCATATTATGTCTGCCGAGGGTATAAGAGGTGACCCTACAAAGATTGAGGCCGTTGTGAATTGGAAATCGCCCCGAAATGTTACCGAAGCGAGAAGTTTCTTAGGCCTAGCAGGATAGTATAGAAGATTTGTGAAGGGCTTCTCTGTCATAGCTTCGCCACTCATTAAATTACCCAGGAAAGGAGTAAAGTTTGAGTGGACAAATAAATGTCAAGATAGTTTTGAGCAGTTGAAGGAAATGTTGGTTGAAGCACCAGTATTGGCGATCACGGAGTAAAATGTCATAATATGGTGAGTAAGCCGGAATTGAATGCAGGTTGTGTGTTAATGCAATATGGTAAAGTTGTGGCATATGCATCTGAACAGTTGAAGCCACATGAACAGAATTATCCTACACATGATTTGGAATTGGCTGCGGTAGTATTTGCTTTAAAGATATGGCGACATTACTTATATGGTGAAAAATGCAGAATTTATACATATCATAAAAGTCTCAAATATTTGCTAACGCAGAAGGAGCTTAATTTGAGACAACGGAGGTGGTCGGAGTTATTCAAAGATTATGACTGCAAAATAGACTATCACCCCGGAAAAGCTAATGTGGTAGGAGATGCCTTAAGTAGAAAGGCAATGGCAACTTTGTTAATACAGCTCAATGAATGGAGAATAGTATATGATGGAGCTATATTAGCTTAATTAAAAGCGCAACTTGTTGTAAAGCAAATGATTATAGATGCTCAGAAAAAGGATTAAGAGATGCAGAAAAAGTTACAGATGGTTAGAGATGGTGACGAGACCGAGTTTTCAGTGAAAGAAGAATTTAGGAAGTAATGCTCTGTATTTCTAGAAACGGATTATGTGTGCGGATGATAAAGCTAAAAGAAAAGTTACTATTTAAAGCTCATGTCTACTGTGATTATATACCATGCATCACGGAGGTAATAAATATGTGAGTTTAAAACAACGTATTGGTGGAAAGAAATGAAAAGAGATGTGATAGAGTATGTGTCTAAATGTTTGACGTGTCAGCAAGTCAAAGCTGAACACCAAGTTCCAACAGGCTTGTTGAATCCCCTTCCAATTCCTCAATGGAAGTGGGATAACATTTCCATGGATTTTGTGTGGGTTCCCAACGCAACAAAAACATGACTCTGTCTGAGTGATTGTTGATAGGCTTACATTCGACCCATTTTATACCGATCGGAGTTGACTATTCTATGGGATCGACTAGTTTGATTATATGTGGATGAAGTGTGTAGTTTTCATGATGTGTTCCATGTGTCTATGCTTAAATACAGTTTGATGATTGCTTCATCTCTTACAGTGCAAGAGATACAGAAAATCACCAGGGGAGGATTTGTCATATCTTTGAAGACTAAAAACCAATTTCAGCTCGAGAGGAATTGACGATTAGAACAAACAAGTACCATTGGTGAAGTGCTTTGGCAACACCATTGCGAAATAAACTGTAGGGAACCGAAGCAAGTAATAGGAAGTAAATATCCGCAACTCTTTGAATCAGTATGAATTTGAGGAATGAAATTCTTTTTAAGGGAGAGTTGTAACACCAAAATTATACAGCCAGTTTATAACATGTTTTGGGTATAATAAAAGTAAATGTATATTTTTCCGAAATAAAATAAGCAAAAATCGGAATTAATACAAAAGTCAAGGGTAAATTGGTAAATTGCCAATTAAGGACCCAAATGACATAAGAATAAAAGATTGTACGCTAAAGTTGGAAATTGTAAAGTTTTCAAAGAATAGTGGCATTTTTGCAATTAAGGAAAGTGGAGGGGTGAAAGTACAAATCATGGAAACTTTAATTAGTTAAAGGATAATAATAATAAATTGCCATAATGGTTCAGGGAAGCTTAAAAATTCTCTAGATCTCGGATGACGAAATGGATTTCGCCGTTAAATTTGTCTTGCGAAATCTAATGGCTTCAAAAGTTCGTCGCGTTACGAGACGGTCAGAAATATTTTACGATTTTTCACGAGTGATAAGTGGGTGTGACTTGAGGACAAGATTTATCTGAAAATGCGCGGGAAGTCGGAAAATAGCTGAGCTAAGTTCATTTAAAATAAAGTGAGCTGAAAGAAAAAATTTCTAGAGAGTAAAAACGGACCGAGTGAGGCAATATGAGCTAGCCTATCGAAATAATAAAATAAAATAAGAATAAAATCAAGTTATCGGAAGGACGGACGAGAGGAGGCGTGAGAAGAGGCATGAGGAGACGGATTTTGCAGAGAGAGAAACTTCTCTCTAAGATCTACGGAAATCGGACCATAGATTTTTGTTGGAGTAGAAGGCAAAGTTGGTCTACACGGTGAGAGCTACGCGTGAACACCAAAATCTTAGCGTTTCGTCAAACTCCAAGAGGTATGAAATTTTCTTACTTGGGTTATTTCTATCATAAAGGTCATTTAATGGCTTAGGATTTGCTTAGAGGCTGTGAAAGGCTGTAAAATCCAGTCCCAAAATTTTTGGACTGAGTTTAGGAATTTTTGGGACTATTTTCGGACAATCCAGGCTGAATTTCGGGACTGTTTTCGGACAGTTCGGGTTGAAATTTCGGGATTGTTTTCAGATAGTCCGGATAGAATTTTCAGAACTATTTTCGAGTGTTCTTGGACTCTATGGAAAGCCCTTTGAGTCTCGAATCCATTCATATATATAGCTTGATGAAATTGGAATGATAGTAAATCGCCGTAAGCGTCTGTAGTAGTAGTTATTCGTACATATAATGAAATCTGAAAAAAATGAATGCAAATAAATGATTGTAAATATCGCTATGATTACGGGATGACAATAATTATTCGGGAATATGAGATGTACGAATATAAAATACACATGGATTGTCTACTTAGAGACACGGTAAGAGATAGATGGACATACATTAGGAAAACAAGTGCAGCTTATGCGTCGGAGTTGGCCCGTTTGAGTCATTCTGAGGCGCCTTGGGCCCTTATAAATGGTCGTTATGCCGTACAATGATAACAGCACCTTCGGGCCCTTATAGATAGTCATTGTCTCGCACAATGATAACAGCGCCGCCGGGTGTATATAGACAGCATTTCGTACGGTGAGTACAAGCAGACCCTTATAGTTTCATTTATTAAGCTTACAAGGTTTATGTGAGCGTAAAGCAATAAAAAAATGACTTGAATATGACATATGAAATGATATGATATGATATGATAAGAGAAGCTATAGCAGCTATACAATGCCAGTATACTCGACAAGAACAGAAGCAAAGTGTAAAATGATATGAAATGTATATGAGAGCGTTGATAAGAAATGAAACATGATATGATAAGTAAATTTGAGATATGTATAAGCATGTTTAATGATATGATACGTTAGATGTATATGCATGTATAGAAGTGTTATGATCCGTGTTAGTGGTGAGTCAGCATAGTTTATTCCCACTAAGCGTAAAACATACGGGTTTGCTCATGTGGAATGCAGACGAGAGGTAAGAGAATTGAGACAGTCGCGTTAGTCTCAAGGTCAACACATCATTATGTGCTCACTTGAAGACTTTTTGGTTTATTTTGTATATATAATATCCTTTTTATTGTTTGTAAACAAATGAAGCAATGTAAATATTGTAAATGTTGAACACTTTCATATATGGAGCTTGTATATATTTTGTAATCCGCTGCTATAGAATATAGTACAAGTTAAATGTTTAACATTATATGAATGAACAAGCTTAAATGTTATAAGTTTATAAAAAAATAAAATGACACCCTCGCTTGACACCATGTGCCGAGTTGGGGGCTTCACAGGCATTTTGTAATCAAACGAGTTGAACTCAAAAACATTGTTTTGTACTCCTTTTGAAGGGGCATAGAATGCCTTTAATGTAAATGTGTTTGTATAAATGTAAATGTTTATGGGCCTATCGTTTGCAACCGTTTAAATATTTTAAAGGGGCCTTGTGCCTATGGTAAATTGAATTTGTAAATGTTTATGGGCTTGCCAAAATGAAATGCTTCCACGTAATTGAAGACTCTAAAATAAAATAATATAAATAAAATGTTTTGATAAGATAAATGAAAACAGTCGGAGTAAACCGGGCTCTGATTCGGATTCGCCATTCGGGTCAAACAGGGGATTCGGGTCGCGACACTTTTGAAAAAGAAAATTGAATAAAATGTAAATCAAAAGAATTAAACGAGCATCCTGGATCCGGTTAGGACCGGAAAGGGGGTGCTCTGAGACTGCCTAATTCATGTAACATTGCCTTAATTCATTAGGCATATCTAGAAAGTTGACATTACTTATTATAAACCAATTATGTCTGAACAGTACAAGGCAAATCCCAAGTCCATTTTCAACTACAATTTCGACCCGGGAAATGAGGTTTCTAGACAAAGTGATTTTCCTACAAAATGTTCACCTATGTCTTAAGTTTCAAAAGGCTCATGAATCAGGTCATTTGGACCTTAAATTAGGAGGTATGACCTAAACATTCTGAACTGCTCCTTGATAGTTTCCAGGAACAAAATCTGGAATTGTGTCCTACATTTGAAAATTTTCTGGGAATGATAGGGACATAATTTGACCATACTTTCTTCATAAAATTGTCTAGTTTGTACAAAAATTTGAATCACCTCATTTGGATCAATGTAACTCAAGTTATGAGTTAAACAATCGGAATTACTCTAGTTTAGGGGACTGTTCTGAGAAAGGTTTAAGGGACAGAATTGTTCCCTTAATTTGACGAATTTCTGGTAACAATAGGGACTAAATTTGGCTATATGTCCTTCCTAAACATTGTTTTTCCATATGTCTAGTTTTTACAGAAATTTGAATCACCTCATTTGGATCGGTATAACTCAAGATATGGTGCAAACAACAGGAACTACTCTCATAGACGGGACAGAATCCATATTTTGCTGTAAATCTCTTTCTCAGTGTTTGGGTTTTTAGATCAGGATTTACATCTTGGTCTCTTCTAAACATTTGTAGTTCTAGTTCTTAGGTTTCCTCTCCAACTAGAATCATCCAAATTAGAGGTCCGTAGGCCAAGTTATGGACAAAACAAAAACATAGGTTTTAGGGAAATTTGGACAGCACTTCCCCTAAAATACCTACATGTCTCTGTACACAATTTTTGGTCCTTATCAAAGGATAATTCCAACCCAAACAAAACAGATCAAAGCCAACTTCAAACCCGACTCAAACCAACAACAAAAGCAAAAGAGGGAGAAAATTATGATAGTTTCCTAACCTTGATTTTAAGAAGACTTTAATAAGCTTTCCTTTTCCTCACTTTCTTCTTAACATAGACAATTAGAACTCCAAGAGATGAGAAAACAAATAAAAGTTGAACTCTTCCTTCTCTTCCCCTCAAACTTAGTAGCCCTAACTCTCCTCTAGCCAAAAATGAGAAATCCCGATTCTAAGACAAGTTTATTTGTCTTAGGGATTTGGTTCAATTTTCCCTTTGCATTTTAATTCCTATGTTTATTTCATTTACAAATCACTTATCATTATTCCACCATAAAAATATAATCTTATATCTTAATGTCTTTTAGTCCTTGAATTTTACAATTTACAATTATCTTTTTTAGACTTCTTTAAAAATCTAGGTTATGTCATTTTTCACATTTAAGTACTTAAATTTGGAAAAATCTGAATTTAACTTTATTATACCTAAACATGTTGCTAAAACTACTAGGACATAATTTGGGGTTCTAAATCTCCCCCTTAAAAAATTTCATCATGAAATTAATACCTAAATTGAAGAGTTAAGATGCGTAATATGTGTGGTCTGGTTTGAGTTGCTTCTTCCATACCGTGGTGTTGTCAAAGCACCTTTACCAGAGGGACTTGCTTGTTCTGCAATTGTTTTACTTCGCAATCTAGAATAACTTTTAGCTCTTCTTCAAAAGTGAAGTCTGATTGCACTTGTATATCTTGTACGGGCAAAATATGAGATTCATCATAACGGTATCTTTGAAGCATGGAGACATGGAACACATTATGTAATTTAGCCAACTCCAGTGGGAGGGCCAAACGATAAGCTATTGGTCCAATTCTTTCTAAAATCTCATAAGGTCCGATAAACCTTGGACTAAGTTTTCCTTTATTTTCGAATCGAAGTATCTTTCTCCACAAGGATTTCAAGAAAACCTTATCTCCGACTTCGTACTCTATGTCCTTTCTTTTTAGATCAGCATACGACTTTTTTCTATCACTAGCAACTTTTAATCTTTGCCGAATGACCCGAACTCTCTCTTCTACCTCTCTTACTATGTCAGGACTAATTACTTTATGCTTGTTCAATTCTTTCCAACATACAGGGGTTCTACATTTCGTGCCATGCAAAGCTTCATAGGGGGCCATACCAATACTTAGTGGCTTGTTAGTATAGAGGAAAATTCCATAAGGAAATATACACATCGACTTACGGGAAAATCTAACACACAACCTCGAAGCATGTCCTCTAAAACTTAAATCACTCTTTCAGATTGTCCATATGTTTGTGGATGAAAGGCTGTACTAAAATTTAGTCGAGTACCTAAGGCTGATTGTAATTCTTTCCAAAACCTTGAAGTAAACCATGGATCGCAGTCATACACTATTGACAGTGGAATCGCATGCAATCGGATAATCTTATTCACATATAGTTCCGTTAACCGATCCATGGAATAGTCCAGTAGGATTGGTAAGAACTAAGCAGACTTTGTAAGTCTGTCAACAATTACCCAAACTAAATCATGTTTCTTTTGGGTGAGGGAAAAACCATACACAAAATCCATAGTAATGTTATCCCATTTCCATTGTGGAATTGGAATAGGATTTAACAGATCGGACGGTACTTGATGTTCAACTTTTACTTGCTGACAAGTCAGGCATTTGGACACATACTCCGCTATATCCCTTTTCATCCCTCGCCACCAATAATACTATTTTAAATCCTAGTACATCTTGTTACATCCAGGATGCATGGTGAATACGATATTGTGGCTTTCATACATCAACTTCTTTTTCAATTCCTGGACATTTGGTACACATAATCTATTCTTTTACAATAAACTCCCATCATCTTCTATAGAATAGTCAGTGTTTTCTCCATTTCTGACTAATTGTACACTTTGTTGTAACTTGACATCACTTTTCTAAGCATCAATCATCATTTACCTCAACTCAAGTGCAATTTTTAATTGGGCTAACAAAGCTCCATTAGATTAAAATCTCCATACTTGCCATGTTGAGGATTGAGTAAAATCATTTTCAACTTAAAGGCGTCGCTTCTACATTAACACCTAAGGTGGTAATCAACTATGCAATCATAATCTTTTAACAACTCTAACCACGATGCCTCAAGTTCCAGTTCCTTTTGAATAACAAATAACTGATTTCTTGATCTCATCAATGAGTATTGTGTTTTTTTACCATGGACAGTGTATGTTTTAACTGGAAACTAACATGATGGATCAAACAATGTGGAGGATGAGTGCTGTCTGGTTTCAACATACACAGGCATATGCCTGCACTTTTATTATTGCATCACAATGAACATCTTCAAATGATCTTGACATATATATATTATTCATGAGTGTTGATTAAACATTGTTCTTGACATTCTCTTTGTTGATCTAAACTTGGTTATAGCAGCTGTCTTCTATAACCTTGAATGCCACCTAATTTTTTTATAATAATTTTATTATATATTTCGGGTATGGAATTAGGCAAAACTTGGGTTTTTCGGAAAACTAATAAATTGTGAAATGTGAAGTAGATATGTGAGCATATGATTAAATCTTATATCAAATGAAATTGATTGAACTTGGAGAGTAAACCCCAGTGAAAAAAAAAAGGAAAATTTGAATTGGTAAAATGAGGACCTAAGGGTCGAGAATGAGAGCAAAGAATTAAATCTTCAAAGTGAATTAAATGATAAATGAAAGTGAAGACCAAAAAGGAGAGAAAAATGAGAAATGGAGATTTGTGTATGGGTCAAACATGGCCTTACACTTAAAATGAGAAATAAGACCAAATGTGGTCTTAGAAGAGCACATTTGTGCATTTGGGAAAAAACGTATTTGAGAGGGAGAGTGGGAAGAGAAGGCTAGGTTTGAGAGAAAACCAAGGGTTTTTGTGGGAGATCTTCTTATATCTTGATTCCAAGTGATCAAGGTGGAAGAAGGAAGCTAGGGCAAAGAGTTCCAAGTGATTTGAGGTATGAACACAAACCCTAACTTCATCTTTCGTGATTTTGATTTTGGGGAAAAGCCCTAACTTGGGAAAAAGAGGTTTTTATTGATTTTAACCCATTATTGGAGTGGTTTGGGTAGGATTTCATGGTGGATTATGAGATACATGAGTTTGGATGAAGTTATTTGAGTTTTGTGGAACGAGAAATGGAAAAATGCGCCCATTTTTGGACAGAACAGCACATTGGTACCCGATTACCAAAAGTGTAGATGCAGGTACCCATTGGTGAGGCAAGTAATCTGATGCAGTACCCATTCTGATGAAGAATTTGGTACGGTACGTCAAAGAAATGGTACATGCGAAGCTTCCAACAACCGTGTTTTATACCCTTTGCCTTTGGTAAGTCTCGTATACACAGTTGTTTAAGGACCCTAATAAGGGTTTAATGGGGGTTCATATAAGAGTATACGAGAGAGAAAACATACCATACCTCGTCGCCTCGACGAAGTCGTTTAGTATGATTATTTGTTTAACCACTAAGAGTGGAGAATTTGTGTTTGTTTTTCTTGGGTGCGGGTGACGACAACTGACCTAGAATTTGGTATCGAGAAAGAGACAAGGGATCGATAATTTGGTTTGTTCACTGAACCTCTATCCTTGGGATAGTTTACTATGTAAAAGTGAAATGATTATATGGAATATGCATACGTCAATTGAAATCGCATAATGTTTTGAAATAGAGAAATTGGGATGAATTTTCAAATATTTTCTTGTGTGCATTTATTTGAATTGCAAATGATATTGTCATATTGTGACATAAGTCAGTGGAGTGTATTACTTGGTGGGATGCACCAATTGGCGTCAGCCACAATGGAAGAATTATATTGCTAAATGTCCCACTTGGCGGGATGCACCAATCGGCATCCGTCATGATGATGTATGACATTTATTAAATGACCCTCATGGCGAGATGTCATGCCTGGAGCCAGCCTAGGCGGACTAAAGGGCGTGAAGGCGTCTTTGGGACTCTTTACACCTTTTCGGACATTGGTGGTTTGAGTCTTATAGCGAGATCAAAATATCATATTCAAAGATACAAAAATAAAACTACCACCGTATTGGTGTTTATAGTGTCAATACATACAGTCCTGAGTCCCATTTACTTATTCATATACAAAAACTATACATTTACATTTACATAATCAGAGCGCAAAACCTACAAGTGATGGACCCCTACAAGTGTGCTGGCCTAGCAGTATGCGGATAATCGCGGACGTCCTCCCTTATACCTACACGGATTAAAACCTGTGCTAAGATTTACGCTTAGTGGGAAACATATGACTTATACATATACATATGCATTGATACTCATTTACAGTAAGCATATAACAGTAACAAATATATAGAATTTTTCATGAATTCATATAACCAACTTATACACATACTTGTACTTATAGCAGACTTATACTTGTTCAGATCTCCCGTAGGAGTTACTTGTACTATAGAGGTACCCGTAGGTACTACAAAGCCTATAACTAGTACAAAGGTACCCCGTAGGTACTACATAGTTTGTACTTGTACGGAGGTACCCTTAGATACTACAAAGCTTATACTTATACAGAGGTACCCGTAGGTACTGCAGAGCTTATACTTTTACTTTACTTTACTCTTGTTCGTTATTCAGACTCTTATCATATAACTGTTTGACTACCTAGACTGGTAATAAGAAATGAGTAGGAAACAATACAATAAGTACCCGAAGGTATAGTCTCACGATGTATTGGTCTTTGTACTAAGCGAGTCTTAGAAACCTTGACGAGAGTGTCGTCGCACTAATAAGAGTCTTGAAGTACAAATTAAGTATTGAAGTCTTAATAGAGTGCAGAAATTGCTAAACGTGTGCGCCCATGAAGGTGCCGTGTCATTCGATATCCGGTCTTAAGTAGTCCTACAATTATATGTGTTCAGAAACTTACTATATTATCCTAGGGCATTAAGTTTGCCAACATCACACTCGTCGAGGTGGTGAGGTACGGTGCGTTTTTCACTTAGTTTCATTCTTACTTGAACCCCTGTTAGTCATTTATTAGGGTTCCTATACTATCGGTGTACGAATTTAGGCTTAACAATGCACGAATACAAAAATCAGGGCTGCGGGAAGCATCGGTACCGGTACCACTTTGGTTGGTACCGGTACCAACCCTGTTCTATGGATGGGTACCGGTACCACTTGTCTTGGTACCGGTACCACTTCGGTTATGTCAATTGGTACTGGTACACCCTTGTTTGGGTACCGGTACCGAATTACGAGATTGCCTAGAAATGGCAAATTTCATGCCCTTTTTCGAGAAATTCCACCAAAATCAAAAGGGTACTTGTATACTCTCTAGAAAACATCTCCAAAATGGTTTATAACCTAAACAAAACCAAACATATAGATTAATTAGGGTTTTTTCCAAACCCAAACTCAAATTCTTGTAAGTTAGGTTAACTTCCTAATACCTAAACATGTATCCCTACATCATAAACAAGAATTCATACTCCAAGGGAGGATTCCATACTCCCAACAAGTACTCACACTCTTTAACACCTCAAACCCTAGCTCGAGGAACTAGATCGAAACCCGAAGAATACATGAGGACACCATGTGATCCATACCCAAGACAATACTAATGATTCTATACAAAACTTAACAAGTTCCATACAAAACCATAGAAATAGGAGGGATTCCATATTCATCTTATACAAACTAGGGTTTTACTAACCCAACTTTCAACACATCTAGGGTTAGGATGAATTCCTAAATAAACCCTAGAAATGGAACAAACTAATACCCATACAAAAGTCCAAAAATCCATACCTTATCATACAAAATCATAGCCATCCATACAATCCATACCAAAATCATGGTTTCCATACCTTTCCTCCTCTTCTTCTTCTTCTTCCTTTTTTTCTTCTCTTCTCCTCTCTTCTTCTTCACGTTTTGGGTCTCCAAAAAATGAGAGACCAATTTGGTCTCACGCCCTTTTGACCTTTAATTTTCCTTTTTATTGCACTTTGTCCTCAAACTCTCCTATATTTTCAAATCAAGTTATGCCATTTATATAATAACCTACCATCTTCTTATATTATGTCTTTTGTGTCCCATTTTGACAAATTACAAATTTACCCTTGTATCTTGTACAAATTCCAAGTTTCGAAATTTTCTCACTTAACAAAATAATAATTACGAAAAATTTCCAAATGCACTAATAATATATCCTAATTATGTTTAAAAACAACTAGGGTGTATTTTGGGGTGTTTCAAGGGATGCACTAATTGGCATCCGTCATGATGGTGAACTAAAATTGCTAAATGGGTAAGCACATAACTGAATGATACACAAGACGGGGATTCACCAAGCAGAATCCGTCATGAAAATAAATTGAATAGTCAAGGTGACATAACAAACTTTGATGAGTGAAAATGAGATTGTAAACCAAATACATCTTTATGAGTATATGCTTAAATCTCATGAATTGAATTGTGAAGGAATTGTTGCATTGAAAATGCATGTTTGTAAATGAAAGTATGTACAAATGTATAAGCATATGTATTGTTTATGCATTGACCATTGAAATAGAGTAACAAGCATGATTGGATAAAGGCATGTTGTGTTAGATAGAGAACTGTATAGAACCACTAAGCATGAAAATGCTTAGCATGTAGTTTTTAACTATGCTGCAATTATCAGTGAATAGGAAAGAAGGCCAAGAACAAGAAGCACAGAGTCATAGAGAAAGCGTGCAGCGTATAAGTATATACCCCGACGTGAGCATACATCGCATTCTTGAACATTGATATTTTGTACTCAAATGAGTTAAACTCATAAACATTGTTTTGTACTCCTTTTTGAAGGGGCATAGAATGCCTTTAATGTAAATGTGTTTGTACACATGTAAATGTATATGGTAAATGAAATGCTTCTATGTAATTGAAAACTCTAAAATGAAATGACATAAATAAAAACGTTTTTGATAAGATAAATGAAAACGGTCGAAGTAAACCGAGCCCCGGTTCGGGTAGGGGATTCGGGTCGCGACACTTTTGAAAAAAAAAAAAAAAACTGGTGTTACAATCCCACTCACACTTCACCCCTTTCCATAGTAACTTAGTGAGTGAAGAGGCTATGACGGAAAATCCCTTTACGAACCGATGATAATAGCCATCTAAACCCAACTTCTCACCTCTATCACATTTCGAGGCAGTTTCCAACTTACAATCGCTTCAATCATAGCATGGTCAACTCTAATACCCTTTGCAGATACAATATGGCCTAGGAATGACACTTCCTTAAGCCAAAAATCACACTTTTTAAACTTAGCATACAACCGTTTCTCTCTTAAAGTCTGTAAAACTATTTCGCAAATGTTGTTTGTGTTCCTGTTCATTCTTGGAATACACCAGGATATCATCTATGAATACCTCTTACAAAAATTTGGTCCAAATAAGTGGAATACCTATTATCAAATCCATGAATGCGGCGGTGCATTGAATCCTTGAACGACATTACTAAAAACTCGTAATGACCATATTTCGCATTGCGGCTCTTGAGGCTGCGCGGGTATTTGGTCAGAAAAGGGCATCTACGAGAATACGTGGAAGAGGCGGTCTTAAACAATTCATAAGTCCTACAACCCACAAGCTCGTGACCTGTGATAGATACAATTCTCCTGAGCCTAACAGCGCCTAAAGCTCGAGGTCAACCTCGCTTGAGTGTCTTTGTGACTGGAGTTAATTACAGTTTTTCCCTGAGCAGGACCCGCCCCATTGACGAACTCTTCACATTTTCTGAGTCTATGCCTCACGATGATGTACTTGTTCTAACTTTGTAGGATGGGAAGCACCCGATGAGAAGAATCTTGGTAAACCTTAGCAATGTGGCCCACCTACCCTACAAACCAGCCTTGCTACACTTAGGGTATAAGCTCGATAATCTGCATGGTCTTGGAAGGGTGTTGATTGGCTTTAATGGATTGCAAACAAATTCGATGGGAGAGATCGTGTTGCCAGTTTCAATCGACCATGTCACCTCCCTGGTCCCATTTACGGTGATTGACAAGTCATCATCCTTCAACGCCATTTTAGGGCGCACTTGGATCCACGCTAAGAAGGCTTTTCCATCCTCGTATCACTGGAGGTTGGGTTTCTTGACTCCTCAAGCTCAGATTAGTGTTAGGGGATACAAGCAAGTAGCAAGGACTTGTTACAAGGTCCACCAACCGAATGATGAATCATCGACCAAATAGCAGCGACAGATCGAGGACCGCCTCATCGAGCAGGATGAATCCAGAATTGTAGAGCCTTTTAAGCTACACCGCTTGTTCGGCCTAACTAGGCTCAAGCAAGTTAGCTCTGGAACACACCTTGCCCGAGATGAAATTGACTTCCTGCTATCAATTCTACAAGAGTACGTGAACATTTTCGCATGGTCCCACTCCTACATGCTAGGGGTTTCCCCAACCGTGGCTCAATACTATTTGAACCTCCAGAATGAGCGTAGTCCGGTCCGACATAAGCTAAGATGATTCCATCCAGAGCGTTGACAAGTTATAAGCGAGATTGAAAAATTCTAGCCATTTGGGTTCATCAAAAGATTACATCGAATGAGCATCCCAGCGTCATTAGTTGTTCCCGAGAATAGCAAGTGGCGCGAGTGCGTCGATTACTCTAACTTGAATGACGTCTGCCTGAAGGATACATTTCCCCTCCCTTGGATCGATCAAATCATGGACACAACAGCAGGTCATCAACTTCTCTCATTTCTCAATGTTTATGCAAGTTACAATCAAATCCTCATGTATCCACCTGACTCGGAGCACATGACATTTATTACTTTGATGGGAATGTATTGCTACAATGTAATGCCTTTTGGATTCAAGAATGCTGAGGCACATATCAACGCATGATGTCCCACATTTTTGAATCCCTGTTAGGAAACACCATGGAAGTGTATATTGACAACATGTCAGTTAAGTCCAGGATACGGGAAAATCATTTAGCACATTTGTGAGAGGCATTCGAGTTGATGAGAAAGCATCGGTTATGGTTGAACCTAGAGAAATGTGCGTTTAAGTTCGAATTTGGAAACTTCCTAGGGTTCCTAATAAGTTAAAAGGGGATTGAAATGGCCCCTGAATAGATCAAAGCCATCACATAGATACAACCCCCTATCACGACAAAGTAGATACAAATGCTAACGGGGAAATTAGCGGCATTAAATATGTTCATCTCCTGGTATTTAGATCGACTACGATCGTTCTTCGTTGCACTCAAAAGAGCCCCCTCAAAGGAATGGGGACCAGAGTTTGACAAGGCCTTTCGTGCTATAAAGGAGTATGTTGCCTCCCCGCTTTCGTTTTCTCAACCAATAAGTAGGAGGACCTCTACCTGTATCTAGTCGCCTCGGCCACGGCTTTGGTGAGATCAGGTAAGTGTGGAAGCCGAGCTTGAGTGTGCCATTGAGTAAGGTGTTGAACCTTTGAAACAAGGTACTCACCAGTTTTGGAAGGCGAGTCAAGTTAGACTCTCGAGCAATGACAAGAGTTGCACCCTATACGCCAATCTCACACTATAGTCGTACTCACTAACTACCCGATCAGAGCCATACCCCATAAGCCAAACGCATCCTAAAGTGGGCAATTGAGTTGAGCGAGTTTGACATAGAGTATCGTCTGAGGTCGGCAATAAAGGGTTAGATTCTTATGGACTTTATTGCAAAAATTTCATATGTGCAGCCGCGAGACCTTTGTGAACCGTCATGGCTCGTTGAAACCGACGGCTCATCCAAAGCCACAGAAGGGGGAGCAGGCATGATGGAATATGAGGCCAAAAATGAACGAATGGAGAAGTATTTGCAGTTGGCACGGTCCCTGATGGCTAGATGCCAATAGCTCATAGTGGCCCAAGTCCCCCGAGCACAAAACAGAATGGCTGATGCACTCGCCAGCTTAGCCTTTAATAGCCTCTATTTGTGCCACGTCGCTATAAGTATCATAGACCATCCGTCTATCTCAAACGTAGAAGTCCTCACGGTCGTGAGTCAACCTGGATCCTTATGGATGTCCTCTATCTCATCTTATTTGAGGAATTGGACCTTACCCGAGGACAGAAGTGAGGCGGTTAAGGTGAAGGCCTGAGTAGCATGGTACACCTTGATAAATGATACTTTGTATAGGCGATCATTTTTGGTCCATATAAAAGATGTGTTGTAACGCCCCTTCCCCCAACCACGTCAAGTGAGGGGACGCCACACGGGACTGAGACTTATAAAGCTGATTTCCTGTCATTAGTGGGCCCACTTCGAGCATAAATTCATAATGACATAAAACTTGTAAAATTACCACCGTAGTGGTGTTTAAATTATCCTGAACATATATGTCTGAATCTAACTACTTGTATTTATACAAGTTTCACTATTACAAAATATTGCATTTTGTTGTCGACCAAATAAATGATATATATATATATATACAAATTTATGACACTATCACCAAAGGAATAACTAGAATCCCAAGCAACAACACCAAAAACTTGTTGACCAATTTGTTGTGCATATTCAAATTATTAGTACCATTACTAGAAGACTAAAAATTACTCTTAAGTAAAGGCACCAAAAACTTGATACAGACCCAAAATACATTATATGCTCATACGAAAAATAATTTTGTCACTAAACTCAATTGAAAATTTACTTTGGTCTTAAAAACTGCAGGTGTATAGGTCGTACAAGTAATAAAGTGAACCTATAAGTCCGGATATCGTTCCCATAGAGATTTAAAGGAATTTAAACTTCAACTACTCAACTACTCAAGTTCTACACTATTTGAATGTCTAGTTTAGATGAAAATTTAGTAACCTAATAAGAATTTTAAAAACTAAGTCCTACAGTCATTGGAAGTAAACCTTTGGGATTTCAACTGTTGTGAAATTGTCAATTCTAAATCTAATCTCATTCTATTTTTTCCCACTGAGGTTAAAAAATCTGAATTTGTCAAGAGGCGAATGGTATAGTTTGGATTCCTCCTCTAACCATACTTTTCCTTGAGTAGAGGTTCATGTTCATTCCTGAAACATGATTCTAATCAGTTACTTGTAAATAGAATTTCTCTGTAAGATTTAGGTATTTTTCTTTTCCAATACTTCATACCCATTTCTTATGATTACCCAGATTTCTTGCTTCGACGAGAAGCTGCGATATCTCTCTGGCGAGAATGATGTCGTCCTTAGAATGCAGAGTTTTCTCTTTCCTTGATTAGATCTCCTGCTAACACGGGATCCAAGATCATTCTTCCAGACCAGGGAGAGATCTCTAATTGATTAAATTGATATATCACGGCTTATTCTCAAACCATGGCTTGAGTGAGGATTTATAAGTAACTTTAGGCTCATTAGTTCATCAATATTAGTCTAACATACCCCCAAGTAACTGGTCTAAGCTCTTAGGAATCTCCATCTCTGTGTCACTCAGAGGGCCTCTTGGAAATTAGAGCTAAACAATAGTCCTTTTATGGGTATAAACTACTAAAATTGGGAACAATTAATATCAAGAAAAACACCATCCAAATAAACTCAAAATTCAACTCAAAAAATTTCTTCTCATTTTTCAAAAAAGACCATAACTAACATCAGATCTTTCCCAGTGGAAGTTGTGTTCTCGGCGGATTCGGCATACATTGAAATCTTGGTCGAAAATTCCCTTTGCAAGTGCAATCAAGCTGAAGAAGCGATTTCCAACGTTTGTCAAGGTTCATTGCATTCAACCAATCATTGTAAAAGAACATTAAATTTCAACTGAAAGCTTACGAAAAGAATTACTCCTTTTTGGAATCCGATAGCGAATCAAAATGTCTATGCTAACACTAATCTCTGAAAAAATGAAAAATAAAAATAAAAATAAAATATAATACAAAGAGTCCTCGGCTCCCAGTGCGCGGATTTAAATGGATTCTTTATTGTGCCTTGCTTCTGCGGTGTTTCTATTTATAGAGCCCTAAAAGTTTGAGCCCTAACTTCAATGCTTCTTTTATGAACCCCTAAATTTTAGGCTCAAGTTGCCTTCTCAGTCGCGAACTGAAAGTTGTGTCGCGACAGAGTTTTGAATTTTGTTTCAGGTTTCTGTTGCAACAAGCAGTTGTCTATCGCGACCTAGAAGATCTTTTGCTTATTCTTGCTTGAGTTACGACATCATATTTTTTGTTGCGACATTTTTCTTTCCTTCAGTATGATAACTCTGTCGTGACAGAGTTTTCTTTGTCGTGACAATTTTTTGTTCATTCCTCAGACATGTATGTCATAACATCAATACCCATGTCACAACACAGTTTCAATGCAACTTTTGCAAGTTGGTGTCGCGACCAAAGTTTTCATGTTGCGACATCATTTCTGTTCTGGTTCCTATTGCAACATGTCTTGTATTATTATCATCTCAGTCCCGACCCAAAAAGTCTGTCGCGACAGAGTTTTGTTGCCACTTAGCATGTTTCCTTGTTGCAACTTCATTTATGATGTTGCGACCTAGACTTTTGTGTTGGGGATGTTTTACATGTCGCGACCCCAATATGTTATGTCGCGACAACACTTTTTTGCATGCAGCGTATTTTCCTGTTGTGACTTAGTTTTTTTGGTCGCGACATAACTATCGCCTTTGCTTTGTCTTAGGTAGCCAGCCCGTTTTCCACTGTCGCGATAGGACTTTTACGTGTTCGGCTAACGTATTTATCCACGACTAGTTTGTTATGTTGCGACATGACTTCTTTGCATTTGTGTTGAAACTTCTGTCGCGACTTAGAAGTTGTGTCACGACCTCGTTTCTCTCTATTCAGCTTATTCCTGTATCGTGACCTGAAGATCTTTGTCATGACAATCAAAACACCTTTTAAGCTTGAAATATGTCGCAACATTGACTCTCTTTGTTGCAACCAGGTCAGTTCATCCATTAAGCATCCTTTGTCGCGACCTAGTTTTCTTGTTGCGACCTAAACTTGTGAGACCCCAGAAAATCCAGATTTCCTAAGGAAGGATAAAATGGTAATTTCGGTCAAAATCCGGAATTTTTCTAGATCTCGGATGACAAAACGGACTTCACCGTTAGAATCGTCTCAAGAAATCTAGCTACCACGTCGAATTTCGTCGAATTCCGAGACGGTGATTCCACGTTGAGGAGCACGAGAGGATGCATGACGCAGCACGTTTGGGTGGCGAGAGGCATGATGTCGATCTTGGTCACAGTCAAACTTGAGCTCAAGTGGGGCTCATTTGAGACACATGGCATCATGCCATTGGGTAAGAATCTCAAGGTAGATGGATAAGGATAAGGGTGTAATCCCATTTGGGCCAATGGAAGAGCGACACTTGGCGAGTGGGGAATGATTCGCCGACAGCGCCGACCGAATCAGTTTGGGAGAGGAAGAGAGAGGGGGAAAAGAGGAACAAACCAGAAGAGAGAGGGAAAGTGTGGGATTTTTAGAAGCTCTACCTTCTCTATAAAATTCCAGGCGATCGGACAAGCGAGCTCCGACGAGGCAAGAAGCAAAGTTGCTCCCCACGGCAAGGACTACATGTGGGTACTAGTTTTGGTGGAGTTTTGACAAACTCAGGAAAAGTAGGGGTTTTTCTCCTACTTGTTTTACTTTTTGCTTAAGGATCATGTAATGGATGGGGATTTGTTGAGGCCTGGATGGCCGTGACTTCGATTCCAAAAGATTTGGACATAGTGAATAAATCCTTGGTGTGGTTTGGACAGTCCACGGACTGTGTGATGTTGTGTTATTGCCATGAGTAAATAACATGTTGATTGTGATTTTGTGGGCGGTTCCAAGACGAACTGCCGGATTGTGCCTTAGCCCATGTGAGCTAATCTTATGCTATTGTCATAAATTGAATAACATGTTGTATGCAAATTAATTATGTTAATATATGCATGAGTGATATATTAGCATGTGTTGAATGTTTTGGGTGTGCCATTGATTGCACTTAGGTGGGGAGTAACCCAAGTAGGGAAATTCCACTACTGGGCTTTGCTCACCCGTCGTGAGATATTTTTAGTGCCGAAGGCGTGCCCAGGGATGGGACGCATTCGGAGCTTTAGAAGCGAAGAAATGGCCAAACTGGCCTTATCTTGTATTTTTGTAAAATTCTAGGCAAGAGACCCATTTTTGTGTAAATTGTAATAAAAAACAATTGTAAATAAATTCCCTTTTTGTATAAAGTTTATATTTGGGTTGTATGGATGTGCGGGCCCTATTGGGCCGTTTTACACGTGTATGGGTCTCATGATGTGAGACATGTAGATTTCCAGCGTTGTGGTGGTCAGCGGACACCGAGTTTGGGCGTCACAAAACTTCTTCTTGACATTTTTTAATCAAAGCAAACTTTTCCATGTTGCGAGAAGTCGGTGTAGCCATAGATGAGTGTTAAATGCGGCCAGATGTGCCCGCCTTCGATTCGACATTATGTCATGACACAAAGTATTTTGTTCCTAGCTGACTAGCATATGTTTTTCCCATTTTCTGTCGCGACATGCTATCTTATGCATCATGACTGGCTGATGTCAGCAATCGGGAAATGTTGTTGCGACCACGGTTCTTTAATTAATGGCAGAAGTTTGTCACGACACACAAATTTCAATCGCGACATGGACTGCTGTAATTATTGTTTTTTTCTCTTCTTTCTTGCTGAAAATCTCTCCTTTTTGAATTAATACTTGCAAAACACAAAGTTTGTAAATACTCCATAATTTGGCATTAAAACAACTATGAAAATATTGAAAACAAGCAAAAAAAATAGATTAAAAATAAATGAGTTTAAGACTCAACACATTTACATTTCAAAAACAAAATAAAAAACCTATATAAGGTAGACTCCTACCGTTGCGTTGGCCCTAGGGAATGCGGGATGTCTCTAACGATCTCTTCAATACCTACACGGATGAAACACCCGTGCTAAGCTTATAGCTTAGCGGGAAAACAGATAACAGATATGACCAGTTCTAGTGGTCATCAATTACAGTATACATTTAAAATAATTTACATATCAGCGTATTCATATCTCCCATAGGAGTATGTTTGCCTTTTTCTATATAGACTAAAACCCCTCAAATTAACATAATTACAAGAGCCTTACACTTCTCTTGTATCCATGTTACTGGATAATTTTCTTGATAAAAATCAATTTTCTCTTAATGTTCATGATTTAAAAATAAGAATTCGAGTCTATGACCTTTATAAGTCCTTGTGACCATCTAGTAATGTATCCCCGAATGTAAGTCAATTATCATTCCCACATATATTGATAATGAATTCTGAGATCGACTACCCAAACCTCTTGGAATTCCATACTATTTGGACTGAAACTCATAATGAAGTTTTATCTAACAGAAGCTAAAATTGAATATCTATACTATTGAATGTATTGAACTAAACTAAAACAAAAGTAAATGAATAAAAATAAATTGTATATAAAAGAATGGATTGAATCGAGTTGCTATGAAAGCGAAAACTATCGGAGTGAAATCTGATGAAGCAGTCCAGTTCAACTTGATTAAATTCATTGCTCTGTTCTATATGGATACGAGTTGTGTCCAAGATTTCTAGTATTAGATTAGATCTCTGTATTCAACGATTAGATACTTGCTTCTCTAGAAGACAGATCAAGCATTTGTATATTCAAATTCTCTTGCAAGATGGGTATTTTCTTTCTCAATGCTTCACACCCATTTCTGTTGGCAATGAACTTTTGCTTTTCCTTCTCGAATTTACCATAGAAGTTTCTACCACTTGGTGGTAGCTCGACCTTCAGATCTATGGGTTTATCCCGTTCCCTTGATTAGATCTAAGCTAGCACGGGGGATTGGAACTACCTTTAGATTAGGTGAACTCTACGATTATTTATATTATTAAATACCTCGACTTCAATTATGAGGCGAATGGGGGTTATCAAAATGAACACTCAATTTCGATGGTCGTCAATGGTTGTCGAACATACCAGGAGAAAGAATGCTCCTCGACTCTCGAGGAATCTCAGTCTGCATGTGTCTGCTGAGAGGGCATCCTGGATATCGGAGTAAGATACATTCCCTCAGGCGGGTAGTAGGTACTGCTATTGGGGAACTTATCCATTATGATACCGATTAAGTAGGCAGAACCCAAATTAATTCTCCATGGTGTGCGGAAAGGCTGTAACTAGTAATAAATCAAATCCAGTAATTTGCGCTCTGTCTTTATGTGCAATTAAGAAATGCGATCTGATCCACACAACTCTTTGTAATTAAATAAAGCGAGAAGAAATGAATTCGAGAAATTTGTCTAGATTTCATAAAATTTTAAACGATAATACTTGAAAAATAATAGTCTAAAATCATTTCTACTCGTCTGCATAGTTATGATTCAAAACAAAAAAACAAAATAAAAATAAAAAAATAAAAATCTACTCTAAAATACTGCTTGAGTTCCTCTTCTTCTCCCTTTTAAGGTAGTGAAGACGGAAAAACTCCCTTGCTCTTCTATAGCTATCTATTTATCTTGAAAATTTGGTAGGGCAATGCTCAGTTGGAATTCAAAGAAAAACTGTAGCTCAGCATCTTTAAATGTCGCGACCTCAAGTTGATGTCGACATGGATCTTGATATTGCTCATGATCGATTAGTGACCTCTCTTTCTTTAAGTTGCAGCAGTTTATTTTAAATGCTTTGATTAGTGAGTACATGACATCGTTCGTGAGTCGCGCCTCATTTACTGATGTTTCTTGATTGTTGATGTGGAGCCTCATTTGCATGTCGCGACATCCTTTATCTTTCACTACTCCGCGACGTGCGAGTTACGGCGGTTTAGGTTGTGACCACCTTTATATTTGTATGATGACTTCATGTTGTGACTTTGATTTCTTGATCGCAATTGTGTTGGTGGTCTTCTTCCTTTCATATGTTTCAATTTTATGTCGCGACCTCATGGTGATGTCGCGACATCGGTGCAATTTTCATTTCCCTTTCTTCATACAGTTTGCAACCTCGGTTCTCGTTTGCAGCAATTTCCTCCTTCCACCTTTATTCCAGGTGCGACCTCAGGTGGTGTCGCCTTCAATTTCTTACCTTCGACTTTTCTTGGTCATGACCTTAATGAGTGGTCGCGAAAATCATTCTGATCCTTGATTTGTATAAGCGGTCGCAAGTTAGGTTCTTGGCAAGTGCTTACATTTGGCTCTGAGATGACCTCCTTTCAGACTCTATTCTTGGTTGCTAAAATCTTCACATTTTTATGTGGCGACATCAAAGTAGTGTCGCGACTTTGAAATGGAGCATTGCATTTAAAAACGGTTAACCTTTCTTTCATGAAATACCTCTCTTATGGTTTCATAGACGGATTCTTGTCGCAACCTCAGAATGGTGTCGCGACATCATTCATATCATTTTGGCGTCGCGACATCAAAGTGATGTCACGACATGAGTTTCTTCCTTTGATTATTTCCTTTAGTCTCGACCACGTTTTCTTTGTCGCTGACTTCCCTCTTGATCACGACTTCACTTGCTAAAGTTCTCTATGTCTTCTTTAAAACTGAATTTGTTGATGTCGTGACTTGGAATGGCTGGCAACTGAGCTTAAATTTTCAGTTGTGACCTCAGTCCTGTATGTTTGGTTTCTATTACGATTTTGCTAGATTTGAAACACATTTGTATTTTCACGCAAATGAGTTTGAGTAAAATATCCACATTTCTGTAAACAAATTAACATTTATCTCGTAATATACTTAGAAAAATGGATTAAAAATCTAATGAGTTTTTGGACTCATTAGAGTACATAACATAAATCTTTTAACATAAGGTACCCGTAGGCACATTACAGAATATAACTGAATTATGTCTTAGCATCAAAATTGATTACTTCCGTTTTCTTATGTTTCCTTGTTTAGATACTTATCATATAAATATTTGCGTACATGGACCAGTAACAATAAATTAGAGGGCCTTGACACAATACGTACTTTCGAAGGTATGATGCAGTATTGAGCAGGGTGTAAAGCACAACCAGACGTGCACACCACGTGTGAAGTGTCGTAGCGTTTGACAGTCTTACGGCGCTAAACAGATGTCTTTAAGTAAAATACTATCTGATGCTGGCAAACCTACAATTATATGTGTTTCAGAGCATTTTACACTAGTCTTATCAATAATCATGTTATACTCTTGAGTGGTGCCAAGACTATATTCCTGCTCACATCTTGAAATGTTCATTTCAACTTCACAATTTTGACCAAATAAACGAGGTTTTTAGACAAGTGTTCTTCAAACACAATGTTCCCCTATATATTAACTTTCCAATGGATGAAAATCAAGAGTGTTTGAACCTTTAGAATTAAAAATTGTAGCCTACAAACATTCACAAACTGCTCTTTTTTGAATAGGTTTCTAGGAACATAATCTAGAATTGTGTCCTATGTTTGAAAATTTTCTGGGAACTATAGGGATAAAATTTGACCATACTTTCTTCATGAAAGTTAATTTCCTAGGTGTCTACTTTAATTAGAATTTTGATTCACCTCATTTGGATCAGTATAACTCAAGATATGGTTCTAACATCAGAACTGTTCCGAGACAGGTTTCAGGGACATAATTGTTCCCTTGCTTAGATGAATTTCTGGAAATAATGAAGACTAAATTTGGCATACTTCCTTCATGAAAGTTGTTCTCCCGAATGTCTAGTTTGTACAGAAATTTGAATCACACTATTTGAATCAACAAAACTCAAGTTATGATTCAAACAACTGGAATTACTCCAGTTCAGGGGACTATTCCAATAGCTTGACTTCAAACTCCATTTCAGGGGTCTTAGGACAGGAATTCGATTAGATTTCTTCTAAAAATTTGTAGCCATGGGTCTTAAATTTCATCTCCAATTTGAATCATTCAATTTGGAGGTCTGTAGCCTAAATTATGGCCAAAATACGATCAGGGTTTAATGAGTTTGACGAGTTTCCCTTAAACATGCCAATTCACACATCTTCCTCCTTGTGTGCCACAACAAATCATATCAAAATTACACCATCAATTCAACATCATAGCAAACAAGATCAAAATAGACATCGACCCCAATTCATACCAACAAAGATCCCAAACATGGGAGAGAGTTAAGGTTTTCCTTGCCAGGTATCTTGAAGACTGGCTGGTCCTCATTTCTTCACTTTACTTGTTCTTAAGTAGAACAAGAGGTGAGAGAAATCAAACCAAAATTGGCTTTTCTCATGAAACCCACATGCCTTGAACTCAGCTTGAACAAATGAAAATGTCTTCTCCTATAAGACAATTTGTTGTCTTAAGGGATTTGGCTCAACTTTTCCCTTTTGCCATTTAATCCTCCCTTGTTTTTTCAATTTGCAAATCAACTTATTAAAATTATACCATAACACATAACCTTTTAACTTAATGTCCCTTAAGTCCCTAATTTGACAATTTACCATTATCCTCTTTACTTCTTTAATAATTCCCATTATATTATTTTTCCCACTTAACCATCAAATTTCCGAAAAATAAAAATTTGACTTTTATTATACCCTAAACATACCATAAAACTACTAGGGTATAATTTGGGGGTGTTACATGTGTTCCATCAGTTGAGGCGGAATAGATCATGTAGCAAGTCCACTAAGGCATCTGTGGTACCCATATTGTGAATGATCGCAGTATCAATTATGACACGGGGTTTCTCACGGCTACGATGAGCGGGAGTCCGATCTGTTGCACGAATTCTGATATCTACAGAAGTTCGTAATATTATTCATGTCGACCACAATCTTTGCATTCCGTCTTAAGTCCATGGATTTGATTACAGAAATTGGGGTGTTGATATTGTGGGTTAGATTTTCCCCAGCTCACAGACGATGAAGTTCATTCTAATCGCCACCGATTATTTCATCAAATGGGCAAAGGTAGAGGCCTATGCACAAATTAAGGCAACACAGCTCAAGCATATTGTGTAGAAGAACATTATATGTCGGTTAGGAGTACCACATTTGAATGATAGGCCTGATTCATCCTTAATCTTTCGGCGGTTCATCTAGAGCATGTGGAATCAAGAATGTCTATTCTACACCTCGGTATCATAAATCAAGCGGGCAAGCTGAGGTCACAAACAAAACATTGCTTGGGTACTTGAAGAAAAGGTTAACATCAGCAAAAGGCAAATGGGTAAACATGCTACCTATAGTGCTCTAGGCTTATCGCATGACTCCAAAACAACCGACCAAGGAGATCCCATATGCCCTCACATTTGGGGCCAAGGCACTTATTCTCGTTGAGTCCAAGCTTATACTCTTGCGCACTATTAACACTTATGAACTCTCCCAACCACTAGATGCGCTCGAGAAGAAAAGGGAACGATCAGCCATCCGAATGGCTAGGTACCATCGCCGAGCCTTTCTTCAAAGGGAAAAACTCGTCAAGCGAAGTGCTTTCCGTAAGAGCGATTTTATCCTTCTCCGAACATTTGAGGAGGGAAAATTGAAAAAAAATATGGAAGGTCCGTTCGTTATTGTCGATGATGGTTGCAAAGGGGCATATAGAATATAATCCAAGTGCAAGAAGATGGAGCCACACCCCTAGAACTCGACTTATGAAGAAGTATTTTCAATGATTCTCCTTTCTTGTGGGATGCATCCTATTTCTCATGAGTGAGCATCCTAATTCTCATGAGTGAATAAATAATGCCATTATTTCTCCATTTTCATTGGGATGATTTATGACATATCATTGTTTCTCCATTTTCATTGAGATGATTTATTGTGAGACTTTGGTGCCCAGCTCCCGATAGCCCTTGGCCTCGGGCGGAATAAAGTCCCTATAGGCCCTTCTCCATTTTATGAGATATCTTATCTCCCTTTTAGAGATGCTTGTACTCCATTTTATGGGATGATTAATCTCCATTTTATGAAATGTTTTATCTCCCTTTTTGAGATGATTGTACTCCATTTTTTTTGATGATTAATCTCCATTTTATGAGATGTTTTATCACTCTTTCTAAGATGATTGTACTACATTTTATGGGATGATTGATCTCCATTTTATGAGATGTTTTATCTCCCTTTCTAAGATGATTGTATTACATTTTATGGGATGATTGATCTCCATTTCATGAGATGTTTTATCTCCCTTTATGAGAGGATTGTTCTTCGTTTTATGGGATGATTATTGTTCTCCATTTTATGAAATGGTTTATCTCCTTTTTATGCGCTGCATGATCTCTATTTTCTGAGATGATTATTCTCCGCATTTTGATGGGAACGACCCCCGATATTGGTAACTCAATTCAGTGTCTTTATGTGAGGGTCGCAAGTCAATGTATTTATGCGAAGGCCACTTCTCCGTTCAAATGGTTAGTTATCCTAGTGATCACCAATTTTTCCAATGCACAAGTATCCTGCACTTCAGGCGTATAACTTCGCCCCTTCGCATGCAGAGCTCCCTTGACCGGGGCGGGCGACCCCATCAGGCCCCTTTTGCCTTGAACTATTGAGCCCCATAATCGTCTTGGGCCTCGAGCAAAGGAAGCACTTCCTAGTAACATACAAGATCAAGAGATGCGAAATATTTCTTGTAAAAAGAAAAGATGTCATTCACAAAACAAAAATGCTAGGGACAAACCCCCTTGACTGGTTAAAGTACATTTTCATGAGAGAGGGGAACAGAGGCCTCGGACACAGCAGGCGAAATTCTTGAAAAATGACAACAATGGGCTCCATGCTAACTGCCTCGACCGCTTTAGAGTGCCCTGATGCAGTGAGACCGGACTTCCTCACTATTAAACACTTGCTTCAGCGCTGACGTAGTGCGTGGCTGGTGGCCGGTGTCGGTGTGCACTTGACGTACTCCCAGGGGACTCCTCGTGCCTCGGCGTCACGATCTGTCGGTTACTTTACCTATTTGCTTTGCTTCGTACTACTCATGCACATTCTAGCGGCTTGGATTTTTAATGGAAGCTATGGTTCGTGACACCTGAGATTTTCTCGACTTCACAAGGTCTTTTATTTCTGGCTCCATTGAGTGCTAGTGAATGGCTTTGCATTGCAGCTGCTGGCTTCGAGGCTTATGAACAGCCACCCAGTCCTTACGCCTCAGCCTGGTGGATCTTTGTGTTACCGCGCGATGGAGTGCTTCGTCTCCACCTTAGCCTCTAGTTAGGGCACCTTCTTTGCATAGTTGGCCAGCACGTTGCGCTCTTTGTCCAACTCGACGATTTCATGTGTGACACCTCCTTCTTGGTGAAGACCTTGGGACTAGAGCCTTAACCTTCATATACAAATCCAGGACCTTCCTTTGTGCGAGATAGACGGCGAGGTTGGTGCGTCGGTGTCTGTCTTGCCTGTGTAATGCCTTGAAGATGCTCATATGGGAAAATAATGGTTGTCGTGAGAAAACAGAGCATGAACATGGATGCGCAGAAGGAAAATTAGGATTCTTGAGTGAGCCCATCATTTGAGGGATTAGAGGTCCCTCAAAGGTCTTGGACCTTCTTGGTAGCCAACCTTTTCCTTGGGTCAGCCCGGCAGCGCCTCCTTGAACAAAGTCGAGTCCGCCGCGAGTCTCAATGAGGGGAGGGACTGTGACCTCCTGCGGCGGGGAGGGTTCAAGGACTGTTGCTACCTTCCCTTTCCCCTTGCCTGTTGTGGGCACTACTTGGGAGGGGCGTGCCTTGCAGCCCTCCACTATCATTATACCTCATCAGGGGACGGGGGACAGGGGACGGTCGCCGCTCTTCGATACCATTAAGTGGTTACACCGTTGAACGTTGTCATCCGGAGGTGTGGTGGTGGCCGGTCCAGGGTGTTTCCGACTGACCTCCTTAGCCTGGGGATAAAGGATCTTCCCCTTGCTTTGGGTGGCGGTTGGTAGATCTCTTCTTTGCCATGGCTCAATAACACATTCCACCTCTAACTCCCTCAGCCTCTTCATCTGAGCCTGCAAGTCATGTCATGGGGGGTGATGAGTGTCTAAAACACTCATATTATACCCGCGTCGGTTTTTCCTTTTCATGTTTATTTTATAGTAATTTCATAGTTTTTGTGGCTAGACTCCTGAATTAGTGTTTAGTTTGGATGCAGGTACATTGGAGCAAAGGTTGTTGGAAGCAGCTTACACGGGCGTGGGGATGACGGGGTGGTTGCCACGTCTGACGTTCAATCGCGGCGTTCCCGCGTCGTGGCGTCGGCGTCGCGGCGTTGGTGTGTCTGGTCGATAATCAGCAGCGTCGTGGCGTCTCAGCGTCGCGACGTCATTTCAGATCTGCCTCATCATTTAAAAATACGAATGGCTCGAGAAATCGGGGATCGGGCGTCTGACGAAGGCACGAATTCGAGTAGTGACGAGACTTGAAGAAGTGCTAGGGATTGTCTTGTTTCTCATTTTTGGATTTGAGAGTGATGTTTTTAATACTAAACATTTATTCTATCATTCATTATGTTCACGAATCTATATCTAGGGTTATGTTGAACCCTGTCATATGTTGATGGATTAAAGTTTGGATCTTTATTTTATTCAGTATTTATCAATTTGTTCACATCTGCTCTATATCTATGATTTAATTATATGGTGATGTACGTAACATTGGCATAATCACTAGGCAGTTAGAGAGATGAGGTTATCGAGGGGATTTGAGTGGAAAGCGACCTTGATTGATTAGTGAAATAGAGATGTTAGATCACGAAGGTGGCATTCGAGATTAGAACATTTAAGCATCTGGAATGGTAGATTAGAGATATGCTCAGCTCTATTCACGAGATAGGCGGATATACTCGAGAGAGGATATCTACCGTAGAAGTAAGATCACCTACGCCATTGACAAATTGTAAATACATTGAATAATAATATCTTGAAGTAATCCATTAAAGTGACAGGGGAGATATAACCTGATCTTGTCTGATAATTCATTAGAATCACAAAACTTGATAGAGCTTTCACATATTCACTTTCTTTCCTAAAATCATCTCTTACGGATATTATCTAAAAAGCGAACCTTTGTAGTCAATACACATCAATGGATCGATATAAATATTGTGAGTACTATATTACTTGAATGACAGCGTGCTATACATGGCGTACATTTACACAAGCGTTTTATTTATCAAGTTTTTGGCGCGTTCTTGAGACAGGTTTAGATTGATATAGAAATTAAGCAATTAGATATTGGAATTTTCTTTACTTTTGTTTATTTTTGAAGTCGGTAATTTGGTTTTGTTGGTTCGTGTGTTATTGCGGGGTGTAGGTTTCATTAAGTACATCGACATCGAGATCAACCCCAACCAACACTTGTTTGATCTGACCCGAAAGACTTGCAGTTGAGAATGAGAACATAACGGATTAAATCAGTAATCATGGAAAGTATGAAACAAATCTTGGCATTGAACGGACTGAACCACGGCGAAATGGGAATCAGGAAGGAATTAAGCACCCGTACCGTTTATACAGCGGATGATCATAAATGCTTTACTAGATGAGTTCGTTTTACCACATTTGTTGTTGACGGCTATCGGGCGACCACCTATTCAAGCGAAACAATTTTGGATTGAGTCGATCCATGATGCAGATGCTTCAAATATCTTGTTCCATGGACTACCCGTGAGAACCGAACGTGCATTTGACTGACTTCAGCGAAGTCGCGTCTGATTAAGTCTGGAGTTCGCGAGGAGGCACTTAGGTTGAGGCTTTCCTCTCACTAGGTGATCGAGGCGAGCATTGGCTAACGAAGTCGACCACGATTCCATTACCTCGTGGAATGACTTGGTGCGAAAAATTCACGACCAAGTTCTTCCACGTAGTGCCTGACTTGTGTAAGAGATCAATACTTTTGGACGTAGAGGGGAGATTTTGGCGAGGCATGGGATAGATTTCACGAATTATTGGAAGTGCCCACACCAGCCGACCGGATGGATGCAAGTCCACCTTCTATAATGGTCTAAATCACGACTAGAGCGATGATTGATACTTCATTTGGAGAACTAGCGATGAGAAAACACGAGACCCGAGCTTATGAAATCTTAGAAGATCTTGCAACCAACACTAATCGTTGCTTTAGAGAGAGAAGACTGCACGATGCGGTGGGTGGCGCGGATAATGAGAGTCCTCAACAATCGGTGAATCATGTGGCACGGTGACTAAGCAGTTAAATATGAACCCAGCAAGGAGCCGCGAGCGCGTCGGACTGACCCATGGGAGTTATGTAGTGCATTGGGGCCGCTTCGCGACTGCGGAATGTCAGTCGGGAAACCACCACATTAAACGAAGCCCGATGCGTGTCAGGTTTGTCGAGTCAATCCGCGGCAAGGGCCGTGCAGGAAGCGATTATCGAATCGGGAGATGAGGCGAGGGTGGCGTAATAATCCGAACAGAATAGTGAGCAATCAAGGATATGGGTGGCGGAGTAATCGGAACAATGCGTTATCGAGGCAGAACTGGTGAACCACCCTCTGAAAAGTTGGATTTAGAACAAGCTCTTGCCACCGGATGTTAACTTCCCCTGCGCCTTCATGAATGAGACCTTACAAAGCGAGACATGCGGCTGTGACGACCAGGTTGAACGATGGCGGCACAATTTGAGAAGTTTGAAACCTGGAAATGGGCCAGATAAGCGAACTTCTTGTGAAGACAGCGGGTTCCTTACGAAATTGATAAACCCGAGAGAGATGGGAATGAGCATGTTAGCGGTCATGCGAAGTGGGAAAAAGTGGAAATACGATTCTGACTTGATCGTGAAGCAGTTAGAAATTGAGAGAAGGTCCATTCAGCCCGAGCGAAGACGTCACGAACAAGAACGACCTCGGGAGAAAGCGGTCATCGAGAAAACTCTTGAAGCAAAGACGGCCTATCGATTCACTTACCCCAGGCGTCTCGAAGCATAAAGCTGGATAGCGAATTCCACTAAATTCATGGAGGTGTTCAAAAGTTACACATCGATATCCGGTTGCTGATGCTATGAAGCGAATGCCAGGTATATATGAAATTCTGAAAGACATTTTGTCGGAAGAAGATTGGCGATTTGGCTTGATTAGCAGTGAGGGAATGCGGTCGCCATACTTGAGAAAGGCTGCCATGGCTCAAGGACCCCGAGCGGTTTCACTATCCCTTGCACCATTGAAATCTTATCTTTGAAATACATGTGATTTAGGTGCTGACATTAATCTTATGCCCACAATCCATGTTCAAACGTTTGGGATTAGGTGAAGCCTTGCGAAACTACGATCCTGCCGGCTGCGAGACAGATCTTTGAAGCATCGAGAGGATAATAGAAGATGTCTTGGTAAGAATTAGGCAAATTTATCTTCTGGAATAATCTTGGGTGAACCGTTTCTTACATATTAGCGAACAATGATTGATGTTGAGAGGAGAAATGAGGTGAAGTCTGAGAGAGATGAAGTAAAGTTCAATGTGTTTGAAGCGGTGAGACACCAGTGAAGTGATACTTGCTTCATGGCTGAAATAGTAGAGAGCATAGTGTGGCGAAGTGGTCTGGCCCCGGCCCTTTGGAGACTAGCCTGAGTGGAGAATGAGTCGGGAGCACGGCGAGAGCGGAAGAATATGTTAAATGGATGGACTCTTTCGGACCTGATAAGACGGAAATACTTGAATGTTGGCGAAAGGAGTTAAGCATTGATCCATCGATTGAGCAACACATGAATGGAACAAAAACCTCTACCTAGCCATTTGAAATATGCATACCTTGGCGCTACCCGTGATTATCTCGGCATCTTTGTTGCACTAGAGGAGAGAGAAGTTGTGAGGGTCCTTCGAGATCCTGAGCATGCACTCGGATGGTCTCTAGGTGATCTAAAAGTTCGTCCTTCTATGTGCATGCATCGTATTTTATTAGAAGATGGACATAAACCTTCAGTGGAAGCGCAGAGGAGGTTAAATCCACCGACAATGAAAGGTAGTTGAGGAAGGGTTCTAAAATGGCTGCAAAATGCGGGGTGATTTACCCCATTTGAGGCAGTGCATGGGTAACCCGGTTCAGGTAGTCTTAGAAGAAGGAGGAACAGCTATCTGGAATGAAAACAACATTCTCTTTGCCGTGAAGCAGGTTACGGTGGAGGATTTGTCGTGGTGCTGTGAACAAGGCCACTCGAAAAGATCATTTCCCATTTCCGTTTCTAGATCAGATGCTCGATCGATTAGCAGGTTATGAATACTATTGCTTTTTGGATGGATATTCGGTTATAATAAAATTGCCATAGCTCTGAAGATGGAAGACAACGTCACTTGTCCTTATGGTACATTCGCATTCATACGGATGCCCTTTAAGGTATGCGATGCACGATTACTTTCAACGTGTATGATGGCGATATTCTCGGACATGGTGGAAAAAACGAGTGAAGATCTTTATGGGCGATTTTTTGATGTTAATGGGAAATTCATTTGACAAGCTTGTTTACAGAGAACTTGAGAGCTGTGCGGCAAGATGTGAAGAGAAAAACTTAGTACTGATTGGGAAAAGTGCCATTTTTGGTACGAGAAATTGTCCTTGGACATCGGTTCGGCAAGAGGGATAGAGAGGTAGATAGAGGCCCGGGTGAAGCAATTGAAAAGTTTCCTCCACCCTCGTCGGTAAAAGGGATTCGGAGTTTTCTAGGCCACGCTGGATTCTATGGGCGGTTCGTGAAAGTTTTCACAGATTGCAAAGCGGATTTGTCTAACCTCACAGTCGAGGGATCCCATTTGGGTTGTTGCCAATGTTTTCATAGTCTTCGGTGTTGAAGGATAAGTTGGTTTCAGCTCTATTGTTGTGGCGCAGTTGGTCTTTCCATTTGAACTCATGTGTGGCCTTGACTTAGCGATTATTGGGTTCTGGGGGAAAGCGAGAGAAAATCTTTGGAGGGTAATCTATTATGCTATTAGAACCTTGAATGATGCTGTTGAATTATGCCTTCTGAGAAAAAGCGTGGCCATTGTGTTTGCTTTGACAAGTTCAGGCAATATTTGATTAACATGGTCGTAATTTCTTTGATCATTCTACCATCTCAATTATGATGACCCAGAAAGATGCAAAACCCCGATTAATTCGATTGGGTCCTTTGTTCTGAAATTTGATGTAGAAATTAAAGAGCAAGAAAATATTTGAAAACCTAATGCTTGAGACCATCTTTCACGCATTGAAGGGCAGAATGATATTCAGGTGAATGGCAATTTCAGACGAGAAAACTCTTAGTTATTGATGAAAAGAGGCGTTCCATGGTTAAAGTTATGTGGCAATTATTTGTAGTAGCTAAGTAATTCCTCTGAATTGTATCGAGAAAAAGAGTTTTTCTCCACTTTAAGCTGTACTATTGGGAGGAGCTTGATTCTTTTCTGAACCTTTGTCATGTCCCGGTGATAAGGAGATGTGTGCAGAAGATGAAATACCTTAGCATTCCTAAGCCATTGTCACACTCTGGAGTGTGGTAGGCACTTTGGTGAATGGAAACGATGTGGTACTCAATCAGTTTTAACACCATATTTAAAGATGCTCATCGATTCGTTTCCACTTGTGACAAATGTCCTTGAATGGGAACATATCTAGAAAGAGACGAGCCACCACATTGCATCATTTGAGTAGAATTGTTTGATTTATGGGGGATGAATTCTGGGACCATTCACATCTTCTCATATACTGCATCTTCTTGTGATGAACTATGTCTCACAAAGTGGAGCGATCCTGCCTTTGATGATGCCAAGGTTGTGGCTCGATTTAACGCAATGAAACATATTCTCACGTTTTGGAACCCCTCGAGCATTGATCACAGATAATGGTACCTTCTGTATCCAGGTAGTGAAGGTTTGCAAAAAGTATGGGGTACGTCATGTCATTTGTCTTGCATACCACCCACGGTCCCAACGGACGCGGTATCAAATCGAGAAATCAAGTACATTCTAGGAAGGCGATTCAACACCTCAGGAAGGATTGGTCTAAAAAAGATGGGCGATGCACTCTGGGCGTACGTGCGGCATTTAAAAACTCCTTTGGGTATATCACTTGGATTCAGAATTGTTTATGGTAAAGCATGTCTGTCTTCATTAGAATTAGAAGCGTCGAGCTATTGAGCCCTCAGCAGTCAGCTCATCGTTCATCTGTTATTGGCGAGAAAGCATTGCTCGACTCGATTGAACTAGGCAATTCATAAACGGCGTATGAAAGCGCCGCATTTAAGAAAAGACTAAAAACTGGCATGGCAAACACATCGATAGAAAGGAGTTCTGTAGGACGACAAGTTCTTACATTCAATTCCACTTTAAAAGCTTTCCGGGGAAATTGAAGTCTCGATGGTCGAACGGCCTTTCGATGACAGGTCTTTTCACGGTGGGGCAAAAGTTACATCTGAGAAAGCACATTCTGGTCACCATGGCGATTGAAGCGGTATTATGGTGGCGAGTTTCTTGATAATGATCATCCCTTTGTGCATGAATGAAGTGTGTGTCGATCATTTGTGAGTTCAGGTTCGAAGAGCACATTGAGACCAGTCGTCGAACTAGCGACATTAAACACTCGTGTAGCTTCTTGGGAGGCAACCAGTTTCCTTACACTTTTCTGTTTTTACGGTGACAATTTCTTTGATTTTTAGTGATTGTTTTGCAAGTAATATTAGTTTCTTTGGTAGTAATTTGTGAGGTGGGTTATTTGCGGTTGTTCCTTTAGGACCCAAGCGCGTGAGTCTTGGGGAGGATCAAGTCTTGCGGAAGCGGTCTGATCCGGTATCACATTTACAAGTGGGGGTTCTCACGTTAACCGGCGCTTCGTATTAATGGAAATTTTGAACCTTCTCGTAGCGTCGTGACGTTGAGTGCGGCGTCGCGACGTTTCGAAATTAAGCGACGTTTAAGCGTCGTGACGTCCATTTGCCCTCTCTGTAGCGACCAACGTGGTTCCAAATGACGTCGATTCAGTGTCTCTTGTCGCGTCACGATGGTGGATTTCCAACGTCGCGACGTCGATTTTTATACTCTCTTGAACGTCGCGACGTGAGTAATCAACGTCGCCAGCGTGAATTTTATGAGTCGCATGCGTGTAGTAATGCTGCGTCCACGGCGTCGTTTAGTACCACTCTGCATGCGTGGCATTGCCACAAAACGTCGCGACGTTGGCTTCAACCCTCTCTGTAACGTCTCGGCATTGCTGACGTCGCGACATTGCCACTGTTTAAGGCGAAACAGTTCATTTGCTCTTCACCTGCACACCACCGCCAGCCCTAGCCCTCTTGCATATACCTGACCTGCAGGTGCTCCTGTCCGCGTCAATTGGAGGCTACGTGCCCTCCCACGACCTCTGTGCCAGGCTTTCTACTTCTTGGGTCCTGGTCATTCTTTGTGGCATTCCACTGTATCTTTCAGGTTCCTGGCTGTTGTGGTCTTCACAGGGTACCCGAGCGTTGCGGTTGGTCTAGGATCTTTTGAGTTCACGATTTAGGTATTATTGGTTCATTATAGATCTTGATCATAACAGTTAGTTTTTTTTTTTGCATAGTAGTTTTGGTTTGTTTTAGTTGCACACTAGATTGTTTGTTTTGTTTGGTCTGAAGTCGGTGGGTGTCACTTTGGTGTCTTCTAATGTCTTCGATAATATCTTCAGTAAGGAAAAATTACACGAGAGGAGTGGTCCGGCGGGGACTAGGCTCCCGGCTGCGATGTCACTCGGTTTGTGAATCTGCAGTGCGCGTCCCTGTTGGCACCATTTGCAAGCCGATCGTTCATGAGAGAAGGTTTCACCACCGATGATTTTTCATAAGACCATTCATTAGGGATGTGACCATATGACCTGTCAATGACGATGAGTGTGATGCGAGGAGGACCTCCTTGATCTCGCCCTCCCAGTCTTGAAAGAAGTGAAGTGCGAGCATGTTGGTGACCGGTCAAGTCGATCAATGTTATTGATGTGTGTCGCCAGTGGATCGATGACAAGGCGCTGGCTACGAAGTTCTGCGTGTTGACTGATGGTGAGTCGTGGAAATCAATAGTGCGGGCGGTAGGTCCATGAGCGACATTTGGCCTTCATCCGAAGATCCCATACCGCCATCCGCGTCGTCATTAGGCGACGGCGTGTGTGGCGGCGCAGCGATGCCACCTTTCGGCTATGCCGTCTTCACGGGGATATACCTTTGATGTTGGGGCGGGTCATCGGATGCCATCCTCCATACCGCCAGGGGGCCTTGAGCGACCTTGGGCACCTTCCTTATCTTTGGCTTGTCTGAAACAAGCGAGAATTATTCTCGGCTTGATAATGAGGCTGGCTCCACCACATAAAAGGCCATTTAGGTCAAGCGCGGGACACACACGGTGTCCACGTGAGCTGAGGTTATGATTAGGTCATGAGCCCTCGGACGGGGATGATGCATGACTATCAGGCTGGTGTGAGAAGCTGGGCGATCCCAGGGAGACATTGGCCAGTCCTCGTCCCACCCACCTCCACCACCACCCCTACAGCCTCAGGAGGCAGCCCCATCCAGTCCCTCATCCGATCCTGAGGACCCGGTGCTCTCACTTACAGAGCGCTTCGATGCATTCTGGGATGAGACCCAGGAGCATCTCGTCTCACGGGATATGGAGGCCTCCGTGCTGATATACGCTATGTAATCACGGCCAATCAAGCCATCATTCTTGACGAAGAGTCCTTGAGCTAGATATTGACTCCTTACCTTTACACCTTCTACCATGCAGTGATCACCAAGGAGTCCTTTACCTCTACTTTTTGTTTGTTGATTGGGGACCTTTGGATATTTTGTTTGAGGGGGAGTGTGTGATCGGGTTTTATTTTGTTTAGTTATGTTTTTGTTTTAAGTATTTGTGTGAGTGTTTAGTTAAGCTATATTAGTTTGTAATATCTGTGTAGTTTGAGTTACTTTTTCATTTATTTCTTTGAGTCATGTAATTTAGTTTGTTTGCCTGTGTTTCAGGTCAATTCATTATTATGTGAAAATGTGCGTGTATGTGTGTATGTTGAAAGTGAAAATGATTTTTGTTAGATTAACTTTGACATAAGATGATTGGATCCTCTGATGTTGGATGCTCGGTAATTAGGTTGAATAAGTGGAAAGGTTTAGTGAACCATTCTGGGTGAAATCGAAGCTATTTCTACGATGATCATGTCCATTCACACACTACCCAACCTTCAGGGTATCATGGGTGTGAGACCGACTACAGAAATTATGAACAGAAATTCTAACCATCTAAGTGATAGGACACGATCAAAGAGGATTGCCATTGAGCCTGCAAGCAAAAGAAAATAAAAATAAAATAAAATAAAAATAACATAAAATAAATGAAAAAAAGAAAGAAGAAAGTAAAGGTACGGTGAGTTAGAATAAGTGGATCACTGACTAGATCACAGTGCAGTCAGGGCTTCCTTTAAAGCCTAATACTTTTCATGTTGGTAGTCGTAACTACAACACTTCCCATAGACGAGAAGATGGATTTTCCCAATCCCAGGCCTTTGAGTTTGGTTGAGTGTTAAATTGAAGTTTGAAGGAACTTAATGCACGGTGCCCTTAACCAGCGGTGAAGTCACTGATGGATCCCATACAGGAACACTCAACTAAAACTTCTTGGCTAGGTCTTTTTCATTCTTTTAGGTGCTTAGGAAGTTTTTAGGTATTTGACAAAATAAAATGGGTCGCATTCATCCATACACTCTAGTTGGTTTCTTCCAAATGAGTAAGTGAGCTTAGATTTGAGAGTGTCAGACCTAAAAAGCATCTGTGAGTCATTCATTATATGCACATAGGGTCATTGGAAAGAGTTCATTGAGAATATAGATTTGAGACACTAGTCATCCTAGTTAATGAGGTTTAGAAAGTCGACATGTATCTGTGAACTTGAACAAATGATATGAGTGTGAGTCAGTCAGGCAGTCCTCAAGCGTAATAACAACATCTTGAGTGTTTAGTTTGTTGCCTAATAGTGTGTGTTCTTGTTTGAGAGTGGAGTTCTTGGCAGAATGACGAGAAACTAAGTTGGGGAGTGTGATGAGTGTACAAAAACACTCATATTATGCCGGCGTCGGTTTTCCTTTTCATGTTTATTTTATAGTAATTTCATGGTTTTGTGGCTGAGCTCTGAGATGATGTTTGGTTTGGATACACAGGTACATTGGAGCAAGCGTGGCTGTTAGACTTCTTACGGACGTGAGACAAGCGGGAAGTGGTTGCCAATCTTGTGTTCCATCTGTAACGTCCCAACGTGTGACGTTGGTGCTAATCTGCGAAGTCAATGTCGGCCAGCGTCGTGGCGTCCTGTCCCAGCATGACGTCTCAACATCATGACGTCGGCTAGAATCTACCTCCATCATTCCAAATAGAATGATGACTTGAAATCGTGGGGATGGAGGCATCTGACGAAGGCACAAATTCAGACGGATGACCTGAAACTTGAAGAAGTGCCCGGGATTATCTTTGTTTCTCTGTTTTGGTTGAGAATGATGTTTTATTAAACATTTTCATTCTGTTCATTATGTTTCTGAATCATATCTAGGGTTATATTGAACCACCTAATGTCGTATGTTGATGGATTAAAGTTTGGATCTTTATTTTTGATGAGTTATTTATCGAATTTGTTCGCATCACCTTTCTATGTCTGTGGTTTAATTATGGTGATGTCGGCCAACATTGACATAATCACCTTTAGGCCAAAGATTCGAGGAGATGGTGCTCAGGGGATGCGTAAACGACCTTAGGTTGATTCGGTGATAGAGGCCAGATCCTGAAGGTGGCATTGAAAGTTGACTGTTAAGCGTCTCGGAATGAGGTGGAGATAGATATATACTCAACTCTATTCACGAGATGAGGCGGATATACCTCGAGAGGATATCTGTAAATGCAAGATCTACCTCACCAATTGACAAATTAACATAAATACATGAATAATAACATATCTTGAAAAGCCGTCCATTAAAAGTGACAGGGAGATGTAATACAGTCTTCAATACCGAGTAATTCATTAGAATCTAAAACTTGATAGAACTTTCATATTCACTTTCTTTCGTCATCTCTCTTCAAATATTATGCAAAAGTCAAACCTTTGTAATCCGATACTACGTCTGTAGTTGATATCAGTCTTGTGAGGCCTGTATATTACTTGAGCTGACGCATGCACTTGCATACGTAAGTAGTACATTTACAGCGTTTTTGGCTTGTCAGTTTTTTGAGGGGGGGAGTGGGGATTGAAGTCTTCACGGCGGTCTACTGAGGGTTTAGTTTCGATCACATGAATCTGAGAAGAGAAGGAGGTGATTGACCTGAGGCTCACTAGCTGGGCTTGCTCCCAGACCTTGAGAGTGAGGTGTGGCACCTTCGGCGTTATGAGAAATCCTTAGCCATGGTCAGATCGTCCTTAGAGGTTGGTTGGCATTGAAAAATGAGAGTCCTAGTGGGCTAGGAGACTGGCACCTTGAGCAAGAGTCAGTGGGAAGGACTCAGTCGTAACAATCTTCCACTGGGCGCAGTACACATGGCAACAAGGTTAGAGAGGGATCGATCAAATGCGTATTAAAAAAGAAAACAGGATCTTCTTTGTATCGACCTTATAGAGTCGGTGTTCATAGAATTCTCGAGCATGGAATCCCCTAGTGCATCCCAGTTCGCTGATGCGTTGCCTTGCGAAACATTCTTACTAGTGTTTAGTAGGATTTGTCACTAAGGATCACGTGATTTGATATCGGCAACAAGATAATACGCTAAGGTTATGCGCTTGAAGGAGTAGCGTAGAGCACCTCCTCCAACTTAAATTAGTCTTGCTTCCTGTTGGCACTCTCGCTTTTGAGAACTCGGGACAATGTTCACGTGAGCGTGAATGGGGTGGGTCGAGTGAAGTCGCAGGCGCGGTGCACTAAAGGAGGAAGGAACTTTGGCCTTCATGATGTGGATCTCCCTTGATAGACAGAGTTTCTCACACCTGGGTCCCCATGGTGCAAGCCACAAGCTTGGGGCCCTAGATGAAAGGACATGAGACTGGGGAGGGAAGGAGAATCTCTTCGGAAGGCATAAGCTTGAGACTCTCTAGCAGTGATCTGGGTAAGAACTCAGTTAGCATACGTGAGAACCTCCCCAGACAACCCAGATGAGGAAGAAGATGATTCTTCATCCCTGAAGCTTCCAGCGTTGTCTCCTCTATAGGCCATCCTATGAGTGCCTCGTCACCCAGCTTGATGCTGAAGAATCATCGAGGTAACTCATCGACCTCAAGGATAAAAAAAAGAAAAACACACCTGCTTTTACACCACGGCACCGCAAACAACAACAAAAAACCAAAGCATGAAGACCCTTGAAGGTAAGATCTCGAAAAGCAGAAACACAAAATAGACTTTTGATATTCTAATCTTACAGTTAAGTTTTTACCTTGAGAAAGATTGCAAGAAAATGGTTGGAACTAGGGAGAGGAAGAAGCCCAAAGTGATGTAGGTGTAGAGCAAGGGTTGAAACAACCCACAAACTTGTTCAATGGTGCAAGCAAGAAGCTCCTCACAAAAAAATTTTGGAAATATTTAAAATTCAAGCAGCAGTGGCATGGGCGAGGGGTCGAAAGCGTCATTTAATGCACTGCTAGTCATGCGGAGAGCACACCACATCCACGAACAGTCCAGGGTATCGGGAGTGGCGAAATCTGATGATGGCTTCATACGTGCACGAGCTCAACCTAATGGTTTAGTGCAAATGATTGTGGCGTGGGAATGTGAAACAAAAAATAAGGAGTCTCAGCCTTTCGAGCTCTAATGACTTGGCAGCTGAGAAGACAGTGGAATAGGATCGGCTAATTGTGTGACATTACGTGTAGTGGCAAACACTCATATAGGTGACCGTCAGAACTAGCGTGACGGTCAGCGGTGACAGAGCTGTGGCGGAAGGTGGGCGTGACCTGCTCCAACCACCTCGAGACATCGGTGGATGAATCGGATACAAGAGCAAAGCAGAATAGCATCATGAGTGGCGATCCTATAGTCAAGTGTTATAATGCAGTTAATGTATAACAATTAATATAGAAATTAATAAGTAACGTAAGGACGTTGAGGGCCACTCATAAATACCCATCTCATAAACGTCCATCATGTAACCTCCCATGATGGTATATAATATATGAGGATGTACCCGGTCAGGGATCTGGTTTTGTTTTTTTTTAATATTAAACAAACTCTTTTATAAAGGACACGAAACCTTTCCAGCCTAGTTGTTCCACCATAAAGGGACAGGGAGATGAACTGGACCATCGAATTCATGGGGGAGAGGCGCACACCATTGTAGTTCACATATGGTGGCTACCATGCTCCTGTATTTAGCTTCGGTAGAGACCTAAACAATGTGTGTTGCTTCTTGGTCTTCCAGGACACCAAATCCAGACCAAGAAGAAGGCAATAGCTGGTAAGGGATCGATGGGAGTCCTGACAGGACGCTCAGTCAGTGTTGAAAAAGGCCTAGAGGCGGAGAGAGCTAGTCATGGGATAGAAAATACCTCTAGAAGGAGATCCTCTGAGATACTTCAACAAATGCAGAGCAGCATCCTAATAAGACTTCCGAGGAGCACCAACAAATTGACTAAGTTCTTGAACGCCATAAGTGATAACTGGCAGAGGAAAGTTGAGGTACAAAAGGCGACGATATTGAGCAGGGTCCTCAAGTAGGGGACCAAGATCAGCAATAAATTTAAAGCCTTTAAGTAGAGGAGTGTTGACAGAATGGGCACCCATCAAACCTGCATCATTCAACAAGCTAAGAATATATTTAAACTGATGAAGATGAAACCCAATTGACTTACTCAGAAGTTCTACTCCCAAAAAATAGATGGCAAGACCCATGTCTTTAATAGTGAAAGTCGAATGAAGAAAGCTCTTAGCATGAATAATGTCAGAATCAAGGGAGCTGGCAAGAAGCACATCATCCACATACACGAGCAAAGCTAAAAAAGAGGTGGCAAAGCATTTGATGAAGAGACATGATCAAAAGCCGACTGTTGAAATCCAAAAGGATGAAGCTTAGAAGAAAGTTCAATGTTCCACTATCTAGAGGCTTGCTTAAGGCCATAGAGTGATCTACGAAGGTGGAAAACATCCCATGGTTTGGTGGCAGAGTAACCGGCAGGGGGAATCATGTAAGCCTCTTCACCCCAAGAAGCCATGGAGGAAGGTTTTGTTAATGTCGAGCTGATGAATGGCCAAGAGTGGGCAGTAGAAATAGTCAAAAACATGTGCACAACAACGACCTTAGCCACAAGAGAGAAGCTATCAAAGTAATCGACCCCTTCAACCTGATTGTATCCCTAAACGACAAGGTGAGCCTTGTAATGGCTAATAGTGCCATCGGGATTAAGTTTGGTTTTAAAGATCCAACGACATCCAATTGGAGTCTTACCAAGAGGAATAACACTGAGGTCCCATGTTTTGTTTGCTTCAAGGGCTTGAAGTTCCTCTTCCATGGCTTGATGCCATTTAAGGAAAAGGCAAGCCTGATCATAGGAGAGGGCATCAGGAAGGGAAGAGACACCAACTGGGGAAGTGTAGGAGGCCTAATGTGAAGGAGGAAACAAGGTAGAAGGACCCACTGGTGAAAGCTGAGAAGTGGGTGTGGACACGGTCAACGAGCAGTTGGTCACATAATCTTGAAGCCAAACAGGAGGTTGGCGAGGTTGTGGGATGTGCCAAGCAAGTGGTGGAGGAGGGGTAAAGGAGGAAGAATGGTCAGACAATGGCGGATAGGGGGAAGCAGAACTTGGAGAGGAAGAGCATGAGAGAGGCAAGGAAGAAAGAGTGGTGAGAAGAAGAACAGAGGGCGGGGTTGGAGGAACAGGGGAATTACATATGGGAAGAGGTAAGGAGAAAGAGGGAGAACTAGGGAGAGAGTAAGATAAGAAATGGAAGGTATCCTCGTGAAAGATAAACATCCTGATAAAAGAATAAGATATGGAAGTTGAGGGCATACATCTTATATGCTTTGAGGCTCGATTGAAAACCAAGGAAGATGCATTTGGAGGCCCGAGTGGCAAATTTATCTTTGTGAGGTTGAACATTAGTGTGGAAACACAAGCAACGAAAGCAGATATGAATAATTTGGAGGTTTACGGTATAGGAGTTCATAAGGTGTGCCAATTCAAAAGAGAGGAAGTGAGACGATTGACTATGTAGGTAGCCATAAGGATGGCATGGTCCCAAAAAAATTTAGGTAAATAGGATTAGAAGAGCAAGGCCCAGGCAAGTTCTAGTAAATGTCTATGTTTACATTTAACTACACCATTTTGTTAAGGAGTGTAGACACAACTCTTTTGATGAATAATTCGTGATGGTCAAGGAGAGTTTAAAAGGCAACATTACAAAATTCACTGTCATTGTCTGATCGTATGGTTTGAATATCTGTGTGAAAGTGAATAGAGACCATTTTAATAAATTTAGTGATAATGGCTAAATTTTGGGATTTTCGGGATATGAGATACGTCCAGGTGGCACGACCATGATTATCAACAATGGTGATCATTAAACGAGCACCACTTTGACATGTATGGTTATAGCCCTAAAGATCGATATGAATAAGCTCAAAAGGCGAATATGTATGAATGGAACTAGAATGGAAAGGTAATCAAGATTGCTTTTCCAATGGACGAATATCACAGTTTACAAGATATGAAAATGTAGAACCAAATAGAAAAGAAATGTGTTTAAGAGCTCCAATTGAGGCATGACCAAAACGTATATGCCAAAGAGTTGTACAATTGGCATTCTTATTTACATAAGATAGAGTAGAGAAAATGGGTACAGGATCATGCACATGAAGTGCTACAGGAGGATGGGAAACATCAAAGAGACCAATGAATCAAGAATGTAAAGGGTCCAATACTTCATCAGTCTTCGGGTCCTGCAATGAACAAGAGGTTGAAGAAAAATTAAAACAAACATTTGTGGAAATACAGAGACTATGGACTAATAACAAATTAAATATGAAAGTTGTTAGCCCCTCGACTAGATAACACAGTCCCGCTAAGATGAGGCACCGCCTCGTCCTATGCCCGCCTGCGGAGAGAGTGCGCAAATCGAGAAGTAAGTGCTGGCAAGGGAAGAAAAGCTCAGCATCACTATGCATGAGCCAAGCACGCACATAAGGGAAGGGGCAAAGGCTAACTCTGTTGGGGACGCACGACCACTGCCGCAAGACTACTTCGCCTGTGGAGGCCCCGGCGTGGCATCCGTGGCACTTGAAGCGGCGGGATCGTGTGAGAAAGCCTGCTGACACGAGGCAGCAGGCGTGAGTTCCTAGTGGTGGCTGGCAAGATTCCTCGATGAGTCCTATGTAGGAAGGACTCCTAGTCCTAATAGGATTCGCGTGGCGGTCCATAGGAGTTCTAATCAGTCTCCTAGTTCGGGAAGGATTACGTTGGCTTGCAGATTAAAGACTTAGAGCTAGAGTAGGACTCTTAGTCAGATTTGTACTATGACTGCCTTTGTGCAGCCTATATAAAGGGACTGTGTGCCCACTTGGTAGAGCATTGTGAATTGGATCATAAGGAAAATTAGGCATCAAGAATCTGAACCTTTGCAAAGAGTCTTGTATTTTAGTAGCTAATAAAATACGAGTTAGGGAGAGTGCCTCGTACGCCTTGTGTTTGAGAGCATAGTGAGGCCGATTTGGCTAGCGGATTCTGGCTGAGGCCAAAAATTGGAGTGTGTGATAGTTGGTATCGAGCCATGGATGGCTGGCTGCGGGGGGCGCGATGGTGGCGTTGCGTGAGAAAGGCGCAAGCAGGATAGAAGCCGATATAGGCACGTAAGTGTCCAGGCTTGATGCGGAGATAGGCACAGCAGTTGAGGCGAACTCAACCCTTTCAACTCAGCTTACTGAAGCCTTCTTACTGCTTGGCTCGTTGCGTGAATTGATGGAGACTCATGAGAAGGTCATTGAAGAGCGGATGGAGCCTCACATATGACGAGAATGTGAGCCGTAATGAGGAGTTGAGCGCAGACAGGAATCTCTTGAGGTGAGATCATATATTCTTTGAAGCAAGCAATGGTGCAAGGCACACCATCTTCCTCGGATCCGCCTCCTGCAAAAGTGCGAGTACTGAGACAACCTTTTGGTGGCGTAGTGTGTCTGAGACTTGGAGGAATTCCTGCAGGACATGGAGCAAATACTTCATTGCTGGCAGTCTTGTTGTTGAACAGTAACGATAACCACCATGTGTTGGCGTGCGGTACAAAAGCTTTGGTTCTGCGGTTGAGAACAAGCGGCGATGCTATTCTTCGGTAGACGAGATCGAGAGATGGGAGATCTTGAAGAAAGATTTGAAGGACCAGTTCTTTCCCACGAACACAACGTGGATGGCGAGAGAGTCCCTGAAGAAGCTCAAGAAGACGGGCTCAGTCAGAGACTATGTGAAGGAGTTTAGCTCATCGATCCTTGACATCAAGGACATGTCCGAAGTCGACAAGCTGTTCAACTTCATGTCTGATTTGCAAGGATGGGCTCCAAGCAGAGGCGAGGTAAGGTGTCCCTAGACTTGCCCTCGACCAATGCCGATGCAATTTGCTGATCGGCTCTGAGTGACCTCTTCCCTACTCCCACCCAAAGGGAAAATCTAGAAGCAAGGGTGAGACCGAGTCTGAGGAGTAAAGACCTCGAGAGTGGAAATTGGGGTTGGAAAGAAGATGCGAGGATATGTAGGCTAAAGTGGGGGAGAGAGGACATACGACTCTTGAGCCGGTATGCTATGCAACGATGTGTGCCACATCGAGCAAGAGGCCCGCCCACTGGAAGGCTCAAATGTTTTCATGGCAGAAGACGGGAAAGACAATGGGGTAAAGGTCCCTATAAGTGCTAATCCTCTTCAGCTATTGAATGCCATTCGGCGCGGTGACTCGCGGGGCGATGCGTTGAGTTCTGCGGTGGGCGAAAAATTGTAAGCGATGGTAAATAGTGAGGCAACTCACAATTTTGTATCAACAAAAGAGGCAACCAAACTAAGATTGAAGCTCACTAGAGATGACAACAAGCATAAGGCCGTGAATAGCCAAGCACAAGAGACGCACGCATGGCAAAGAACATGGCAATTCAAATGGGGGATTGGAAAGGTACAATCGATTTCCTTGGTGTTCATTTGGATGACTGATTCATTGCGAAACGATTTCTTCAAGAGCGAGTAGCCTTGTTGCGCGCGAATGGACCTCTTGATAATGGATGAAACAGCGCGCGCATGATCGGCATCGACGAGGCGCCTAGGACCTTCGAGGAGAAGACCTTGTTTGCCTGCTGACTTGAGAAAGGTCTTAGGAAGGATTCGAGCACACATATGTCGTGGCGTTGATCGAATCAAGGCTGGACAGCTCGTCAGAGTACGGATCCATTTACGCGACGGTTGCACCAGTGTGGTGCGCCCGGAGTAGCCTGAGAGAACGCCATCGAAGGTAGACGAATCATCAGATTGAGCTCGTGTTAGGATCAAGAACCCCTGCCCAAGCTCCTTATCGAATGACTCCACCAGAGTTAATAGAGTTGCGAAAGCAATTGACGGAGTTGCTAGATGCGGGCTTGGTCGACCCTCAACCGTATGGAACCGTCTTTGTTGAAGAAGCCCAAAGATGGCGGCGGATGTGTGTGGACCTAAGACTAAATAAAGCGTGTCGAAGCAGTATCCGATACCTTTGGGCGAATTGTTCGATCGATTGAGCAAGTGGTACTTCACCAAGATAGACTTGCGATCGGGATGGCAGTCTTGGCGTGGTTGAAGGGGCGAAGGCTAAGACTATGGTATGGAAGCTTTGAGTTTTTAGTCATGCCTTTTTGATTGACTAATGCTCCTACAACATTTTGTAACCTCATGAATGATGTCTTATTCAACTTACTGGACTCATTCGTGGTGGTGTACTTGGACGACATTGTGATCTACATCCCGACTCTAGAAGATCACGTGGTGCACCTTGAGAAGGTGTTTAACAGACTGAGGCATAATCAGTTGTATGTCAAGAAAGAGAAGTGTGAGTTTGCTCAAACCGAGATCAAGTTTTTGGGTTACCTTATTTCGAAGTCTCATATTCAAATGGATGGTGCGAAGTGGCAACAATTCGAGATTAGCCAGCCTCGACCAAGGTGATAGAACTTTGATCGTTCCTCGGCTTAGAAAACTACTACAGGAGATTTATCATAGGTTATTCCAGGATAGCCAGTTCTCTCACGGACCTTTTAAAGAAAAGAGAAGAGGCTGGATGCGAGTGCAAGGCGCCTTAAAAGCTCGAGGATGTGATCACCTGAGCTGATTTGGGGCGCTCGACTTGGAGTTGTCTTGAAGTGCATACGGATGCGTCGGACAGGGCCTTAGGTGGTGTGTTGGTGCAAGAGGGGCACCCGGTAGCATTCGAGAGTCGAAAGTTAAATGCGGCCGGAAGCGAGAGAGTGCAATGCCCACGAGAAGAGATGGCTAACGATCATCCATTGCTAGAGACTTGGAAGCCTTGCCCTTGATGGGAGCGCGGTCAGTAGTAGTGACGATGTAACAAACACCTTCTTCAAGGCTTCGGAAGAAGCTTCTTTGCCCAAGCAAGCTCGATGACAAAAGTTCTTGATCGGCGCCGACTTTATGTGGGTGCCGCAGTGGTCGACCTGACAATGCGAATCGTTGAGGTAGGAAGGGATTCTGCGGGCTATGTGGGATTGTTGGAGTCAAGTTGTAGCGGACTTCAAGGCTGGGGATTAGACATGGAAGATTTGGACTCTATGTATCAAAGCTAGTGAAACAGCGACGGCACCCACGAGGCGATCTTGGCTCAGTATGAGTTGCTTTACTTCCACGGGAGGAAGGCGTATGTGCCTCAAGCGGTAGGCGAGTTGCTGAAGCTTTATGTTACAGTGGGGGATGAAGCATGGAAGAAGAAAACATTAACCTTTATTGGCGATCATATTAGTGGGACGGAGTGTAGGAGTGTATATTGTCAGTTGGAGATGGCAAGGTTGTTCTGTTACATTGTTAGGAAAAACATGAGGATGTGATGAACATGGTGATTCGGGAGTTGGAGGATGGGTTCTAGAGTAGTGAAACGAGAGTTTGTTCAGTATGTTGTCTTCCTTACCAACCTCGAGTAGTGTCGGTAGAAACAATCTCATCTTCTTGGCAATGTTGTAACCTTTAGGATACTGAGAGACATTATGTGATGAGATATGCGGTTCTGACGAGTTTTAGGTTGGCCCCATTCAAAGATGTAGAGTCACAGTGTAAGTTATCTACTACGAATCATCCTTAAGCCCAGGTAATTAGACACGGAGAGTGAATCGGATGCAGGATTACCTAACAAAGTTAGAATACGGGAATGGGCCGCACGAAGGTAGCAATGGGGTTCCGACCTCGCCATCACCGATGCAGTTCTTGAGCAACACGGGCGTGGCGTGAGCGCTAGCTGCATCTGGTTGCAAAGTCTTGGCGGGATTGCCCAGTGAAGCTTTGTTGGATACATAAAAGTGCAACATTTATATAGGATTTTAATGCCCTCAACTCATGTTTTGCTCTCATTTTGTGTAGAATAGGTGCCTTTGACCGTTTCTAGCGTTTTTATGCATGTGCAGGTTTTTCAAGTCCTGTGCACATTTTTGTAGGGGTTTGATTCTAGAGAACAAATGTAGATCATCGTTGTTGATGACATCGTGTCGAGGCCGGGTAGTGCTCACCGATGAAGAGGAGGCCGATTGAGGACCGCGGTGGTACCGGTACCATACTTGCGATGGGGTACCCTATCTTTGATGAAGCGATTGGTGCGATGCAAATATAGTAATTACCGGTACCCAAAGTGTGGATTACCGTGCACGTGGAGTGCGCACTTCGCGATGCCAGGTACCGATCTCTGCGGGACTTGAGTGAATTTCAATCTTGGTGCAAGGAATGCGGCTCGTCTTTCGACCACCGCCCGAGGATCACTAATGAAGATTGTATTTAAGCCAGCTAGGGTAGAGTTAAGCTGATTGGATTCTAGGGTTTGGTTTTGAAAGGTTGGAGTGTTTTCTCGGGGTACTAGGGTTCATAGAGTAGAGTACTTAGTTTTTCTTCTGATTCTGAGTTTTTAATCACTTGTAATCTTTTAGTTGGTTTCTATAACTCAGTATTTTCTTACGGGATTCTATGCTTTTGATATCCCAACCTTGCAATAGAAGTGTTATTTCTCTAGTCACATTTACGATTAGTGTTTTATTAATCATGAATCAACTCTCAGTTTCAATGGAGTTCTAAACCTTCATGATAGGGTTCCTAACCGGTGGAAGCTCACACTCCTTTAGAGTGTGCTTCTCAAATTCCTCTTTTGTGCTTCAATGGGATTGTACGATGCTAAACACTTGTGAAAAATCTTATAAAACCTTAGTTTAGCATCTTCTTGACAACGTGTGAACGAGAGACTCTCGGTACACGTTGTGCTTGATCGCAAATGCAGACTAAGAGTCCAAGCAAATCGTTTGAACAAGTGTTTGTTATCGCTCAATTGTTCTTTGTCTTAAGAAAAGCTTTTAATGTTATATCTTCCGTCGAAGACCATTCATCAATGGCTCCTAGATGAGATTGTGAGTAAGAGGTGGGTATTACCTAGTCGACGGTGAGAAAACACCTAAGGATCCTATCATTTGCCCTTATTGTCTTAAAATAGTTAAGTTAATCGGTTACTCAATCAATCAATCACAACCCCCCAGATTTTACTTTAAACGCACATTCATTGGATAGCAATCCCTAAGGATCATCTAGGAAACCACTCCCTGTGGAAATGACCTGTGGACTCCCACAGTAGTATAATGCTTGACAACATTAGTTCCTATGCTTAGGAATAATTTCAGCATACGAAATAGACGAAGCAAAGCCAGAGACAGCCTCGAGAAGGCAAGTAGAAGCATGAAGAAATATGTGGACAAAGGCAGAAGACCTTTGGAATTTGAGGAAGGGGAGGAAGGTTACGTGACTAACTCCTCGGATCTGAAGAAGATCATAAAATAAGCAATTTGAAGGTTTTGATCCGTATGTTGACCTTTGAAGTTGTGAGCGTATTGGGAATGTAGCCTACGAAGATGAGGCTACGAGGTGAAGCTTCACCTGGAGCATTCCATGTAGCTTCTTGAAGCCTTATCATCATGATCCTAGCTCAGGCAGTACGAGGGCAAGCGGAACCACACCTGTGGTTAGAGTGAGTTATTGAGAAAGTTGCAGCATCCTATAGGATAGGAAGATGGGCAAATGGAAGAACAAGTGGACCGAGTACTTAATTCATTGGAAGAGGATGCCCGTCAGTGAAGCAAGTTGGGAGAAGGGTGCTACTTTGTGGCAATTTGAAGACCAGATCATTGAGTATGTGCGATTGAAGTCAACGAGGACGTCGACTACTGATTCGCTAAAATCGTAGCATGCATAGGGTAGAGATTTGGTTCTCGGAATAAAAAATATTTATAAACCTAAACCTCTTCTTCTTGGTAGCAGTACTCTTTATGAGTATAGTCACTCTAAGGTCAAAACCTGATGATGGTTCCTTGCCACCGATGTTTTTGTAGTGAGGCCCCGAATGGGTGAATTTGGTTTTAGATTTTAAGGTGGTGATAAAAATAGTGAGGGGTATTGTTTGGAAAACTGAAATTTAAATAAAATAAAATGTAAAAGAAGTATCCTTGAAGTGTTAGGCTGCTGGATTTGGGTTCTAAAGGTCACTGAGGGGTTCTCGGGTCCATTTCCTTGCGTTGGGGAGGATGACCTATAATTCTTTCCCGAACCGGATCTTCATTTGGTTATAAAAACTGAACCTTAATAATTTTCCTTTTGAAACATAGCATTTATTGACGTGTGCTCGGACGATGCGTGTCTCCACTGATCGACAACTACATTAACAAATAGAAACGAATAATGAATCTCTCGAGTGGATCTAGCAATAAGCATCCACTTGAACCCTAAATATTACCAAATGCGAGTCGTCGAGAGGCACATCAAAGGAGTTCTAACCTAGAGTGAGAAATAGGAACATAAATGCTGATAAAAACTTGCTTTAAAAACGAGAGAACAGCGGTTACCTCAGCTGACACTTGATGCTCCCTCCTCTTCAAGGATGGAGGGGTTTAGCCAACCATCCGGCGATTTTGTAAATCACCGAGGGTGTTTGGCGACAGAAAAATGAAATAAAATCAAAGAAAATGAGGGAAAGAAAAAGTAGCGGGAAAACTCCCGCCTAGAATTTTATTATTTCCAGAAAAAGAGTCCCTCGTTTACAATGTAGCAGGAGCTTATATATTGCCCTAGCCAAGCAAAATTACAAAAAAAACAAAAAAATAAAAAACAAAAGCAAAAGCTATTACAGGGGATAAAACGGAAGAACCGAAATGGGAGCGAGTCGAAAAGTCAAATGGGCGGCGAGGAGCGATTAGCCATGAGGAAAGTGACAAAAAATGGAAGCGATTTGGGTTGCGAGAGATTACGCAGCTACTTGAAATTTGCGAGTTGCGAAAATTTCCTTGTCTGCGAATTTCAACTGCGCCCCTTTTTCTTCTACTTTATGCTCCACTTTCCTCTGGTTTATGATCTATAATACTGAGTTCAACTCGAAGTCTTCATGATTGAGCTAACTCAACAATTTTGGCCTAATTAGCTTGCAAAAACTACAAAAATAGCCACAAAATGTAATCAGTAGTATAGTCGGGACCTTAATGTGCAAATCGGGTTAATTATGCTGATTAGTACACAAAAAGTGCTCAAAACCCGCAATAAACAGGGTTCAAAATAGCACTTTTGAGCCTTAATCCTCCCCCTAGACACATTGTTAGTCCTTACATGATGAAAGAGAAAGAAAAGAGAGAGCAAACAAAACAATAGAAAATTATATTCACAATAATGATTAAAAAAAAAAAAACAATGTGGTGAGTAATGCATAACCTTTAGTAGAATCACGAACTCATACTTGATCGACCATCTCGAGGAAGGAATGAGTGCCATACGTAATTCTGCAGTGTCAGAGCTTCCAACGGTGAATCAGCCGAGATTCTACCAAAACCTAAGTGTTTATATGATCGGTTCTCCTTGATAAATCGCGGACTACACTCCCTGATGACTTTTTCCCACGGCCTAGTACACTAACCGACCTAAATAGATCAGGACCCACTCTTATTCCACAATTCTTTTGGTGTCGTAGGGGTGCAATGCTGAGGAATTGACCTCATCAAAGTCCATGTAACGGGAATCCACCAATGACTCCCAACCAATTAAGGCATAGGGCATCAAGTCATAAGGATATTTCAACCACAAACTCTTCAGGTTTCACCCTAGACTATGAATGATTTCAAGACTCCAGCACCTACAACTTGCTAAACCTCACCCATCCACCCATGTAATGAGCATTAAGTCGGTGGCTCCCAACCAGTTGGCTTAGGGCACCAGGCTTTAAAGACTTTCGCCATATACCTTGGACCACCTTTCGGGTTTCAAAAATGAGTATTCTGATTTTTCTTCTTTTTCTTTTTCTTTTTGATTTTGTTTTTCTTTTTCTCATTTTTTTATTTTGGAAGACTCATTGGCCTTCGTTTCATGGGAGTCCTTAACCTATTGAAGGTAGTAAATGAAACTAGGCTAGGCTTTGCAAATTAGGAATTTGAAAGCGGTTTTCAACTTATTCTTTGAAGCAGATGTGTCTGTAATGGTTAGCTAGAGGTGGAAGAAAAAGGTTGAAGCGACCCGGGAGTGGCTGATCATCCACTCAAGTATGCATGAAACCAATCTAACATCAAAGAGGAATTGAATGATTTCAATTTTCAAATTCTTGTTTAGCATGGCTCACAAAAAAAATGGGGCGATTTTAGCTATGAAGTCATTTGTATAGTATGTATATAAAAATAAATGGCTATATTTTCAGATTTTCAAAAACAACTAACAGCTTCACAAACAAGACAAACAACAAGCCACTGAACAACACAAAATGGGCTTGCTTAAAATACTAAGAAAAGTATAAATGTAAAAGCCACTTCCTTCCCTAACTCTCCTACGACGAATTTCACATTGTGTCAGCGATGGGGCTCAGATGGAAAGTTATTTAATAAAAAAAAGAGAGAAAGGAAGTGATACCTCATTGATGAGATGTACCCATTTTTGGATAGGAGACTTCGCAAGCTTTCCACCAAGACCTTATTCACTGCATTTGGGCTTCAAATGAATAAGTTGGAAGAAGAAAAGAGAGGAAAAAAGTGACCAGTTAGAGCATTTTGAAAATTAAACCTTCATCATAATTTCAAAAGAGTTATTTCTAGCTATATTTGGGTTCTATACTCTCTAAAGCTTTCTTGTTATCAAAGTGCAAAGCAGGAGTTTGGATGAAAAAGTTATGGTAAAAACAAAATCGAGCTACAAAAAACTGGGACTGCAAACAAAATAATAATAATAATAATTTTTTTTTTTTGAAAATTTTTCAAAAGATAATTTTTTTTAATTATATATATATATATATATATATATATAAAAGAAATTTTTTTTTTCAACACTGTTTTTGCTATAGTGGGATGCTACAGTGCTTTGGCCTTTTGTCGTTTCCTATGAATTTGCTTCGTACAAGTTGCTACAGGGGGGTTGCAAAATTTCGCAACCCCTGTGAAATTTTCTGGGCTTTTCCTGGACCTCCCCTGTTGTAGAAATTAAGCTCAAACCTGTAAAAATAAGCCAGGAAAAATTAAAGAAAGATGCAAGAAAATTAAAAATGAGCTAAAAACAAGGATTAAATTAAAATTAGAGGAAATCTAAAGAGAAAAACTAAATAAAACAAAATAAAATAAAATAAAACAAAAACAGGAAAATCAAAACAAAAGTGGGGCGTACACCCTAAAAACCGAGTTTCTCAAGCCTTTGGGTGTTGGCTAGTGGGTGTAAATGCGAGTCGGTGCTCGAGGAATGCGAACCGACACCCCAGGCTCCCTCCGTTGTGCCATGCAGTATGAGCAGTTGCCAATGTCTTTGATGTAGTGGCAAAAGTTCGAACATAGGCCACTAACTTCCTAAAGTTTTGTAACACAGGCAGTGGAGATGGGATGGCCTTAGCAGTAGGTGTTTCAGGTGTTGAATGTGCTGCAGGTGAAGGTAGGATGTGAATTGGGTCAGGATAAGGCAGCGGGGTATTGGTGGCTTGGGCAGTGGGCTTTTGGGGCTCTTCCCTTGCTTCCTTTCCACTACCTTCCTCACTAATCAAGGGGAGGATTTCTTCTTTTCTCCTCCATGGCCCAAAGACAACACATAATTGTGGGGCATCCTCTGATTCTCAAGAGCTTGGTGGTTCCTGCTTTTCGGTCCTCCTGAGTTAGGATTCCTCATGGTTTAAGGATTCAAGAAGAATGATTTAGGGTTTCGTGGCTCACGATACCAACGTAAAATAGAGAAGAATAGTTTTTTATTCATAATAATTTTGTATCTTTCATGTACATATTTATAGAGATAGTAAAAGTCCTCATGATCAAGTATTCTATAATTAAGTTGTTTATAACAGAGAAATATCTCTAAACTAGGGAAAGAATATAATAGTTTCTTATAATTAAGTTATTTGCCTAGCAGGAGAAGAATAGTAATAGGAAGAATTACAATAGAGAATCTTTGACTATTAATCAATATCATAACACTCCCCCTCGAGTTGATGCATAGATGTCATACATGCCCGACTTGCCAAAAACTTGAGAACACTGACTTAAGCTTGACTTTGGTGAGGATATCAGCCAATTGATCTTCGGATCGAATCTTAGGCAACTCGACAATTTTCTCATCCAATTTCTCCTTAATGAAGAATCTGTCTACCTCCACATGCTTTGTGTAACACCCCGAAATATACCCTAGCAGTTTTCGGACTTGTTTAGGGTATATTATAAGCTAAATATGAATTTTCGAAAATAAAAATTTGAGACCCGAAACGAAAATTAGAGACAAGGGTAAAGTGGTCATTACCATGAGGCCTAGTGGTCATAAAAGTGAAAGATTAGAGGGTTATATATGAAATGTAAATAGAAAAAGTTTTGGGATCTGGCAATTAGAAAGTTGGAATAGAAATTTGAATGAATGGAAGGGCTTAAGTGCGAAATAAGGAAACTTAAAAGCAAAAAAAATGGGTTTCTTGTCTTGGCCAAACCTTGGCCTTAACAAATATGGGATTAAAGACCAGAATTGGTCTCATTTTTGAAGGAGAGAAAACCGTAGAGAGAGGGGAGAGAGAAGAGAAAGGAGAGAAAGAAGGAAGAAGAAGAAGAGGAAGAGCAAGCAAAGCGAGCTCCAGTATGGAACTACTAACCTTGTGTATGGATCCTTGGTTTTGTTTGTTTTATCAGTTATTGTTGTACCCAAACCTAAGTTTGTTAGGATTTCATCTAACCAAAGATTTGTGAAGTTAGGGTTAGCAAAAAACTCGTAACCGCGAAAAACATGGAATCCACTCTTTGAGGTTGGATTTATGGTTTAATGGCAGAGTAAAAAGGTTGGGTTAGAACAAGCCCTAATAAATTTGTGTATTTAGTAATTGTATGGATTTATAACCCATATTAGAGTCGTTTTGAGAAAATCATGAAGGGTTTTGATGAAAGATAGAGTGAAAGGGAATTGCATAGAAAAGAATTCAAGATGGTGGAATTGTTTTGATGTGTGTTTGAAGGGTAGAAGTGATTGGGGATCAAAGTACATGAAAAATGTGAGAAAACACACATTCTGGGCACTTTTCGGAGAGTCCTACCGGTAGGAGTTAAGTCCTACCGGTAGAACTTCGATTCTGGTCATTTTTGGCCAAGTCCTAGCGGTAGAACTTAAGTCCTACCGGTAGGACTTCGATCCCAATTTCCTGTTCGACCAGTTTTCATTTTGGCCATAACACTCATTTCTTATCGGTTGAGTGATTCAAGTGATCAGTAAAATAACCAAGGAAGGCAAACTTAGAGCATCGTCAAATTCTGATCCTAAGTGATCTAAAAAGTCACTCAAAGTGGAGCCCGTAATGCGAAAAATTCCTGCATCAGCTTTGGACATAGAGTAGTCCGGGTTGTTTCGGACGTAGCGGAGGTTCGGTGCTCGAATCGGGTGATTCAGTTGGAATGGGAACCACCAGCACCTTAGATTTAAATGGTATAAGGACATAGTGTCAAAATATGAGATTAGACCTCAGAAAAAAATGAGTAATACAAGCGTCACTAGAAAATCGGTAAAATGACTAGTTGTAGAAAATGCCATAACTTTAATTTGGATGATCCGATTGGATTGATTCCAATTCCTAAGTAAACTAGATTCATAAAAAGAATGAGAATATATGAATGAGGGTGTGATCTCATAGACATCATATGCAAGAATATGAAGTGCCATATGTAATAGGCATGAAACAAGGAAAAAGTAGAAAATGAAAAATGTAAGATGTGTTCATGAAGCTTGTAGAAAATGATTATGGAAAATGAAAATGCAAAAAGCAATTGAAGAACATGATTGTGAACATGCGAGGCAATATGTCATGAACACATAATGTGGTTAAGTATTATATTATTATCACATATACCAATGATAACAAATGATGGAGTATACGTGAATGAGTATGCGAAAATGAATCATGAATGAGTATAGAATGGTATACGTGAATGAATACATGAATGAGTATACATAAATGAGTATATTAAATGTGTACATAGATTGAGTATATCTTTGAAAAGATAATACGAAAGTGATATTGGAGATTGAAATGTGATCTGTAGTCAGTTATATGGAATGTTAATTTACGAAATATATATATATATATATAAGCATATATATATTGATTTGAATGATTATTATTTGAAATGTTTGTCATACATAAATGATATGAAGACAAAATGCGATTGTGATCGGTTATGAATGCTAATTGTGAAATATATATATAAGCATATATATATATTGATTTGAATGATTGTTATTTGAAATGTTTGTCATACATAAATGATATGAAGACAAAATGCGATTGTATTCCAGTTTATGAATGCTAATTATAATATATATATATATATATATATATATATATATATATATATATATATATATATATATATATATATATATAGTATATATATATTGATTTGAATGATTGTTATTAAATGTACGTCACACGTATGCATGTGTGCATGTGTTTGAAGCGATAAAAAGCGAAATTCATAAAAATAAATTGATTTGAAATGTATCATTGAATGGCCCAGGCATGGCCAGGTTTTGACTGAACTCGTCATGAAGGTAACGTATTTGTCTAATGCGAGAATCTGCATTGCTAATGAATGACAAAGCGAGCGAGGATTCCCCCAGTGAATGCGTAGTGAATAAACTTCTATAGTCATATGTGAGACGATAATAATTAAATGCGAAATCACATTGCTAATGAATGACAGGCAGGGAATGGATTCACGGCCCGAATGCATGCGTGAGATATCGACTTCTATGTATATGTGAAGGCGATAATAATTGAATCTTGAAATCACATTGCTAATGAATAATGACGGGGCGAGGATTCTGGCCCGAATGCATGCGTGAATGTAAACTACTATAGCCATATGTGAGGCGGTAATAATTGAATGTGAAATCACATTGTGAATAGCCGAGACGGGCGGGATTCACCAAGCGAATGCGTCGTGAATGTCCGACTATAACCATATGTGAGGCGGTAATAATTGAATGCGAAATCACATTGCTAATGAATGGCAGACGGAATGGGGATTCACCAAGCGAATGCGTAAGTGAATGTCGGAATACTATAGTCATATGTGAAGACGGTAATAATGAATGTGAAATCACAGCCTCTTGAATAATATTAAGCGGGATTCACCAAGCGAATACGCCGTGGATGTCGAATTCTATAAACTATATATTGATCCACGATCGAAATAGAGGAAAAAACGATGGTATTAAAAAGTGTATTTGTATAAGTATCGTTTACATTACACGAGACATAGTAAAAGGCATCATTTGTAAATGCATTTTGTTGAATGAAAATGTTAGGGTCTTTTGAAATTTATAAGTGTTTATGGGATTGCGAAAAGTGTTTTCGATTAATTAAAGGAGTCTTAAATAGAATAACGTAAACAAATGTTTTGGAAAGATAATTGAAAATGTCGAGATGGCGGGCTCCGGCTTGGATCCACCAACCGGGTCGAGTCGGGGATTCGGATCGCAACACTTTTGAAAGAAAATTTTAATAAGATGAAATAAATGTTTTTTGATTGGCTTGTCGAGATGTAGGGCTCTAGCTTTAGATCATGTCCGGGTCGAGTAGGATTCGGGTCGCGACACTTTTGTAAATGAAAAATTTATCATGAAAAACTAAAAAAGTTGCGGGCATCCCGGATCATGAAATGTAATTTCTAAAGGGAGTTGATTAATAACCGGCCGTGATAACGATAAGAGTCAATATGTATTAGTATTAGTTTGATTTAATTTTGTATGAAATTAGTATGATTTGATTTGTTCTGAATTGCCATTGTATACGTATAAGTTTACTTGAATATGATTTGAATATTATCATACATGTAGTAGATATGAGTTACAACCTGTAAAATACATGACACAGGGAAGTAATATGAACAAGAAAAAGTTATGGAATCTGAAAATGATAAAATCTACATGTATAATATGATATGAGTTAGAAGTCACATAAGATTAGACTTCGTTATATGCATAAGTATTAGTAAATGTAAAAAGATAGTGACGGCGATTATTGTTGTGGTCGTTCGCATGCATATGTTCCCAGCGTAAAGCAGCACGGGTGTTCAATCGGGTGTAGATGCTTGAAAGAAGGAGATAAAGAAGGACGGGGCATTCCACGCGTGATGCAGGCCATCTAGAGATAGGTGCTCACCGATCTTGTTCGCAATCTCGATGTTTGTATTAGATAATAATATAGGTATGTATTTGTATCGAAATGGGACTTAGTAAATATGTATAAATTTTTAATGGATACCATTCGGTGGTAGTTCATTTGTAAATGTAAATGATTGTTGGTTACTAAAATCATTTATTGCACCACAGATATAAGTTCGACTCACGAGAAAAAAAAAAAAAAATAAATAAAATAAAATAAAAGTCCGGTATATGGTTTGCACCCAAGAGCAGGTTCGGATCCTTGATCGGGTCGGGCCAGGGAATCGGGGCGTGGCACTTTGTGCGATAAGTATTTGTCTGCAGGATTATGGCTTGATATCACATGCTGCATTATTGTCACAATAAAAGTAGAATCGGTTGCTGAGCAAATAGCCCGAATCCATCAATAGAAGTCTTAACCATAATGTACATATTCAGAGTTCCATACCCCTAAATTCGACCTCTACTCTTGGGCGATGCGTGACATTACGCTTCTTGCTTCTCAGTATGCAGATTACCACCTCTCTGAAAGTTGAAATATCCTGAAGTAGATCGTCTGTCATCTGTGCTCCGGCCCGATGCGGCGTCATTTATATCATCCACACTTTGATAATCTACAATTTTAGTGAACAAAATGCCCTTTCGGGCGGACTTGGTGCAGCAAAATGCGTATAAGCGCATTCATATGTTCTCGGGATTATGCATGTCGGCTAACAATACTGATGCATAAGCGAATCTAGCTGGTGTGGGCCTAGAAACCATCAATCTTCAGCGAGCCTACGATATCTCCTTTATCATAATTGCGATTAGTCTCAACACATAACTTTAGTCCTTCTTCTACTGGTGTATCAGTTGGTTGACATGTTGACATACCAGTTTCCTACAACAAATCTAAAGCATATTTTCTTTGAGACAAGAATATCCCTTTACCAGATCGAGACACTTCGATCCCAAGAAAATATTTCAAGTGACCGAGGTCTTTTATTTTGAATTAAACGACAAGTAACTGTGAGCCTTCCTTTCCAGGTCGTTTCACCAGCGACCACCATGTCATCAACATACACAATAAGAGAATTGATCCTTACCATGCTGTTTTTCGAGAATAAAGTGTGAGTGCGAATTACTTTAATGATGTGAGAAAACCTCGTGGACCGTGAACCTTCCAAACCATGCTCTCGGAGATTGTTTTAGCCCATTTACAATGATTTCTTTAATTTGCACTTTAAATTGATGCACTTTTGGTATCATGCACCTACAATTGTTAAATCCATGTACACTTCTTGGACCGACTATGCATGCGAAGCGTTTTCACATCAAATTGTTGCGATGGCCAATCCGGGTTCTAACTAGAAGTGATAAGACTCGGTGTGTTGATTTTAGCTACAAGTGCAAATGTATCTGTATAATCAATTTCATAGGTTTGGGTGTACCCTTTTGCTACTAGTCTCGCTTTAAAACGTTCAATTGTACCATCTGTTTTATGCTTCACAGTATAAACCCACTAACATCCAGCTGGTTTCTTCCTTAGAGGACGATCAACAAGTTCCCAAGTTTCATTCTTTTGCAAGTGTAAGACCACAATTCTGATTTCCATGAATAGTAAATTTATTCGATGGATTAAGGTATTGATTGAAGCAGTCAAATGAATAACAATTCGAAAAACAAGCCCTGAAAATAAAAAATGTTCATAGTAATGTCTTGAGTCTAAATAGGCTGAAATAGATTAAAACGAAATTATGTTAAGGGGTGAAAATGCAATTTTTCTAGAAAATGGCAAAACGGTAATTTGCTATAGAAAAATTTGAAATTTTTTTAGATCTCGGATGATGAAACGGACTTCCACGATTGAATTAGTCTTCAAATATCAGTTACCAGTTGAATTTCGTTTAATTAGAACGGTCGAATTTTCACACGAGTCGACGACTGGAAGTGGTGAACCTCGAAAATGAAATTTTTAGAAAAATCCAAAAAAATGTCAAATATTTAAAGAATATCCATTTAAGATAGATGACACTAGAACCGGGACGAAATAAATTGTTTCGGAGCGAAAACGGAACCGAAGAAGTGTGACACGTGGGGCAACGTGGGTCACATGTCCACACTATAAATAGCCTAAAAAAATCTAAAATATCAAAAGCTCTCATTTTGGTCTGAGCAAAACCGTAAGAGAGAGAGTAAGAGAGAGAGAGAGAGAGAGAGAGAGAGAGAAAGACAATCTTCTTTCTTCAATTCACGGGATTTCGTCGGTCGGATCTTATTAGGTCAAGAATTAAAGTTGATTTACGCAACGGGGGCTACACGTGGGTACCAGAATCATAAAATTCTGTCAAGGTCCAAGGTCCAAGGTTCTGTCCTATGAAATCACCTCATTTGAGGTAGGGATTTTCTCCTACTCAGGTTAATTTCTATCTAAGGGCATGTGTGTGTTCAAGGAGATGTTGTCCAGTTTTTTTTATCCGACCCCATGACTGTATTTTGGCCATAACTTGGCCATCACTCATCCGAATTTAGTGATTCAAATTGCTAAGTAAACTATACTGATAGGAGAACATTTCTCCTTGAAATAGGTCTATCCAAATTCCGACCCATTTAGACTAAAAAATTCATTCAAAGTGGAGCTATGTTCAAGCAATTTTTCTGTTCTGTTTTTAAGACTCCATGAGTGTATTTTGGCCATAACTTGGCCATAACTTGGCCATCACTTATCCGAATTGAGTGATTAAAATTGCTAAGTAAACTAGACTGATATGAGAACATTTCTCCTTGAAATAGGTCTATCTACATTAGAAGCCATTTGAATCTAATCGTTCAAAGTGGGCGAGGCCGGTTTTGTTCTATTTTAAGACTCCATGACTGTATTTTGGCCATAACTTGACCATCACTCATCCGAATTGAATGATTCAAATTTCCGAATAATCTAGACTCATAGGAGAACATATCTCCGTGAAATAGGTATATCTAAATTCCGACACTTGGGGACTCAGAAATTCATTCAAAGTACACCAACACACTAATTCCTGGGGGGACACAATGGTCATGGCCTCCAATTTCGGAAAGCCATAATTTCTTCGTTCGAACTCCGTTTTGGGTGTTCTTGGACTCTATGGAAAGCCCATTGAGTCAAGATTCTAACTATATTCCTGTAGAGGATAGTGGATGAACATAACGTGACTGAAAATTTATGGTTGCACTAAGTGTGCAGGTTGCTTGGTTATGTCAATGTGAATAGCCGGGTTTTGATATGACCATTTCATGGCATGTTGTGGGCTAATTGTATGGGGTAATGGTGCCATGGAGTTAAGCATAAGAGAAAATCATTGTTAGAACAAAAGAGGTTGAGTTCAAGTGATTTTAATCAATTGGAAGTGATTAAATGCTTAAGGGTTTCTGGAAAGTATAGTATAGTTGAACATGTTAAGGTATGGATGTTAATGGATTTTATGGATAATGTGACTTGTAGGAGGAAGGTGATAAAGAACAAGGGTGGAGGCGAAAATTTTTGTTTAAATGAGGAAAAAGGGCTTAAGAAGAAGCAAGGTGAGGAAAATATGTATTTGTAATATATATTAATGTTTACCAATGTATATGTTTCATATCTATGTTATAAATGTTCAAATGAAAAAAGAAATGTGGTTTTTCTTGACTTTAAATTATGTTGAGAAAATATGAATGATTATGGTTTCATGTTTCTCAGCATGTGAAACTATGAAATGATTATGGTTCCATAGTTTTATAAAGCATGATTTATGGTTTCCAAATGAAATGAAATGTTTATGAATGTATATTTTATATATACATGTTTATATGAAAATGTTTGAATCCATGGTTACCTATGTATAAGATAAAGTTTAAAAGGAAAGTAGACTAAAGTACTTTGTCGTTCATGGTACATGGGAAAGGGTTAGGATTTTATAGAGAAGGGAAGAGTGATGAATATTACCTTGCAGTGAAAAATGCGAAAAGTTTACCAACGCATAATGTGATTTATTCCATAGTGCAATGGTATTTAAAGAAAGGCACACGTTTATCGGAGGTTCCTTTTTAGGTCGGTGATTGTAAAATTTGTTTCCTCGTAGGTTCTTTCATGGGCAGCGTGGTTGCGCGGTAGGAGGCACACGATTTCTCGGATGTTCCTTTTGGGCTATGTCGTGATCGTAAGGCTGTTTCCTCGGAGGAGTTCTTTCATGGACCAATAGTGGAGGATTGCTTGGTAAGGCGAGTTTCCATTGGATGTAGCCCAGTTCAAAAAGGAAAAGAAAGTATATTGAAAGGATATGTTGATACAGTTGTTTTACATTGTATTTGAACTATATGGAAAAGAAAGTAAAGTAAATGTTTATAGGAAATGAGATCTCTATCACAATTGTTTTACCGCGTTGCATTTGAATAGAAAGGAAAAGAATGCAAAGTAAAGGTTTATAGAAATAGCTCCTATACAATTGTTTACATTATATTTGAACTATATTTGGAAAGCATTATTTTCCTATAGTATCTTCTCAACGAGCTCCTTTAGCTCACCACTGCCAAATGTTTATAAATGTTTGGGCGGGCGGCGTTCAGTTCGACCATCCTCCGGGCTAATGACACTTCACCTCACATGACGACCACCTTTTTGAAAATGTATAGTTTTTGTTGTAAATAACTACTCTTGCACCTTTATTTTGTAATGTATATAGGTTTTTTAAGATTGTTTATATAGTTATAGTGTTTAGAAAATGATTTTAAAGTTTAATTTGAAATTGGTTGTGGTGGACTTGATGTCTCATTGTTGGATGTGGATTAAATTAAATTGTTTTATTACAGGTGTTGTAGAATTGGACATGTCATGGGAAAGTGTGTTTTCTATAAGGGTTTAATGTTAAAAAAAAAAAAATTTGTCCCACCATGTTTCATAGATTTGCAATGGAAGCGTAAGCGTATAAATGGGTTAAATCACAAATTCACTTTTAAAAGGTTTAAAAAAGAAACGAAGGTTTTTTTAAATTCGTAGAAGTCTTGAGAGATTTTAGAGTTAGGAAAAGAGAGCTCGGGTTGGGTGCTCAAGCATCAGTATCGAGCGAGTTTTGAAAATGTTTTTAGTGGTTTGAAAAGTTTCCACGTCCTAAAATGATTTAATGCTTTATTTAAAGGTGCGATTTATTTAATAATTTAAATAATGTATGAACTTTTATATATATGATATGTTTAAATGTTACGAAAATGCGTCGTCGAGTCGTCCGGCCAAAGATGAGAGTTCTGTAAGTTGGTGAACCGGTGGTATATAAATGAATGTATTAATGTTCCTCTATTCCACCTCCTGTTCCTTTAGAGCCTTCTGCTTGGGACCATCCACGTCCTCTGGGAGCGGCGGGAGTTAATATGCCTCTTGATCAGATGAAACCGGATTTGTACGACCCATTTCATCATCTAGTGGCCGAAATGATGTCCGTGAGGAGGCGAAATCAGGGGCAATAAATTATGACGGAATAGGGGATCCTGAAAAGGCATGGTCGTGGCTATAGGGTAATGAGAGGGTGTTCAATGTTGTGGATGTCAAGTGAGAGCGGAGATGGTGACATATTTTGCTTTCTATTGAAGACAAAGCATGACTAGTAGAGAGCGTCTGAGCAGTTTCAGAGGAGTGTGGACTCGAGTTTAAAAAGAAGGAGTTCAGAAATTCTATCCTACAGTTTATAAAGATCAGAAAATTGAAAAAATTTTAAGCGAAGCGAAGGGGCCATGTCGTGTGATTATGAAAAAGAAGTTCTCGGAACTAGTGCGACATGTTCCTACATTTTTGCGTGCAGTGCAAAGTAAAGAGATTTGTAGTGGGCACGAGAAAGAGGTCGAGAGCATTTTGGCGTCGGTCTCTCATACTCGATATCTGACAGAATAGTTGAAGTACATATCGGGATAGAAGGAGTTTGGATTAACTCCTCGATTACGGATTGCGAGGAGCAGGAATGGATCTGCCGGACTCAGGGTGGATCCGGTAAAAGTCAAGAAGGGAGGAGAAAACCTGCCATGAAGATGGTAGAGTCAAAGTCGGAGAATAGTCCGGTCAAAGTTCAATAATATCATTTGCGGAACTTCTTGACTCGAAGCGTAATACGATAAATGTGGAAGGTTTCATAGAGGGGAGTTCAGATGGGGTACCGATGTTTGTTACAAATGTGGATAGTTAGGACATTTTGTAAATGAATGTCTGATTAGCCTCGGCCCGATGGAGTCCTTCTGATGGCACCGATATAGAGGCCATTTGAATTTGGTAAGAAATTCGGGATCGGAGGGCACCCGGTAAAGGTTCTACTCCTTCTAGTAGACCTAGTGTACTAGCAGGTAAGAGTTCAGCCAGCCAGAGGACCTCCAGGCCGACCTATGACCCGAGGCCGGAGTATTTGCGGTTATCGGCGGAATAAATCTTGTAAATGTTATAGCGAGTGCAGATTTCAGTCTTTGGCAAATGACCTCCTCTTCTTATAATTAGAATACATTCTTTTTATTTCTATGAGTTAAATGTAATGTGAGTCACAGCCTATAGGTGCAACATATCGTCATTATCTCTTCCTGAGATTCACGGCGCTGCAGAGGAGTGTTTATATGGATAGCGGGAGGTGATTATTGGAGGCTAGAGTTTGTCGGACTTGATGATATTGACATCATGACTTTGATGTTATCTTGAAGGCATGGATTGGCTGTCTGAACATCATCTGATGGATTGACATAGAAAAGAAGTTGGGTTCTAAACCGGGGCGGGAGCCAGAGGTTGTGTTCTATAGGTTGCAGAAGATCTTTGCTAACGATTATTATGTAGCGGCTATGAAGGTACAGTAAGATGCTCAGGAAGTCATATCGGGGTGCCTAGCTTAGGCCATTAAGGTGAGGATGAGTGGTAGTCGGTGGAAGACATTCCAATGGTCGAGAGGAATTTTTTGAATGTATTTCCGAGGAGGATCTTCAGTATACCTCGGATATAAGATGATTTTCAGATTGAATTGGCCCGGGGCGGGGCAATCTCTGGGCACCTTACATGATGGCTCCTTAGAGTTGGGTAGGTGAAGTGCAAATGGAAGAGCTTGTGGTAAAGTTTTGAATAAATTACTTCTTGCAGGAGTTCTGTTACATTTGTGAAGAAAAAAAGGATGGAAGTTTGAATTGTGTATTGATTACAGAGAGTTGAATAAGTGTGTCTGAAATCAATACCCGCTTCCAAGGATTGATGATCTTTTTGATCAATTACAGGGAGCGAGGGTATTTTCAAAAATTGATATGAGGTCAAGTTACCATCAATTAAAGATCGATCAAGGATGTTCCTGAAACGACTTTTAGAACACGGTATGGGTTCTTAGTCATGCCACGGACTAACTAATGCGGGCATTTGTTTTTATGGATCTTATGAATAGGATCTTCCGGCCTTATTTAGATCGAGTTTGTTATAGTATTCTTGATAGCGGGACCTATTCGAGGCGGTGGGGAAGATCCGGGCATCGAGGATTGTTCTACGGTCGAGGAATATCGGTTGTTTTCAATTCGGTAAATGCGGAGTTAAGTTTAGGCGGTGTTGCCTTTCTAGGCCATGTGATTTGGCAGAGAAGTTCTGTTGATCCTCAGGTGAGGCAATTGTGAATTGGAAATCACCTATGAATAATGGCTTAGTCTGAGTTTTTACGGGTTTGGCGAAGTCTTATCGAAAGTTTGTTGAGGGGTTTTCAAAGTTAGCGGCTCCTTTGACTAAATTGACAAGGAAAGAGGAAAATTTTGTATGGTCAGAGGCATGTCAAACAACATGATAGAACTAAAGCAGTGACCATATTTGATTCTTACACTTCCATAGAGACGAATGGATATCTGATCATATTGTGATGCATCGAGCGGAGCTTGGTGTAATATTAATGCAACATGAAAATGTGATAGCATATGCTTCGAAACCGTGAAAGCATCGGCGAATTATCGACACACGACCTCGAGCTAGGCACTTATAGTCTTTGCTCTACGGGATATGGGCATTACTTATGTAGGGTTCCATGCGGGGAATTTTACAAATCCTGAGAGCATATGATATTTATTCACCTGAAGGAGTTAAATATGAGGCAGAGAAGAGATGGGTTGACTCATTTAAGGATTTATGAGTGCTACATTGAGTAACATCGGGAAAGACTAATGCATGGTAGATTTGATGCTCTCATTAGAAATCTGAGTTCAATATCTAGCAAAAGGTTGTATACCTCCCTAGACTTGTGGAATTGAGGTCTTTAGGTATGAGACTAGAGTTGACTGATAATGGAGCTTTACTAGCTACATTTCATGTTCGTTCGGTACTAATAGACAGGATAAGGGAGTTACAGACTCAAAATCCGACCGTGATTAAGTTGAAAAGTTGAGTGCAGGCGGTGAAGGATTTTGATGCAGGCATATGGTACATTGATTATGGGTCACATATTATGTGTCTTAGAGATGTGGAAGAATTAAAGAAAGAAATTATGGAAGAAGCTCACTCTTCTGCGTATACGATACATCAGAAGCTTAAAATGTATCATACCACTGAGGAACACTGCGGTGAAGGGGTATGAAGAAGATGTTGCGAGTTGTCTCCCGGATGTCTGCATTTGTGTCGACAAGTCAAGGGCGAGCATCAAAAAGACCTGCGGGGCTCTTACAATCTCTTGCCGTCCCTCGGTGGAAATGGGAGAAAATTACGATGGATTTTGTGGTAGGGCTTCTGGCATTGCAATTAGTTATGTGTGATATGGGTGATTGTTGATAGATTGTGAATCGGCCATTTCCCACCCCTATGAAAAATAATGACTCAATTGAGAAGTTGGCTGAGTTGTATGTAAAATAGATTGTGCGACTCATGGTACGCCGGTATCGATAGTATCAGACAGAGATCCACGGTTTACTTCCCGATTCTGGCCCAGCTTATAGAAGCTCTGGGTACTATGTTACATTTAAGTACGACTTTCCATCCTCAGACGGATGGCCAATCCGAAAGAACCATACAGACATTGGAAGATATTGTAACGACCCGTACCAAATAATACGAGTTTGACCAAGTTTGACCAAGTTTGACCAAGTTTGACCAAGTTGACCAAGTTTGACTTTTTCGAGGAGAAATAGTTTTAGGTTAACTAAGACACCATTCGTAGGCCTCGTCGTCTGAGTTCATGAAGCCCGGGGCGGAGCGTCACAATCAGACTTGCGGATAAAAGTTACGTAATTAGAAGTTGGCTGATGTGACTTTATCGATTGTCGAGTTGCATGCGGGAATTTTTTACCCGAAAGCGACCTGGGCCCTATAAGCCTGGCGTGATAGCTTGTGATACCAAATAGAAAACCCTAGCCCCGAGCAACACTTGAGCTCCAAACCTAGAAAAACTCCCGGCAAGGAACACCTTTTGGGTAGGAAGTAGCCACTGCGCGCCGTGAGAATCGGACGGGCCAGTACCACCGGCGGTTTCTTACACGCGCGGACCTGGAGTGCGCCACCTTCGCGATGCGGCCGTAAAATTTTACGGCCAACGCGCTGGGCGAGCAGTATCTGGCGGCGAACCCGGTAGCGGCTACGATTTTTCACGAGTTTTGTGATTTCCGGCCATTTCCGGCCACCTCGGGCCACCATAGCTCCTTTCCACCATTTTGGACCTGAACTCATCTACCGTGGTCCCTTTTTGCGAGATTCGCACCGTTTGGAAGCCACATGGCAATCGGTGAAGCTTAGATCGGGTTTAAGCCACCACGTATTTATTAGACCAAGGTAATGGTACCAATCAGTTCAAGTCTCTTGGGATTCAATTTATATGTGGTTTTATGTAAATTTTGGACATCGATTTGGTTAGGTTTCCATTTTAGGTTGTTGGGTAATTACGAGAAGTCGGAATTTGAAATAAGTCTGGAATTAGTCAAATTTGGAAAAATTGAAGTTGTATTAGTGAGAGTGGATGTTTTAGGAATTATTGGACGGTTGATCTCGAGAGTGGCTCGGGTGGCTTCAATTTTAGTGTCGGGCCTATAGGGCACACCGTGTATTGGACACAGTCGAGTCGATTTTGATGGTTTCATAATTCTACTTGATTATTCTAAGGCCTTCGGGGCATCTAAGGTTGTTGGTTCAGTTATTAGAGCCTAGGGTTTTATCTATATTACGAGGCACTCACGCCGGGCGGGGAGGCGATCTGGGAGCGGGAGATTTGGCGTCCTATAGTGCAATGAGTGGTTTATATGCTTTTAAATGATTTTGGGATATTATGTCGATATATCTATTATGATTTAATACTTTACATATATACTGTTTTGATCAGATGGTTGGTTGCATTCAAACATGATTTTCGGTTTCATATAAAACAAGTTATCATTTTTGCTAATGAATTTTGTCAACATTTTAACTATTTGAAAGTTTTCTTTGTGTTCGTGGATGAGTCGGTGGTGTTTGGATATTTTGGGTACATGGATTGAGGTTGTAAACTATCTTGAAAAACTATTATAAAGAAAAGGAGTGGATCTTGATTAATGGACTGACTCTGATACGGTATTATTGTTGGGAAAGGTACATGTGAAAGAATGGGAGCGGTTTATTAGTTGTCACGTTGCAGTGAGGTTGGTTTGACCCCGACGGTTTATTAGTTGCCGCGTTCTTGGTGAAGTCGATTTGACTAGCGGTTTTATTGGTGCCACATTGCGGTAGAATTAGGTTTGATTCCGGCGGTTTGGTAGTGATACGGGTTGCCCGCGGTAGCGTGAGGTCGATTTGACGACGGTTTGTGATACGGGTTTGCCCGCATTAGCGTGGTCGGTTGACCAGCGGTTTGAGTAATGCAGGTTTGCGATGCGCGTGGTCGGTTTGACGTGGTTTGGTAATGCAGGTTTGCCGGTGGCGAGGTGAGTTTACCGGCGGTTTAGGATAATTACGCTAGTGCGATTTACGCGTTGGTTTATGTGGTATGGGCGTTGTTGATTTTCTAAATGTGGTATAACTATTTTAATACTCTGGTTTTGGTGCATTTCCTTGGTTATTTTATCCTTGATGACTATACATGTTTTGTGCTTGGCTTTATGTTGTATCTGATTCAGATTATGTTTTCTTAACATTAGGGGCGGCTAATTTATTTGAGCATGATGCATATGTTGGACTTGAGGCAAAAGTTGGGTTTTGTGAAATGTTTACAAGCGGGAGGCTTTCTGAAGAGTGAGCGGAAGGTTTTGAGAGGAGAACCATTGAAATATAAAGGTTATTTTTCGTATATTTGTAACCATTTGAGGATTTATTATCTGCATTATTTGTTTTAAATATGTTCCTAGGTCAGACGGAGTTCGTAGGAGCCTATTCGCGAACGTATCTCATGGCAATTGTCGTACTCTATCGCATTATCTAATGCAGGGTTTGTTTTTGTATTGGACTTATTCATTTCTGTATGCCCACTAAATCCACAATGCTCTTAGAACGCTCTGATATTCGTATGGAACTTTTACGACGACCTCATTTATAATTGTTGCAGTTTTTTATATATATTTATGTATAATTGGGTATTAAATTAATACATGGTGTTACTCCCTTCCTTAAGGTGGGGTTCCACCGTATCTTCCCTAGGGATTATACAGTGGGACTTCACTAGGCGAGACCACCCGGGAAATCCGGGAGGAGTATCGAGATTCGAGGTCATCAGGATATGCTCAAGGCTTGTGTGTTAAGAGAGTTTAAAAGGAAGTTGGAGATGGGCTATCTACCATTAATGGGTTTTTCCTATATTGATAGTTATGTCGAACATTCTGATGGCGCCTTATGAGGCCTTATATGGAAGGAAGTGTAGGACTCCATTATGTTGGGATGAGGTAGGTGAGAGAAAATTGTTAGGTCCAGAAATTGTTCAGGTCACGACAGATAATGTTAAGGTTATCAGGGATAGATTAAAGATAGCAGAGATGGAAATGAAAAGTTATGCAGATAAGCGAGATGAGATATGGAATTTTAGGTGGGGGATCAGGTATTTCTAAGGATATCACCCTGGAAAGATGGTGTTGCGATTCGGAAAGAAAGGGAAGTTAAGCCCCCGCTATATGAGACCTTATTGATTGTGGAAAGAATTGGGGAGGTAGCGTATCGGTTGAGGTTGTCACCTGAATTAGCCAGAATACATGATGTCTTTCATGTTTCTATGCTTTGAAAGTATATAGCAGATTCTTCACATGTGTTAAGAGATCAATTGGTTGAATTGAAAGAAGACTTTACTTATGAAGAAAAGGCAGGTTGATTGTTCAGAAGAGGATGGGTTCTTGAGCAAAGTAATTCATTTAGTAAAAGTGTTGTGGATGAATCACAGCGAGGAAACGGCATAGGGCATGAAGATCGAGATCTGAGCTTCGGTATCCACACATTTTAGCGGTATGATATTTAAATTTCGAGGCGAAATTTTTATAAGAAGGGTGAATTACCAAGACCTTGAATTTAGGTTTTTCTGAATAGTAAATTTCGTATTCGATCAGTTAGGTATTTGATTGGAAACAGTCAAATGAATAGTAAATTTCAAAAAACAAGCCCCGAAAATTTAAAAAAAAATGTTCATAGTAATGTCTTGAGTCTAAATAACCTGAAATAGATTAAAACGAAATTATGTTAAGGAGTGAAAATGCAATTTTTCTGAAAAATGGCAAAACGATAATTTCCCATGGAAAAATCTGAAAATTTTCAAGATCTCAGATGACAAAACGAACTTCACCGTTGAATTCCTCTGAAAATCTGTTACCGGTGAATTTAGATTTGAATTAAGACAATGAATTTACGAGGAATTTAGGCGGCGAATGTCAGTGGACCCCAGCGAAATTTTTAAGAAAAAATCCAGAATAATGTCAAATATTTAAAGAATTTCCATTAGAATGAATGAAAATAAAATCGGAAAATCGTTGTTTAGGAGCAGCGAGGAGCCAAGAAGTGTGACACGTGGTGCGTAGGCCACATGTTCTAACCTTATATAAATAGCTAAAAAAATCTAAAATATCAAAGCTCTCATTTTGGTCTCAGCCAAACCGTATAAGAGAGAGAGAGAGAGAGAGAGAGAGAGAGAGAGAGGCAATCTTCTCTCTTTGATTCACGGGATTTCGTCAGTCGGATCTCATTAGGTCAAGAATTAAAGTTGATATACGTGAAGAAGGCTACACGTGGGTACCAGAATCACAAGATTCTACCAAGGTCCAAGGTTCGGGTTTTCACGGAAACCGAGAAAAGGTGGTGTCCCTTGAAATCACACTATTTGAGGTAGGGTTTTTCTCCTACTGGTTGAGAATTTTTTGTCAAAGACTGTGTGTGTGGCTGTCCCGAGGAGATCTTGTCGATTTTTCTCCAACCCTATGACTGTATTTTGGCCATAACTTGGCCATCACTCATCCGAATTGAATGATTAAAATTGCTAAGTAAACTATACTGATAGGAGAACATTTCTCCTTGAAATAGGTCTATCCAAATTCCGACCCATTTGGACTCAAAAATTCATTCAAAGTGGAGCTATGTTCAAGAAGTTTTTCTATTCTGTTTTTAAAACTCCATGACTGTATTTTAGCCATAACTTGGCCATCACTCATCCGAATTGAGTGATTAAAATTGCTAAGTAAACTAGACTGATAGGAGAACATTTCTATACGAAATAGGTCTATCCACATTGACCCATTTGGACTCAAAAATGCATTCAAAGTGGAGTTATGTTCAGGCAGTTTTTCTGTTCTGTTTTTAAGACTCCATGACTATATTTTAGCCATAACTTGACCATCACTCATCCGAATTGAATGATTCAAATTGCTGGATAAACTAGACTCATAGGAGAACATATCTCCGTGAAATAGGTATATCCAAATTCCTACACTTTGGGACTCAAAAATTCATTCAAAGCGCACCAGCACAATAATTCATGGGGGGACACAATGGTTATGGCCTCCGATTTCGGAAGGCCATAACTTCTTCGTACGAACTCCGTTTTGGGTGTTCTTGGACTCTATGGAAAGCCCATTGAGTCAAGATGCTAACCATATTCCTGTAAAGGATAGTGGATGAACATAACATGACTGAAAATTTATGGTTGCACCAAGTGTGCAGGTTGCTTGGTTATGTCGATGTGAATAGCCGAGTTTTGATATGACCATTTCATGGCATGTTGTGGGCTAATTGTATGGGGTAGTAATTGCCATGAGTTAGCATAAGAAAATCATTAGAACAAAAGAGGTTGAGTTCAAGTGATTTTAATCAATTGGAAGTGATTAAATGCTTAAGGGTTTCTGGAAAGTAAAGTATAGTTGAACATGATTAAGGTATGGATGTTAGTAGTTTTATGGATAATGTGACTTGTAGGAGGAAGGTGATAAAGGACAAGGGTGGAGGTGGACAATTTTGTTTAAAGGAGGAAAAATGGCTTAAATAACTAAGGTGAGGGAAAATGTAAATGTTTATGAAAATATATATATATATATATATATATATATATATATATATATATATATATATATATATATATATACTCTTCTCTCTGTAATGTTTACCAATATATATGTTTCATATCCTATGTTATAAATATTTCAAATATAGAAAAAATAAATGTAGTTTCTTGACTTTAAATTATGTTGAGAAAATATGAATGATTATGGTTTCCATAGTTTTATAAAGCATGTGTTGAGAAAATATGAAATGATTATGGTTTCCATAGTTTTATAAAAGCATGATTTATGAACGTGAAATGAAATGTTTATATAAATGTATATTTTATATATACATGTTTATATGAAAATGTTTGAATCCATGGTTGCCTAATATTTACAAAAAGATAAAGTTTAAAAGGAAAGTCAACTAAAAAAGTACTTTCACGCGTGCATGGTATTTATGGGAAAGGAGTTAAATTTTTATAGAGGGGAAGGAAGAGTGATGCATATTTCATGCGTGAAAATGCGAAAAGTTTACCAACGCATAATGTGATTTATTCCATAGTGCAATGGTATTTAAAGAAAGGCACGATATATCGGAGGTTCATTTTAGATTAAATCGGTGATCGTAAAAATTTGTTTCCTCGTAGGTTCTTTCATGGGCCAACGGTGGTTAACGGTAGGGCACGATTTCTCGGAGGTTCCTTTTTGAGCTATCGGTGATCATAAGACCGTTTTCTCGGAGGTTCTTTTATGGACCAATGGTGGTTAACGGTAGGCGGGTTCCATTGGATATGACGAATTCAAAAAAGAAAAGAAAGTTTATTGAAAGGATATGTTGATACAATTGTTTTACACATTGTATTTGAACTATATGGAAAAGAAAGTAAAGTAAATGTTTAAAAAGTAGAATCTCTATACAATTGTTTTACCACGTTGTATTTGAATAGAAAGGAAAGAATGCAAAATAAGCGTTATGGAAATAGAATCTATACAATTTATTTTACACGTTATGTTGAACTATATCTGCAGGAAACATTATTTTCCTATGATTTATCTCTCATTGAGCTCATTTAGCTCATACTTTTTAAATGTTTTTAAAATGTTTTCTTGAGGCAAGGCGACGTGCGGATTCGACCATCCTCGGGCCATGACACTTCGCCTCATATGACGACCACCTTTTTGAAAATGTATAGTTTTTTTTGTAAATAACTACTTGTGCACCTTTATTTTGTAATGTATATAGGTTTTTAAAGATTGTTTACATAGTTATAGTGTTTAGAAAATGATTTTAAAGTTTGGTTTGAAATTGGTTGTGGTGGACTTGTTGTCCCATTATTGGATGTGGATTAAATTAAATTGTTTTATTACAAGTGTTGTAAATTGGGACATGTCCGAAAAACAGAGGAAACTCTGCCCGATTTTCTATAAAGGGTTTAATGTTAAAAATAAATAAATAAATATTTGTCCCACCATGTTTAATAAGATTTTAATGAAAACGTTACTGTATAAATGGGTTGTCCACAGTTCACTTTAAAAAGGTTTAAAGAAATGAAATGTTTTTTAAGTCAGTAGGAGTCTTTGGGAGGGTCCCCAAGGAGTTAGGAAAATGAAACTTGGGTTGGGTCCACCCAACAAGTTTCATCTCCTCATTCATACTTGACTTTCCTACCTTGGGTGTGGGCTTCTGCTGCTGGTAGGAATAATACAGTGGTCGTGATTCTAGTGACTTATTTGATTGAATGACGATAGTTAGACACATAATGACTCATGGGATATTTAACTTTACTAGAAAGTTCGGGTTCATATGTGGGTTTGGGAATACCTCTAGTTTGACGCGGTGGTAGTTGTTTTCTTGGTGGTTCAAACACTATAGCAGGACCATACGTAGTAGGCGATTGGTTTGGTGTATCAGTTGCCTGTGGTGCGAGAGATTCAAATGGAGGTTGATCCATAACTTCATTGTCTAGGTCTTCATCACGTTCATCACCACTGTGGTCCAAATTTATACCACTCAAATCCAATTCACCAGCATTCCCATTGAGGTCAAGCGTTCTTCATTCTCATTCAGATTGTTACGAGTTCAAAGAAGTTCCCCTTCTATAGAATCGAGAAAATCATAACAATTAGGTTGAACTATTCAGTGCCCCCTTGAAGTTCAGGCTCAGAGGAAAAATATATCAAGTCTTCATGAAAAACTACATCCATTGTAACAAACATTCGTTTGCTTGGAGGGTGATAGCATCGGTACCCCTTTAGATAAGAAGCATACCCTAAAAAGACACATCGCAATGCTCGAGATGTCAACTTGTTGCACTGACGCTTATGGAGATGTACAAATCTTCTACAACCAAGACATGAGGAGGTAAGTTTGGACCAGTAGACAACAATTGCTTCAATGAGAACACGAGATGATTGTCGAATCAATAGTCTTTGGAAGGTCTTTCGATTGATCAAATATCTTTGCAGAGGTAAGTCGTGTGATAGGATAAGGCATATGTGCTTATCAATGAAACTTTGGTTGACCACTCACAACAAGTGACGATTTTTCCACTCCGCCACCTCATTCTATTAGGGTGTATCGGAACAAGTAGTTTGATGAATGGTTCCATGGGCTTCCAAATACTGCTTCAATTCAAAACTCAAATATTCCCTCCGTTGTCGCTGCGAGAGAACGCTGAGACTTTGTGCATTATGCGACTAAACAATTTTATGAAAATTTTGAAATAACGAGTTTACTTCACTTTTGGACTTCATCAAACATACTCAAGTCATCGATACGATCATCAATAAAGTAACAAACCTTTCGATCATCAAAGTAGCAAATTTAGATGAATCCCTAAACATCATAATGTATGATCATAAAAGGAACTGGACTTTTAGTTAAGGTTAATGGAAACAAAGCACGATGGCTTTTTGCAAGTTCACAAACATCACATTTGAAACTAGAGACATCAAAGTTTGAAAATAAACTAGGAAATAATTTCTTCATGTAACCAAAAGAAGCATGCCTTAGACGTCGATCATCTTTGCGGTGAACTAGGGCATAACTCTTCTGAACCGGGGATGGATCAGCTACCAAGAGATTTTATGCGCATAAAAATCACCCTCTAATCTAGCGAGAAAGATATGCACCCTTTGTCGCTGAAGCAATTTTTGATAGGATGCAATATTTGTCTCATCCACCATGACCGCCTTGTCACGATGATCTAACTCACTAAAGATTTTATTTAGTTCTCCGTATATATAAGAGTAGTGCCGCGTTTTTAGCTGACCTACGATCGGGGTAAAAGCCCCGTAATTCATCAGCTCCATCATAAAAGGCTTTAGACCTCGAGCTTTCCAAATATCGTGCGGTAGGTAGAAGAATGTATCGCTTCATAATCTCAGGGGACATAGACACTTGACAACCATCTTTGTTCCTTATGATTGTCCCGAATACCGCATAGCCTTCATCTTTCTCCTTAGGTGGCGCGTGTACAGCGAATGAAGGAGAGTTTCTCCTTCTCGACAATTTGCATCTCTAACATTTGAGACCACAGATCTAGTTGGTCTCATTCAATACAATTCCTGAATTAAATGATGAACCTTCGTGTTGAATAAGGATGGGGGTAGATTTTGTGACAGATGTTTCAGAATTTGACTTGCTCATGGCTCTGATACCCACTTGTAAAATAGAGAAGAATATTTTTTTTATTCATAATAATTATGTATCTTTACATGTACATATTTATAGAGATAGTAGAGATCCTACAATCAAGCTATTCCTATAATTAAGTTTATTTGCCTAACGAAATATCATAGCTATAAGAAGAATATAATAGTTTCCTATAATTAAGTTATTTACTTTAACATAGAAGAATATAGTAATGGGAAAATTTACATTAGAGAATCTTTGACTAATAATCCAATATCGCAACATTACCAAAATTGTCAATCGACACTCTTCCTCAGTTCATATTCTCTTGATGATCATGTTGATTTGTGAGCCTTGAAATTGAATATTGCAGGACGTCAATTTTCTAATCAAGCTCACTTTGAAGCACATCTAATTTATGGTTCAGAGAGCTCTCCACAGTATGAATTCTTTGACTTAATTGGGCATTGAATGTCTTCTGCTCTCCCACAAAGTCACCCACCAGCTTGGTAAGGTTCAGAATGGCTTGTTCAACTGGAGAGGTTGACTGTGGTGGTTAAGGCTAAGATGAAGAAGCATACTGTGGATGTGCAAGAGGTGCATACCATGGAGGGTGTCTGTAATCCCTCATGGACCTATACACATTAGGGTTTCTTTCCACTGGATACTAACTGTGTTGCTCTCCCTCTTGGAATTCCATTTGGTCAATATTCAAATTCATTGAGACATGCACTCCTGCAGTAAGAACAAGGCAAACACTTGGCGAGCGAAGAAAGCAAATCACACCTAAAGGTTAGGTTACCTAAAAAAGCGTAATTGAAACTAAGAAGACTAATAGTAAAATATATACAAGGAAAAAAAATGATAAAAGAAATTCATTTAGGACTTGTGATGAGGATCACAAGTGTTCATCAGGTCATCATTTGCTCTTAGGCACCATCCTCGGCAACGGCGCCATTTGATTCACTAAAATCGTAGCATGCACAGGGTAGAGATTTGGTGCTTGGAATCAAAAATATTTATAAACCTAAAGTCTTCACTAGTAACAGTGCCCTCTTTGCAGTGCTAGTGGCTCACAGGATCGAACCTGAGGATGGGTTTTTCTTCGCCTGAATGACTTGCGGTGAAGGCCAAGTGATGAATTGGTTTTGGATTTAAGGTGGTGATAAGCGATTGAGGGTATTGTTTGGAAAACTGAAATTTAAATAAAATAAAATGTAAAAGAAGTATCCTTGAAGTGTCAGGCTACTGGATTTGGGTTTTAAAGGTCATTGAGGGGTTCTCGGGTCCATTTCCTCGCATTGGGGAGGATGACCTATGGTCATTTCCCGAACCAGATCTTCATGTGGCTATAAAAACTGAACTCTAATAATTTTCCTTTTGAAACATAGCATTTATTAAGCATTAATGCTCTCGGACAGTGAAAACGTGTCTCCCTGATCTACCTTACAATAACAAATAGAAGGCAACTAATGAATCTCAATGGATCAAGCGATAAGCATCCACTGAACCCTAAAAGATTGCCAAATACTGGTCAATCAAGGCACATCAAAGGAGTTCTAACCTAGAAATTGAGAAGCCAGAACATAAATGCCAGTAAAAACTTGCGTTGAATGAAGAACCAACGATTACCTCAAAGCCGGTGCCTAGTAGCCCTCTCTTCCAAGGATGGGGTTTAGCCAAACAATTCGGCGAGTTTGTCATCTCGAGGGTGTTTGCTTGTAGGAAAATGAAAGAAAATCAAGAAAATGAGGGAAAAGAAGAAGTGGCGGGAAAACTCCTCCATAATTTTTATTGTGCCAGCCAAAAGAGTCCCTTGTTCTGATATGGCAGGAGCTTATGGCCCTTTGGCAGAAAATGGTAAAAAACAAAACAAAACAAAAGCAAAATCTATTACAGGGAATCAAACGGGAAGAAAACCAAAATGGGGAATAAAAGTCAAAAGTCAGCAGTGACAAGGAAACGATTAATACGGGGAAAAGTGACAAAAGCGGAAACTCAGTTATAGATTAAAATTTGCAACTACGAAATTTTACGGAGTTGTGAAATTTCATGATCTGCCAAATTTCAAGCGCTGCCCACCATTCACTTCTGCTCCACTTTCCTACGGTTTTACGTCTGTGATACTAAGTTCAACTCGGAGTCTTCATGATTAAGCTGATTCAACAATTTTGGCCTAATTAGCTTGCAAAAACTACAAAAATAGTCACAAAATGCGATCAATAGTATAGCCGGGACCTTAATGTGCAAATCGGGTTAATTACGTTGATTAGTACACAAAAAGTACTCAAAAGCTACAATAAACATGGTTCAAAATAGCACTTTTTTAGCACTAATCAACTACCACTAGTGGGGGAGGGTTTGTTAGCCCCTCGACTAGATAACACGAGTCAAGTGCGACATGAGGCCTTGCCATGGCCCCATGCCCCACCCTAAGGGAAGAGCAAGGCAAATCGGAGAAAATGATGCGGTAAGGGAAGAAAAGCTCGGCGACACTATCGTGAGCCAAGCGGCACATGGGAAGGCAGCAAGCAGCCCTGGTTGGGACCGCCACGGTAGTTTGTTCTGCGGCTCCACGGCTTAGGGGGCTGCAAAGGCGTGGCATGGCTGACGGAATGGGTGTGGAAGAAGCACACTTATATAGGCCACGAAAGCCTTGGCAGGAAAAGCAAGTTCCGGTGGTGTGCGAGCAAGGATTCCTACGGCATTAGGATTCCTAAGCAGGAAGGACTCCTAGTCCTAGTAGGATTCGCATGGCGGTGCATAGGAGTTGTAATCAGTCTAGACTCCTAGTCGGGAAAGGATTGCGTTGGCTTGCAGATTAAAGACTTAGAGTAAGAGTAGGACTCTTAGTCAGATTTGTACTAGGACTGCCTTTGTACAACCTATATAAAGGGATTGTGTGCCCACTTGGTAGAGCATTGTGAATTGGATGCGAGAGGCGTTGGGCGTCAGGATGTGGGGCCTTTGCAAAGAATGCGCATTTTAGTAGCTAATAGCATCTGAGTTTAGGAGAGTCAAATCGTCTTTGAAGCGTAGTGGCGCTGGAAAATTTGGCTGCTTGGAGTTCTAGGCCTTCTTGCTGGCAAAAAATTGGGCGTGTGACAGAAGGTATAGAACATTGGTGAGAGAAATGTTTTTGGACATGAAGAAAAACTAGAAGTGGGGACTGAATATTGGTGATATCAACTAGTTGATTGAGGTTATTGCAAATATGATTCGAAGCCCTAGTATCTATTATCCAAGACCCCTTTCTTGATGGAAAATCAAGTGCATTTAAGTTGCAGCTCAATATGGGCTTTGAAGGTATACCTGCAAAACTGATTTGGGCAAAACGAGCTTGGGCAAATTTTCCTTAGTTTGTCATGTATTTTGCTATTTCTTTCCGGATAATAGCTGTGAGGTCTGTATCATCTGAAGACGTGTGGTGACTAGAACTTTCATGGTTAGATGCTTCATGACTATCACAGTCCAGAGGTGTTTCCAACATTGCACCAGCAGGATTGACTCTAACAGTTCCTTGCATTCTCTGGTTCTTGAGTGTTTTATCCTAGTCTGGATATCCATGGATTTTGAAACAGGTTGTCAAGGTGTTTCCAGCCATGCCACAATGCTCACAATGTTGATGTTTGTCATGGAGAGTCTATTCACTTCTCTTGTAATTTCCCTTCCATATAGAGAAACCTTTTCCACTATTATGAGAATATGTAGAGTGGAGTCCTGTTTTGAATTGAAGAGTATTTTTCCTTCCAGTTCCATTTTTGGTACCGAAGCTATGAGACTTGGCCATCAATGCCGTAATTTCAGAAGAGTCAGTGTTCATCACATGGGTTTCCCGTTGTTTTTCAACCTTCAAAATCATAGCATGAACTTTGCTTATTGTTGGTACGGGATCCATGAGAAGAATTTGGTTTTTTGAGTGATCATAGTCTTCACTGAGTCCCATTAGAAACTGTATGATCTTATGAGATTCAAAAATGTCTTTCAGTGTTCTTGCAGCCCCACAAGTACACACAGGGATTGGCTCTAAACATGTTAATTCATCCCACAGTTTCTTAAGCCTAGAATAATACTGTGTTACTGTCAGATCACCTAGTGTTGGGGTGTTGATCTCTCTCTGAATTTGATAGATCATAGGGCCATTACTTTCACCAAATCTTTCTTCAATCTCTAGCCAAAGGTCTCGGGATGAATTTAGCAACCAAGACAAAACCATATAATCTGCTTTCCTCCAGTTCGGAAATTGTGGCGAATCTTCCGACTGAGGTGTGGAGCTTCCACCGATCAAGCTTAGCTTCGTTTTGGCCCCCACTACTATCTCAATGGATCGGCTCCAGGACAGATAATTACTTCCATTCAACGGTGTTGAGACAAGTATCGTCCCTGGATAATCCGAGCTATGGAAGATCACAGCTTCATCTTCGAAGGCAATAGAAGAGTTTTCTTCATGTCGTCTATCCTGATTTTCTTCATTGGCTTCTCAGAAGTTTCGGAGATTACACGGCTCGATCGCGAATCGTGTTGTTCGATTCTCATTCTTATCTTCATCAAGTTTCAAGGATTTCTTCCTTTTTTTGGTTCACAGGAAGATCCTAATACCATGTAGAAATAGGGTAGAAACAGAGTAAAGAGAGAAATTCACATTATTCAAATCACTTACAACTGGCATGATGACCTCACAACTTATACATGCAGGAAGTGGATAAATGGTCACGTGCCTAGGAATGTTCTATATTACAACTAGTTAGCTTGGCCCCAAGTAAGCTGCAAAGACACATGAAGGTCCTGATCTCTATAGTCTTCAGTACCCAAGCCTCAGAGATGTTGCTAGCCGCTAGGTCGAATTGGAATTGGGTGCTTGGGAATCCTTCAAACTAAAAGTTTTCTTTTTAGTATGTTTCCATTTTGTACTCGGGAAGATTAACTCAGGGCCCATGTTTCACGGATTAAAATAGAATTTGTGTTCTTAGTTTACTTGTGCTTACCTATCAATAAATAAATAAACAACTAATCAAAAATAAAACAGGGTGCTTGCTTGCATTCGGGACCTAGCAATTCAGTAGAAAACCAATTGGGAATGTTTTCTTTTTATTTATTTTTTAAATCAGTTGAATAATCCACTAGGTTCATGTATCAACCTTTTAGGTAGAACTAATCTCCAAAAGCTAACCAATGGGAAAGGTAGGGGAAGGATGCCGGAAGGTTATTAACCTTGTCTCTAGTTTTAACTTAAATGAGTTATTATACTTAAACATAGTCATATTCCATAAAGAACACATTATAATATAAAAGTGATACCTTTTCAATATAGGGTGGGTGCTGTTGCCTGTTGGTTCCGGTATTGAATTAAACAATTGGTGGATTCTGATACAATATGATGTAATTGTTCAAACCCTTTTCTAATAAATTGAATAAGACTTTCACGAAAAATATGCATGCTTAGCAACAATCTCTACATTTGTATTACTATGATGAATTATGATACTGCATTTTGAAACCACCACACCCACAACTCTCGGTGGGCTCTTCAAATAAAGCGACCTGTATGAAGTTGAGAAATTTCTAGCATCATTCGTTTTGATAAATTTCTTATACCACTCGGTACACCTTTGAATTGAATCATAGAGAAATAAATTGATCATAGTGTGTGGGTGATGTCATGCATGACATAGAATGATGCGCGCTTTCATTGACTAGGTATCCCGTATCACTTATTTATATATAGATAGATGGATAGATAGATAGGTAGGTGGGTGTATAACCTGCGACAATGCTGGGAAATTATCTCAAGATTTTATGTGTCATGTGGGAAGTTAGGTTTGACTTGCCCATCTTACTGATCAGGCAAAGGGGAGGCATAATTTTAGCATAACGGAATTAGAATAAAATGGCATTTCAAGCACAATAATTAAAATAATCAACCTGCAGTCCTGCATTTATACAACCTACATAACCAGAGCCCCCCATTAAGAAAGGAAGGGAGAAACTGAACACTTGCCTGAATTAGTCTGTGGTCCAATGGCAACTCCGACGGTACGCCTCATCTCAGAATGCTTTATCAAACCAAAGTTCACTTCAGAAGAGACCAAGGAGCCCTGCTACCTGGCACCATGGGACCTTGCAATGCTCTCAGCCAATTACATCCAAAAGGGTCTTCTCTATAGGAAACCGCATGGTGCGAATGCGGATGATCCAAACTTCATGGCAACTTTCTTGGACAGGCTCAAGGATTCCCTTGCTCTCACGCTCGACCATTTCTACCCACTTTCAGGCCGCCTTGCAACAAAGAAGGAGGACAGTACCAGTCCACCCTCTTATGTTATCTTTGTAGACTGTAACAACAACAGTAGTCCCGGAGCGAAATTTATCCACGCAGCTGCTGACATGACCGTCTCTGACATCCTCTCGCCGATTTATGTACCTCCGGTGGTCTATTCCTTCTTTGATCATGACAGGTGATTAACCACATTAAAGTTACACCTTGTCTTTGCTATCCATCCAAGTTACCGAGCTTGTAGACGGCATCTTCGTTGGATGTTCCGCCATCATATCATGGTCGATGGAACCTCCTTCTGGAGCCTAACAACTCATGGTCTGAGGTATTCATGGCACAACTACAAGGAAAGAATAATATTTCCCTATCACGCCCGCCCGTCCTCAACCGCTGGTTTCCCGATGGTTATGGTCCAATTATCAATCTTCCTTTCACTCACCATGACCAATTCATCAGCAGATTTGAAGCACCCCTACTGAAAGAAAGAATTTTCCATTTCTCATCAGAATCAATAGCAAAACTCAAAGCAAGGGCAAATGCAGAGTGTAACAGCAACAAAATCTCCTCTTTCCAGGCATTGTCTGCACTACTCTGGAGGTCCATAACACGAGCGCGCTCTTTACCAGATGAGCAGGAAACCAGTTGCAGGCTGGCCATCAATGACAGAACAAGATTGGACCCGCCCTTGCCGGAGAACTACTTCGGGAACTCAGTTCAAACAGTGAGAGGCGTAACCACTGCGGGTGAACTGCTTGAACATGATCTTGGGTGGGCAGCCTGGCTCTTGCACCAGGCTGTGGTGGGTCACACCGACAATGATGTGCGTGGGTGGCTTGATTCATGGTTCGAAACACACTTTATTTATCAGTTAGGCCAATTTTTTGACCCCAATAGTATAATGATGGGGAGCTCACCCAGATTTAACAAGTATGGAGTCGAGTTCGGATTGGGGAAAGGATTGGCACTTCGTAGCGGTTATGCGCACAAGCTTGATGGGACAGTGTCATGTTACCCGGGACGTGAAGGAGGAGGAAGCGTAGATTTGGAGGTGTGCTTGCCGCCCAACTCAATGAGCGCCCTTGAATCCAACCTGGAGTTCATGGAGGCTGTCTCTTTCTCTCCTTAGCTATTTCAGTTTTTTTATTGGAAAAATTATATATGATACAAATATAACGGCTTATTAGTGATGAAAAATAAGTGTTTAATACGTGTTCTAAAAAATAATTATTTTTTTGGTTAAATACTACCATTAAATACTATCATAATATATTGAGATAATTATTTTTTTATAACATGTATTGAAGCATTTATGTTCCTTTCTTGATCATTAGTGTCCCATATTGAAATAACTATTTCTCATTTTTAATACTGATACCTCATTATTTTTGTATTAGTTTACCGATAAATACTTTTCCCTTTTTTATATGTAATCTACCGAAACCAGCAGTGACGCAAACTTCACTTAGAGTCCCTGTTTTTGGGTTTCTTGCTTGAATAAGCTCTCGTCTTAGGAGACTCAATTCAAACTTTCAGTGGCATTGCAACTGCTGGGGAACTGCTTAAACACAATCTTTGGTTGGCAGCTTGCATGGTTCATTGCACAAAGCTGCGCTCAGCCTCACTGACAAAGCCGTGCAGGGGTGGCTCGGCTCATGGTTGCAACCACCTGTTGTTTATCAGTTCGGCCTCTTTTTTGACGCAAACAGTGTGATGATTGGGAGCTCACCCAAATTCAACGTGTATGGGTTATATCAAGAAACCAATTAATTTTCATCCCAATAAACTTAGGTTGCCTTTGTTTTTTTTTTTACTTAACCCTAAATACAAATCTTATTGTGAATAGGGTTTAATAGAATTAAGTACTTTTAGTTGTTTGTTTTTTCTAAAAAAAAAAAATCAATATGGTAATTTTTATCTAAATTTTGAGAAAATGATTTTTTAAATAAAAATTTAAAAATACATATATTTTAATAGGATCATAAATTATATGATTTTCTTATATTTAAATATCTAGTTTTTTCTTAATAAAAAAAAGCATTAAAAAAAAGGCAACAAATTTTCTAGTCAACCAAAAATTTTAAAAATTCAATATTAAGTCATAAAAAGGTTAAAAACAAAAAGCTAAATACTGAAAGTAATTTTACTTTCAGCAAAAAAACAAAAAAAACAAAGTCCACCTTAATAAAGATAAAATACGGGTGAAATAGTTCCAAATCATATCTATCAGACCCAATATATAGAAGACCATGTGCCCCTCTCCCCACCCAACACAGATAGGGCTTTACAGAAGGATGGTAAGCTGTCTTAGGGGAAATAGAGTAGCACTTATTTAATAATTTCTCCCAATTCATCCCCACAGAACAGTACAGCACATTTCAGAAAAAGTTGGGATTGAATGGATTTGGTGAATTAGGGTCCCTTGCCTTACCACTGAGGGTGTAGGGTTTAGTTGACTGACTCACAGAACTATTTATATGTGGATGGACATTTCATGTGTCAATTAATCATCTATTACTAGGACAAAACCTTTATTTGAGTTTATGGGTGGGTGGGGGGAGAAAATATAGATGTAAGTCCAGCCTTCTTCTCCTATAGAAGTTAATGATTGAGAAAAACATCTTCATTTAATTTCATTGCAATGTTTATTGCTGGACTTTTTGGTACAAGGATGGTCTCTGCTATTTACATTGTTACATTAGTTTTTTTAAGTAGGTTTAACGGTGAAGGTATGTCATATACACAATTTTATTGTATAGCTCTTCATCCATTGTATTCATTGAATATTCAAAAAAAGAATGAGAAGAAAATGAATCTTCAAGCCAACTGAATTCATTGTGATCAAGTTTAAGGATTTCACCCTTCAAGCCAACTGAAATCTCTGCTGTTGAAGGCTGTAGATTTCATTTTGATATGAAGTTACTTTAGCCATAGGATTCTGCCTTGTGAAACATATTGTGTGTTGGTTTATGGCGATCAAGTTTAGGATGCTACATTTTGTGTTTTGTTGTTGACTATTGGAGTGTTCTATATATCAAGTTGCTTGCATATACCGAATCATAGAATTCTGAAGTTGAATAGATGTTCAGTGTTTTATTTTGTGACAAAACTTTTGACTTAGACATTGCCATGGTTTGGTGTTGACCATGATATTTTGTATTTTGATTTGGTTGCCTCATTCTAAATGTCATGTCTGTTGTCTTCCTTTCGTATGCTTTACACTCTAGCCTCACCTACCACCCATTTTGTATTTTTTAATTGTTGTGCATCTGCTTTTTCAGATTAGCTGATTTGATATACGGAGGGTTGTTGATATGACACCCTGCGCTGACGATCAGAAACAATGGTTGTTGGCTGTTAAAATTTTGAGAAAATACTAATGGGCTAAATGGTGGACGTGTATGGCATCATGTGAGATGTGAGGTGTCCGGCCTCAGAATGTTGCCTTGGTCGAATTGAAGTGAGTGCTTGCTAAACTTTACTGTTACAGTACGTTTCCATCTTGTATTGGGGAAGATGAAGTCAGGGCCCATGTTTCACGAATTAAAACAGAATTTGTTTTCATAGTTTATTTGAGTGTGCTTACCTATCAATATATAAAATAAACAATTAACTAATCAAAATAAAATAAAACATAGGCGGTTGCTTGCATTCGGGACCTAGCTGTATTCTTCCTCACATTATTAAGGACTGACATATTAAACTCACTGACGTTGATAATAGGTCATATCGTCAACCTGAGATTTAAATGGCTACAATTCAGTAGAAATCTGATTGGGATTTATTTATTTATTTTTAAATCAGTTGAATAATCCATTAAGGTTCATGTATCAACTTTACGGTAGAATTGACCTTCAAAAGCAAACCAATGGGAAAGGTACGGGAATTGGGGACGGCTGCCGAAAGGTTATTAACCCATGTCTCTAGTCTTAACTTAAATGAGCTATCATACTTGACATAGTCATATTCCTTCAAGAACACATTATAATATAAACGTGATACCTATTCAATATAGGGTGGGTGAGTGCTGTTGGTTCCGGTATCGAATTAAACAATTGGTCGATGATTCTGATACAATATGATGTAATTCCTGAAAACCTTTTCTATAAATTGAACAAGAATTTAACGAAATATCAGTTTAGTAACAATCTCCACATTTGTATACCTATGATAACCATGATGAATTATTAACTTATTATATTGCAAAGTAATTTATAATAGTTTTATAGACTTTGAAATTGAAGGAGATTCCAAAATAATTATACTTTCATGATTATGCGCTTTTTTATTTGGGGTGGGAGTACAGAGCGTGTGAGGCTTCGTTGAATAGGATGAGGCTATTGGTGGGGTACGGGCAATGGGATCTTTAGATCGCCCGGGTTGAAGTATATGTCCCGGCTACTTGAGGGCTGGTTTCGCTGACGGGTTTGAAGGTGATCGCTCCTGCGCAAAAACAAAAAAATGAAAGAAATTGGCGAGGGCTTCGCCGGTGGCCTTCAGAGATACTAAGTCGAGTTTCTTTGAGAAGAAACTGCTTAGGCTTGCGAAGTATTGATGTATGTTTTTGCGTACCTTTCACTGATGGGGTGGCCTTGTATTTATAGTAGATGTTCAACCAGTTGGATGGTGATTAGGATTTGTTCCCATTGGATGGGGCATTTCTTGTTATTATCGATATCGAATTTGGTGATGGATATAGAAATAGCCGATTTATTTGGGGATAAATCTTCCTTCATATTGGGGATCAGGTGATCTTTGATCTATTATTGTCTTTCTTTCCTTATTGGTGAGATTTGTTGGACTTACGGAATGTATATTATTAGGGACTATTCTATTTTACGCCATTTGTGGGCTTCCATAGTGGTCTTTGGAGACTGTCGAGTTGGGCCCTGTGCAGGAGGCACGGCACAGGCGAATGTTGGCGCGAAAGGCCTAGAAATGCTCAATGGGCATCTCCCTTTGGGGTTCGAGCGGACGGGCCTCGATGTTTCGTTGGGTTGGCCTGCTGGAGGCAGCGGGTGGGCGGGTGGCCAGCCCATTTTCGAGCCACTTGTCGAGTTGCCCCGGCCCTTGTGTGCAGTTGTGCGTGAGCAAGGGGAGCATGCGTGTCTAAGCAGGTGCAACTTCCCGCGTGTGCGCTCGTTTGGATTAGTTAGGGCTTGGTTGCCGTCATTTGTCTTTGTGATAATGATGACTCTTCGGTTTCAGCGCTCATTTCTCTATTCCTTCCGGTTTCCTTTTGTTTGCTTCGCTTCGGATATCCTCATTACGTATTGCCTTTGCTACGGGACCTTTCTTTGCCTTGTGATTCGGTTCCCTTCTCTCTTAGTCTTACGTCGAGCCTTTTGTGCGAGAGTCTTTCTGTTGTCTTTCTTGGGATGATCTTTTACGTCGTGTTACGGGTCCTGTGCATCTTTGTTTTCTTGAATTTTTTAGGGCGATAAGGCGAGTTGTTTGGTTGGGTGAATTTGTTTTCATTATCCTTTCATTATGGGTCAGTGGTTTCTGCTTCTCTGGCATTATCGATGGTGATTCTTATTGCTTGTTCTAGACGACTGGCGGTGTCTCCGACCGTTTGGTCGGTGTTGAACTTCGAGATGCTCCCGAGGTGCCTCCTCTTCCCTTGGACAATGGCAAGGGGAAAGTGAACCTGATTAAATACCCTGGGGGGTCGGAATATCTGAGATCTGCCGTTCAGCATGCTTTAGCGTAGGACTGGCAGGTCGGTCCTTCATATGGGGCCATCTTTGCGGGCGTTATCGGCCTCCTTTGGCGTTTGGGTGTGATCTGCGGCGTTTGACGCATGTGAGGTCTGCACGTACTGAGATGGTGTGTTTCTTGAAGTGGCCTTGATGCGGTCTTCGCTTCCCTCGCACCCCTTCATAAAAGGGGTTTGCGGCGACTGATGTATTATTAAATTTGGCTTCGCCATACGATGGTTGGTGTCACGCCCCCATTCCCGATCAGGCCGATTGGCGGGATGCGAGCCGAAGTCCGGGCGTGAGACTATATCTTGGGACTCATTGACTGTTCTTTCAGGCGAACTTGTACTTTGGTTATCTAGGTAATTTACAGTAATAACAAAAATCATTTTCATATATAAAAGAACTACCATGAGTGGGTGTCCCTCGACATCTATATACATATCTTTTGGGAGTCTTGTTACTTACATACATGTACATTTTTTCTAATACAAAACATCGGAAGTCGCGGAGGCAGTGCGGTGAGCTCATCTGCAGCAGCTGCCTCTGCTGATGTGGTCATCTGTCTCACAATCATGTCTTACGCCACGGCCCACCTACCGCAGGTGAACACGGGTGCTAAACTGCAGCTTGGTGGGAACATAACCTGGACAACCACCAATATTGGCCCCCGTCGCAACTTATACATATGCCATAACTTTATATTACTTATGTGTACATTACTATTACATGTGTGCACATGTTCTCTGTCTTTGTACATATCTCTATCTTTCTTGTATTCTTTGTGTTGTGTCATCTTTTATCTCTATCGTTCTTTGCGCTTATGCATTTCTATCATGTGTTCATAGCATGACCTAAGTCATTTAGGTATGCATCATATATTCGTATCATATATTTAACATTACGAATCTTGCCGTTTGATCGTTATCTTTCTAATGGTTATAAATACATATCTATTACGTACATGTCATGATAACATACATATATTACTTTCATGGTAAATACTATATACCATTTGTTATGTTCTATTTGCATATACTGTTATCATGTACTGTCATCATGTACTAATTTCATATACTGTATTCATGTACTATTTCCATATATTGTTTTCATGTACTGTTTCATGTACTATTTTCATATCCTGTTTTCATGTACTGTTTCATGTACTATTTTCATATATTGTTTCCATGTACTGTTTCATGTACTATTTTCATATACTGTGATCATGTCTTTGTTTTCACATCTTTGTTATCATATCTTGTCATCGAAATGCCCAATTTCATATCTTTGTATTCATGTAATGACATATCTTGTTTTCATATCTTGTTTTCATATCTTTTGTTTTTCCTGTTATATTTATATGCCTTTCTCTTTCATGTCTTGTACTTGTTCATATACTTTACGTGTCATTGACACTTTAGCAGCTGTAATACTTGTATACTTGTCATACTATCGTCGCATAGCGGTGCTATGCTTCTCATATCGTGTCATATATTCTCCATTTCATTTGTTTTATGTTTTATTTTGCATAAACCTTAGAAGTGGATAAAGGAAACCATGAGGGCCCGAAGGCTATACTTCCTTGTAAACGATTGGTTCATGAGGGCGGCGCTATACTCCACTTTGTGTAAACAGTGGTCCATGAGAGACCGAAAACGTGATATATTATACCGAAGGTATCATCAGCGTGCGGGCGGTGACCATCCATGAGAGGGCAGAGCGCTGTGGTGACCCTTCGGAGTTACCCAGAGTGATCAGAACGGGATCATGTGTCGACTTGATGGAATGCCTCGATATCGAGAACTTATCTTTGGACTTGTGCTACAATATGCGTACTATCTATCCCTCTACTAGGTTCCTAAGCGAGACCAATCCATTTTATCTCATGTTCGATTACATATCTCATATTAGAATCATTGTCATTATTAATCATATGTGAATATATACAATCATTATTCTTAACTTTGCATTTTCATATTCTATACTTGTCCTTATACTTATGCTTATATATGTTCCATACATATAATTTACGAGCATATGCAATATATACTATCATTACTTTAATCACGTATTCGTTCTTATATTTGTAGCTTCATATCACCATTCTCCTATTTCTTTCTTTACAATACATGTATATCATTTCATATATGTATATTCCATATCGCATTTCGTTCATGTTTTAGCTATTCATATTCCATTTCTTCACTCTTGTATTCATATCATGTCCTATCATATTTTCATCTCATATATTAGCCTATAACATTTGCATATAACCTATCATCATGGCCATTTACTCATTCTTATATTCATACATGCTTATTATTCGTGTACATGTACTCATTCCTCGTAACATCTTATATCTTGTTAACTTATATTTTCATGTACTTTATTAAACATCTTATTTCTGTAGGAATTCTGAGCTTATACCTATACGGAGGTACTTATACATGTACTTGTACTTTTATCTATCTTATACTTGTATCTATCTTATATTATGAATGATATACCATGATTATCATATCTGCTTACTGTTTTCCTTATTTCTAGACCTAATATCAGTTCCACTTTTATCATACTATGTATGGCTGTATTCTTGACTCAATGGGCTTTCCATAGAGTCGAACACCAGTCGGATCGGACGAAGGAGTTATGACCTTTGAGTTGGAGGTCAACGTCCTCCAAATCTGGCGGGCGAGCTGACTGACTGGGCGAGTTCGATCATCCTCCCGGTCCTGACACTAATATCTTCCTTAGAGCGCATATGAATGTATTCTTGATAATGGGCTTTCCATAGAGTCAGAACACCGAATCGGAGTTCAAGCGAGAAGGAGATATGATCTTCAGAGTTGGAGGTCATGCGTAGTCGGCCAGACAGTGACTGAGAACTATGAGCCCGGCTTTTTGGCGGCGCAGACGACCGATCTAACACCTCGGTCTGACATCTAATATCTTCCTCGAGCATATGAATGTATTCTTGACTCAATAGGATTTCCATAGAGTCAGAACACCAGAATCGGGTTCAAGCGAAGGAGATATGACCAGTTGGAGGTCAAATAGTGAGAATCAACGGACAAGGCGACATGAGTGACAGATGGCGCAGCGCGGATGAGCTCGATCTTTCTGTCGTCGACATCTAATATCCTCCTCAGCATATGAATGTATTATTGACTCAATGGGCTTTCCATAGAATCCAAGAACACCCGAATCGGAGTTCAAACGAAGGAGATATGACCTTCCGAAGTTGGAGGTGGGAAAATGCGTAGTCGGCAGACGGTGACATGAGCTGACGGTGACGACCTAGACAGGCTGATCTAACACCTCAGTCTGACATCTCTAATATCTTCCTCGGGCATATGAATGTATTCTTGACTCGTAGAACTTCGTGGTGAAACGCTGTCGGAGTTCAAGCGAAGGAGATATGACCTTAGAAGTTGGAGGTCATACGTGGTTAGCATTGGCGACTGAACTGGCCCAGGAGCTAAGTTGCTGGTTGAGCTTGTTACAACACCTGGTCGACCTCCCAATATCTTATCGGGCATATGGATGGATTCTTGACTCAATGGTGGCGGGCCAGAGGGTGAGCTCTGGGACGGCGAGCTCTTCGGGACAGTGACCTCTGGGGGCAGTCTGCTAACCTGAGATGAGGTCTGTGGCCTCGTTGCATGAGGTCCTCTTGACCTGGCTGCGTGGTCTCTTGGAGCTACGTTGGGCCCGATCTCTATGGCTGACCTCTCGCCCCATTTATTGTTCGGAGTAAAGGAGCCCATGGCAGTCTGAGGAGGTCCACGAGTAAAAAAATTAGCTTTAACATCAGGATTACGATGTGGTAGGAATTTCCCAAAGGATATTCTTAAATTATTATTTCTTACTCAAGAGAAACCGTTCTAGTTCGAATTTAGTTGACCGAATTAGTGAAAGCTAATGCGGCCAAGTTGCTTGGTGGCCATCGGTAAAAGAGTATAACCCAGTCTCTGAATTGGTGAGAGATTCAAAAGCTAACATCAAGTTCATTGATGTGGCTACAATTTATCAGAAGGACTTACTTCCAGATTCCCTTTATTTCTGACCCAAAAACTCGTTCTAGGTTCCGACTACTGCATATGATCAAAAATAGGGAATTTTCTTGGTTCAACTTGCAACTAGACCCTTCCTAAAACACATCTATAGAAGCCTTAGAACTCTTCTCAACTCAACCCTAACCAGAAATGAGGTTGGGAGTTTCCAAACCCAAACCATACATGAGATAGAGGGTTCCAAACCATGTATCTAAACGTTCTAGACCAAAACTAGACTTCCATGCTCCCATAGTTTTCATATAAATATTCCTAGTTCCTTACTAAACCATATTTCCATACTTTTACGCTACAAAATCTAGTTATTACCGCATTATTCTTAGCTCGTCACGCGTGATCTTCTTCTTTCCTTTCTTCTTTTTTCTTTCTCTTCTTCTTTGGTTTTGCTCTCTCTTTCTCCACGAAGACCAAATAAGATATTTATTTTTGAGTGCTATCGCTATTGATCTTTATCATTTTATTTAAGCTTTCAGGAGAAACTTCCTCCCTCTTTCTTTCAAGCCTTGTCTCTTACTGAATTTTTCTTCCTTATTTTATTCTAATATCTTTCTTTTATTACTCTTTGGTCCTTCAATTCTCTATTACTCTTGATTTAACTTATGCATATTCCTGCTTTGACATATAAACTTATTAAATTTTGATCCTTGGGTCATGAATTGGTAATTTATTAATTTACCATGCTTGTTGTATTGATTCCAAGTTCTTATTTTGTTTATTCAGGATAAGCATCTTCTTTTTATTATACCCCCAAGCTTATGTTCAAAAATTGTTAGGGTATATTTGAGAGGTGTTAAGCGGGGTTTTTAGTTGGTCTACTGGTTTTCTTTAGGGACAGGGGGCTTGGTGTCCCCAGCATAGCCTTGCTTCTTTACCTTTTTAGCCAGAAGGAGACATTCGAGGGCTTTCTTTGACCCAACTAGGCGTTCGGCTCCTCACAGTGTTCCGTCTTCCCTCCTCCCATAAGTGTGGAAGGGCGCTACTTCTTCTTTAGCGACCGCAGTGGGAGTATGATCCTCTGACAAGGGCGACACTACGGGCGTTCCGGTGGCTTGGACTACCAGAAGAATCTTCGTGGTGTTGGATTCTGTTTTTTGGTTATAACTTGTGTGGTCAGGCGTCCCGATTAATCTTGTCCACATGCTTCTCGAGTCTTCCGAATTGATCTGGCGTTGAAGATAGCAGTAGCGTTGGCGTTGGTGTCCTTCATTCGCGAGTTGATCAAGTCAGATGTTCCCGGCCCATCAAGTTCGAAGTCCACTCGATCTGTTTGCTGCGGGCCTTCGCCTCCTTCCCTTATAAAAGTTCCTCCCAGTTGGGCCCTGCAGCTGTAAACCCACTAGAGGCGTTGGATCGATTGGAGATGGTGTCTCGAAACCGGGTAGAAACGAAAAACCTCGCACTCTGTCGATGAAGATAGGCCGGCTTTAGTCAAAGTTCCGAAGTTGGGGGCATCTTCATCTTCCCCGTCCTCTCATATCCATAAATCACCGGCAGTTATGGCTCCCATAGTTTGATCCCATTCGGGGTCTACTGCAGAGGTAGAGGATCCCTCGGGTGGGGCCGTTCGAGGCGGCCTGCCGTTGGCGATCACGCCCATTATCGTCACGGAACCCGCCAACGAGAAAGAAGGTTAGAGTAAGCCTTCTCGAGAGGGAGGAAGGCGGAGGAAGAATCAGGAACCCCCGAGTTTGGGCGGAGACGGGGATTCTTTACTTCCTTAATCTGGGAGCTCACGGCCCAGCGTGGTCGTCTATTCTTAGGATTACGATCTTGGAAGTCGGTTCTTGTTGCCCGTTGATGAGGCTTCGGCCCTATCTCTCCAGGGGGTCGCCTCCGTAAGTTCCTATACCTTGTCATATTTGACTCCATTTTGAGATGAGTTCGGGCTGCGGTTGGATGTTGATTACATCTTCATGTCGGTGGCTACTCATTTGAAGGGTTTGGCCAGAAAGGCCAAAATAAACTAAGGTCATGCTAAAGCGGCCCGGGCTTATAAGGCGAGGGTGGCTTCCCTCACATCGGCGGGGCGGAGTTCGCGAGGCGGTGCGATGTATGACCGAGTCGTGAAGCTGAGTCGATCTGAAACATACCACTTCGGCTCGTGCACAGCGGGCGAGGTAGGGAAAGCGAGGCACGGAATAACGAGAGCGTTACAAAGCGGCCCGGGAGGTTCGGGATGATTTGAGGGCTGTGCAGAGCGACTTGATGGAGGCTAGGGACGGCTGCAGTCCGCCCAGTATGAACTTCGAATGGTTAGGGACGAGCTTCTCATGTCGAGCGGCGAGTGCAGGAAGGCGCGTGCGATTAAGGCGATCTTCGTGATAAGGCGACCTTTGTTGAGCGAGGCTGGATCGCGAGGCTGCTGACGATGCGGCTCGGTGGAACGCTGAATGAGGAGTAATCGCGGGTTGCGTGGGGATCTCCGTCGGCAAATAACTGGTGGCTCGGTGGAGCGAGAAGTTATTGGAAGGCCCGAAATTTGAGGCTTCGATCGATGGATTTACGGGTGGCGCGCCTTCCGGAGAGAACATTCTTGCTATTCCGACGGACTTTAACTTTGACCTTCCATTGATGAGGAGGATGAAGGGTCATACTCTCTTGATCTGGCGGGCACCAGATTGAGGCCCATCCCTTACTTCACCATCGCATCTCATACGGTGCCTAATCTCGTGTACGTCTTCACTTGTCGATATTAGGCTTTGTATCTTTTTTTTTTTTTTTTTTTTTTGTTGGGCTGGGCCCCAGAGCATATGTAATACCGTCGCCCGATGAATACTCATTTTTGCACCTCATTTACGTCGCCTCGACTTGTGCTCTTTTAACGTTCTTCTTAATTTGAATCGCTTCTTGTGCGCATGGTCACGGGTGGGCGCTGAGTTGAGATGTTGAAATTTCTTTGAGGTACGCATCGTGATTTTCTGGCGAGTTGAAATGACTCCTAGGTTGCATGGCTTGTGTAGAATCGTTGAGCTCGTCAATGCGAGCTGTTGTGCTCCGTCGGTGATTGCACGAGTTGAAATGGCTCACAGAATTTGCGCGTAACGTATTAGAATCGTTGAGCTCGTCAATGCGTTTCGTGTGCTCAAAATCAATGATTTTTGAAGGTTGAAATGCCTCCCTGCATTTGCATGGCACAGTAGAAATCGTTGAGCTCGTCGTCGCGAGCTATTGATATCCATCGGTGATTTACTTTGAGTTGAAATGGCTCCTGGTACGCATGGCACGTGTGAAATCGTTGATCTCATCGTCTGGTAGCATTAACTCCGTCGGTGATTTGCACGATTTGAAATGGCTCCTAGATTTGCATGGCACTGGCAAAATCGTTGAGCTCGTCAATCTGTTCTTGTGCTCCGTCGGTGATTTGCCTGAGTTGAAATGACTCCTAAGTACGCATGGTGCCGTAAGTCGTTGAGTTCGTCGTCACGAAGCTGCGGTGCCGTGGTGATTTGCACGAGTTGAAATGGCTCCTAGGGCATGGCGCTGTGTAGAACTCGTTGAGCTCGTCAATGCGGTGTTGTGCTCCGTCGGTGATTTACGAGTTGAAATGGCTCATAGGTGCGTAACGTGTAGAATCGTTGAGCGCTCGTCGTCTGGTACGTTGTGCTTCCGTCGGCTGATTTGCACGAGTTGAAATACCTCTGGGTTTGCGCCTTTGTGTAGAATCGTTGAGCTCGTCGATGCAAGGCTGCGTACTTTCCGTCGGTGATTTGCACAGATTGAAATGACTCCTAGTTTGCATGGGCGTGTAGAGTAGAGCGAACTTCGTCAAAAGTGGCGCCAGGCTCGGGAAGCGCGCGTGGCCAGTGGCGATGTAACTGGTACGATCGACTCCTCGGTAGCGTGACTTGTGCAGTGAAGCGAACTCGTCGAGTGAAATTTGGCGGGCTCGGCGTGGTAGAGTGGCGATGTAACTGGCGATCGACTCCTCGGGTAGCGTGACACAATGCGAAGCGAGCGAACTTCGTCGAAAGTGGCTGGCAGACTCCGGTATTTGTGTGAAATGGCGATGTAACGGCTGGTTTGACTCCTCGGTAAGCGTGACTGTCTGTGATGACGAGCTTCGTCGAGTGAGCTACTGAAACTCCGGCGTTGTGGCGAAGTGGCGATGTAGCGGCGTCGGCTCCTCGGGTAGGCGTGACTGTGCGAGTGAGCGAGGCTTCGTCAAAGTGTCTTCTGGCGAGCTCAGGCGTTGTGGCGAGTGGCAATGTGGCACAGTTGATATGACTCCTCGAGGTGGCGTGACTGTGTAGAGTAGAGCGGGCTTCGTCGAGTGATTTCTTGGGCTCCGGCGTTGTGTAAGTGGCGATAATAACTGGTGATCGATATCATGTAGCGTGACTGTCTGAGTGGCCGAACGCTCGTCAAAGTGGTTCTTTGGGCTCGAGGCGTATGGCCGGTGGTGTAACGAGTTGATCGACTTCCGGGTAGCACGACACGTGCGAAGTGAGCGAGGAACTTCGTCAAAGTGAGTTGCTAGGCTCAGGGGCGTGGCGAAGTAGCGATGTAATAACAGTGCGACTCCTCGAGGTAGCGTGACTGTGCGGAGTAGGCGAACTCATCGAGTGGTCTTCGAGCTCCGAGTCTTTGTGGCCAGTGAGTGATGTAACTGGTGATCGACTCTCCGGGTGGCGTGACTTTGCGAGTGAAGCGAACTCGTCGAGTGGTGGCGGGCTCCGGCCCATTTGTGGCACAGTGGCGATGTGGCACGAGTTGGTCGACTCCTCGGGTAGCTTGACTGTGCGAGTAGGCGAACTTCGTCGGAGGCTGGCGGAGCTCGGGCGTTGTGGTAGAAGTGGCGATGTAACTGGCGAGGATTGCTCACGATTCCTCGGGTGGCGTGACTGTGCGAGTGGACGAACTGTCGAAGTGAAATGGCTGGACTCCGGTAGTGGCGGGGGTGGCGATGTAGCTGATTGCTCGATTCCTCGGTGGCGGAGGCACGATGGAGTGGACGAACTCGTCAGTGGTCTTGTGTGCGACCATTCGACCACGATTTTCTTAGAAAGTGCGACGTCTTTATCTTTGACTTCTGAAGAATTTAAACGTTAGGACCTTTAAAGTGTTGTAACTTCTTATAAATGGCGGCTTCATTGCTATGGAGTTTATACTTTGAATATTTTGCTTCTTCTGGTGTGTCACTGAAATCTGGGCGAGATGAAGCGTCGAAGTCTGGTTGCCTTCGCTGGGGATCCACCTGAAGATTCTAGTTCAGTTTTGTTGGACTTCTGCTTATGGGAGTTGTGTTTTTCCCTAGTCACCTTTTATAAGTCATATTCCACAGCTCCGTGCTAGGGAATGCGTCTGGGGAGGGCGGTGCATTTCTTGCGTCGCCTTACTCCGTTTACATTCTTCTTTCTCTTCCTTTCTCCTTTCTCCTTCCTTAACTTTCATCTTTTCTTCCACATCTCATTTTCCCTTTTTTTGTTTTTTCTACACAAACTCCTTCCATCCCTTTCTTCTTCTCCTCTTTTCCACCTTTCTGGTCTTCTCTCATTTTCTTTTCCTTTTTTTCTTCCTGAAGTTTTTTTTTGAGAGCGCATCTTGGAATTAGCTTCAGATGTAATCAATGACACCACTAATTGTGGCGAATGTAATACGATTGGACTAAGAGGCTTTCCTTTTATATCATGAGTTTTGTCTCATTCCTATTGCATGTAATTTTTCTGAGCATTATATGTATGAGTTGCTTGTGACGTCTTAACAAAATAACAGTAAATGGTCGAATCGTTAGCGGTGACAAATCTCCATTTAAGATTACAAAGCAAGGTACATTGATAAAAACGTTTAAGATGTTACGCATTCGGCATCTTGTTAAATTTTCCTTATACTGTTTGGATCTCGTAATTGCACAGTCGGCGACTCGAGATATGATATAGGGGCCTTCAGTTGGGCCCGATTTACGTGTCTTTGGATTAACTAAGCTGGCGGCGGTAGGCTTTAGGACAAATCACCCGGCATGTAGCCACGGGTCGACTTTTGGTTGTAGTCTTATCGCGAATGTGCCTTTGGTAGTCTTAATACGCTTTAGAACTTTCTTCGCGTTTTTCATCTAGGGTCGAATTTGAAGCGAAGAGCCTCGTCGTATGCTCCACTTGTTGCTAATTCGATCCTTGGGGACTTTGTCCAGGCCTCGGCAGTAAAGCCGATCTTGAAAAACTGGGGTAAATAGGTTTCGGGTTCTTGACTTACGTAGTCTGTAAACGCTTTCGGGAGGTACTCTACCACTTTACTTAAGATCTTCAATTTGGTCTTCAAAGGCGCCTTAAGGGTTCGATGGTGACTTCGGCTGTCAGATTGGGGCGTAGATGTCTTTGGAGGCAGTAATAATTCTTAATTAAACTCGACACGAAATCTGCGAATTTGGCGTTGTCAAATTGTTTTAGTTATCGAAACTTTGGGGCTCTTGGGATCGCAAACACCGCATATGATAGCGCCACACACAAGTGCGTATCATACGTTACGTGATTGTGGTAAAAGGCTCGGCCTGTTATTTGGTGAAGTAATGCTACGGCTGATGATGAACTACGCGCACCACGAGGCGAAGGTCGGTATGTCCCGAACCCCATTATTGGAAGGGCGGGGAGGCGTGATTGGCGTCAAAGGCACCGATGGGAGCGTGAGATCTTGGCATGCTCGCGGCGAGATCTTTGCGTTCTTACTTAGGTCGGTTGCGTCTTTGAGTATTGTAGGCGTTAGTATCCTTGTCTCAGACCTTTCCTGCCCGGTGCTGGGCTCCGCGATATGATTTCATATACCCTCGTGTACTTATAGTAGCACGTATTCGATGTTTTTTTCCACGATGCATAAGGATAGGAGTGAAGAACACCGGCTTATAGGCTTCCCTTATAATTGGTGAACTGCCGGACTCGTCCTTATTTTAGGCGCATGCTTTCGGGTCGTCGGGTGGGCGTCGGAGTCTATTATATAATCCCGAATGGGGTCCATCCAGCTCCTTTCGGACTCGACTGGGCAGCCTCAGTCGCGAGGAGATCGATGGGGGCTCTGGGAGTATTCAACAGGTGTCGATCTACTGAGGTCTTCCTATGAGGTTGTTGCTAACTTTGCCAAGGCATCGGCTCGGGAGTTCTCTGCTCTAGGGACATGTCTGACCTGAACCTGCATGAATTTTTTTAATAAATCTCGTACCTTTTGGAGATATAGGATCATCCTTCCACTTTTAGCCTCGTAGGTGTCTTCTATTTGTTACCGCAAGCGGGAGTCCGCTGTGGACCTCGGTGGTCAGCTTCGATGAATGAGCAAGGTTGAGGCTGTATGGCGGCCTCATACTCGGCCGCGTTGTTGGAGGCACGAATCACGAATGCGGTGCGTGCTCAATGTCTTATTCGCCGGAGAGGTCGAGGTGGGCTTTGCTCCGGCTCCTGGCATTTGAGGCTCCATGGGAGAGTTTCCGGATGGGGGAGGTCATTCGTACAGCGAGCGTTACGAGGCGAGGTTCGCGGGGTGAGAATTCGAGCGAGTGGCTAAGACCTGCCCTTTTATTGCGGTTTTCGGCTTGTATCTGATGTCGAATCGCTCAGCTCTATGGCCCACTTCATCGACCTTGAGAGACTTACGGTTTATGTAACACACCGCTTCATCGGGTGCTAGTTGGAACTTCTATGGTGTGAGCACGGAAGTAAGGCGGAGTTCATTAGGTGCAAGGCGAAATTAGTTTTCCATCTTTGGGTACCTCTCCCTCAGCACCTCTCAAGCTAGAGCAATAGTAAATTGGATGTTGTACTCGCTCTTTGTCTCGGCGAGGACAACCTTGGTTGAGTACGATACGACCCGGGTATAGGGTGAGAGTTCCGCTGATGAGACTTACTAGAATGGGAGGGGAGCTGAATATGTTTTCAAAGAACTGAGTCTTCCTCGCCTTATCATATCCCATTGAAAGGCAGCTATGAGGACTTGGAAGAAAGTGGCATTTATCTGCCACGGATACAAATCGGCTTAAGGCAGCAATCCTTCTTGTCAGGCGCTGTACTTCCTTTATGCTTGATGGCGAAGGCATGTCAGTCACGACCTTTATCTTGTGCGGATTGCGATTCCTCGATTGGTTGACGCTATGAAACCGGGAATTTCCGGCTGATGCATAGAAGGCACTTATTTGGATTCGGTTTCATGTTGTAGTTTCTCGAGATGCGAGCGGCGGACGGATGGTGCATGTGGAGTGGTGAGGTGGATTTTGACATGTCATCTATGTACACTTCCATAGTTGTGCCCCTAGCGGTTGCGAGCATCCGTTCGCGACCTCACGATATGTAGCTCCTGCGTTTTGACGACGGCATCACCGCGATAGAAATAGGTTCTTCTTGTTGTGACGACGGCGTCTTTTCTTGATCGCTGGTCCATCTTGTCTGGTTGTGGCGGAAGGCATCCATAAAGCGAGGAGTTCATGGCCCGCGGTGGCATCTGATAAGTCGATTAGCGGTAGAAAAGCGTCGCTGGTACGCTTTATTGATGTCCGGTGAAGTTGATCTTGAGTCGCCATTTGCGTTTGCCTTTTGGCGAGTGCGACATTGGCTAGCCATTCAAGGTATTCTACTTCTGATGCGCTCACCTTTTGTGGGTTTGTTGACTTCTTCGTTGATGGCTTTGCCTTTAAAGTGTGACTTGCTCCTTTTTGTTTGATTGGCTTAAGGACGGTGGCGTTCAGCTTTATGGGCGTGCGTAGGATGATTCCTCATTATGCACTGCTTATGCGAAGGCGTCTGCGTTTTTGTCTTAAAAAATGGGTAAGAGTGGTTTTGAGGTCTTCAGCTAGTTTAGAGCGATATAGGCGAGATGTTGAGTGAATCATCAGCGATACGGTTCCGGTTCTTCTCGAGGCTCGGGTCGAGATAGTACCTCGTCCACGCATGTTGAGCTGATCCGCATTATCGTTATGTCGGCCATTTTTGTTTCATGATCTTGAGTAGCATTCCACAGCCACTCGGTCTCCTCGAACCATTCCTACCGGTTCACGGTAGGGAATTTGATCATCATGTGATATGCGGAAGGATGGCTTTTATTGCATTGATAGAAGGTGCGCGACAACATGTTATAGCGAGCGGGACGTCTCGGCGAGGGTATCTTGCCGTAGTGGGTAAACAGCATGGGGGATCTTGATGTGAGTGGCTGGTGTATTGAGCCTAAGTATGTGGTTCCCGAACCCCCGTAGAGTGTGTTGTGGGTTCTAGTTTTCCCTTCCGGTACCAATTTATCAAAGGCGGCGAAGATGATATCGGCTGAACTCCCGTTGTCGATTAGCACGGATGAGCGCGTGGCCTGGCTTTGCTCGAACGCTACAGTGGAGTCGTCATGAGGGTGTTGGTGTAACATCCCGAATATCTGCTAGCGGTTTTCGGACTTGTTTAGGGTATATTAAAGTTAAATAGAATTTTGGGAAATAAAGCGAGGGCCGGAATTAGTCGAAAGCGGAGTAAGTGGTATTTACCACTTGAGGACTTAAGTGTCATAGATGAATAGATTGGATGCAAAAATAGAAATTTAATAAGTTATGGGAATAAAGGCAAATAGAGAAAGTTGGAATAGAAATAGAAGAGAATAAAAGGGCTTAAATACAGGAATTATGAAAAGTTCCAAAAACAAAAATTAGTTTTGTTGAAGGCCAAACATGGCCTTAGCAACAATTGATTTAAGACCAAATTTGGTCTCAATTGAGAGAGAAGAAACCGTAGAGAGAGAGAGAGGAGAGGAAAAGAGAGAAGAAGAGGAAGAAGAAGAGAAGAAGAAGAAGAGGAGAAGAGGAAATCAAGCAAGCCAAGATCAAGAGGTATGGAACTAACCTTGGATATGAATTCTATTATGGATCATATGGATTTTGTATGGAATTCTAGAAAAGATTATGAGTTCCAAACCTAGGGTTTGTTAGGATTTCATCCTAACCAAAGATATAATGAAATTAAGGTTGGTAAAAACTCTAAATCCACAAGAAAAGTAGAAATCTTCCTTTGAGGGTGGATTCATGGTTAATGACAAGCAATTTGAGTTAGGGTTTAGAATAAGCCCAACAAATCCTTGGGTTTTAGCTTATGTATGGGTTAAGACCCATATTAGAATGGTTTTGAAGAAATTCATGATAGGTCTTTGAAATAAGAAGGATTGAAGAGAAATTGAGTAGAAAAGAGATTCCCGAGTGAATTTGGAATTGTTTTGATGTGTGTTTACAGTATAGAAGTGATTGGGGATCAAAAGTATGAAAAAAATGTGAGAAAACACACATTCTGGGCATTCCCAAGTGACTTGTACCATTTGGCAGACTGTACCGGTCTGACTTTTGTATTCTGGTCATTTTGGCCAGGATGTACCAGTCTGACTTGAGGCACATCTCGTACATTTGTTACGGTTTTCCGGTTTTGGCTGGAGTTTAGTATTTAGTATAACTTACTCATTTCTTGTATCCGATTTGGGTGATTGAATGGCGATTAAAATAGACGAGGAGAACAAAACTTAAGAGAAGGCATCATAAATTCTACTGATCCTAAGTGGCCCAAAAATACACTCTAAGTGGGACCATGTGCAAACCAAATTCTGGTTTAGGTGTTGAACATAGAAGTCCGGGTTGTTTAGGACGTAACTTAATTCAGTTGTCGGAATTGGGTGATTCAGTTGAATAGAACCCTTAGCACCTTAGCTTTAAATGATTATAGGACATAGGGTCAAAATATAAGTTAGACCCGGAAAAATGAGTAATAAAAACTGTCGCTAGAAAAATAGGTAAAATGACTGAGTTGGCATGAAAATGCCATAACTTTGGATTTGGATGAATCGATTGGATTGATTCCAATTTCTAAATAAAATAAAATCATAGGAATAAGAATACATAGGTTGCATAATGTACAAGTATAGAAAGGTATAGGAATATGTCATAAGATATGATAGGTATAAGTCCTGTAAAATATAATAAAGATATGATAGAACATGTCATAAAGATATGATAGTCTAAAGTACACAAATGATAGGCACATATGCATATAAGAGTAAATGATAGCGAATATATAAGCGTGTATGATAGGATTATATGATAGATATGCTTAAATGAATAGATAGAGCATGCTAGAGCAAATGATAGGAATACGTAAAAGATATGAGTATAAGATAGACATAAGAAAAGAATAAAGATGGAACACGCTAGGAATATATGATGAAGCCAAAAAACTAAAATGATAGAAAAATATGAATATATGTATTATATAGATATATGGCAGAAATGTGAATTCTGATTATGATAACTAATACAAAGTAAAGTAATGATAGTATATATACACATAACGTTATGATAACAATAGTTATTCATGCTTATGAGATATGTATCTGAAAATGTATCAAAGTGATTAATACGCTTAGAGCGCGGTAGAGGATAGATAGGCATCTTTTATAGGGAAGATCTGATTCTTTGCCGGCATATTCATGAAACGGTGTGAGGCCGTTTGGGTGGGTGATATAGATCCCGTTTGGATCGGGTGGCCCACTTGAGGTCTACAATAGATAGAAATCAGCTGCTTATCGTGCGGTGATAGTACCTTAGTGCAGATGGCATATGACATAGGTCCTTTGTAAATGCGGTGATGATACCTTCGGGTATTAGAAGATCTTGTCTCGTACGGTGATAGTACCTTCGGGTACACTGAGTTATTTCTGAATCACTTACAGAGTATTTGCGAACATGAAAATAAAAGAAAAAGGAAAAGTATACATAAAGGAAATGTATATAATACGATATGATATGAGAAGCATAGCACTACTATGCGATGAAAGTACAGACAATTACAAGAACAAGTAGTACAGTATAAATTGATATGAAAATAAGTATATGAACACAAGAAAAGTACAAAAAGTATACCAGCACAAAGTATAGGATAGATAGAATAGAGCATTACAAATGTATATGAAGTATAGGAATGATACGGGATAACGAGGATATGAAAGATGCAAGATGAACACCTATAATAGGAAAGTATACAATAGGCTAAGTATGAAGAGTGAAAAAATGCAATAAATCATAGAGCCCAGAAAAGATGAAAAAGACATAGACTAGAGAGACATGCTATGTAACTTGACAAAGAATAGGAACATTGAAAAAGACATATAACAAAGCGTGAAAAGATGAATCTGGAAGGACCGTATAGAAGAATATGCAAGTACTTTCAAAATAGAATACGAAAAAGTATAAATAAAGGAGATGCTAAAGACATAGAACATGTAATAGAAAAAGATTGACAATAAGTAGGAATGTCGAGATGATAAGAAATTCACGTTATAGAAATATGTTTAGATATATATAATGCATGTCTTAAGCATGACGGTCGCCATTGGTGGTTGTCCATGCTTATGTTCCTTCAAGCGTAAAGCTTAGCACGAGGTGTCAGGTGTGAGTGCGAAGCGAGAGAAAACGGGATAGAAGACGGGGCGATTACTGTCGACCATGATGAGCTTCGAGATATAGGTGTCTCACGTGGCCTTCCCTTGATCTCGATGTTTGTAATAGAAGTGGCCATGTATAAGTAAAGGGACTCTTGTGTATATGTGTATAGATTTTTATGGACACACTCGGTGGTAGTTCTTTTGGTATATGTAAATGATTTTGTTATTCTGAAATTGTTTGTATACTACAGTGCAGTACATCTACGAGAAAGAAACGAGGTCAGCAAAGTCGATAAAGTATAGTATATAGTATAGATAGTCTCGCGCCGGGCTTGGTTGGATCATGGCAAGGTCGAGGGCCAGGGATCGGGCGTGACGGATGGCATCCCTACAGATCCCACGGTCGAGAAGAGCGTGATGGATGTGTCAGTGCGTTAGTTTAGACACTGCTTGAATTTTCGCTATCTCTGTCGATCTGTCTTGTGTAGATGGGCCTTAGTGGCACGGATTCCCTCACTCCTGTAGTCCTCTACGAGATTACACAGTTTCACCTAGGGATTGGTCTTGAGTCGTCGTGCTGGCGAGGTGGTGGTTCTTTGGGGCGGAACACGGTTTTGAGCTTGATTACGGATACGATTTTCGGGGATATAAAGCGTCGGTATCAGCGTCGTATCAAGTACTATTTCTCTCTTGAGTTGTATGCGGTCGTCCGTCTGATTGTCCGTAGTCCACTATGGAGCATTCATAATGCTTAGGTTGTCTCTTGTTGTAAAGATCGACTTCATTTGGGTTGGCCACCTCGAGGAATTGCTTTCGTTCGTACTTACGCCTGAGCACGTGACGAAATTTGATGGGGGTGAAATGTTGGGGCGAGTAACGTCGTCGTCTTTCGGATTGCGATGGACCTAGACGATCTCTGAGGTTTCCATGCCTTTTTGGAGATCGTTCTCCATTTTTCTTTGGAGATCCTTCCTAGTCGCTTTGTCTCTTGGGGCTTCGTCCTCGTCGTTTGTCTGCACCGCTCTTTTCTTTGTGAATGGAAGAAACATCTTTCTTTGAATATGAGCGCAACCATGGATTAATATATTTCTCTGCTTTTGCGAGCACCTCTTGCCATGCTTGTTTGGGGATTTTTGGAGATGGAAGCGTTAAGTCTTTCGCACGATCATAGCTTGACCATGAGCATGATGATCAGAATTTTTCGTCGGTATATCTACCTTTAGGGCTCGGCATTGAATCATTTGGACATAAAACCTTAGGCTTTCTTCTTGTGCCTGGCGATGGTCGTGAGATGATAGCTTGAAACTATGCGTCACGGCCCCCGATGAAGTGAAGGCGAATGCAATGGATAACTCCACACGAATGGGAGATTGATGGCGGTGGGAATTACATTGAACCAATGCCAAATTTGGGCCTTCCCGGGTGATAGCGAAGGCTACGCATCATAGCGGATCTTGATACGTGCGCTCCATTTGATTTTGTAAGTGTTGAGATGATCGGCCCGGGATCTCGCGTCGTCGGCAACCGCGCGTGGCATTCTAAACTTGGTTGGAAGGGGGAAGTGGAGTACCTCGGCTATATAGGGTGACTCAGTTTTGTCTTAGGTGTCCGTAATGTCGGGAAGCCCGCTGACGCTTCGCCCACCTCCTTCACAGACTGACTCTTGGCGGAGGTTGTGAACCTCTGTTCCATGATTGTTCCCCTCGCGCCTGCGGATGGGGCAATTCTCCCGTTCAGCGTGCTCTCAAGGGTTGCTTGGTTGCCTTCCCCTCCGAGGGGCTAGATATTGATCCGTGCCCCGAGGCTCATTGGATACGCTTGAGTTTAGCCCTTTAGGGAATGCGGAGATATTGTCTTGTCCTTCATGGGGGGTGAATGCCTGTGACCTTCTGGGTTTTTCGCGCCTCCGAGGTCGTCGGATTTGTCAAAAGTGGATTAACTCTCTTCGTCGGAGACGTTGATTGGTGAGCGAGTGCTTCCACCTTGTCGTGTTGGCCATTGTTTCTAACTGCGTCGGGAGGTCGGTGTTTGCGTTGCGGTGGATCTTGCATCCTTGGAAGTTAGTGTTCTTCACTGGCTTTGTGTTCGGGTGTTGTCTGTCGATGCTTGTCCAGTATATTTATAAGGAACTATACGTTCGCCTGAGCGGTATGGCCCGATGATGCGCTTTATTTGGGGCGGGGCTGGAGCGTGTGAAACTAGTTGGACCGGATCAAGGCATTGGTGGAAATTTGAAGCGTGGGATCTTTGGATAGAACAAGTAGGATCGGCTGCGGTGGTTCTGAAGCGGGTTTGAAGGTATCGCTCTCATAGCTCTAAAAATGAAAAATTGATTGAGAACCGCCGGGTGGCCGCTTCCGTCTTTAAGTCGGTTCTTTACAGGGAAAAGAGAGCTGGCTTTAGGCTAGCTTTGGCTATTGGTGTATGTTTGCGTCGCGGCTAAAGATGGGGCCTTTGTGTTATAGTAGATGTTCGGCCAGGTTGGATGGTGATTAGGATTTGTTAAATTGGATGGGGTATTCTTGTTATTATCGATATCGGATTTGGTGATGGATATAGAAAAGCCGAGTTTATTTAGGATAATCTTAAACTAAACGTGGGATCCGATTTGATCTTGTCTTATTATTGTCTTTTCTTCTTTATTGGTGAGATTTGGTGAAACACGAATAATATATTATTAAGGGGCCCCATTACATTTTACGTATGCGTGGGAGGCTTCGTAATTGGTCTTTGGGCTGTCCAGTTGGGCTGTAATGCAGGTGGCTGAGCGGAATGTTGGGCGCGAAATGCGCAGAGAAATCTTTCGATGGGCATGTCTAAGCTGGGGTTCGACGGACGGATGATGTTTCCGTTGGGTGCTCTTTTCTTGGGCTGCGAGGTGGGCTTTATTGGCCGCTATTCGAACACATCGTAAATTATTATAATAGAAAAAATAATTCATTTAGTTTAATTATCTTATTTATAAAGGATATTTTAAGATTTTTTCAAAATCTAAATATTTATCATTGTGATATCTATAAAGAAACAAATAGGATAGTAGATTGTTGAGCTAAAAAAATATATCTATGATATTATTATTAATATTTGATATTCAAATTTCATTATAAATATTATTAAATTCGATTTTAAAGATTATTATGATTTACCTTTTAATATGTAAATTTAGTCTTTTTTTTCACCAAAAAAAAAACAAAACTTATTATAATGCATTCCGCAACACCGAAACCCACCAACTCTCGGTGGGCGCTTTAAATAAAGCGACCTGTTCGAAGCTGAGAAATTTCTCATACCATTCGGTTTATTATTTATTTTTCTGAGTCATTGTACACTTTTGAATTGAATCATAAAGAAATAAATTGAATCATAGTGTGTGGGTGATGTCATGCATGAGTGTTGGGTGATGTCATGAATGAGTCCATCTTCCGGTTTGATTGACTGATTCTATTTTGTTAGAGCATGTCTAACTAAACCTTTCTCTTTAGTTATTTTATATAATTGATCCTTAAATATTATTTTTAAGGAGTTAATTATCATATTAATTATTTCTTATTACTATTATTTGGTTCATTATTCCTGATTAAAACAAAAACGTTAATTACTTTAATTTTTACATCAACAATATTTTAAAGGTTTTATTGTAAAATTGATTAGCAAAAATAAATAACATAATCATGACCGGAATGAAATTGAAAAAATAATTAGTTAAAATAAAAAATATATTAGTTAATTTACATAACTACCTTGGAGTTGCTGCTAACGGATAGAAGGATGCGCGGTTTCATTGACTAGGTATCGCTGTTCTATCTTTCTTTGCCTCCTAGAAATTAGAACAAATCCGCGAAAATGCTAGGACATCATCCCAAGATAGATTTTATGTATCATGTGGGAAGTTAGGTTTGACTGGCCAATCTTTCTTGCAAGGCAGGCGACCAGTAAGAAAGGGTAGCCATAATTTTCGCAAAACGGATTTAGAAAAAAAAGAAGAAAAAAGCCATTTCAATTCAAGCACAAAATAATTGACCTGCTTTTCTACAACATATATATATACCCAGAACCCCCAATTAAGAAAGGGAGAAACAGAAGAGTACTGACCTGAATTACTACTCGGTGGTGTAAACATGATGGCAACTCCGACAGTAGGTCTCATCTCCGAATGCTTCATCAAACCAAAGTTCACTTCAGAAGAGACCAAGGAGCCCTGCCACCTGGCACCATGGGACATTGCCATGCTCTCAGTCAATTACATCCAAAAGGGTCTTCTCTTTAGCAAACCGCCTGCAGGTGCTAATGCGAATGATCCAAACTTCATGCCAACATTCTTGGACAGGCTCAAGGAATCCCTTGCTATCACACTCGACCATTTCTACCCACTTGCAGGCCGCCTTGTAACAAAGAAGGAGGAAAATCCACCCTCTTACGTCGTATTTGTAGACTGTAACAACAGTAGTCCTGGAGTGAAATTTATCCACGCAGCTGTAGACATGACCATCTCTGACATCCTCTCACCGATTTATGTACCTCCAGTGATCCAATCGTTCTTTGATCATGATAGGGTGATTAACCACGATGGTCACACCTTGTCTTTGCTATCCATTCAAGTGACAGAGCTTGTGGACGGCATCTTCGTTGGATGTTCCATAAATCACAGCATGGTCGATGGAACCTCCTTCTGGCATTTCTTCAACTCATGGTCTGAGGTTTTCATGGCACAACTACAAGGAAAGAATATTTCAATATCACGCCCACCCGTCCTCAAGCGCTGGGTTCCTGATGGTTATGATCCAATCATCAACCTTCCATTCACTCACCATGACGAATTCATCAGCAGATTTGAAGCACCCGTGCTGAAAGAAAGAATTTTCCACTTCTCATCGGAATCACTAGCAGAGCTGAAAGCAAGGGCAAATGCAGAGTGTAACAGCAACAAAATCTCCTCTTTCCAGGCATTGTCTGCACTCCTCTGGAGGTCCATAACACGAGTACGCTCTTTACCAGATGAGCAGGAAACCAGTTGCAGGCTGGCCATCAATAACAGAACAAGATTGGACCCGCCCTTGCCGGAGAACTACTTCGGGAACAGTATTCAAACAGTGAGAGGCGTTGCAACTGCTGGCGAACTGCTTCAACATGATCTTGGGTGGGCAGCCTGGCTCTTGCACCGGGCTGTGGTCGGTCAAACCGATAAAGCTGTACGTGGCTGGCTTGATTCATGGTTCCAAACCCATTTTATTTATCAGTTAGGCCAGTTTTTTGACCCCAATAGTATAATGATGGGGAGCTCACCCAGATTTAACAAGTATGGGATTCAGTTCGGATTAGGGAAAGGATTGGCACTTCGTAGCGGTTATGCACACAAGTTTGATGGGAAAGTGTCATGTTACCCGGGACGTGAAGGAGGAGGAAGCGTAGATTTGGAGGTCTGCCTACCCCCAAACTCAATGACTGCCCTTGAATCTAACCAGGAGTTCATGGACGCTGTCTCTTTGTCCCCTTAGCTACTTCAGTTTTTTCATTTTTAATCTGAAGAAATCAGTAACGCAAACTTCACTTAGAGTCTCTGTTTTTTTTTTTTTTTGTTCTTGCTTGAATCAGCGCTTGTCTTTGTGCTGACATCTTTCGTGTATTGCAAATTCAGTAACTATTATGCAAATGTTAAGTCGTTATATCACGCTATCAAAGAGTTCCATCCAAAAAAACTCAACACAAATCAAACAAGGGAGGACACAGTGGAACATTAATATATATTAGATATTATCATTATTAATGATGGATTTGAAGGTGCTGTTGAAATTGTCTTTTATAAGAAGAATCAATACGAGATACACGGATTATAACTCGTTTCCCATTCGATCTTTCAACCGCTCTAGGGCAAAACAAAGAAAGGGTTAAACACACATGTTACGCTGAATCAAAATTGAGACAGGACGAGTTTTTCATATCAATATGAAGTTTTCATATGGGAGTTATTTGTCTCAGTACTTCATCCAACCACTAAGTTGGGTTGGATTAGGTTGCTGAGCAGTGTCTATCCGATGGTTGAGAAAACATTTTGGCCCACCAAACAAGATTTTTATTAGGGAAACTTGTGTTGTCTGTCCGGTAGTGGAGTCAACATTTTGGCCCACCAAACAAGATTTTTATTAGGGAAACTTGTAACAAGATTTTTATTAGGGAAACTTGTGTTTTGGCCCACCACACAAGATTTTTATTAGGGAAACTTGTGTTTCACTGCGTCAGGCTATCAATTGTAAAATCGAAAAAAGATTTTGTTTTATAGTGTACTATCAAAAAAATAATAATTGTATTCGGGGTAAAAATGTAATGATTATAAAAAAAAAAAAATCCAAAATTCCCCTATCATAAATCCAATCCCACACAATAACAAAAGCAACAAAAAAACATCAAATCTTTTTCTTGTTATTCTCTTCCTTGACTCTTCCCTCTCGTCCTATTCGCTTCCCTTCCTTTCCTCTTCTCTCGTTCATCTTTTCTTCATTTTTTTTAACTCTCAATCTCGTTTTGTTAAAACTTTTCCTCCTCTTGTTTTATCTTTCATTGTTTGCAAAAAATCATTTTTTATTTACAAGAAAAGGAAGTTGTTCATATTAGTAAGTTATAAATTTATATTCTCAAGTTTGATTTTTTATATATACATTCATGTTTTACATTTTTTTTTTATATTTTTTATTCATTTTTTGTAAATAAATGAGTTAACTTTATTAGGTTCCTGGTGTTTTATGTTCGGATTTTCAAATAAATGAGTTACCTTTATTAGTTTTGAGTGTTCTTTGTTTGTTTTTTCATATAAAGGAGTTACATTTATTAGTTTTAAGTGTTTTTTGTTTTTTTGTTTTTTTTCATATAAAGGAGCTACATTTATTAGTTTTAAGTGTTCTTTGTTTGTTTTTTCATATAAAAGAGTTACCTTTGTTTAACAAAATTCGTAAAAAGCATAGGAGACCACCTTATGTAAAAGTATGAGATCCTATATATAATCTACCACTTGACACTTCTATATGCGAGGGGTACCTATAAGCTTGTGGTGATATTCACAGTATACTGGAGTTTACCAATAATCGTGTCTTGAAGTAATACACATAATGCATGTATAATATTTATGCTTAATATATCATATGAGTACTACCGGGTACCCCGATGAATTATTGGTCAAATTGTGAGTTGGCTTAAGCAAGGTTTGTATTACCCTGCATTATTACGACAAACACTTGTTATTTTTGTAATTGGTTTGACATTCATTGTTACATTGGTACTACCATAACATATGACGGGCTCAGTATAGGTGTGTAAGAATGGTATAAAGCGCGTGGGTCGGAGTGTAGCGAGTATGCATTAATGGGGTTCACGTGTGCGGTGGTTGGTCGAGTGTATTCCCCTGAGAAAAGTGTGTTGAATACTGAATCGGCTCTAGAGTATTATCTGGATCTCAAACTTGGTGAATGCGCTAATATAATGACACTTTGATCTACGCGAGTTGTTAGTTCAATTAATGAAGACTAGGTTTGCCTTGCTTACCACATTCAATGGATTATCATACATGTAAAATGCGTTATTCGATATATTATTAACGGATGTCTTGGCGGGTTGATTGTGCCTACGAGATATCCTCTCTCGAGGTATATTCACCTATCTCATTAGTAGGGTTGATCGCATCTCTACTTCACCCCTCGACTCCGAGACGCTTAAATGGTTAAACTTTAATCGCCACATTCGAATGGAGTCTACTTTCTTAGGCCAGACGTCCTCTGCCGGATCAGGAACATCTCTCGATCTTAGATTCCCGGCAAAAGCAAATTGGTGTTGGCCAAACACCACCATGTAGGTAATTAACAAGAAATAGAGCAAGTCGATATTAGATCTATAGATATACTGAATAAACTGAATTAAAAACTAAACCATATGAATATAAAAGAGTATAACAAAACCCTAGAAATAAAGTTAGAACATCATTTTGATCATTACAATCATTTGGTTTTAATCAATAGGAGTTCGAGAAAGAAAATACAAGTACAAGGTTTACACGATCTCTCGAATCTTCTGTGTGTCTTCTAGTCTCATTTACTTTACCGTTCTTTTCGTTCTTTTTGTTATATCTAAAAAATTCTCATTGGGTGAGTCCCGGAGACGTCACGACGTTGGATGATGTAGGTTGCACATCATATGACCTCAACGCCGCGACGTTGAGGCTAAGCTTTCCTCAAATCTCCTTCTTCAAATCTCCACACAACTTCCAAATGTCGTCGTTTTCACTTAAAATGTACAAAAAGACCGAGTATTAGATATACAACGATAAACGCACTTATTACTATATGAAATAAACCGAAAACGTGAACAAACGCGGGTATATGATGAGTGTTTTGGGCACTCATCATATGACACTGACTTCATTTTGATGTCAGCGAAGAGTGTCATTTTTTTCTTTTCTTCTTTGTTTACTATAAACTTATAAACTTTAAGCTTGTTCATTCATATAATGTTAAAGCATTTGCTTGTACTATATTTTATAGCGAATTACAAAATATCGCGGCGCTCAATATATGGAGAAGTGTTAAGCATTCTGATATTTACATTGCTTACAAAAGAAACAAAAATACATATACATTAGACCAAATGGTTTTCCAGTGGGCACCTTGTGATGTGTTGACTTTGACTGCTGATGCAGATTGTCATGTCCTCTGGTTTCCTCTTTTGCACCTACACGGATGAAACACCCGTGAATAATACTCGTGGATGACCCCTAATAAGGATCATCTCACTTTAGATACATGCATATACTTATGACAAATATAACATTTACATATACTTATCTATTTCTCATTTCTACTTTGTCATAACATGTTTCATTTCTTATCATATTTCATATACTTTTTGTGTCATCTTACACTTTACTTATTGTTCTTGTAACCGTATACTATAATCACATAACAGTGTTATGCTTCTCATATCATGTTATATATCATATACATCTCATTTGCGTATACTTGTCATTTACTTTTATGTTTCATGCCTGCATATACCTTAGAAGTTGATACGGGAAAGAACTGTATGTACTCGAAGGTACTATCACTATACAAGACAGTGATTTCTATCTGTATGACCCCAAGCGAGTATTGTAATGATTGGCAGGATACATGTCGTCGGCCACGAAATAGGCCTCTCGATATATGTCGTATGTTGCGACAACTATATTCCTATAGGCATGCCTCACCTTATCCAACTACCGTCATGCTTGGGCAATTGGTTTATTATGTTTTCTCAACCAATCTTTTAGATATCGAGAAAAGATATCTCATGTATGAATAATATTGATATCATGTATACTTATGAGATACTCATTATCAAATAATCTCTTATAAGCATTTAACTGTACTTTTTCATATAACAAAATTGTACATGTATTCTCTTTAGCTTTCATAACACATGTTATCATGATCAACTTACTATGATGCATTATTTCATATAACAATACATTTTTATAGCCTTTATACAATTTGTTCCATAACCAGTGCATAAACGATTCGGCGGTTCCAAGTCTATTTTCAACTACAATTTTGACCATGCTTAGGAGTTGTTAGAAAAGTGATCTTCTAATTCAATATACCCCTATGTCTTAAGTTTCTTATGGTTCAGACATCATGTCATTTGGACTTTTAATTTGGGAGATATAGTTTAAACATTCCGAACTGCTCCTAGACAATTTCCAGAAACAGAATCTAGAATTGTGTCATATATTTGAAAATTTTATGAGAATGTTAAAGACATAATTTGATCATAATTTCTTCACGAAAGTTGTTCTTCCAGATGTCTAGTTTGTACAGAAATTTGAATCACCTCATTTGGACTAGTATAACTTAAGTTATGATTTAAACAACTGAAATTACTCAAGTTCAGGGGACTGTTCTGAGACAAAATTGTTCCCTTACTTTGACGAATTTTTCTGGGTTAAATGGGGTCAAAATTTGGATATACTTATTTCAAGGATATTTGTTCTCCTAAAAGTCTAATTTACTCAGAAATCAAAATCACTCAATTTGGATGAGTGAAACTCAACTTATGACCTAAATACCAAAACTATTCTGAAACCCAAAATTGCATCAGAATTGACCAGAAAACAGAGCCTCACTTTGATGAATTATCTGGGTATACTGGGGTCCAAATTTGGAGACACCTATTTTAGAGAGATTTATTCTTATAGATGTCTAGTGTACTTTGAATTTTCAATCAATCAATTTGGATGAGTGATGACCAAGTTATGGCCAAAACAAAAACATTAGTTTAAAAAAAACGGACAACATCTCCCCTAAAACCCAACATTTTCTCTATAAAAATTTTTCCTCCATTTAGGACCACAACCAAACCAAACAACCATTCCAAACAATGATTCTACACAAAAAGAGGTATTCCAAACCTCCAAACAAGTATCCATACAAAAATCCATGCCAAAATTACTTACATATCCATACCTTTACTTTTCTTTTCTCCTTGAACTTCTCTTCTTTCCTTCTTCTCCTCTTCTTCTTCCTCTCTTCTTCTGTTCTCTCTTTCTCTCTTCTCCTCTTCACCGATTTTGCCCTATCATTTTAGACCAAAAATGAGATATTTTTCATTAATAAGGCCATGTTTGTATATACAATTTACCCTAATATTTCCCTTTTTACATATTGGTCCTTCATTTCATTTATTCTCAGATTTAACTTATCAAAAAATCCTACTTTGTATATTATCTTCTTGTATTATGACCCTTGGGTCCCCCAATTGGTAAATTACTAATTTACCCTTAACTCTTGTATTAATTCTAAATTTTTCTTATTTTATTTTTAGCATTATTTTATTCCAAAAAAAATATACATTTACTTTTATTATACCCTAAACATATTATAAAATTGTCAGGGTATAATTTGGGGTATTACACATCACACTCCTAAACTTAGCTTCTTGATTGTCCCCAAGCAAGAAACAGACTCATAACACTATTACGCATGAAAATTTGACACACCAAAACGCCTACGACATGAGTGTGATATACACAATGCCAACACGGAGAGTCAAAATGAACCAAATCTGCAATCCGAGCCTTTATCGTCTAAAATCCCAAGATCCTTAGAGTTGTGCAACTTTCTAAGGAACATAGCGAAGCAAGGTCGGGTTAACTAAGCAACTCAACCTCCCACGTTCTCAATGACCTTTCCCCATAAGTCTATGTGTAATTGTTTCATGATCTCCAACATATACCTCGATTCCAGTACCCCCAAACTTGAAGTCCACTCACCATTTGAGAAAGAATCTAACCACGAAGAATAAGAACTTTACCTTTTGTTACATACTACCTAAGCATGAAAGAACTCTAGTTCCTGTAAGTTTTAGCTAAGTGTCCCTGTAGCGGGGATTCATTGGTGACTCCCCACTAGTTGGTTAAGGGCACTGGGCATTTAGTTCCCCTCGAACTTCACCCCGAACACTCAACCAAACCTAAAGGCCCTAGACTATAGGAATAGTCCATCTTCTGTCCCATGTAGCGAGTAATGAAGTCAATGGCTCCTGGCCAGTTGGCTCAGGGCATTAGGCTTTGAAAGGCCCCTCAGACTGTACTCGGGATTTCGATTGGACGATCCCACTTATTCTATTCACACGTCTTTTTTTTTTTTTTTTGGGCTCGATGGCAATCCTCTTTTCAAATGTGTCCCATCACTTAGGTGTTTAGAAACCCTCAAGGCTCGTGGAATTCTTGTGAGCAAGGTTCGGAGCCTTGGTATACCCTAGAGATCACATGTGTGTGTCACGAACTACTTGGGAAATGGCTTCTTAAAGCCCACAAGGGTGATAAACTAAGTCACTAACCTTTCTAACACTATTCAGTTATGTAACAACCTAAGGTCCCTTTTGTGGCGCCTCAAATCCCGGTCAGGTGTGGCCGTCGACTATGGAAAATTTGTGTCTCACATCATGAGACCCATGCATGAGTAAAAATGGTCATTTGGTATACACATCAATACTCTTAAAATCTAGTCAACTATATTACAATAGTTCAAGAGAGTTATACATCACTCTAATACAAAACACATATTAAGATTTAAAATTCAATACGTGTTTTACAAATTTACATATTAAAGCCACAACCCGGCTTTCTTCTCAAAAGCGGCCTCTACTGAGCGTCGTCTTCCTGAACACTCCATGTACCTGAAATAATGATCTCGGCGGGGGTGAAGCGATGTCAGAGTAGTGATAATCTACCATTGGGTTCTCGCTGAGTGCGTATGCAATGATTCGTATAAACACATTCAAGAAAATACATGATCCTCTTGAATAATACACATGCTCGATCCATGTCTCGAGGTCCTCTGACTCTCGCATATCTAAGCCAAATGTGAGAAAAATATAGTTTTCAAAACAAAAGGTTTTTGTTCTCGAAAACATCATACCGAGTTTCGGTTAATATATTGGACTACCCTTCGAGGTGAATTGCTAGATCATTTTTTTCGAAAAGCAGTCATGGGTCGGCCTCAGATGTTGTTGGACCACTTTCCTTGTGATTCTTGAATCTTCCTTGAAATTCCTGCAATATTCCATTTTTCATTTCTTTAAATTGCCATGCCTCACACCTAATTTTCTAGGTTGCCCCAGTGTATATGAAATGCATTATACCATTTCCAAACCACACATCACCAATATATCGATTATGCATATATTAACAAAATTTACATACCAACCACATGTTATTTAATTCTTATTAATAACATCAAAATTAGCTCACTTGAGCTAATCAACAATCCATTTTAATTCCAATGGCTCTCACACAATTAATTTTATATAATTTAACCTCATGTTAACACATTAAATCCATGCATTAACATTTCTTTCACACAATTCAAGCCATCCAATTCAAGTAATATTTTGCTTAAAACATACATGGACCATTTCGTCCGTCCGGCAAATCGGAATTTGTTTTACTTCAGTCATGCTTGGCGATGGGTTGTCAGTGAACAACCCTCTCACCAACATCGGTTCAATTTGTGGAACCAATCCATATTGCCATTGCGGCTAACAACATCCAAACCATAATTTATTGCATAAGTATCACCTGGCTCACAACCAATCCACCCAAGCATCCCAGCTTGGTTCAAATATTCCAACAATTCAATCCCAAGTTTTGGGACAGACCAAACAGTCATTCACGGCCTCAAACACTCCAAACCATTTACAAGGCTCTTAAAAACCGAAAATAACCGAGTAGGAGAAGACCCCTACCTCTTGGAGTTGTCGAAACTCCCCAGCCCAGGTGTGCCAGCGCATAGCCTTGTCGCATAGAACAACTTTGCTTCTTGTGACGAACCGAAGGTCAGCCGGGAAATCTAAAGAAGTTAGACTTCTCTCTAAATTTGATTCTCCTCCTCCACTTCGCACATCCCGGCTCAAAAATGAAGATGTCTACTTTTCATTTTATTACCATTTTGTCCCTCACTTGCCACTTGTCAAGCCACCATTGGCTCATTGGATTTCCTTATCCACTTTATCCACCCACTATTGGATTTTCCTCCAATTAGAAGATGCCACATGTCCACATGGACCCCACACTTGAACTCAAGTTGACTAATTCTGCACCTGACATGTGGCACACTGTGAGCCACTCAAAATGAGCCAAGTGTCCCGTACTACGCTCGTTGCCTCGAAAAATGTGTAAATTTCGACTATCTCGGAATTTGACGAAATTCGACGTGATAGCTAGATTTCACGAGACGATTCCAACGGTGAAGTCCGTTTTGTCATCCGAGATCTAGAAAAATTCTGGATTTTGACCAAAATTGCCATTTTGCCATTTTTCAGAAAATTAGATTTTCTCGGGGTTTCACACCTTCCATTCTTTGCTCGATCTTTTTGAATAATTTTTTTTCCAAATTAACTTCCCATTCGCGAGCATGACATTCACTCACACACGATACCTAAAACATGCAAATGCTACGAAAACAACCTAAAAACACGTGAAGAAGTAAAAGCTGAATATAAGAACAGAAACACCTGCACCTTGAACACAAAATACCTCAAACACCCTAAACATTGAGACAAACTAAAACAAGAAACCATAAATAAACAGGAAACACATAAATAAACACAAAAACAGACAAACTAAAACAGGAAACATAGAAATAATCAGGAAAAGACCAGATCACCCACACCCACTAAACAAAAGCGGACAGTGTCCTTAGTGTCAATAGAATAGCAAGTGAGGGTGGAGTGAACTCCCCTCGTGATTGCTCAAATCATTGTGGTGGTGGTGGAGGTGGCATGTGAAAGGTGAGGAGTTGGGCAAGCTGCTCCTAGATGGACTGTTGGTTACTGAGGATGGACTACTGATTGTTGAGGATGGTCGCCTGGTTGAGCATGACTATGCGCATGTCGGCCCTGAGTGCATCCATGTCCTGGTTGTTGGTGACCTAGTGCTCCTGGGTCTCATCCCAGTACACATCAAATTAGGAGGTGAGGTCTTGTACCTTGTAACACCCTTTTCTTTTTTTTTTTCAAAGGTGTCATGACCCGAATCCCCGGCCCGACCTGAATGGCGGATCCGAAACAGAGCCCGGTTTACTCTGACCGTTTTCATTTATCTTATCAAAAACATTTTTATTTATATCACTTCATTTTAGAGTTTTCAATTACACAGAAGCATTTCATTTACCATTGGCACAAGGCCTTTTTAAATATTGCGGAAACGGTTGCAAACGATAGACCCATAAACATTTACATTTATACAAACACATTTACATTAAAGGCATTCTATGCCCCTTCAAAAAGGAGTACAAAACAATGTTTCTAAGTTTAACTTGTTTGATTACAAAATATCAATGTTCAAGAATGCGATGTATGCTCATGTCGGGGTATATACTTATACGCCGCATGCTTTCTCTATGACTCTGCGCTTCTTGTTCTTGGCTCTCTCTTTCTGTTCATGATACTGTATAGTTAAACTATCGCTAAGCATTTATGCTTAGTGGTTCTATAAGTTACTCTATCTAACAAACATGCCTTTATCAATCATGCTTGTTACTCTATTTCAATAATTGATATAAACAATACATATGCTTATACATTTGTACATACTTTCATTTACAAACATGCATTTCAATGCAATAATTCATCTAATTCAATTCATGCGATTTAAGCATATACTCATAAAGATGTATTTGGTTCAATCTCATTCACTTTCGTCAAAGTTTGTTATGTCACCTTGACTATTCAATTTAATTTCATGGCCAGTTCACCAGCGGTTAATCGTATTAGCGTGTATCATTCGGTAATGTGCTTACCCATTTAGCAATTTCGGTTCACCATCATGACGAATGTCAATTGGTGCATCCTACCATGAGGGTCATTTAATAAATGTCATACATCATCATGACGGATGCCGATTAGTGCATCCCGCCAAGGGTCATTAATAATTCACTTCGATTCGTTATGTCACAATATGACAATATCATTTGCAAAACAAATAAATGCACACAAGCAAATATTTGACAATTCATCCCAATTTCTCTATTTCAAAACATTATGCGATTTCATATTACCTTTCAATTGACGTATGCATATTCCATACAATCATTTCACATTTACATAGTAAACTATCAATACGCTTGAAGTAAGGATAGAGGTTCGGTGGAGCAAACCAGATTATGGTCCTTTGTCTCTTTAAAATTACTAGTCTGGAGTCGGTTGTCGTCTTCACCCGTACCTAGTCAAATACAAATTCTCCACTCTTAGTGGTTAAACAAATAATCATACTAAATGTTCGCTACACCGAGGCGGTGAGGTACGGTACGTTTTCTCTCTTATATACTCTTATATGAACCCCCATTAAACCTTTATTAGGGTCCCTAAACAATCGATCTACAAATACGAGACTTAACAGTGCAAGGGATACAAAAACGGGAGTTCTTGGAGACTCCGTCTTGGTACCGCTTTGATCGATACCCGGTGGCTAGTCCTTCACTATGAATGGGTACCAGTACCACTTTGATTAGTACCGGTACCACTTTGCCTCTGTCTAATGGGTACCGGTACCACCAACTTTTGGTAACGGTACCACTCGCAGGTTCTACCCAGCAATGGCAGATTTTGTCATTTCTCACCCACAAAATTCAAAATTTCTCCCTCTAAACTCATATTAATATAATACCCATATGGGAGAGGGAGGCTAAAGTGCTCCTTAAGTGGGTTAGAACCAATCAAAACCTCCTTTACCCAAGTTAGGGCTTTTTTCCCTAAATAAAAAATAAAACCAAACTCAAAATAAACACTCCAAATATCATCCTAGACCAACCATGAGCGAAACCCATGGATGGATTAGGGTTTAATACATCATTTAAAGAAATCTAGGGTTTTGTGTCATGCCTTGTAAATCTCTTGTCCTTTGAAGCCTAGCTTTCTTCTTCAGCCTTCCTGGGTGCAGATCTTGCCGAGCAGAAAGCCTCACCAATGTATGTGTGATCACTTTTTTTAAGAAACTGTGTTTTTTTTTTTTTTTTTTTTTTTTTTTTTTTTTTTTTTTCTCCAAGCTCTCAACACGTTTTTGCACAAGTGTGCATTCTTAGACCAAGTGTGGTCTTAAGTCACTTATTCTTTATAAGGCCTTGTTTGGCCACAAAAATGAATTCTTTTGACGTAAGTTTCTCCTAAAATGCTTTATAGCCCATATACTTCCTCTATTTGCACTACAACTCTCATTAATCACATTTAGACATTTATTCTTTATAACTTATGACCCTTAGGTCCTCTTTTTCACAAATTTTCAGCTTTACCCTTTTTCATTTGACATTTAGTCATATAATCATATAACATATCACATTGAACAATTTATCAAATTTTTTTTTCTCGAAACCGTTGATCTTAATTCATAATTCCAAATATATATATATAATAAAACATTATAAAAAATTCCAGCAAGATTTATACATACCTGGGCCTTCAAACAGTAGTGGAAAGATCGTCAGGTCCTCCTCTTGAGATGGTTGTAGTGGTGGGGGATGGGTGGATGACTGCTCGGCCTCTCCTTGGGCACCTACTGGGATCCCAAACCTAGACTGGTATGCTCTAAGGTCATCCTCATCGGAGGGCTCATTGCCCGAATCGTACACCTCCTCTAGCCTTGGTATACTCGGATGGTAGAGTCTAGCTAGACTCGAAAAAACGGAGCATCTCCTTGGGAGGTAGCCCAAGTTCAAAAGGTTTTCTTTCCCTTTTTCAATTTCTTAGTTAGTTTAAGTTTGTTTTTTAATCAAAAACTTGATAGGCGATTTACATTATTGTGTTTAAAATATGTGTGATAAAGTGTGCAAAGAATGTCTAACCGCACAAGTATACGCTTGTCAAGTAATAAAGTGTACCTAAGTATAGATATCGATCCACAAGGCAAATGGGGAATGCTAAAAGGCAAATGGGGAATGCTAATTACCAAAATTGTAATGCTTCTCTAATATCCATACAGTCAAATTGATGGATTGAAATGAAAATTAAACTAAACTAATGAAACGACCAAGATAACAAGTCAAACTAAGCGGATACAAGAGATAATAAAGTTCTAGGTATTTGGTATGTGAACAACCTCTTGTTTGTTAAAATTCTATTCTATTGTCTCTTGAAAAGGCTTCCAAGGCGACTCTTGCCTAATTTAATGATAAGCCTCTCTCGAGGTCGGATAACATACCAACTAACACTAGGTATTTTGCTTCTCGGCTCAACCCCAAGCATTAGAGATGCTTTAAGATTCAAGAATCTCACATGCCTCCTAATTACTAGTAATTTCTACACTACTAAGCTAATTAGGTTGATTCATCTATGTCTAGTTCTTTACTCCCTTCTCAAATCTCACAAAGAACCACTCATCATATTGAGATTAGCTAGAAATCAATATGTAAATAGAAACAAGCATGAATCAATAGATAGACAACCATAGAGAAACAATAGAAAAAGGAAAATTGCCGAATAAATATAAGATCTGTGTCCAAAAATCAAACCAAACCCTAGACTACAAAGTTAGGAACATAATAGAGGTTCGATAAGCATCATAAACTTAAGACAAAACATGAGAAAAGACAAAGGTTAAACTCACGATCAAACTGGACATGATTCTCGGATTCCACACCCTCATGATCTTCTCCCAAATCTTCAAAAACAGCTCACAACATTTTCCTTGGTCCAAAAGTGTGGACAAAGTCCCCTTCTCCAAGCCCTAGCCATCTCGTTTTTGTCCCATTGGGGTTTGAGCTTTAAAACCCTAAATTCTGGGCTCAAAATGGCCTGAAAATCGACCCCAAACCAACCCTGAATGTCGCGACGTCATTTAGCAACGTCACGACGTCGGGATAATGCGTTTCTGTAGCTCTCTGCAACGTCACGACGTTTTTGCACCAACTTCATAAGACCATAACTTTGTCATCCGAACTTCGATTTAGGTGATCTTGAACTCGTTGGAAAGCTTAGAGAGTGTAGAATCTAGATATGGCTAGAAACATGACTTTAGAAATGTTGATAAAGACGTAAGTTACAAAATGCTCCAACTGGTCATTTTTGAGCTCTCTTCTCTTATTCCTTTAACTACCAAGAGTCATAACTTGATCATTTTAAGTCCAAATGGAGTGAATAATGTGACGCCCCGACCCGGGGGTCCGTTGACAACCCGTCAACCCACGGAATACATGTAGCCATTGAGTGTCGCAATGCCACAAAACGAGTGTCTCACTACCCGAGACTCAAACATAAGTAAAAATGACCGCGTCGGGCCTATACATCCATACTCACCAAAATATAACCAACTATATTACAATAGTTTCAAGAGTTAACTACACTCTTATACAAACATGTATCGATCAGATGTTTCATACATGTTTTACAAAAATATATAATCAAACATAAGTAAAAATGACCGCGTCGGGCCCATACATTCATACTCACCAAAATATAACCAACTATATTACAATAGTTTCAAGATTTAACTACACTCTTATACAAACATGTATCGATCAGAATGTTTCATACATGTTTTACAAAAATATATAATCAAAGTCACATGTCGGCTTTCTTCTCAAAAGCGACCTCTAGTGAGCATCGTCTTCCCGATCACTCCTTTGCATCTGGAAGGGGGATCTCATGACAAGAGCAAAGTCCAAGAGTGATAATCTCCACGAGGATTGTTCCCACCTAAGTACTCTCATGTATCGAGAAACACAATATTCAAGTGAATCTCACGATTCCTACTCGCTGAACGCCTACATGCCCAACTTTACGCTCAAGTCCTCACCAACTCTCTCACACATGCTTACGCCACGATTTAAAATCGCTTCCAAAACAAAAATATTGCTTTATTTCCAGGCAACCTCCGATATAACACGTTAGGACAATCCTTCGAGGTGAATTTGTTGGATAACTCTCCGAAATAATTCATGGGCCTCTTCGATGTGAATTATTGGACGATTTCCTAACACAATTCTTTAGACAACTTTTCGATAAAATTATTAGACAACCCTCCGAAGTTTTTCATGTCATGCACTCACACCTACTATTCTAGGGTGCCCCAGTGCATATGAAATGCAATATGCCAATTCAAAACAATTCATGTGAATATATCAAGCATGCATATATTAACAAAAATTAACACACAATAGCATGTTATTCATCGTAAGCAATAAGACAAAATCGGCTCACATGGACCAATAGAAAAATCCAACAGTCCAACTTGGTATTGTCCAAATCATCACAAACACACAATCGACTAAATTCGAAGGCGCCCAAATCCCACCTAGACTCACAAACAAATTAAAATTTCAGCTTTCGGCCCCACTCCGGGGGACCGAAACACCCGACCTCTTCGGCTCTAAACACATCAACCATTTATATGGTCCTTAGACAAGAACTAAACCAAGTAGGAGAAAGACCCCTACCTCCAGGAGTTTTCGAAACTCCACACACGGCATTCACGCCGTAGCTCTTGCACCGAGATCAACTTTGTTCTTTGTCTCGCGAGATCTGAACTGACGATCGTCTAAAAATCTAGAGAGAGCGAGAGCCTTCCTCACTTTAAAATCTCTCCCACCTTTGGTTTGTTCTCCTCCCTCTCCTTCTCTTCTCCTAACCAATCCTGGCCAAGACAAATCAAGGACTCGTCTCCTCATCGTCACATACCCAATCCTTACTGCCACCTTAGATTACCCTATCCTCATCCATTCACTGCCATGATCTTCACCCACTTCACATGTTGCCACATTTCTCATAGTCCCATTGTTCATGCTTCCTTGACTTATTCTCGAACATTACATGCGCACCTTCAGCCACTACACTGCCAAGTGTCCCGCACTACTTCCCATGGGCCGAAAACACAATTTACCGCTCTAAATTCGACGAAATTGACGCGTAGCTGGATTTCAATGAGACGACCTAACGGTGAAGTCTGTTTTGTCATCTGAGATCTGGAAAAATTCCGAATTTTGACCGAAATTACCGTTTTACTCTTTTTCCAAAAAATTAGAATTTTCTGGGGTCTTACAAATAAGGTCTCTTTGGAAAGCCTAAGAAGTCTCCTATCCATCCATATAAATGTTGTAGCCATTTGGGATCATCTTGCAGCTGAAAACATCAAAACAATTAGTCGCCGCTACATGTGTAGTTTCAATGATTTTGGGCTTTATTTCTTTGCTTTTGCTCCATATCGCTCATGGCTGACCTAATCACAAATTGAACATTTAGAGCATTAGATCACTTATTTATATAATAAAACTACTAAAAGATAAGCAAAATCGTCACACTTCTAGGGGCCTCGACTAACTTGGCCATGATCCGAACCCGAAACCCTGGGGACACTTGCTTATTTCTTTTATTTTGTGAGCACAAATTTTCTTTTCAAAATGCCTGAATCGAATCCCCTTTACCGACCCGAATGGTAGATCCCAACCAGCCCAAGGTTTACTCCGACGCTTTCATTTATCTTATCAAAAACATTTTATCAGGTCATTTCCGTCATGAAGTGGTTTTAGTTTTCGTGGCAAGCTCCATAATCATTTACACCAATGCACTGATAGGGCCCATAAACATTTAATAAAATACATTTACAAAGAATATTCGTGCCTTTTCTAGAATGATATACAAAATCAAGGTTCGTAGTTTAAACTTTGTTTACAAAATACCACGTGGTTCAAAAGAGAAATGATATGTAAAATGAAGGGGTATATATTTATACGTCAGATTCTCTATGACTCAAGCGCTTCTTGATCTTGGTCAGGCCTTTTGCTTACTGAGCATCACAAGGTGATAGATAAATTCATGCGCTAAGTATTTTCATGCTTAGCGGTTCTATACAATTTATTCCAATATTTAATTTAACTTGGCGCATTTAACATCAAACCATGCCTATTATATCAACATATACTATGCTATTCATTTTACGCTTTCATTTTACAAAATCATTTATCATATCACAACGTGCGTTTTCAATGCAATGATTTGATTCACAATTTCAATTTATGAGATTTAAGCATATACATGAAAATCCCATTTACACTCGTCAATGTTGGTTATTTCACTTTGACTATTCAATCACATTTATGACGGATCTTTGATAATCCCCACCTATTATCATTCGTAATTCCTACACATTTAACACCGTCTCCCATCATGATCGATGTCATGGTGCACCCCAACATGTGGTATCACTTAAATGTCATACGCCATCATGACGGATGTCGATTGGTGCATCCCGCCAAGTGGGACATTTCTTCAATGCCATACGCCATCATGACTAATGTCGATTGGTGAATCCCGTCAAGTGGTGCATTGGACAATTTCGGGGTGCCTTCATGACGGATGCCAATTAGTGCATCCCGTCAGGCGGTTCATTCGATATATCATTCAATTCAAGATGTCAGGAATTGATCGATTCATTACAATTCGATTTATCATTCACATTCATTCGATTTTCAAATATCACATTTCAATTCCATATTCACTTTCGTATTATCTTTTCAAAGATATACTCAATCTATGTACTTATTTCATGTACTCATTCACGTACTCATTTCATATACTCATTCATGTACTCATTTCATAGTTACTTGGTAAACTACCAAAATACTTGAAATAAGAATATAGTCAGGGAACAAACCGAAGTCGACGGATCTAGTTTCCTTGTAACGCCCCGTTCCGAGAGAGTGTACAGTACATGTAACTGTAGGGGCATATAAGAGTACCAAGTGTCACATTGTAATATTTTGGAGATGAAATTATGAAATGATAATTTAGTGAACCCGGAATGTGGTAATAAAAGAAGGGTAAAGTTGTAAATTCACAAAAAGGATATGAAAATCATTAAATGAGTAGAGATGGGCCATAACAGAAATAACAAGAGTTGATTTGCAATATTAAAGTGCTTAAGGACTTATTTGCAATTAAGGCAAAGTTTGGCATATAAAAGAGGGGAGACAAAAGCCAAAATAATTTTTTTTGGTCTCCAAAGGCTAGGGCTCCACGTTTTGGGAGAGGAGAGAATAGAAGAAGGGAGAAAAGAAAAGGAAGAAGAGGAAGAAGAAGGAGAAGGAGAGGAAGACCAAAACCAAGGTATGTTTTCATCTTAGGATCAAGTGTATTTTGATTTCCTAAGGTTTTGGTTTGGAGAATTGTTCCTCCCTTGTCTAGGGTTTTATGGGAAAATCACCCAAACCCTTGATTTGTTGAGGATATGTGGGTAAAACCCCAATTGGTGGAAAATAAACATGGAATCATCATATTTATATGGTTTTTAGAAGAATTGGTGGACCTTTGGTTAAATTCATAAGAGTTCTTGGATTTTCACCTAGGGTTTTGTGGTATGAGGTTCTAAATCACCAATTCAAGTGTTATGGAGTGGTTTTAGATGAATTCCATGTTGGTTCTTGAGGTATTAAGGAATGGGGAAGTTGTATGAAGAGAATTGGTACAAAAAGTGGCAAAAAGAAGCAATTCTGGGCAAATTTCCGAGGGTGTACTCTAAGATAGGTGCACAGGTCGCACCGCATGTACCCCACCAAAGGCCAACCTATACCGGCCGTGGTCCAACTCGCATCGGTACAGTTAACAATGCAACTGCACTGCATAGGTCAAAGGTGTACCGGTACAGGTGTGCCCAAAATGCCCAGAATGTTGTGTTTTTGTATAATTAAGCCAGAATTCGTACACCGATAGTATAGGAACCTTATTAAATGATTAAGAAAGGTTTAGAGAAGATTAGAACTTGACGAAAAATGTAGCGTACCTCGCCGCCTCGAGCTTCGCCTCGACGATATTCGTTGAGTGTGACTAAGTCTAGAAGTACGTTAAAATTATGCGACTACGTAGGAGATTAATATTTCGCTGTATTCATTTGAGTGTGTATGCTAAAATCAAAGCAGGAAACTTTGGAATTATGCTCAAATTTAGTAAGCAGAAAAGGTGAGTGTTCTAAACTTATTTTTCCAAATACTAGTGTATTATATTATAAACTGTTTTGCACTAGTATTTAAATGGTTTTGATTGTAAACCATGTTGAAAAGCAAGAAATGAGATTAAGCAAGTAAGCAAATGGTTTTTGAATTATTAAACCATTTTTCAAGCAAGCAAGCAAGTAAGCAAATGGTTTTGAATTATTAAACCATTTTTCAAGCAAGCAAGCAAATAAGCAAATGGTTTTAAATTATAAAACCATATTTCAAAGTGCAAGCAAGCAAATGGTTTTAAATTGTAAAACCATATTTCAAAAAGCAAGCAAGCAAAGAGAATATTTGTGAAAACAGGCCTAACTAAAATCCCTAGTTCTAAGCAAGCAAACCGGTCAGAGGTATTCCGTACGTGCACGGTAGTGTTAGGATCTCATACATGCATTTTAGTTTTGCCTGGTCGGCAAACTTAGGTCATGCATCATGGCATTTAAAAGAGACCGTGGCACGTACAAGAGTATATAAGGTTAAGAGCTCTAACTAAATTATGGTGATGGCGACCCAGGTCAATTCCACCATATTTACCGGAAAAGGTGGAGTGTAGTGTGCCCAGGTCCTTCCACTAGGTGAGATGGACCTGTGTCCAAATGCACCGCACTAGCCGATGCCCAGCTCCCGTGTTCACTAGGGTACGCGAAGGTATAGGCCTTCCAAAGGGTTGATGATTTATAAGCATGATATGCGTTTTGAAAATCAACCATCGGCGCGACGGTTGAGCCCAAAGCTTCCGTGTTTGTTTTCAGGAAACCGCTGGAGCCCAGTTCCCCGCTTAGATTTCAAAACGAAATGATTGAGCCTGCCCCGTGGTGATTTTAAAGCAAACGGTCGAGCTCAGGCTCCTGTTTTTATTTCAAAGCAAGAGAACGGTTGAGCCCAGGCTCCCGTGTTTATAAAAGTTTCGAGAAACTTTTTAAAGCAAGAGATTTGAGAAATGTTTTATACATTTTTAAAGCAAGAGATTTGAGAAATGTTTTATACATTTTTAAAGCAAGAGGGTTATAAAAGTTTTTATAAACTTTAAAGCAAGCAAGGTAAAGCAAGCAAGCAAGAGAATTGAGAAAAGTTTTATAAGCTTTTAAAGAAAAGCAAAGTAAAGCAAGCAAGCAAGCAAGTATTAAAAGTTTTTTAAAACTTTTAAAAGCAAGCAAGTACAAAAAGTTTAGAACTTTTAAGTAGCAAGGCTTCTGGAAATTAATTGTAAAAGAAAGTTTTACAGTTTTGAGATGTTTTCCGGAAAAGCAAAACATTTTATAAAGCATACACTCACTGAGCTCGTTTAACTCATTATTTTTGTGTTTTAAAAACTATTTTCCAGGTACAGGCACTCCGGACGCTGGAGCTGAGTAGGATTCTCCTGACATTTGTACAAGTGTTGTAATTAAGAATATTTATAAGGACATACCTTGAAATTGTATAATGGAGCATATATGTATGTACATAGTGTAGTTGTGAAAATGTTTGGGGTTGCTGGTTGCCATATTTGGAAATGTAAATTTGTATATACAGGATTTGGAATTGTTCTATGCAGCCACATAGTTAGTTTTATAGTTTTTCTCACGCGAAGATTTTTTTACCAAACTTCTAAGTTGGAAAAAGAAAGAAAAATTTTATACGAGGTTTAAGCAACATTTTGGCTGCTTGCCAGTGAGTTTCTAGTCGCTGGGAGGTAACGACCGGGGATTTCTCGTGAGGGTCGGGCACACCGCCGGTAGGGGGTGGGGTGTATTGGTCTTCTTATCTTCGATCTCAATCCTAGGTTAGCTTATCATCACCCGTTCCTAGTCAATAATAATCACGCTACCTTAGTGGATAAACAATTATCATATTTTTAATGTACGACAATTTATCTTGTTAACGGTTTGGCCGACTCAAGGAGGTACAAAGATGTTTTCCACTTAGTTCTATCCTTATTCACCCCCATTAATCATTTCTTAGGGTCCCTTAACAATCTAAGATACTAATATGGGACTTAATGAAGGCAAAAAACATAACAAACGTGGTCGCCGGAAGTAAGGGTATCGGTACCACTTGATCGGTATCTGCATCAAACCTCACCGCCGCTGGGTACCGGGGCATCAGCTTGAGTGGCAATCGGCACCACTTGCCCCCTCTGCATCATGGGTACCTATGATCACTTACTGCTTTTTCCCAAACGTTGGATTTTTTGCATTTTCATCCATTTTCTTCCACAAACCTTCTCCAATCCATCCCATATCAAATCCACCATGGAATCCACCCAAAACAACCCAAAGGTTGTTTAGAACCCACTGAAACCTTTCTCCCAAGTTAGGCTTTTTCCCCCAAATCGAAAATCACAAAAGATAAGGTTAGGATTTGATTTTTCTTACTCAGCCTCTTCAAATCTTCTCTTCCAAGTCGTTAGATCTCAGATAAGGGAGCGAAGCCAACCAAAACTCTGATCTCTTGCAAACCCTAGCTCTTTCTCCCTTTTTCTCCTCTCTTTTTCTCCAAAAACCGGATGGCTCAAAATGAGCACCTAAGACCAAGTTTGGTCTTTTAAATCCCTTTTAAGTGTAAGGCCATGTTTAGCCTACACACAAATTCCATTTCTCATTTTTCATTTTGTCTTAAGTCACTTAATTCATTGCAATTTTGTTTGGCACTCACAAATCCACTTTTCTCCATTTTTCACTGCAAATTTCCTGGTTCAATCAATTTTCATTTAGCATATAATATTTGCCTTTGGCTTTCAGCCATATAATCATTTATTCAATATTCATTTAACAATTCCCGGAAATACCCAAGATGGCTCAATTTATACCCGGAATATATAATAATTTTTATCATAATATTCTAGGGTATTTTTGGGGCGTTACAAAAACATACTGATAAAATGAGTAAAGTATACTCATCATACCCCCAAACTTAAATCTTTGCTTGTCCCCAAGCAAAGCAAACACAAACATAAAACAAAAAAAAAAACACTAAGATAGATATGAGAATGAGTATGGTGCTAGTACAAGTTAAGAGAAAGCTTGGAAAAGTTCTAAGAAACATGTTAGCCAAAAATGGGATCCTAAAACATTTATCATCTGAAAGATAAGGTATCTAAATGGGTATGCGCTGATCAAGATGTTTTTCCCCAAGCCCTTAATAGATCTTTCCTAAAGCGGGACCGTGTAAATGGAGCCAGGTCTCAAATATAGATCATATTCTAAACACTCTTCAACTAAACTCAACTCACTCTATTTGAAAGAAAATTAAACTCAAACAGGATAAGAACGCACCTTATTCAACAACCAAAACTAAAGTAGGAAGCAATGCTAAGAGTTTTAGAAAAGGTCCATGTAATGATTCATTGGTGACTCCCCACCAGTCAAGTTAAGGCACCAGGTATCAGTTCCCCTCAAACTTCACCCCATACACTCAACTAAAAACCAAAGCACCTACTTGTGAGTAAACTCGCTTATTTGTTTCTTTTGTTTCTTTTTCTCTTTTTTCTTTTCTTTTTATTTTTCTTTTATTTTTTATTTTTTTTGGTTGGGGCACATTGGCAATCCTCTTTATTGAGGTGTCCCATCACTATAGAAGTTAAGGTCTCAAGGTGTTTGAGAAAAAAGGTTGGAGCCAAAGTGTATAACAAGACCGAGAACTGTGGTGTAGGAGTTTCATTAAGAAATGATTTCTTGAGAAACAATGGGGCTATTCAAGCTAAGTCTCCCACAACCAAAAGACACACTCAAGTCCTAAATCAAATAAATGCAAAGGTATCCCAAATTTGACTAAGAAAACAATTTAAGCACAAAACCAATGCATTCTCAAAACAATTACTATGCACCAACTCCACTCATATGAGACACAAAATAAACAAAATAAACAAAGAAAAAAACATACAAATAATAACCACAAAACTAAAAAGAAATAATTAAAACAGGTAAGGAGATACAAAAGCTGGATTTTTGAAAAAAATTTGAATTCTTGAATTCATCCCCCCAAACTTGAATTAAACATTGTCCTTAATGTGAAACAAAAGCAAGAATGGATAATGAGTACTTCGTCAGACTGTTCCCAAGTTTCTAATGAATATGGCTCGCTTTGGAGGCAAAGGTGTTAAGAGGGATTAGACCTTAGTTCCAAATGAGAGGAGGCTTGAAAATAGAAAGAATATATGGAATGAAATGAGGGAGGATGCTGAAATTGATTTCCTTGTTCAATTTTGGTTCTTTGAACCTCCAAGATGCTATAAACTTCCACTTTTCAAGATTCTCCACTTCCATAGCCAACTTTAAACTCCAAAAACCTGAAAAACAACACTAAAAACACAAGGGCAAGCAAGAAAATTTATCCAAAAACAAACTCAAAAGTAACTAAAAAAAAAAAAGGGAAAAGGGAAAAGGAAACTTATTAAACTTGGGTTGTCTCCCAAGAAGCCGCTTCATTTTCTAGTCCACTTTACTATAGAATCCAAGTGGGAGGATGATGATGCCCCCTCCTCCATCCATTCCAAGAACACAATTAGCTCAATTAGCAACTGGTGCACATAGTTTTCCAAGATCTTTATTTTTTTATATTTTCTATTTTTTTTCTTCACAAAGTCTTCTTCATTTTGTTGTTCATCTGAATGATGTACTCATCCACTTTCGTGAAGCCAGTCAGTTTTCTCATTTTTCAATCCCTCATGCATCTCACCCCATAGAGTCATCTCCGACATAGTCTTAACAACTTCATCTTTTACCTTTCCATATGATTCTAGAGAAGTTGACTTTTTTTCCTCCTTTGCAACTAAGTCTTTCGAAGTTTCTGCATCATTCTCCACTCTTTGAAGCTTCTCTAGTTCTTCACTACCTCTTAAAGTGATTTCTTCATTATAGCTCCAGTTTTCTTCTTATGTATTCACTCCAAGAGTAGATGGCGAACTCTCATGTTGTCCTTCAAGGAAATGAGAAATATATTCCCTTGTTCTTCAGTATATTTTTCCACTAGTTCTTCTATAATTAGTACTCTCTTCTTAGGCTGCTCTTTCTCAAATGTAAGTCAGAGTACCAGAAGGGCCACTGAGCCATCTTTTTCTTTTCAAGCTCTTGAATGGCTTAGGGCCGAATCTGAACATTAACCCTTGTCAATTCCATGAATTGAACTTGAGATGTTGCACAATCGCATTAACTCTTTCTAATTCAACATGATACCTCTAACTTTGTCATTCTCTCCTGTGGAGGTTGACTTATCTCATTTGGATCAAGAAACCTAGGAAACCCAACTTGAGAGTGGTCCATTTCAGCCATTGATCTTGAAAATTCAGGTTGTGCCATGGTAGATGTAACTTGAGTTCTTCTGAATTCATCCATAGCTTCTTCTAGGTTTGATCTTTGGACTTGTGGAGTGTGCAGAATTGTATAGCTTGTATTCCATGAGGTGTCAGTGTGGTCTATCCAAAATTATGATCGCTTCTCAAGTACGTGGGTACCCATATTGAGCATAATCCATTTATGCATATATTACGCACTGACTCCTCGCACTTGAGTTGTCACTCTTCTTTGATGCTCATCACCCACCATCGATTCTTAGTTGTCGCCAAGGTGATCCAATGTATACTCATAACTCGCCGACGGGCCTCCATTGTGATTTTAATCGAAAAAATATGCAAAAAGAAAAACAAAAGTATCAAAACTAAAACTACACAAATATATACATAAAAATGTTTGAAGTATTAGAGAAGCATCTAGTATTGATATTTAGCATAAACACCGATCTTAGGCAAATCGACACCAAAACTCGACGCGTTACATGATTTGCTTGTAATATGTGATAGCGTGCAAAGAATGCCTAATAGCACAAGATATGCTTGTCAAGCGCAATAAAAGTATACCTAAACACGGAGCATCGATCCACGCGGAAAATGGGGAATGCTAATTCACGCACTAGAATGCTTCACATCCAAACAAATAAATCGATGGATTGAAACGAAATTTAACTAAACTAATGAAAACTAATTATATAAATAAGTTGTGCAATTAAGGGATAACAAGAGATAATAAATTTATAGGGTATTTGGTGCATGTGAACAATCCTCCTTTGTTTAGGCCAAAATTCCATTCTATTGTCTCTTGAAAAGGCTTCCAAGGCGACTCTCGCCTAATTTAATTATAAGCCTCTCTCGAGGTCGGATAACGTACCAACTAACACTAGGTCTTTTGCTTCTCAGCTCAACCCCAAGCATTAAAGATGCTTTAAGATCCAAGAATCCCACATGCCTCCTAATTACCGGTAATTTCTACACTACCAAGCTAATTAGGTTGATTCATCTATGTCTAGTTTTTTACTCCTTCTGATCTCTGTTAACCACTCTCACCATATTAAGATTAGCTAGAAATCAATATATAAATAGAACCAAGCATGAATCAATAGATAGACAATCACATAGAAACAATAGAAAAAGGAAAATTGATGAATAAATATAAGATTCATGTCCAAAATCAACCAAAACCCTAAACTAAAAAGTTAGAACATAATAGAGGTTTGATACATCATAAACTAGACAAAAAAAAACATGAGAAAAGCACAAAGAAGAAACTCAATGATCAAAATGATGGTGATTCTCATTTTCTTCCACAATTCTTATGATCTTTCCTCTAAATCTTCAAAACAAATACAACCTCTTCCTTGGTCCCAAAGTGTGACAAAGTCCCTTCTTCTGTGTTCCCCTACGCTCGCTGTCTTCATCGGGCTCGAGATTTAAAACCCTCAATTATGGGCTCAAAAAGGGCTGGAAATCTACCCAAAACCAACCCCAAACGTTGCGACGTCGTTTCGCAACATCATGACATTGGGATGCTATGTTTCTACAAATTTCCGCAACGTCACATGTTCTAATCGCCACAACGCTCTAATGTAGCAATGCGTTGTCAGAGCTCGCTGCACCAACTTCATAAGGCCATAACTTTATCATCCGAACTTCGATTTGGGTGATCTTGGACTCGTTGGAAAGCTTAGAGAGTGTAGAATCTAGATATTTCTAGAAAGAAGACTTTATAAATGATGATAAAGACATAAGTTACAAAATTCTCAAACTGGTCACTTTTGAGCTATCTTCTCTTCTTCCTTCAAGTACCAAGAGTCATAACTTGATCATTTGAAATCCAAATAGAGTGAATAAGGTCTCTTTGGAAACCTGAGAAGTCTCCTATCCATCCATGTAAATATTGTAGCCATTTGGGATCATCTTGCAACTGAAAACATCAAAACACAATAGTTGTTGCTACATGTGTAGTTTGTTGATTTTGGGCTTTATCTCTTTGTTTTTGCTCCATATTGGCTCATGGTTGACCTAATCACAAATTGAACATTTAGAATATTAGATCACTTATTTATATAATAAAACTACTAAAAATATAAGCAAAACATATTGATAAAATGAGTATAAAGTATACTCATCAACATTCTGTGGGTACCACCATAATATATTGGGGGTACTACCCTGTACTACCATAATGAGTAACATACTAAGGTACCACCATAATGTACTTGGGTACTACCATAATGAGAAAATGTCCAAATTGAAAAAAAAAAAACCAAATATAATGTATTATATATAATGTACTACCGGGTACTACTACTATACTTGGGGTACCATCATAACTTACTAGTGGTACTAACAACGGATAGAGGTATTACCACTATATATTTGGAAGTGATACTACCATAACATATAGGTGGTACCAGCATAACTTACTAGGGTATTACCATAACTTGGCGATATTACCATAACATACTTGTGGTAATAATTGGTACTGTCATTAAAAATTGGAAACAATTATTACTAACCTATAAATTACATTTTTACCGTGTTTACATGTACATTATATTGTTATCAATCAATACTAGGGGTACTAACTGATACTAGCATAACTTTTGCAAACACCCCATACAAACATGTAATTGATAATAATGTTAATTATTTTATATTACATTGCTGTTTCAATTCTCTCTCTTCCATCAATACAAAATTTGCACTTCTTATTTCACCAAAATTGTTCTACATTTTGTTTATAGAAATGATTGTGATGTATTTGTCATCAAACGTATGGAGCATTGGAATGGGGTGATATTGATACATGCTATAGATCCAGTATGTTATATATCAAAATTGCTTAATCTAAATGCATTAATTTTTGGTTTAATTAGTTCATTAAACGAACCGTTTCCTTCATCATTTCTCCCACCTCAACCAATATCGCTAAAGACATGTTCCACCTTGATCATGCATAAAAGTAATGAAGAATGCAAGCGGATTCGAGAAGCTTGCAAAGCGAGATTGTTTAGTTGAAATTTGGGATGTACTCACATTCTTTCGTGTCAAGTTCAAATTGTATGTAATATTAATAAACACTTAATACACTCATACCACCATTTTATGTAATGGTACCTCAATTTAAGAACTGCATTTGGTATCATTACTAGGGTATTACTAGAACATAGTGGTTATTATACAATCAACGATATTTTCATATGTTTGTAATATGGTGGTACTACCATAATAATAGGTGTTCCAACAAGTTTAGGTCATTAATTACCATCATCTTTGTAATTGTATTACCATAACATACTGGGAGTACTACCATAATGAACTAGGGGTACTACCATAACGAACTGGGGGTACTACCATAATATACTTAGAGTATTACCATACTAATTGGGGTATTACTCAATACTAACATGACAAAATTGATGGTAATTAGTAGGCATATACACAGTTTATATGGTTCAATTTTTAACATAAAATTGTAACTGAACCGATTATGATCGGTTTTAATAAATTAAAGCCGAAATCGATAATTAGATATATACAAGCAATAAAATCGGTTCGATTCGGTTATAGATAGTAAATAAAAAATAAAAATTGTAATCTACCATATTTAAAATTTTAATATTGAAAATATAAAAATAAAACTAATATATTTAATATTATCCAAAAAATCCATAATTTTCTCTCATTTTTTGTATTAATAAATTTAAAAATAACATTATCAAAACTAATGGACACCCAAGCGGACGAACGCATAACACACTGGAGGTACTACCCAATACTACCATAATATAGGAACCATAAACAAACTCATACGGTGGTACTACCATAATATTAAGTGTTCCAACAAATTTAGGTCACTAATTACCATAAGCTTTATGTAATGGTACTACCATAACATACAGGAAGTACTATAATAACCTTTGTAATATGGTGGTACTACCATAATAATAGGTATTCCAACAAGTTTAGGTTTCTAATTACCATAACCTTTGTTATGGTACTACTATAACCTACTGAGGGTACTACCATAATGAATTTCTAGTACTACATGATACTACCATAATATATCATAATCAAACCATAGCAATATATATGAAATTTTAATATGTTAGTAACATGGTGTGGTAATACCATAATAATAGGTGTTCCATAAAGTTATGGTCACTAGTTACATTTAACTTTGTAATGGTATTACTATAACCTACTTGAGGCACTACCATAAAGAATCAGGCGTGAGAATTCCTGAAACCGCATTCCCTAAGGAGGGTAAATGGTACTCGTCAAATCCGAATTTCTAGATCTCGGATGACAAAATCTGACTTCACCGTTGGAATCGCCCTTTCGCGAAATTTAGCTTACCACGTCGATTCTCTCGTCGACTCCGAGATGCCACTTCACATTTTCGATAAGACGCAGGAAATACGACACTCTGCACTTTATGAGTGGCTCGCATGCCACGCGGTTCAGCGGCAGGTATGGGGCCGCCACATGAGCTCAAGTGGGACCACAAGTGACAAATGGCACCTTGTGAATGGAAGAAAACGGTTAGATGGATAAGGATAAGGGTGTAATCCCATATCCATGAGAAATCTGGACACTGCATGAGATATACTCAATCAAGTCTCCCCGACTGGTTCGGGGGAGAGGAAAGAGAGGGAGAGCAAACTGAGAAAGAGAAGGGAAAATGTGGATTTTGAGGCAGAATCTCTGCCTTCTGTGGCCTCCCGCCACTAATCAAGGAAATTCAATTATAAAAGAAGCTGGTTGTTTCCACTACAGACTACATCAATGTTTCTCAGAGTTTCTAATAAACTCCTAGTAGGGGTTTTTCTCCTACTTGTTTACTTTTTTGCTTATAGTCATGTAATGGATGGGGGGATTTAAGGAGTCCGACAGCTGACTTCCCATTCCAAAAGATTCGACCGGGCTTGACAAACCTTGTGTGGTTTGGACAATTCACCTGACTGCTCGTGTGATTTGTGTGATGTGTGCTTGTTGCCATGGGTGAATAATATGTTGACAGAAATTGTGGGTCACTCTCAATATCTAATCATTTGATTGTGTTTAGCTTCATGGTTGTTTTATGGCAGGATTACAACCCAACAATAATGCATTTATGGGATTTAAATTGTTAAATAAAATATATTGAGTGATATATTAGCATGTGGTTTTGCAAGCCATTGCATCAGACCTCTAGGTGGAGAGTAACCAGTAGGGAAATCTCCACCATCGGGTTTTGCTCGTCCCGCCGTGGGACCATTTTTTCAGTACTGAGGACGCATTAGGGATGGACGATCCGTTTTAGAGGCGTAAGAACCACAAGATGGCCTCTCATTTTGTAAAATTATGGGCATAAGACCCAGTTTTGTTTAAATTGTAATCAAAGAATATTGTAATAACTATTTGTATAACATAAGCCTTATGAGTATGATGTGAGTTCAAGTGGTCATTTTACACGTGTAATGCGCTCTATGACGGAGACATGTAGATTTCCGCGGTTGATTCGGGTAGTCAACTGACCTGGTCTGGGGCGCTGCTGCTGGGTACTACCTAATAATCGCCATAATCTACCACAAAACCATATGTCTACCATGCATAATAACTCTTAATCGGTTGTTTGATACGAATAAGCATCCGAACGACCATTTCGAACGCAGCTATCGTTTGAGTAGAAGTCCATTTTACTACATTGATTTTCTAAACTTTAGTTAAACACTCTGTGGTCGCCGATTGGGTGTCCGTTAATTTGTTCTTTCCTGCCTTTTATGTTCTTTCAGCTTGAACAAGTCAAGGTTTCATGCTTGGGTGCTTGTTTGATAATGTTATTTTTAAATTTATTAATACAAAAATGAGAGAAAATGAGGATTTGGATAATAATATTAAATTAAGGTTTTATTTTTTATATTTTCAATATTAAAATTTTAAATATAGTATATTACAATTTTTATTTTTATTCAGTTTTTAAACCGAACGGAATGCATTCGAATTAAATTATTTTAATCTGTTACTATCTATAATCGAATCGAACCAATTTTATCAATTGTATATTTCTAATTATCGATTTCGGTTTTAATTTATTAAAACCGGTCATAATCAGTTCAATTACAATTTTATATTAAAAGCCGAACAGAATAAACCATGCACAATCCTATTAATTACCATAAGCTTTGTCGTGGTTGTATCAAGTGGTACCCCAATTCGTTATGGTAGTACTCCCAATATGTTATGGTAATACAAGGCAAGAATTTCGCTTGTTGCGGTAATACTCCTAAGATATTATGGTAATCCTCCCGCCTGCTATGGTAGTACTTCAAGTAAGGCTGATAGTACCACTATAAAGCTTCACAGACTAGCGACTCAACTTGTTGGAATTTATTATTATGGTAGTATTCAAATATAATATAAACATATGAAATATCGCAATTGTACAACAACCACTAAGGTAACTTAATACCCCAAGAATACCCCGCACGATACCAAATGCAATGCGAATGTGAAATTGAAAACTTTATTATACAACAAGAAATATAACATAAAAGGAACAGATTTATAAATTGAGAAACATTACATAAAATGGTAGTATGAGGTATTATGTTTATTACTATTATTACAATGAACTTGACACAAAAATTTGAGTACATCTATAAATATCAATCAATAATCTCGTTTCTCGAATCCGGGCTACTCTTCATTACTTTTATGCATGATCAAGGTGGAACATGTCTTTAACCGATGGTATTGGATTTGAGACTGAAATAAAAAGCAATAGTTTAATGAACCAATTCAACCAAAAATTAATGCATATAGATTAAGCACTTTTGATACATAACATACCAAATCTATAGCATGAGTCAATACCACCCCATTCCAATGCTCCATGTATTTGATGACAATGTAATGTAGAATAATACCACGTGCCAATACCACCATAATCATTTCTATAAACAAAATGTAGAACAATTTTGGTAAAATAAGAAATGCAAATTTTGTACTAATGGAAGAGAGGTGAAACAATGTAATGTAATGTAAAATAATTAACATTATGATCAATTGTGCTCGTATGAAAGCCTACAAAGTTATGCTAGTATTTCCGCGTAATTTCAAAGACATTGATAACAATATGATGTACATGTAAAAATAGTCAAATGTAATTTATAGTCGGGTAATAATTGTTTCTAATTTTTAATGGTCGCACTCAATTATTACCCTGGGCATGTTATGGTAATACCGCCGCATGTTATCGTATCATCCCAAAGATGTCATTAAGATTCACCTATATGTTTATGATCACTTCAAAATATTTAAGGGTAATACCTTCATCCGTTGCTAGTACCACTAGTGTTACATGGTACCCCCTAAGATAGTAATAGTACCTATAGTACATTATATATAATACATTATATTTTGGTATTTTTTTTAATTTCGATATTTTCATGGTAATATCCATTACGCTGTGGTGGTACTCTCCAATATATTACTTCCATTATGGTAGTATCCTGATAGTACTTCCAAGATTGTCAGGTACTACAAGATGTTATGGTAGTACCAATACAACAACAAATGTTAAACCAATTACAAAAATAACAAGTGTTTGTTAGGGTAATATCAGGTAATACAAACTTTGTTTAAGCTAACTCACAATTTGACCAATGATTCATTGGGGTAGTAATTTCTATAGTACCCCTATCACGATATGGTGGTATGCTATTATATTATGGTCAGGTGCATATCATGATTTACAATTGCAACCTATATACAATAGTACCACTAGTAAGTTATGGTGGTACCCCTAGTATAGTATGGTAGTACCAGGTAATACATTTTATATAGGGTCACATACTCATACATAAGGTGGTCTCCCATGCTTTTTACGAATCTTGTTAAACAAAGGTAATTCTTTTATATGAAAAAACAAACAAAGAACACTTAAAAATAATAAAGTTAACTCTTTTATATGAAAAAACAAACAAATAACACTCAAAACTAATAAAGATAACTCCTTTATCTAAAAATCTGAACATAAAACACCCGAAAACTAATAAAGTTAACTCATTTATTTACAAAAAAAGTGAACAAAAACAATCTAAAATGAAAACATGTAAATGTATATATAAAAATCAAATCAGAACATAAACTCACAATGATTTAATACACTTAACTTCCTTTTCAAATATGATTATTACTTGCAAACAATGAAACAGATAAAACAAGGGGAGGGGAAGCTTTAGCAAAACGAGATTGAGAGTTAAAGAGATGAAGGGAATATGAAGGGGAGATGAAGAGGAGAAGAGGAAGGGAGGGGAAGCAAATTGGACGAGGAGAGGGGAAGAGCCAAAGAACAAAAAGAATAAGAAAAATTTTTTAATACTTGTTACTATAGGGGTTGATTACTATATATTGGGGGTCTTTTTGGTAATCATTACATTTTTACCCGAAAAAAAAATTATTTTTTTTAACAGTATACTAAACATTGTAAAACAAAATCTTGTTTTCGATTTTAGAATTACTTTCCCCTACATAGACAAACACAAGTTTCCCTTTTTATTACTGCAAGTGTCTATATAATGAGAAAGTAATTGGGCAGTGGGTCAGGAATTGGATTCATTGAATTTTTTGCAAGATAAAAGTTGAAAGAAAACATTTTGACCGACTTTACTGCACAGTTTCTCCGACTGGGAGTTCATTTTCTCGCTTGACTCATGGTCATAAATTACTTTGGCCATCGCTTAGGCCTATTTAGTTTTTTTTATTTTACCCAAACAAGCAGGATGATCGAAGCTCACCCAAGTACCGTACTTTGCAAAGGGTACCAACAGTTTAGTTTTATGGATGGGATGGTGTCATGTTACTAGCCTTTAGTTTATCCATGTATCATCTTAGGTTACTTCAGTTTTCATATATGTGACCTTTAGAAACCAAAGATGTAGAATTCTTTACACTATGTTTTCTGTTTCTTTTTGAATAAACCACCAAGCACAGATGATATCCTTCCCATATTGCGCTATGGACAATCTCGATATGCTATCAAGATACAAAACGGCCAGCGCGTATATTTGTTTGTTGTATCAAGCTACCAAAGAATTTCTTATCAAAAGAAACTTAATAAAGATAAAATAGAGTTTTGGATTAATATACACAAAAATTACAAAAATATGTGTAAATTTATCATTCAACGAGTTGTCAGGGTCATTTGTCGATAGTCAGCAAATGTCGTTGTCCTCAACAACGACTTCATTATTATTATTATTATTTTAAAGCAATTGCCACTATCCTGAAAAGCAGCTTCATCATTTTACAAAAATTAAAATGTCGTTGCCACCAACAGCGGCATTATCGCGTATTAAAATTTTGCAGAAACTTCTTCCTCCCCCATTTCTCTCATGTTCTTCACCTACTCCTCTTCCGGTGACCTATTAGGGCTTGGAAATCAAGTGATTTTTCCCTATATTTTCTCTTCTAGTACTCCATTCGACTCCACAGCAGGTAACTCTCCTATATTGGATTGTTTTTTGTTGAAAATTTCTTACATTACTACTTTTGTTGGTGTGTTTTGTTGATAATGTGGTGATAAATATTTGGGTTTAGTTCCCATTTTAATATGTGTTGATAATCTTTTATTGGTTTGGTGTGGTGTGTTTTGTTGATAATGTGGTGATTAAATGTGTATTTTTTTTATAAACAAACATATGGAAGCTAAGGCCTTGTTTGGCAACTGTTTTTTAAAACTATTTGTGAGAACAATTATTTGTAAACACATAAAACATAATTGTGGTGTTTTTTGAAAAGTGTTATTATTAACTATTATATTGTAAATTTTAAAATTAATAAAATGCCCTTAAGGCCTAATTCAAATAGTAAAAATGATAAATGTAGGAGAGACCGAGGCCCCAAGTCCTATAAGAAGATAGTAATACAACAATATAATACAAAGTTTCTTGAAGAAAAAAAAATTATTAAAAAAAGAATGCAAGATTTAAGCATTTACTTTCAAGATAAGACTTTATATGTATAATTATATCATGGAATAATAACATTAAATCCTTAGTTTGCTTACTTAAATTAAAAATATATAATTTGTGTTTTTTGAAACATAAAAACATAATTTATGTTTTTTTCGTAAAACTGCTTTTATTCAATTTAATGGTTTGTATTCTATGCTTTAAACACAAACAAAAGAGGGAATCAAATTAAAGTATTGTCTTGTTTTTCGTTTCCTCCTTGCTTTTTGATAACATAAAAATATTTTTCAAAATTATAACCAAAGATAATTGAATGTGTTTTCCTTCTTCCTTGTTTTTTCAAAGAAAGTTCATTTCAAAAAACTATTAACAAAGAAGGCCTAAATCTTTTCCCCACTGATTTGATCAATCCTATATCACCAAAATCTATAAAGGGTTTAGCAAACATGTCAGCTAATAGGTTGTATGTTTTTTACCTATACCACAAACTCACACGATTGGCCCAATCTCCAAGTATATAAAATATTTCAATGGTTGTGGGACCAGTTTACAAGGCCCTACCAAATGATTCAATTAATTAATCAATTGTTACCGATTTGCCCCCATCGTATGCCCCCATATTAACTTTAGCATCTATGTAATGTGTAGCTTTTAAAACAGATAGTTGATAAATGACCTATCATATTATTTAATTTATTGGGACCATCTTGTATAGGTCAATTATGTATGTTTCCACTATTCCCATGGTATGTTATTACAATGGAAATATACTAAGGACTGAAACATATGTCAAATATGTCAGGAACAAAGCTGTCATTATGCTTTTGGATGCACTGGTTGATTGCACGTTTGAACAGTTGGGTGATATGATATATTAAAAGACAATCATTAACAAACAAAAGTTCAAATTAGTCATCAATTGTAGGTATCCCCTAAAAAGTGGAAATAGGTTCCAACCTTTTCCATTATGGGATTATTAAATAGTGTGCCGATGCCAAACTTGCTAACACAACCGGCATGAAGAAAATTGAATCAGATATTGAGGTCGCTCTCGAGTCAAACCACAAGCGAATATATCTAGTAAAAGCCACGTATTTACTGTTCGAAAAATGATAATGTCAGAATTCGACTATTGTCAGGTCTAGTAGTATCCGCCAAAGATCTATGTCACATGTGGAGATATGGAGATGATGAAGATTAAAGATGAAATGCTTAACGATTTAACTGACAAGATACACGATAAATCTAATTGAGATGAACGTTCGCCGATTTGACATTATCATTCCATACTTTCAACCAAGCTTTAGAACGAAAGGTGGATATATGTCCCTTGCGCATACGACATCTTGTGATGTATCAAATAACCCAGATGCTAAGGAACTAGATGAATCATCCCCTGTTAAGTATCACTTACCACCATCACCTCAATTTGAACATGTTGAAAACTTTGGTAATGCTATTTCAAGTGATGGACTCCATAGGTGAAGCATACTACCAGATACTCAAGTGGAGAATTTGTAGCTAACCAAGTTTTTAATTCCAAATCTGCTTTGCAAGAGGGTGCAAATATTTACCCAATTAAAGCACAATAAGAGTTTGTGTTTGTTGCATCCTTAAAAAAATTGCTAGTTTTAAGATGTAAAAAGGCCGAGGAATGTCAATGTCCATAGAAGCTTCGTGCCATGCTTGTGAAATATACTTGTTTATTTGTTATCAACAAGTATAAAGGGTCATATTCTTGTGTCAATCCTTGCTTGAATCGGGACCATCATCAATTGGATTCAAACTTAGTTGCTGCTCATATCAAGGTAATTATTAAGGAACAATTCATTGTCTGTAACTGCTATTCAAGCAAGAGTGATGGAGAAATGGGGATATGAAATTTCCTACAAAAAGGCATTTGGTGGAAAGCATAAAGTACTTAGACACTTATTTGGTGACTTTTATCAATCATATACAAAGTTTCCATGGTTGTTCTTGGCCTTAGAGCAAGTAAATCCTGGATGTGTTGTAATTTGGAAAATATTTGATAGTAATATGTCAAACACTGAGATATTTCACGCGTGTTCTATATTATTAGTTATCTATTGAAGGTTCAAAACATTATTGTCCAATTGGTACTGATGGTATACATTTGTAAATGAGAAATATAAATGTACGCAATATCATAGGAAGGAAACACCGTTGTTTCCTATCAAGAAGCACAGCACGCGTAAAATATTGATAGTTGGGGATGATTCTTGGCATGTATCAGAAACAGATAATCATAACTGACGAGGAATTTGTATTAAATCTCGATGCATCTAGGTATTATGGCAACAATGAGTGATCCTCATTCGTTAATGTATCTACCTATCGTAGATTTGCATGTTTATCTATAGCAATTTTATGACCCGCTTCGAAGATAAACTCTTGAAGAATTTGGCATGTAGAGCAACTTTAGCGACTAAACAACAAAAATTCAATAGGCATATGGCTACAATTAGGAGAATTAATTTAGAATCACAAATTGAAGATAGAGAAATTTTCTAGATATGTAACTCAGCAATGTGACGGAGGTCGAAGATATGCGTATAATGACTACCAACAAACTATGGTATTTAACAAAGGTTCTTAAAGGAGCCTATAGTTTACCAATCATCAGATAGTTCGGGCTTGACCTTTTTTCACCTTAATAGTTACTTTGATGCAAGAAGGGAACAAGGTGCTAACAGATTGGCATCCACGCGCACACTTTATGTTAATGCTCACATGTCTGCAAGTGTTAAGGTCAGATCAATGGAAATTGCTCTTGCGATTACATCCAGGGACGATTTCATGTCAAGTCAAGGAATGGTCGAACACAGCGCCTGAACTTACATGACTAAAAATGCACATGTGGTAAGACACTTATATATGGATTTCCATGTAGCCATATCATAAGAAGATGTCAAAGATTGATGTATTGATTTTCGAATATTCACTCAAGGCTACTACACTACAATAGTATTTCATGATACTGGGCTTGCTCATCCATATTTAATGGAAGCATTTAGCAGCCCTTTTTATGATGGTCCTACGATTGTACCTCCTGAGTCAATGAAATGCATAGACAGTAGACGTCATAAATCAACCCTGTTTGCATAATGAAATGGACATTGGGTGAGGGAAAACTACTATTCGCTGTGGGCTGTGCAAACAACCAAAGTCACAATCGACGCCTGTAAGAATAGAAACTGCCCAAAGGGAGCATGTGAAGTAACTCAATTCATTTTTTTTGTAAGGCAATTTGTCCTATGTCCTGTAGTTGCTTCAGAGCAAGACTTATGTACTAATATTTATTTCACATTATAAAAGATCATTTATTGCTAAAGAGGACATCATTCTTGTACGTGGTTTTTTTTTTTCATTGCCTTAGAAATTAGTAATTGAATTCATGACTATGATACTAGCATCTCAATGTTTTTTGTTAATAATTATATTGTCTTTGTGTTATCTGTTACAAATATGGCATTCAGAGGGCTTCATGATGTAGATCCTTGAGATTCATCAATCTTGGTATTGCATAACAGACATAGGTCATACTTAGTAGATACGGAGCATGTATGTATTTTATTAAATATCAACTACTATTACATATTGTTGGTGTAATTTATATATAATCAATTATAAAATTGATTTCTTCATTACTTGTAGTTCTAGGAGGTACTCCAAATTCCTCCCAAAGAAATGAAAAGCCTTCATCGGGTGATAGTGGAGAATAGATCTACGTATTTGTCCATACGTGATCCGCACGGGATTCTATGGTATATACCGCATGGCCACATCGTGATCGATTGGCTACTCATCACTTGCCTCATCAAGAGATGGCGGCTCGAGACACACAAGTTTCATGCACCCGTTGGAGAGATGACGATCACGTTACAGGATATTGCTATCATCCTTAGGCTCTATATCCACGAACCAGCAATCACAAGGACATGTGTGTTTGATGTGGCGGAGTTATGTGGGGAGCTGCTTGGTGTCACCCCACCCGTTGATGCTCCTCGTAGATCCGCTATCTCCATAAAGCAAGTGGCAGGACCAGCTTATCCACCCTTAAAGACTCGACACGCGAGGTCACTTTAGAGCGGAGTATGCGTGGTTTCATCTTAGTGCTGATTGGATCCTTCTTGTTTGCGGACAAGAAGGGAGTGCATGTCCATCTATGCTTTATCTCATTGCTACGAGATTTGACAAAGACTACGACTTATAGTTGGGGTAGTGCAATACTAGCACAGTTATATCAAGAGTTATGCCGAGCCATCTTGGATCATAGACGCGGTATTAGCGGTTATATTACACTGTTATAGGTATCCATAACTTTATTTTATTACATACACATTCATAAACACAATACATCATTAGTTTGCTTACTTTTTGTTTATTTTGTATTCAGTTATGATCTTGGGAGAGACTTCACATGGGGCGACCCAATTTTTGGCATCAAAGAAGACATCCGGAAGACTCCAATCGCTTCATGCTTCATATAATGACGACACCGATGTCGCCAACGGAGACATAAAGAAAGGTCAGTTTACAATGGATTACTGGTCGAGCTGCGGGTCGAGCCAAGCCACTCTTCCATCGCGTAGGAGAGTACCTTTGACACGGGTGCATTACCCATCCGTGCAATTCTCCTATACCGATCAGCTAGATGCACAAACTCTTGACTGTGTAATGGGCAAGATGTAAAAGTAGATGGTTCTATAGTAATTCTCGCTTCACGCCTAATTCCCGGTCCGACCCGGATCATGGATCCGAACCTAAGCCCCGCACGCGAGACCAAATACTAGGACTCTTTACCTGATTTTTTTTTTTAAAACCAAACTAGTACCTGTGGGTATGGCCCACATCTTATAACATAATCAAAATCTCATATACATATCAAAAGAACTACCACCGGAGTGGTGTCCATCAAAATTTATACACATATAACTGAGTCCCATTTACTTATACATATACAAAAATGACTTTACATTCCAATTACATATTCAGAGCGCAGGACCTACATGTAGTGAACCCTTACAAGTGTGTTGGCCCAGCTGTATGCGGATGTTTATTGACATCTTCTCCTGTACCTACACAGATTAAAAACCCGTGCTAAGCTTTACGCTTAGTGGGAAACATATCTTATAACTTATACTGATGCACATGCATTTACACAATTACAATAAGTGTATAATAATAACAGATATCAGAAATTTCATGCATTCATAGCATGGACTTATACAAGTACTTAAGCTTATAACAGGCTTATGTTCATTCGGGACTCCCGTGGGAGTTACAAAGCTTATTCTTATGCAGGACTTATACTTATAACATACTTATTTTCAGCTCCGACTTCGTAGGAGTTACAGAAATATTCTATACAGACTTATACTTATAATGCACTTATTTTCACCGGGACTCCCGTAGGAGTTACGCAGAATCCTATTCTATCCAACTTATACTTATAACAAATTTCTGATCTTATATTTATTACGGAACATGTACTGCTCTTTAAAGATCTTATACTTGTGTGTTACAAAAACTTGATATTGTATTTTTGGATACGTATACCCAGAGGTACTACGCGTGAACATTTTGTTTATTCTACCGATGACGGAGTACCCAGAGGTACCATCGACTTATACTTCTTTACTGACACTAAGTACTGCAGGTACCGAACTTAATCAGCTACGAGTACCCGTGAGGTACTTCAAGATTTCTAACAAGATACGCATTAACTTAATCAACATGTGAGTACCCGTAGGTACTACGTAACTTAATCGGGATACGTGAATACCCGTAGGTACTACGTAATCCTAATCGCATACGTAAGCATTCGTAGTACTACAGAATCCTAAGCAGACACAGACTTAATTAGAGACGGAACTTGTTCAGATACAGGAGCACCCGTAGGTACTACGTAATCCAAATCGTAGACAGAGTTAATCGTAGATGTGAACTTAATCAGAGATGTGAACTTATTCAGATATTAGGAGGCCCATAGGTACTACTGAATCAAATCGTAGACAAGAGCACCTGTGAGATACTACGAAACTTATTCTCGATGCAGGAGCAATTCAGAGGGGTACCATACAGAACTTATTCACAGAGACGTAACTTAATCGAGGCGGAACTTATTCGGGGATACGTGAGTACCCGAAAATTTACGTAACTAAATCGTGAGATGAGTTAATCAGATAGAACTTAATCAAAGACATAACTTATTCAGACATGGGAGTACCCGTGAGGTACTGGCGTAACTTATTCGTATACAGGAGTACCCGTAGGTACTACGTAATCCTATTCGAGACAGGACTTCTTAATCAAAAACAGAACTTATTCGCATACAGAGTACCCGTAGGTACTACGTAACCAAACAGAGACAAGGAGTTAATCAGAGATGTGGAGTTAATCGTAGATAAAGACTTATTCAGATACGTATAATCTGTGAGGTACTATAAAACTTATTCAGATACGTGAGTACCCGTGAGGTACTACGTAATCCTATTCGTGAGATAGACTTAACTGCAGACAAGAACTTATTCGGGATACGTATACCCGTAGGTACTACGTAACTATACGAGGTACATATCTCAAGATTTTATTGATCTTACTCTTATCCAGAGTCTTGAGGTCAACATCTACAACATAACATTCAAGTCAATGTTCATGACATTACATTCATGTTCATGGCCCACGCTTTAGCCCGCTTTCATCCCACATCATATTTATGTTTCATGAACATACCATGCACTTTGCATTCTCTATATTTTTCATGTTACCATTACATATGGCATTCATATACTTTGTACAGTATAATGCCTATGTATTCACACATCATTCATGTATTATAGTCCCTCTATGAATCTATTTAACGTAGAAATTGAAATCATTCCAATCGGATCATTCAAACTCAAGTTATGGCATTTTCATGCCAACTAGTCTGTTTACCGATTTTACCGAGGAATAGTGTGAAATATTTATTTTCCAGTGCCTTGTCTCGATATTTGACATTAGATCTTTGTACTCCTTTAAAGCTAAGGTGCTAAGGGTTCTATTCCAACTGGAATCACCCAATTCGGAGTACCGGAACTCAAGATACGTCCGAAACAACTAGGACTACTCTATGTTCAACCATGCAGAATTGGATTTTATATACGGTGGCCCCACTGAGTGAATTGGGCCACTTGTAGTCGACTCGACAATGTCTATTTCTTTATGTTTGGTTCTCCTTGAAGTCTATTTTAATTGGTCACTTGAATCACTCAAATTGGATAAGAAATGAGCAAAGTTATGGCCAAAATACGAACCGGTCGAACTGGAAAACGTACTGGTGTACCGATACACTTAACGTAACAGACACGTTGCCAAAAATACTTAACCCCAAAGTACCAGACAGCTCGTGGTGTACCAAGACACTTCACCCGAAAAATGCTTAGAATGTGTGTTTTTCACATTTTTCCATACTTTGCTACCCTATTCAACTCTATACTCTCCAACATGCCATCAAAACCATTTCAAATTCACCTTGGAATCTCTTTTCTATTCAATTTATCTTTCAATTACATATCTTTCTTCAAACTTCTTTCATGAATTCCTCCAAAATCATTCTAATATGGGTTATGACCCATATACAAACCAACATGATGATTAGTTAGGGTTTGTTCTAAACCCTAACTCAATTACTCTCAATTAACTATGAATCCATCCTCAAAGGAAGGATTCCCATAACTATCTTGCGCTATACGGGTTCTACCTAATCTTACTTCCATAATTTTTGGTTAAGATGAAACCCTAGCAAAACCCCAAGTTTGGGGACAAGTTACCAACCAAATCAAGCATGGAAATTCATATAGATCTCATAGAATCCACATAATCAAGGTTAGTTTCCCATACTCTTTGCTCGACCTGATTGAACTTCTCTTCTCTTCTTCTCTTCCTCTTCCTCTTCTCTTCTCTTCTTTTCCTCCTTCACGTTTTTTTCTTTCCCCAAATGAGACCAATTTTTGGTCTTTAAATCCAAAATATCCTTAGGCCTTGTTTGGCCCTCAAAAACCCATTTTTGCGTTAGTTTTATTTATTTGCCTTTTTTGTCCTTAAACTCTTGACTATTTGAATTTCAACTTCCCATTATTTTATTTGGGCCTCTATTCTCATCAACTATAACTTTTAAGCCCCTTTTTGGACAAATTACAATTTTGTCCTTGTGTCTTGAAAATTTCCGGGTCTCTCGTTTCCATGTTTCGCGTTTAACTTACGAAACATTTAAATTATGCTTACAAAATACCCTAAACATGTCGAAAACGACTAGGGTATATTTCGAGGTGTTACAATTCTCCCCTCCTTATAAGAATTTCGTCCTCGAAATTCATACTCTTTCATTTGCACGTTCTATGTCAGGTCCTTTCATTTCATATCTTTTACAGAAGCTGGAGCGTGATTCTCACTTGAGCCAACAAGGCTCCATCAAAACTAAATCTCCAGTCATAATCTTTCAAAGCTGGATTGGGACTTATTCATTCTAGTCAATATACAGGACAGGGACATCCGCATTAGGCCAACACATTACTATGTAGGTACTTCCTTAATCAAAGACTCTTCCAAAAACGCCTAAACCTAGGCTCTGATACCAACTTGTCACGCCCCGATTCCTAGTCCGACCCGATTGGCGGATCCGAACCGGTTTCCCGGACGCGAGACCAAATACTGGGACTCTTTACTTGATTTTTTTTTTTTTTACACCGAACTGGTACCTGTGGGTATGGCCCACATCTTATAACATAATCAAAATCTCATATACATATCAAAAGAACTACCACCAGAGTGGTGTCCATCAAAATTTATACACATATAACCCGAGTCCCATTTACTTATACATATACAAAATGACTTTACATTCCACTATATATTCGTAGCACAGACCTACAATATTGTAGTGAACCCTTGTAAGTGTGTCGTCTAAATTAGATGCGGATGTTTGCTGACATCTTCTCCTGTACCTACACGGAGCTTTACGCTTAGTGGGAAACATATCTTATAACTTATACTGATGCACATGCATTTACACAATTATAATAAGTGTATAATAATAACAGATATCAGAAATTTCATGCATTCATAGTATTGACTGGGTATATACTTAAGCTTATAACAGTTTATAAATTATCTCTGAACTCCCGTGGGTTGATGTGGAAGCTTATTCTTATGTAGGACTTATACTTATAACAGACTTATTTTCAGTTGAGACTCCCGTAGGAGTTACAGAGCTTATTCTTATACAGACTCATAATTTCATACGTACTTATTTTCACCGGACTCCCTGTGAGGAGTTACAGAACTTATTCTTATCCAGAACTTATACTTATAACAGTCGGATCTTATACTTGTATTACTGAACATGTACTTATCTTAAAGATCTTATAATTGTGTTACAAAACTTATTATTGTATTTGATACGTATAACTCAGAGGTACTACGTAACATTTTGCTTATTCTACTCGATACAGAGGGCCCGTGAGGTACTACCGGGATTCTATACTTTTATCGACACGGAAGTACTGTAGGGTACGCTGAACTTAATCAATACGTGAGTACCCGTAGGTACTCGTAACTTAATAAGATACGCATGTTAACTTAATCAAATACAGAGTACCCAGAGGTACTGCCGTAACTTAATCGATACAGGAGTACCGTAGGGTACTACATAAATTTAATCAGGAGGCGGGCGACTGGGTGCAGGTACTACGTAACTTGCGCATACGTGACTTAATCAGAGACGGAACTTATTCAGATACGTGAGCAACCCGTGAGGTACTGGCTAATCCAAATCGTAGACAAGAGTTAATCAGAGACAGAACTTAATCAGAGACAGGACTTATTCAAATACAGGAGTACCCATAGGTACTACGGAACTAAATCAGAGACAGGAGTACCCGTAGATACTACGAAACTTATTCTGATGCAGGAGTACCCGTAGGTACTACAGAACTTATTCAGAGACAGGACTTAATCAGAGACGTAACTTATTCAGATACAGGAGTACCCGTAGGTACTACGTAATCCAAATCGTAGATGTGGAGTTAATCAGAGACAACTTAATCGTGAGACAGAACTTATTCAGATACGTGAGCCCAGAGGTACTCATAGAACTTATTCAGATACGTGGAGTACCCGTAGGTACTACGTAATCCTTATTCGCAGACGTGACTTAATCGTGGTACGTAACTTATTCGCATACAGAGTACCCGTAGGTACTACGTAATCCAAATCGCAGATGTGGAGTTAATCGTGAGATTAACTTAATCGTAGAAAGAACTTATTCGGAGATACAGAGTACCCAGAGATACTACAAAACTTATTCGATACAGAGTACCCAGAGGTACTAGCGTAACTTCTTGTTCGAGACAGACTTAATCGAGATGTAACTTGATCTGTATACAAGGAGTACCCGTAGGGTACTACATGTAATCCTATTCGTATACAGAGTACCCGTGAGGTACTGCATGTAACTTATACAGAGGTATTATCTTAGATCTTTACTCTTATTCTTTATTCGTAGTCTTATCATATAGTTGTTCGACTTCCAGACCAAGAATATCGGAACGAAAGGTGACACAAACACAATAAGTACTAAGATAATATAAGTACAAGACGGAAGCCATAACACACAACAAGGTCTCAAAATTTCGACCATTCAAATGTGGTACCTCACGAATTTCTTCAAGTAGAAACATGAACCATTTTTGGTTCCAATCCTTGTCATCACATCAACAACCATGACACCTAGAAACTTTCTGCTTTCTGGGGCTCTCAAAACCCTAACCTCCCACAAATTGTGAAACCGGTCATGAAATCCATACCCTTTAAATCCAAGCTTGGAACTAATTTACATGGCCTCTCATTCTTAGCCGCTAAACTCCCTACCATTATAAAGCCTTTAGGCTAAAAGTAAACCAAGTAGAAAATATCCACCTCTCGGAGTTTGTCGAACTCCAACTTTTTGGTGTCCACATGTAGATCCTAATCGCGCGGCACCAACTTTAGTAATTGAATCGCCAACGTCGACCGCCCGAAACCCGGGAAATCCTCTTTTTCCCCTTTCCTCCTTTCTCCTTTCCTCCCTTTTTTCTCTAAGAACCGCTTTCCCTCTTTCCCTCTTTCCTCTTCTTTCCTTCCTTTTGCCTTTCTATTCCTTTTCTCTCATTTCTCATCTCACTCCTTTTCATTTTCACTTCTTTCTCTTCTCCCGTGCCATTTTCTCCCTTTTGAATCATTAAACGTATGAGTCAAAGGAGGCAATTTCCTCCTCATTTCCTCTGGCATCTATTTGTGTGGCTATCTCTTTTCCATGTTTCTTTTTCTTATTTCTTAATTCCTTATTATGACATCATGCACTCAAGTGGCTCATAGTGAGCCATGGGATTCATTTCCACACATGGCTAATTGTGAGCCATGCATTCAATTGGACCACATGGCCTTGCCAAGTGTCACTCTCTTAGGATGCCATGTGGCATCCCCCAACCTTGCCATGTGTCATTCGACATCCCACGCCTTCAAAAAACGTGAAATCCCGACCACCTCGGAATTCAATGAAATTCGACTTGATAGCTAAATTTCGCGAGACAAGTTCAACGGAGATGTCCGTTTTGTCATCGAGATCTAGAAAAATTCCGGATTTTTACCGAAATTACAATTTTGCCCTTTCTGAGAAAATTGAAATTTTCTCGGGTCTTACACAACTTGCTCTGCCTAAAACATGTAATTTATCATTTTGATCAATTTACATATTCATGAGTCTCAACCTTGGACTTTGTCCCATTTTCCGAGCTCCCGACCCATTCACTAACACTGGTGAACACTCAATACCATGCACCCACACCCGACTCGACGCGATGCTGTGACTCATGCATATGAAATGCATGATGCCAATGCATTTTCCTTCATGTTACATGTATGTATGAGTGTTACATGAAAAATTTACATACCATGGACAATTATAATTTTTACATATAATTTACATCCATGCAATCTATGTTAATACATCAAATAGCATATACTAACATGATACTTTTCACACAACATGTTATTCATGTAACATGAATAACATGTATGTATGAATAACATGTTAATACATCAAATAGCATCAAATAGCATACACTCATGTATGTATGAGTGCTACATGAAAAATTTACATACCACGGACAATTATAATTTTTACATATAATTTACATCCATGCAATCTATGTTAATACATCAAATAGCATATACTAACATGATACTTTTCTACACGTATGCTATCTGGCGTAAGTACAACATTGGCCAACCAGGTCACAAATCTTTGACCTTATCCAATAGTGGTACCTCACTTCGCCCCTTCACAAACATGAACCGGTTTGGTTCCATGCATCCATACATCATTTCATCACAAAACAAGCAACCCAAACCCGGAGGTTCTCAAAATATTTTTGTGATAGAATGCAATGAAGGAAAGGATTCAAATTGAATTACTCGTGTTCGCACTAGCCCACGCGGCTAATTTTTGTGTAATGGATTGAGAAATTAGAGAATGACTCGAGTTGGTGGACTAAAGGAATATATAGATTAATACATGATTTTAATGTGTTAACATATGACACATAATTATATGGAATATAATTGTGTGTGTAGGCCATTGGAGATGATATTGTAAATTGCCTGAAGTGAGTAAATTTTAAAGATAAGATCACTATTGATCGACATGTGTTGTAAGTACAAATCTGAGAATGTTACATCTTGATATATTTGATATATTGTATAAATGGTTTTGAAACATTATACTGTATTTTCATATGCACTGGGTAACCTAGAGATTAAAGCAAGGTATGACATGAATTTTCCGAAAACTATACGGGTTAAGTAAAGGAATTTCACAGATTGATTTTCCGGAGAATTGAGTTGAGAGATGTAAATAATGTATCATTTCCTGATGAGGACTATGACTGCGCCTGAAAGCTCACCAACCACTCGCCCTGGAGCAGAGTCCCGCTATTTTAACGACTTCTAATAGGGCATATTTCAAGAACAATTAGTTTTGGTTTTGAAAATGATTATTTTATCATACATGGCGTAAAGGGTGTGAGTGAGTCGATGAGGACTCCGATTGCTGAATGGGGCATGTAGACATTCAAGTAGAATCACGCATTTACTTGAATGTGTGTTTATTTTGGAGCATTGCATATGCACTTAGGTGGAGAGTAACCCATTTAGGGTGATTCCACAACTCGGTGATAGCTCACCCTATCGAGGGAATATATTTTTTTCAGGTACAGGGAGCATTCGAGAGACGGCTCATCTTAGAGGCCGATTTTGAAGAAAAGTCGGGTTGTATGGATGTTTTGGATAATATGTGTATTAGAATTATGGTGATTTTAATATGTATCTGTATTAAGAGTACGTATAACTCTCAACCATGTGAGATAGTCGGGTTGGTTATTTTGATGAGAAATGTTATAACTCATGAACTATTGAAATATAAAGGTATATGTTTGATGAGTGTTGATGCAAATCTAAGTGGCCATTTTACTGTGTATGGGTCCCTAACATGAGATGTATAGATTTTCCAGAGGTTGATTCGCAGTCAACGGACTGGTTTGGGAGGCCACAACCAGGCTAGAGCCAGGTGGTCGAATACCTTGGAGCTCGGTGGGTGTAGATAGCTTAGGTATACAAATACCAAGGGCTTGAGGGCTTGGGCTTAGGCCATAGTCGCAGGGGAACACTGGCCATTAGGTGGTTCGAAGGTTAGTTTAGGCGATTACCTAGGAAAGGCACGTGGACAAACTAGAACACCGATGTGTTTTGTGTGTGATCATGTGAATTGATGAATTGTCAGGAGTGAATGGTGTGTATAACATGAATTATTATGTGTTGTGTGAATTGGATGCTTAGCAATTAGCACTTGGTGTTGAAAATTTTTAGGAGTTACAAGGAGTAACCGAACAAAGAAAATAAAATGAAATAAACTTTGAATAGATTTTATTTAGGCTATAGGATAATGAAATAAAATTTTAATAATTGTTGAACTCATAAAATTATTGGAGTTGTATGGATGCGTGATTTAAGCTACTGCATGTAAAAGTAGCAAGGAAGCGACATGGAAATGAAAAAATCATTTTCTAAGGTTTACAAATGTAAAACTAAAGAAAAGTGAAGAAAATAATTTTTATACATTTATTTGGGTGTACTGAGAATGAAAAATGTGTATATATAAGATAAGAGCAGTTATATATATATATATATATATATATATATATATGTGTGTGTGTGTGTGTGTGTGTGTGTGTGTGTGTGTGTGTGTGTTTTCTAGTAGCTGGAAATAAAAGAAAAAAAAAGGAAAAAAAAATTTCAAATAAAATGAGACAAAATTTTGGAAAATAAAATTCGAAAATAAACTTTTTTGGCTGATAAAAATGATTTGATAAGTTGAATTAGTTGACTTGCATTGCTTAGGAATGCATGGACATAGTATATGAATTGTATTCTGAGCATGATTAGTGTCTCGGGACTGTGTTTATGCCTTATAGATACTGTATTGAAATTGAACTGCCATTTGAACTGTGTAGATGGCTAGTCGAGGACGAGGACATAGAGGGCGGCTCCACTGGTACCGGCCGCACCACCGTTGTTTGACCGGTGAGGCTTTACCGAGGCGGTAGGCATTGCGGCAAATACTTACGCACTCAATGCGCAGTGTCGGGGAGGTCCTAGTAACCTCCAGAGGTTTAGGGCACATCATCCTCCGACATTCACAGTGGGAGGAGATCCGATGGTGGCAAACTATTGGTTCATGCAGGTTGAGAAGGTGTTAAAGGCTATGGAGATTACCTCTGACACGACCAGGATTAGAATAGCCATGCTCCAGCCAGAGGGGCGAGGCCTGGGTATATGGAATGGGCAAGGACCTCTGTAGACCCAGGCGGCGACATGGGCAAAGTTTCAGGAGCTGTTCATGGGTAAGTACTTTCCAGATACTACGAGGCATGCGAAGGCTCAGGAGTTCTTAGAGCTGAAGCAAGGGGCGATGACGGTGATGGATTACGTGGCTAGATTCACTGAGTTAGCCCGTTTTGTTGATGACTACGTGGCCAAGGACATGGCCAAAGTTAGGAGATTCGAGAATGGGCTGAAGTTGTCCATTCAAAGATCGAGACTTTGCCCGCCGGACATGGACTCATGGTCAGACTACCGACCATAGAGAGATCGAGATGCTCTGAGCACCTTGGATGTCGTGTTGGTAGCAGCAGGGAGGATCACCTCTTCTAGTTCTGGGAAGAGGCGTAAGACTCTCGCTTCACACGAGCTCAAGACCAGGCTGATCGGGCATTTAGTCGCAGGTCAGGTGATATGTTACTTCGCCGATACCGGGCACGTGAGACGTGATTTCCATGCACAGGATCCTGCAGTATCGGGACAACATAGCCCCGAAGAATGTAAACTCGAAGAGTATATAGCCATTCCTCCACACCCGGTACGGGTCGAGGAGCCGCTCAGCTGGGCTGCATATATGGGCACCTTCATAAAGACAGGGCCATAGGGCCGAGGTGGTCGAGGTCGCACAGGAGACCCGTGGAGAGAGTCCAAATTGTGCGGGTGTAGGGAGACCGTGGAGATATCCGAAATTTCTGTGTGCATGTAAGAGGCTCAAGTGTGTTAAAGAATTATAAGTGTTCGAGATGAAAAACACACTGGCCAAGTTATCACATAGACTTAGAGTTGAGTGATGTGAGCCTGAGTTACTCTCGAGATGAAACACACACGTTATCACGTGAGACTTATTATGATAGAGTCGGAGTGACTCGAGATTTGGATACCCCTTGAAATTGTATTGATGTTGTTGATCCCAAGAAGTGCCTCAGAAATGGATGTCATTCAGACATGGACTAGATTGAAGGTCCATTGGATTGTCGCTGATCGTGGACTCGGGAAGGTCACCGCTTACACACCCAAAGCAAGGGCTGTAGTCACGGTTGTGGTGATTATATACAAGTGTTAGGAGGGACATAGTCGCGAGCAGATATGCCCTGATCATATGGTACATGGGAGGAGCATTTGCCCTTAGTGAAACGCTTACAACAATAGTTACGCGAGTATACAAACGACCATATGAGGCATCATTGTATGGGAGGCCATGCGTAGATCACCGCTATGTTAATCAAGGTGGGAGAGAGCCCCACCACGGGTCTCGATCCGACAGAGACGCCTCCTCGAAGGTGAGCTTGATAATGACAGCTCTTCTCACTACCAAAGCCTAAAGAGTTATGTCGATAAGACGTGTCGACCCCAGAATTCAAGGTCAGAGGATCACGCCTTCTCAAGGTGATACCAAGAGATGAGTGGGTCAAGCCAAGCGCTGGAAGCTATCGCCAGGTTTATTAGCCCTTCGAGATACTCGAGAGGGTAAAACACCGTAGCGCACGGCTGACATCACTTAGCATGTCGTGTCCACAAGGTATTTCACTTCTCCATGCTCCGTAAGTATACGCCATCCAATACAGGTGATCGGGGATGATTGAGGGTCGATACGTATGGGACCTTCGAGGAGGCCAAAGGTGCATTTTGGGTAGCCGTGATCAGTTCTTGTGACGCAAAGACCGCGAGGCTAGCGAGGGTGCTACGCAGACTATGGAGGAGGAGTCCATACGGAGCCGAGGACACGATGCGAGCCACATATCCCTTCTTGTTTAGGGATGAAGGTACGTGATTAGTAGTTTAATAATTAAATGACAAGTTTACATGCATGATAGAGTGCACGTTGCATATGCATGTGAGTGATGTGATTGTCTAGAATTTCGGGACGAAATTCTTTTTAAGGAGGGGAGAATGTAAAACCCGAGAAAAATTCAAATTTTCTGAAAAATGGTAAAACGGTAATTTTGGTTGAAAACCGGAAATTCTCTAGATCTCGGATGACAAAACGGACTGCGCCGTTAAATTTGTCTCACAAAATCTAGTGACCTAGAAAAGTTTCGTCAATTCGAGATAGTCGGTCATTTTACTTAATTCAAGTATAAATCGCCAATGACTTTCAGTGACTAGGATTTTTTTACGAAAATCTCGAAATCTAAATGGCATGAGTTAAAGTTCATTTAAAAGAATTGAACTGAAAAAAAATAAAATTATTCAGATAGAACGGACTCGAATGAGATAATATAAGTTATGTATCTGCATAATAATAATAATAATAATAATATTATAATAATAATAAAATGAAAAATCAATAAAAAGGAGAGAGATTTCAAGTGAGGACAAGAAATGAGAGAGAGGAGAGAGAGATTTTAATTTTTTTCTCTCTTCGTTTCTTTCTCAGATCACGAAAAACTCCACCGAGGTTTTCGTCTGGTCAAGGCAAAGGATTCACTTAACGAGTTCACGCGTGGACACCAAATCTTGGTGTTTCATCAAACTCCTGAGGTAGGGTTTTATCCTACTTGAAGTTACACTTGCTAAGTGTTTCGTAATGTTTTGGCTATTCGAGGCCTGAATTCAGCTTGATCGGCCCCAAAACTGGGACCGAATTGTTGGAATTTTTAGAGAATCTTGAGCCCATTCGGGAGGCCCAGTGATCGTAAGGTAGCTGCTTAGGGTGTTTGCTCTATAATTTATGAAATAAATCGTATGTCGGCATGTAGGAGACTCTGAAAAACTGGAATGAATCTTGCCTCCACCAAGATGAACCGACAAGAGGAGTGGCCGCCCACGGACAAAATTTCCAACTGCTCGCTTTTTAGATTCGTTAAAACAAATTCCGGGTTTGTGTGAATAGTGACACATGAATAGTGACCCATGAATAGTGACCCCGTGAATAGTAACCCGTGAATAGTGTTCTCAAAATATTTTTGTGATAGAATGTGTTTAGGTGAGTTATTCAAATTGAATTGCTCGTGTTCGTTAATTACCACAATTTTAGCCAATTTTGTGTAAATGGATTGAGAAATTAGAGAATGACTTGAGTTGGTGGATCAAAGAATAAATAGGTTAATACATGATTTTAATGTGTTAATATATGAATATAATTTATATGGAATATAATTGTGTGTGTAGGCCATTGGAGATGATAGTCGTAAAATTGCCCAAGTGAGCAAATTTTGGTGATGGTTGATCACTATTGAATGATTATGTGCTGTGAGTGTAACTGGAGAATGCATCTCGATATATTTGATATATTGTATAAATGGTTTTGGAAATGGCATAATGCATTTTCATATGCACTGGGTAACCTAGAGATTAAGTGTTAGTGCATGACATGAATTTTCTGAAAAACGAACATGGTTGCTAAAGGAATTTCACAGGATGATTTTCCGGAGAATTGGGTTGGGATATGGGCCAACAGATCATTTCGGATGAGGACCATGACTGTTTCGGAAAGCTCACCAACCACCCGCCTCGGAGGGTAGTCCCATATTTTACCGACACTTCAGTAGTATATTTTCAAGAACAACAAGTTTTGTTTTGAAATGATTATTTTCTACATGGCTTTTTAGGCAAGTGTGATTTAGCCTGAGGACTCGAGACATGGAATGGGCATGTAGACATTCAAGTAGAATCACGATTTACTTTGAGTGTGTTTATTTTGGTTACTATATGTAATCTAGGTGGGAGATAAACTATTTAGGGTGATTCCACAACTGGGTGATAGCTCACCCTGTCGAGGGAATATATTTTTTTCAGGTACAGGGAGCATTCGAGAGACTCACTATCTTAGAGGCTTAATGAAGAAAAGTCGGGTCGTGGCTTTGATGCTTTAGATAATATGTATTAGGAATTATAGATTTTAATATGTATTGTATTAAGAGTAACATAACTCTCAACCATGTGAGATAAAGTTGGTTGGTTATTTTTGATGAGAAATGTTATAACCTGCGAACTATTGGAATATAGTTGGGTATATGCTCGATGAGTGTTGATGCAGTGCCCAAGTGACCATTTTAACAGGTGGTCCTAATACGAGACGTATAGATTTTCCGCAGGTTGACGGGTAGTCAACGGACCCCGGGTTTTGGGGCGTCATAGTGAGCCACACATTCAAGCGCACCACATGGCTCTTGCCATGTGTCACACGCCTCGAAAAATGTGCAATTTCAACTGTCTCTGAATTCGATGAAATTCGATGTGGTAGTTAGATTTCATGAAACGATTTCAACGATGAAGTCCATTTCGCCATCCGAGATCTAGAAAAATTCCAAATTTTCAATCGAAATTACCGTTTTACCTTTTTTGACAATCTCTGATTTTCAGGTTTCGCTGTGTCGGTTATGAAAAAAGAGAATCTAACAAGAAAAGAAAAATTGGCCAGCAAAGAACTATGTCATGACAGCATTGAATGTCAACGATAGTATTCCAATATAACCAGCTGGTGGTTAAAGTCAATAAGGACTGTCGAGCGCAGTCGTAAATAAAGACTGCCGATAATAATTTGAGATAAACTGACTAATTTCTATCGCGACAATAGATTTCATGTCACGTATAGCTGATAGTTCGAAGGAAGAAGAATGTTTGATATTCCAAACTATGCTTATACATTGATGTTGTAAATGGCAAGTGGGAATTATGTCTCTATTATTTTCGAATCTTTATCGCGACGGAAAGAAATGAAGATATCATATGAACTCTGTCACGATAGAAAATAGTAGAACAATGAGACAAGGTAGGACAAAGTTGTTGCGACAAAGAATTTCTATGTTTCAACAGATATTCCAGCGTATGTCAAGACCAAGGCAAATTTTATGTCGCAATAGAAGAAAACTATGTTGCAACATAACATTCAAAGCAAGGAATGGGAGACAAGAAGACTTTGTCGCGACAGAGAAGTTTTATGTCACAACAAACACAACATGAGGCTAAGGTGAATTTTTTCGCAACAAAGACAAATATTGTCGCGACAAAAGTTAAGAAAATTACAAAAGAATGTTATGATATTACAAACTCATGTTATATTAATAAAGAATCGAAGGCAAAATCCTCGTCAGTTAATAGTAAGATTATGTCGGATACAAAATTTTTTGAGTAAGAGATTTCAATCGCAACAGAGAAGTTTTATGTCGCGATAGAAAATGGAAAAGAAGTGAGTTTAGCCAAGGCAAGTTTGTCGCGACAATGGATTCAACGTTGCAACAAAAAGTTCAAATTAACAACAAGGGAGAAGACTCTTTATATATGGAAAGAGTCTGGTCGGCTACGCAGTTCGGGCCTCAAGAATACAAGGCAACACAACTCTATCGTGACAAATAAAAAGTCTGTCGCGACAATAAATCCATGCTACTAGAAGAAACTCTGTCGCACCAAAGAAAAGTCTAACGCAACATAAAATGAGAATAACAACAGAAAGAATGTCGCAACATAGCAAAGACTGTTGCAACAAAGTTGAAGAGCTGGAGGAGGAAATTTCTGTCGTGACAAAAGACAACCATGTCTTAACATAAAACAGACAACATCAACAATTCTATGTCACGACAAGTCAAATTATGTCGCAACAGAATCAAAGAAGATAACATGAAAATATGTCGCGACAGGAAACTACATGCCATGACAAGAGCTGGGCGACAAAGATAAGAACCATTGCGACAGAACTTTCTTTGTCGCGACAAAGCTGCCATTTTTGTGGCCGAATTTTCGGGGATTCCACACTGCGGCTCAAGTGCGCCTATCATTTAAAGCTCTATAAATAGACACATCTAGGGCACTGTGCACAACTTCCGTAAATCCAGGACTTCTGGGTAGCTAAAGACTCTTTGTACATTATTTTTCTTTTACTTTTATCTTTTATTTCCTTTTAGTAGATCTTGTTTTAGCATAGTTTTTAGTTAGTTTTTTGTTTAATTTCTGGAGTTAAGTAATGGAATCATGTGAAACTGAAATGGAATTATTGTAAAATTTCTTTCACTAACAAGTGTTTTAAATGGATTTTTGGAAAGTTCTAGAGTTCATTTATCTGGGCCTGCTCACAATTACAATGAATCCTTATCGCTTAGTCACCGATATGTGTGGAACCCGCTTTGAAAGATCAGCCCCTCCGGGAATGGCCGATGGTGAACGTTATCTTTCTCGCACAAAAGTGAAGAACGCCCAGACTGGAAATCTTGAATTTATTTTATTAGTATTATTCTTGAACTTAATTGTTCAAAGTACAAGTATCATGTACGCAAAACAAAAGGATCAGCCCATCGATTTCCAGGAGGCCCTTTGCTGATACGTAGATGAGAACTCGAGACAGAAAGAGGCCTCAAAGTGTGATATGATCACTTAATCGATGAACTCTAAAAGATTACTCAGATAGATCACCAACCTACTCACGGGGTGAGTTAGTCGGAGAAATATCGCTTAATTTCTGCAGGTTTCTCCTTCCGATGAAACTGTAAACCGTAAATTTGAGCTTTTCCAAAAAAAGCAGGCAAACACTGAACTCGACGCTAATGATACAGCGTTGAAAGCCCGAAGTTTAGATCTCGTATGACAAAACGATCATATCGCTGGGTTTGTCAATTCAAATTGAGCCGCTTGGGACGACTTCGCTGAATTCCGGCATAGTCGGTAAATTTCACGCTTCGAGGCAATCGTGTCATGACATATGACGAGCCATGTGTCACAATGCATGGCAAAAGCCTACACAACATGCATGGCACATAGAGAAGGCTATAAATATGGTATGGGAGCTGTTCGTAGAAGCAGGGAGTAGCAAGAAGGAAAAGGAAAAAAAAAAAGAGAGGGAAAGAAAGGAAAGAAAGAGAGGAAAAGAAAAGAGAGAGAGAGAAGGAGAAGAAAGGGAGAGAGAAATAAGGAGAAAAGGAAAGCAATGTTCCGACGGTCGGAACTCGTCAAACCAAGAAGTAAAGTTCGTATATTCGACGAGAGCTACGTTTCAAGAGGTAGGGATTCTTCCTACCTTGGTTTCTTTCTATCTTTTGAGCTATTGTTTTGGTCTGCTTTTGGGACCATGTTATGCCATGTTTATGGCATGTTTTGTGGTATTAATTGGAATATGGCCCATTTCGTGATCTCAATTGAGACGGTGTTGTAGCTAGTCTAAAGGGCTACTTCCGAAACGAATTTTGGTTGAAAACTTGTGTGTATGGGAGTTGCCAAAATGTTCCTGCAACCCTCGGGCACACTATTGCGTGGATTGGCGCAATAGTGTGGCCCCTATTGCACTCCAACTTCGGACGGCCATATCTTTCTCGTCCTAACTTTGATTCACGCGTTCTTGGACTCTTTGAAAAGCTCTTTGAGTTTAGAATCTGATCATTTTCCAGGAAATGGAATTTGGTGCTCACAACATTGCTGAAATTTTGATCATAAGCACCAAGTGTGCCAATTGCATGGCATGACATGCTTGTTTGATGAAATATTGATATGTGTATTAATATATTGACATGTGATGAATTGTATGTGTAGACATGGCCATTACATGACATGTTGTAGGCTATTTTGTGGACATGTTATGTCATAATTTAGCCTAGAGGATAAAGTGCTTCATTACTTAACTAAGTAATGATTTGTATGTGACGTTGATATATGCTTGTGTGATACCTTGACATGAATGAATTCATGTAGGAAAATTATATGCATGTTTGATATAATTTCCCAAGATGCATTGGTGATATGCATGTTTAATAAAATTGTTCATATAGCATTCATCATATATGTGACATGGTACAAATAGGCAATGGCATATTGCATTGCAAAATGCAAGTGTGACATCGTGATTAAACGTGAGTGCATGGTTAATGAATTGACAACGCTTTTGGTGTTTGATTAGGTGGGCCTTGTGAATGGGAGAATGTCCAATGCAGTCGCATCCATTGATTAAAATGCAAAAAGAAAATATGTCGGGTATTAGCAAGAAGGGATAGATCCTCCTGTGAAAAGCATGCCACCTTGGTGTCGGAATGAACTCACAGGAAAAGCCATAAAGTGGCGGAGTCTGGCGAGCCCGCATGAGATAACAGTAAAATCCGCTACCCACAAAAAGGCACATGTTTTGAATATAAATGATCATTGTGATACCATCCAAAAAATCTTTTGGGTTTATAAACAAATGAAATTTGTTTTGAATGATCATTGGATGTCATCCGTAATGACGCTTTTCACACATGGCTTAGTAATGCCAGGTGGAGGAGTTTACAGGACTCGCACATGGTACATGATGAGTCACATCTCATTTCATGGTATGGCATATAGGATTCCATATAGAATCGGGCATATTCGCTTGAATGTGATTATGAATGGTGAGTGATGATTGCATGCACTTAGCGGGAGTAGCCCAGCAGATGAGGTGGCCTTCACCGGCGTACCACCCTTTACAGGAAAATATTTCAAGTGCAAGATAGACACAGGTGGACGACGCTCATCCAAGGTCTTAATTGTGAAGAAAGGCCGACATGTGGCCTTTATATTCATTTTATAAAATATATTAGAACAAAATAGTGTTAATATATGATTTTGTATAAGAATGTTGTAATAAACTCTTAAGGACCATTGCACATACCTTGTAATATTGAGTATGGTCGAAAGGCCTCTGGGGCTACTTTACTCATAAATGAGTCTCTTATGAGACACGATATAGACAAGATACATGCATTACCCATGTATTATTCCGCCTGGATAGTTGGTCAACGGATCCTAGTTTTCTGGGGGCATCATAGAAATAATTCTGATTCCGTGTTAGCATAGATCTAATCAAGGATATTTCATTAGAATTGAAGGATGAGGTGTTAGTTAAATTGGAGAAGGCTTGCAATATCCTTTCTATAAGGGCAAGAATTCTTTAGTGTTAATATTTTGGTGTGAAGTATTGAAAATGAAAAATACACAGATCTTAGAAAGAAGATTATATCTTACAAATAACTAATTAGATCCATGAGTAAAAAATGAACATGAATCTCTAATTAGTGAAAGGTATGGTTCTGGGAGAAATCCAAATTATATCACAATGCATCTTTGACATGTTCAGCTTTCCAACTAATGGTTTAGCTATGACTCAAAATGACGCAAAAATTGACTATCATTCATTAGAATATTTCTCAGTGTTGTCTCACTCAGTGAACTCTCAAATCCACTCTTATTATTATTATTTTTTTTATGTATACTAGTGAAATTACTTTAGTATTATTTTATTAGTTCTCTCATCACTTTAACAATGGAAATTAAATAGAGAAGGGATCTGAGTAATGGGTAATTAATCTTTGATTTATCATCAACTCATGAACTTATTATCCGACTCCTAAAATCCACTTTATCCAGACGACCGTGCACTTGGCAGTGTTGATTTAGACTAAACACAATTTTAATGAATCCATTTTACAAAAAAGCGACAAAGATATTCTACACAAAATCACAAACAAGTTGCACTGTCGGTGATTTTTGTTAGTTCGTCAAGAATGCTAATTACTTGGTAAATCGGGTTCAAACGTGATAGAAGTCAATGTTTTTGCCGTCATGTCGGGATTTTAGTTAGTCTTTGGTAGTCAGTGAAAGAAAATGGTCAACAAGTTTTCGCACCGGGCACGGATTTTAGTTACTCGTCAAGAATGCTAATTTATTACTTAGTAATCGGTCTAAACGTATAGAAGTCAACAAGCCGCGCCGTTGTTTGGGATCAACCCGTCACCACGCGGATAGGCTGAATAATTACCACTATACTACAACACAACTCTGTCACGACAAAGAAAAAGACTGTCGCGACAACAAATCCATGCTACTGGGAGAAACTTTATCGCAACAAAGAAAAGTCTATCGCGACATAAATTGAAAATAAAAACATAAAGAATTTCGCAACATAGCAGATACTTTTGCAACAAAGTTGAAGAGCTGGAGGAGGAAATTTCTGTCACGACAAAAGACAAACATGTCGTGACATAAAACAGACAACATCAACAGAACTATGTTGTGACAAAGTCAAATTATATCGCGACAAAATCGAAGAAGATAACATGAAAATATGTCGCAACAGGAAACTGTAGGCCAGGACAAGAGCTGGGTGACAAAGATAAGAACCATGTCGTAACAAAACTTTCTTTGTCGCGACAAAGCGACCATTTTGGGCCAGAAATTTTGGGATCAACAATTTGTGCTTTGAAGTGTAGCCCATCATTTAAAGCTCTATAAATAGACGCATCTAGGGCATTGTGTGCAGCTTCCGCAAATCCAAGACTTCTGGGTAGCTGAAGACTCTTTGTATATTATTTTTCTTTTTCTTTTATCTTTTATTTCCTTTTAGTAGATCTTGTTTTAGCATAGTTTTTAGTTAGTTTTCTATTTAATTTCTGGAGTTGAGTAATGAACTTATGTGCATCTTTGAGCTAGAATTTATTGTAAAATTTCTCTTTCACTACTGTTATGTTTTAAATGGATTTTTGGAAAATTCCGAGTTCACGATTAGCCATTCACAATTACAGCACTTTTCCTACCAAGAATACCGATATGTGAACCGCTTTGAAAGATCGAGCCCTCCTGGAATTGATGGTGATTTTTATCTTTCTGCACAAAGTGGAAGAACTGTGAAACCCCGAGAAAATCTAATTTTCTGAAAAAAGGCAAAATGGTAATTTCGATCAAAATCCATAATTTTTCTAGATCTTGGATGACAAAACTGACTTCACCGTTGGAATCGTCTCACGAAATCTAGCTACCACGCCGACTGCCAAATTCCGAGACAATGAATTTGCACGCTTTTCTCGGCGTGAATCAGCTAATATTTACACTTTATGATTTTGAGTGACTCCACAGTTGTGCCGTGTCGTGTATAATCAATAACTCTGAGTCATGTGGGGCTCCATGGTGACATGCATCTCCTAATTGGATAGAAATCCAAAGTAGGTGAATTTAGTGGATAAGGAATCCTCTCAACCAATTAGAACTTGACAAGTGGCAAAGAGAGGGATAAAAGTGGAATAAATGAAATGAAAAAGGAGCCTTCTTCTCCAAAATGGTGCTGGACGGCAAAGGGGAGGTGAAATCGTGATTTCTGTGAGAGAGAATGTGCAACTCTCTCTAGATTTTCTCTCTGTCAGATCGTTTGATCTCGTCAGCCAAGAAGCAAAGTTGTTCTACGCTGCAAGGGCTACACATGGACACCGATTTTGTGGAGTTTTGACAACTCCAAGAGGTAGGGGTCTTCTCCTACTCGGTTTATTTTCGGTTTAAGAGCTTTGTAAATAATTTGGTTGATTTGAGGCCGTGAGTAGTTGTTTGATCGGTCCCAAAACTTGGGACCGAATTGTTGGAATGTTTTGAACCCGCTGGGACAAATGACTGTTCGGGTGGGTTTCAGGTGATAATTTATGCAATAAATTATGGCTCGGGTGTTGGCCGATATGGTTATGAATTTCGATTCCACAAAGTGAACCGATGTTATGATCGGGTCGTCACCTGACACCTGCTGCTTAGTGGACTATTAAAAACAGTCCCGGTTTGCTTGGTTGGACCGAAATTGGTCCATGTGTGTTTCAAGCAAAATATTGCTCGAATTGGATGGCTTGAATTGTGTGAAAAAAAGGAAATTGTTAATGCATATAATTAAATGTGTTAACATGATGATGAATTATATAAAAATATAATTGTGTGTAAGCCATTGGAAATGGATTGTGATTAGCTCATGTGAGCTAATTTTGATGTTATTGATAAGAATAAATAACATGTGATTAGTATGTGAATTGAATGACATGATGCATGTGAGTAAATTTATTTTAGTACATACATGATTTATATATTAACATGAATTGTTTGAAATGGCATAATGCATTTACATGACCTGGCAACTCTAGAAAATTAGGTGTGAGGATGGCATGAAAGAAACGAAATGGAAAGTGGTCGTGGAAGGAATTTCTCAAGGGAAGATTTTCCGAAGAATCGCCTCGATAAAGGGGTTCAACAGCCTGATCTCAGGCCGACCAATGACCGTTTTGGAAAATGATCCAAGAATTCGCCAGGGTACTCCAATATATTTACCTAAACTCGCATGATGTTTTCAAGAACAAAAAGCTTTTGCTTCGAAACGATGTTTTTCACATTTGGCTGTGCATGCGTGAGGAGCTCTGGTGAGGCTCGAGAAATGGGAAATGGTGAGTTGCATTCTCATCCATATCACATAGACATTCAAGTAGGATCATGTATTTGCTTGAATGTGTTTTTATATATGAATCATTGCATGTGCACTTAGGTGGGGAGTAACCCATGTAGGAGATTATCACTACTGGGCATTGCTTACCCTGTCGAGGGATCATTATTTCAGGTACAGGGAGTGTTCAGGAAGACAGCACCCATTAGAGGTCGCTTTTGAGAAGAAAGCCGGATTGTGGCTTTGGTATTTATTTTGTATGACATGTATTAACATTGTAAATCTTAAGATATGTTGGTATTAAGAGTGATGTAATCAACTCTTGAACTATGGCAATATAGTTGGGATGTATTTGATGAGTATGATGTGTAGGCCAATGCGGCCATTTTACTCATGTATGAGTCTCATGACATGAGACATAGGTTATCTGCGGGTTGACAGGTTGTCAACGAGACACCCCGGGATCGGGGCGTCACAAGAACAACTTAGTTGGAAATCTTGAATTTATTTGATTGGTATTATTCTTGAACTTAACTATTCAAAGTGCTAGTATCGTGTACCTAAAAACAAAGGATTGTATCTTACTTTGATTTCCAGGAGGCCCTCTGTGTGACATAGATGGAACTCGAGGGTATGAAGCTCAGGGGTATGGTAGACTAATTTTAACCAATGAACTCGTGATTACTCAAATAAATCACTAACTTACTCATTGTGTGAGGTTAGTTGGCGGAAATATCAGTTTAATTTATGAGAGGTTTCTCCTATTTTTGATGAAATGATTCTGATCCCGTGTTAACATAGATCTAATCAAGGATATGAGAATTTCATTAGAATTAAAGGATGAGGTGCCAATTAAATTGGAGAAGGCTTGCAATATCCTGTCTATAGGGCAGCAATTCTTCAAATTCTAAGATTCGGGGTGAAGTATCAAAAGAAAATACATCTTAGAAATATGATTATATCTACAAGTAACTGATTAGAAACTAGCGAGTCGAAATGAACATGAATCTCTAATTAGTGAAAGGTATGGTTAGGGGAGAACTAAATTATACCATACAATGCATATTTGACAAGTCACCCAACTAACGGTTTAGCTATGACTCAAAAATGATGCGCAAATTGACAATCATTCATCGCCTATTTCCCGCTGTCAGTTTCACTCAATGAACTCTCAAATCCACTCTTATTAATTTTTTTTATTATTTTTATGTATACTAGTGAAATTACTTTAGTATTATTTTATTAGTTCTCTTATCATTTTAACAATAGAGTTCAAATAGTAAGGATCTTGAGTAGTTAGGGTAGTTAATCTTTTGATTTATAATCAATCCTCGTGGGAACGATATCTGGACTTAAAAATCCACTTTTATTACTTGTACGACATGTGCACTTGCAGTGATTTAGACCAAACACAATTTTTAATGAATCCATCTTACAAAAAGGACAAACACATATTCTACACAAAAATCAATCAAACAAGTTTTTAGCACCGTTGCCTGGGATTTTAGTTAGTCTTTGGTTAGCAATGCTAATTACTTGGTAAATTTGGTCTAAACATATAGAAGTCAACAAGTTTTTGGCTCCGTTGCCGGGAATTTTAGTTAGTCTTTGGTAGCCGTGTCAGGAAATTGGTTAACAAGTTTTTGGCGCCATTGTCGGGGATTGATTGATGAATTTAAAGATCAATATTCTAATCAAAGAGAGAATTACTAATTTGGACATTTTTCTTTATTTTATCGAAAGATAATAAAAATAAAATCACAAAAATAGTTTAATAGCAGTAGCTAAGTAAGCTACTAAAAATCTTCTATGAGCTTAACGGATATAATTGTTTCCCACATATTTAATTTGATCTCAATGTGTTTCTATTTCAAGAATATTTAAAATACACAGAAAACCAGAAGTAGATCTACTGCCTTTGGATACATAAATTGGGAGAACACTGAGGAATCTAAGGAAAGTTACAAGTGTTGAATCTACAAGTATGGCAAATCAAAGAGAAAGACTGCAACCTATTCTAGAAGAAGCAAAAACAGAAAGACCTCAAAGGAAAATGACGATGGAGGACTTTTGGAGGCCTGTTACTCAAGATGAGTATTATGTTGTGAGACAGCCTGCCATTGAAGCCAACAATTTTGAACTCAAGCTAGCTCTAATCATAATGGTACAGTAGCATTAGTTCACTGGACATCCCAGTGAAGACCCTAATGAACATATGGGAAGATTTATGAGAATGGCTAACACAATCAAGCTGAATGGGGTGAGACCAGAAGTGATCAAGCTGCAGCTCTTTCCCTTTTCACTGAGAAATGTGGCAGCAACTTGGTTTGAGTCACTACCGCTGGATCAAAGGACAACCGGGAAGAGTCAGTGGAGGCCTATATGAGCAGACATTCCTCACTCATCTAAAATAAAAGAAATCATAGTCTTCAAACAGGAGGAGGATAAAAGTCTCTACAATGCATGGGAGAGATACAAGAGACTACTAAAAATATGCCCTATACATGGAATAGATCTAACCACTCAGATGGACATTTTCTACCATTCAATGAATTATGCCTCAAAGGGTATAATTGATGCAGCCTGCTGTGGAGCTTTCAAAAGAAGAAGTGATGAGGAAAGCAAGGCAAATTGATCAAGACCTTCCAAATGCAATTACAAAGCTCCATTTGAAGCTTTAGGAGCAAAGAAAGAAACCGAAAAGTGAGTGGTGTAATTGAGCTTAATCGGATGACTGCCATATAAGCAAAGTTGGATGCATTAATGAACAAGCTTGGAAACAATGGGAGAAGAATGCACACGACACTTGAAGTGGGGACAGTAGATGAAGGAGAGAAAAGAAAGAGTGTTGATAAGGGACTAACCCATGATGGTTCCTATCAAGTTGAGGAGGCATAGTACCTAAATGTCAATAGGAGCTACACTTTTAAGCCTAACCTCAACTTACCCACTCACTACACACCAGAACTCAGGAACCATGAGAATTGATCATATGGAGGAGGAGCACAGCAAGGTCAAAGACCTGGACAAAATCTGTAGCAATATCATGCCTCACCTGGGTTCCAACAACAATAGCAACAACAGCTAGCAGGACAAAGAGCAGAAAATCAGGGGCAGATGAGATCTAATTCCTTTGAGGACCAGATGCTTGCTTTCATAGGGGAAAATTAGAGGCTGCTAAACATACATGAGCAGAAGTTTGTTGAGCTAGCATCATTCCAGGTAAATGCAATGTTTTAGGCTAAGACCATGTAGAATTGGTCCAAAGATTCATTCCCAAGTGACACAAGTAAGAATCCAAAGGATTGCATGGCAATAACTCTGAGAAATGGCAGAGAACTGTAAGAGATAAGAAATGAGAAAAAGGAAATCAGATGGCGAGAAACATACCGAAATCGAGAAGACCACAACAAAGTTCTAAGTCAAGAAGATGCACAAAGAAAATGCAAGAAGCCAGCAAGTCAAAAGGGAAATCTAAAGAAGAAGGAAGGGGTTAAAGCTTACAATCCTCAAGTTCCATTCCCTCAGAGGTTGTAGAAGGGAAATCTTGAAGAGCAATTCTCTAAATTCTTGAACATATTCAAGAAGATAGAGATCAATATCCCTTTTTCTAAGGCATTAACTCAAATGTCTCAATATGCAAAATTCGTGAAGGATATGTTGAGCAAAAAGAAAAGAATTGTTAAAGAAGGTGTAGTGAGCCTGACAGCAACCTACAATGCAGTTATTCAGAAGTATTTTCCAGAGAAAATGCAGGATCCAGGAAGCTTCACTATACCTTGTAAAATTGGGAATTCGGATATGGGAAAAGCACTATGCGATTCTGTAGCCAGCATCAACTTGATGCCTTTGTATGTGGTTAAAAGACTCGGTTTGGGAGAGCTTACTCCCATAGCCATGACCCTGTAGATGGCAAACAAAACCTTGGCCTAACCTGAGGGCATTCTTGAAGATGTGCTAATCAAAGTGGGAAAGTTCATTTTCCCAATGTACTTTGTAGTAATTGATATAGAAGAAGACAAACAAGTCCCACTGCTGTTAGGAAGGCCTTTTTTAGCAACAGGAGCAGCTTTGATCGATGTGAAGAAAAGAGAACTAACTCTCAGGGTTGGAAATGAGGCAATGCACTACAATCTCAATCACAAATTCGAAATGTAGTCAAAACTTATTAATGTCGGTATGAGATCAGAGGAACAAAATTCCCCATCGCCCGAACCGGAGCAAATGATTGCAATTTTCAGAGTTCAATTAATGAGAATGAGATAAATTTCCATTATCTTGAGCATCTTGAAGTTCAATTTCTGAACTCCAATTTTAAATTAAAAGAGGTAGTACTCAATGTTGAAGAAATTAGTACAGAAAAATCCAACAGTTATGAAGAGAAAGCTATTGAAGTAAACACAAGCTCGGAGGGTTTGATTTTAAAAGAATTGCTTGAACATTTAGCATGATTTTTGCAAACCGTAGTATGTGCCAAATTCCGGTCATTTCGGGCCGGATTAATCGAGCTTGAAGAACAAAACCGTTGAGATCTCATAAAATAAGTAAGGAAAGCAATTGCTCGGTCTATAGATGATCTGAAAGGAATCAATCCTTCTATCTGTATGCACAAAATCCTTTTAGAGGACAATGTTAAAACCTCTATAGAACATCAAAGAAGGCTGAATCCAGTGATGAAAGAAGTAGTCAAAAAAGAAGTACTGAAATGGCTGAATATAGGCTTCATATATGCAATCTCAAACGACCCTCGGGTGAGCCCAGTTCATGTGGTTCCCAAGAAGGGTGGATTCACTGTAATAAAAAATGAGAAGAATGAATTGATTCTTACAAGAACTGTGACAGGATGGAGAGTGTGTAATGTCACACCCCCAACCCCGCCAGGCGTATTTGCTGGCGCTAAACTATACTAGGACTCTTACTTGCTTTTTCATACAAGGCCCAAGTCTTATAACTGAATCAAAATATCATATACAAGATACAAAATAAAACTACCACCGTAGTGGTGTTTACAATGTCATTACATACAGTCCTGAGTCCCATTTACATATACATATACAAAACTATACATTTACATTTGGCACAATCGTGTAAGAAACCCACCGTGATGATTCCTACTAGTTTGTTGGCCCAGCAGTATGAGGAAGATCGCGGACGTCCTCCTCTGTACCTACACGGATTAAAACTCGTGCTAAGCTTAACGCTTAGTGGGAAACATGTGACTTATACGTATATACATGCATTAATACTCTTTTACAATAAGCATATAACAGTAACAGATATATATTAGTAGATATCATAATTTTTCATGAATTCATATAACAAACTTATACACATACTAGACTCCTATAGTTATAATTTATACTGCTCGCATTCCAGGGAATTACAGAGCTTATATCAGACCAGGCACCGTAGGCACTATAGAGCTTATACTTGTACGTAGGTACCCATAGGTACCACAGAGCTTATATTTGCAAAGCACAGAGGTACCCAGAAGTAGCACATCTCGTAGAAAGCAGAACGGCGGTACATTACGTTACTTTTATTCGTTATTTAAACCCTTTATCATATAACCAAGCTGAATTACCTGCACTGGGCACAAGAAATGAGTAGGACATTAACACACAAGCACCGCGTACAGACAAGACCGAGGTGTCAGAGTTAATAAAGTGAGTGTCAAGACCGACAGAGCATCGTCGCACTAATCAGAGAGTACCGAAGTATTAAATGTGTCAAACATCATAGAGTATGTCGCTGCACCCTAATCGAGTACCTAAGCAATATATGTGCCTACCCATACCGTAGGTGTCATGTCATTCAATATCCGGTCTTAGGTAGTCCTACAATTATATGTGTTCAAGAACTTACTATCTTATCATAGGGGCATTAAATTTTTTAACATCAAACTCACCGAGGCAGCAAGGTACGGTCTAAATTTTCCTTTACCTTAAAAACATGAATGGACCCTTTCATACACTTATAAGGTCCTCATTAGTCCAATAGACAAGTCCTTGGAATAACGGAATAGCAAAACATGACAAAAACACATGTTCAGGATCGCTACGCTGCGGCGAGGCTTTCTCGTCGCAAGGCACCCGAGAGGCTTGTCCAAGCCTCCTCTGGCCATGTCAAGAGTGGGACATGCCACACTCGTGTGGACTTACACCGCGGTACTGATCCCTACACCGCAGTCAGAAGACTCGAAATTGCCTGTGATTTGCCGATTTCTCAATTCCCTTTTCCAGAAATTCAACCAAAATCAAAAGAAAACTCGTATACTCTCCAGAAAAACATCTCCTAAGTGTGTTCTAACCCAACCAAAACCAAACATAGAGATTAATTAGGGATTTTTGAAACCCAAACTCAAATACTTGTAAGTTAGGTTAACTTCCTAACACCCAAAGAGGTATCCATACATCATAAACCAAGAATCCATACTCAAATGGAGGATTCCATACTCATCTTATACAAACTAGGGTTTTACCAACCTAACTTTCTAATGAAATCTCAAGTTAGACAACATCAATCAATCCCCTGCAAATGGAACAAACTAATATTCATACAAAAGTCCAAATATCCATATTAATCCAAATCCATACTAATCCATACCTGAAATCCTCTTCTCCTTCTTCTTCTTCTCTTCTTACAAAACCCTAGCTTTTCTCCCACACTTGCTCTCAAAAACGTTTTTAGCACAATGTGCCTTTCCAAGACCAAATGTGGTCTTAAGTCACTTATTCTCTTAAAGCCATGTTTGGCTCAAAACCCATTTTTGGGTTAAGTTCTCCCAAATGGCTATAGAGCCCATACTTATTCCATTTTGCACTTCAATCCCCATATTTACACTAAAACATATAAACTTATTTACAATTGACCCTTAGGTCCTCATTTTACAAATTTCCATTTTCTTTGCCCTTGTATCTGCATAAATTCCAAGCTGAATTTTCACGTTTTGAATTTAAATTACGAAAAATTCAAATTATACCCACAAAATACCCTAAACACGTTGAAAACGACTAGGGTATATTTTAGGGTGTTTCATGTAAAGACTATAGAAAAATAAACAATGCTACCAAAAAAGACCATTATCCTCTACCTTTCATTGACCAAATGTTGGACAAAGCTACAAGGCACTCCCATTATCGCTTGATAGATATTCTCCGTTATAACCCGATTGTTATAACCCTAAAGGATCGTGAAAACCGCATTTATACTGTCCTTATGGCACCTTTGCTTTTAGAAGGATGCCTTTGGATTACGTAATGCTCTTACCACCAAAGATGCGTATGATGTCTATGTTTTCCGATTGGTGGAGGAAACCATGGAAATCTTAGTGATGATTTCTCGCCTATGGATCCGGGCTTGAGAATTGTTTGAATTTGAACAAGATTTCGAGGTGTCAAGACAAGAATCGTTTTTAAATTGGAAAAATCATTTCGCTATAATAATACATCATTCTGGGGATTACAAGATTTCCAGCTGGATTGAAGGTAGGCTAAGCAAAGTCGCTTATCATAAAAAACTCTTGCCACTCACAATGTTTCTCAAGGATAAGAAGTTTTTAGGACATGTCGGTTTTTACTAAGATTCGCCATAAAGAACTGCATCTAGATTTATTATAGACTGATTTAGAAAGATGTGTAATGATTTTGATGAATTGGCAAGGCTATATTTGATGAAATAAATCCATATTAGTTACAAGATCATCATGGTGATACCCGATCGAAAAAATGAATTTGAAATTATGTGATGCTAGTGATTTTGCAATGGGGAGTTAAAAATGGGATAAATAACTAAAAAGATATTCGTAAGGTCATATACTATCGCTTAAAACCTTCAATGAGGCACAAAGAGAACTACTTACCACGAAGGAGGCTGCAATGGTGTTTGCTTGTAAAAATCTCAGCTCTCGCAGTTAGGTCCCCATGTTAAAATGTTAGACTAATCATGCCTAATTAGATATCTCATGGAAAAGAAAAAGATGCCAAAACCGCATCGATCGATGGGAATTATTATCGCAAGAATTTGATTCGAGATCAAAGATAAGAAGGTGAAGTATTAATGATAGTCGATCATTTTGTTTAGATTGGAAAAGACTGTCAAAAGGAAAAGGAAATCGAATAGCAGAAAATTTTCCAAGGGAGTACCGTTTTATTATTAGTTCAAACACCCTGGTATGCTGATATTGTAAATTACTTAGCTTATGGAGTTGTGCCACCTAAGTTAAGCTACCATTAAAGAAGAAAATTGAGAACTGATAGCAGATTTTATATTTGGGATGACCCACTACTTTTTAGAAGAGAAGTAGATATGATCATAAGGAGATGTGTTCCAGAAACAGAACAAGGTGGTATTATGGAGAAATGTCATGCATCACCATATGGAGGACACTCAGAGAGACATAGCAAAATTTAAAACTCTCCAATTAGGTTTTTATCGTCTACTCTATTCAAATATTGTTTTGAAATCGGGTAAAACATCGTGGATAATTGCCGAGAATGGGCAATATAAGGTAAGAAATGAAATGCCCCTCGCAAGGAATCTTGTGGTGCATTTTTATGTATGGGGATAGACTTACGCGGGACCTTTCCATCATCATTTGGAAATCTATACATTCTCCTAGTCGTGGATTATGTATCCAAATAGGTGGAAGCAATAGCTTGTCCTTAAATGATGCCAAGACGTTGGTCGGGTTTATCCAAAGAAATATTTTGAGTAGATTCGGGAGCACCTGCACACCCATTAGTGATGAGGGTGCCTATTTTGCAAACGGTTTTTGCAAAACTCATGAATAGATATGGAATCAAACATGATGGACTGGGCTTATCACCCTCGCCTTCAACAAAGCTAAAATTTCCAATAGAGATAAAGAAAAATTGAGAAAACTGTGGAATACAAGCGTAAAAGACCGGTCTATGTGCCAGATGCATTGTGGGCTTATAAAACTGCTTACAAAACTCCTATTGGAATGTCCCCATACAGAATAGTATTTAGGAAACCTTGTCATCTTCCTCTAGAACTAGAATACAAGGCTATGTGGGCTATCGAGAAATTGAATTGTGACTTCTAAGCTACAAAAGAAGAAAGATTACTCCAATTGAATGAACTGGAAGAGTTGAGGAATGAAGCTTATGATAATGCCAAAATCTACAAAGATAAGACAAAGAAGTGACATGATCAAAGGATTTTGAGGAAGGAATTCAAAGCAGGGGAACAAGTCCTATTATATAATTCCAGGCTGAAACTGTTTCCAAGAAAACTAAAGTCAAGATGGAGTGGTCCCTACAAAGTAGTAGCAAGTACACCTTGGAGCAAGAATAATCGAAAAACCGACTGGATGAATTTAAAGTAAATGGTCAGATATTGAAGCATTACCTTGGAGGGAACATAAATGAAGAGTGAACAAGATCTGAGAAAGAGGGAAGAATTTTGTTGAACTGAAGACATTCTACAGCAAATGTCTAGCTAGAGACATTAAAATGAGCAACTTCTTGGGAGGCAACCCAAGCAAATTTTAATTTTAATTTTTAATTTGGTTTGTTTAAATTTGGTATGTTTGAAGTTTAGTTTCAATTTTATATTTTAATGGTGTTTTTGCTTATTTTTCAGGGACAGTGAAGATGAATTAGAAATGGATGTTATTAGGAAGTACACTTTCAAACTCCAAATATGCATCATTGCTGTGGAGTATTTATTTCCTCTACTTTGCCTTTAATGATAATGCATAATTGAAGTTTAGGGGAATTTGATTTTATTTAGAGCAGAAAATGAAAAGTATCTTTGTTGTTCTCATTTTTTTTTTAGATATTCTGAATATCATTTTGTGAATTATATTGAGTGAAGAAATGAAATGTGATTGTTCATAATTGAATTGAGGTTCTTAGATGATTAGATGTGTTTTCACAAGTATGTTCTGATTGGTATGAGTGAATACACCTTGCTTTGAATGTGGCTTGATTTCAAAATGAAAATTGTGCAATTCTGGGAAAATTTTGGCTCAATGTCACGACATGATTTCTCTCTGTCGCGACATTGTTTCTTTATGTCACGACGAGGACTAAATCAACCTTTTGAAAGTCGCAGGAAAGTCTATTGCAACACAATTTAACTATGTCGCGATATAATTGTAAATAACCTATGTTTCTAGAAAAGAAAAACATTATCGCGACAATATTTTTGTATGTCGTGACATAGGTTTACTTGAGCATCAAATTTTTGTGTTGCGACATAGTCGACTTTAGATTCAGATATTGCAAGGAAAGTTTCAGTCGCGACAATATTTATCATTGTCGCAACATAAGTAAGCTTGAACATCACATTTGATGTCGGGACAATTTTTCCTCTATCACAACAAAGGACTGACTTGGTTTTAATTAATTTCAAAATATGTCGCGACAGCACCATTTTATGTCGAGACATAAAATTAAAAAGGGATCAAACCCTAGGCTAGTTCTTGTCGTGACATTTAATGAAAGTACAACCAATGGTGAGCCTATAAATATATCATGTTTGAAACCTGAAAAGCCACTTGCCTCATTAAACCATTAACCCACTCACTCTCCTCTGCCCCAATCTCTTCCCCTCCTTGAGAAAAACCCTAGAACCTTAGAGCCCTTTTCTGACAATGTTTGAGCCAATGAACCTGGTTCCAAACCTAAATGAAATCATGGAAGAATATACAGAGAGGGAGGAAGAAACAACCAAGGACTCAAGCGTAAATGTGGCAAGGTAATATAGAGATGAAGTAAGAGGTCTCAGCAAATTAGTGGAAGAATCAAGAAAATGAATAGAGAGGGCTAAAGAAGGGGAGAGTTAAAGCAATGGAGAAAAGGCTAACCTGGTCTCAGAGCAGGCTTATGTCACTTGGAGGGATAAATTACAACATAGAGACTTCATAGGAGAGAGAGGTTTCAATAAGTTGATTTCTTCCTTCCAAGAAGTCATTAAGAGCAAGGGATGGCATTTATTATGTGAGCATAAGGCTTCTAGGTTCGTAGATGTGGGGAAGGAATTCTATGCGAATATGGTGGGAATGAAAGACAAGACAGTCTAAGTTAGGGGCAAATGGATTTCCTTCAATAGGGAGCAAATAGACCAAACGTACAATCTTCAGGAGAGGAAGAATGGGTCGAAGTTCAAGAAACTGGTAAAGGAACCAGACTTCCAGAAGATTGTAGACTTGCTAACCTATGGCAAGGGAAATTGGAATGCCACCAAGAAAAACCCACACGAGTCCTACGCTAGAGGAACATTAACTGAACAAGCAAAGGTGTGGTTCTATTTCTTGTGTTCAGTCATTTTACCTTCCAAGCACTTGTGTATAGTTAGGGAGAAGGAAGCAGTGTTGTTGTATGCTATCCTATAGGGCTACAAGTTTAGCATTGGAAAAATTATTGAAAAGTCAATTCTGAGTTATTACAGAGGAGTTTATAAGGGACTGATTCCACACCCAACACTTATCACTAGGCTTTGCATCCTGGGTGGTATGGAAGAAGACTGGGAAGAAGAAGAAAATTGCTCTAGGACCTCACCCCTGACACTAACAAGGATCACCAAGGGGCCAAAAAACACGAGCAAAGAAAAAGCAGCTAAAACTGTAAGGGAAGAAGAATAGAATATAGAAATCAATCAAATGTAGATTGATACTACAACCCAAGAGCAAGAACATGGGCTACACAGTGCAAGCCCAATTTTTCCAATGTCCCCAGAGGTGAGATAAGTCCATCAGGAGCAAGCTGGAAGCTCAAAACCTCAAGGTAACCATATTGAACTAATGGAAAGTTAAGGGCAATGAGGCAAGAAATGCAAGAGAGGGATAGCCAGCTAAAGTCCAACTTCAACTCAGGGATGAATATATGGATGTTGAGCTGAATAAAAGAGATCAGAATCCGGAGGAAGCACTCAGACTGAGAGATGAAGAATGGAAGAGCACATGGGAAATAAGAGAGTAGGAACTAAGTGAAGAGCTTAAAGCAAAAGAAGATGTCGTCATCTCATATCCGCTCAGGAGGGATAGTGAGCTAATAAAAATCATGAAGGAAATGGAGGATGCCATGGAGAAGAACCTGCTGCGTAAGGCATAAGCTTTTGGGTATCTGTATAAGGAACATCATAAGGAAATAAGACTTTTGATAGAGAAAAGGGACAAGGAATTGGAGGACACCCTAAACTATAGGGAAAATTGCTGGAATGAAAGCTTGGATATGATCAACAATAACCTGTTGTACTCTACCAAGGGTGAGTTTGAGGGAACCCTGAACTCTATTGGGCAGAGACAAAGTGATCTTATCAAATAATTAGCCTTAACCATGGAGTGGTCTGCACTCAACAGAAATGAAGAATGCAGTAGTTCAAGTAGCTACAAGTCTAGATTCCTGAGTTCTCACCTTCTACAACTGGTTACAAGTTTGAACCAGTGAATCTGCATTCCTCCCATAGGCATGAAAGAAGAAGAAAATAGCTTACCCTGCTCTTCCTTCCCATTTTCCCTCTTTGTACCTAATCTCTCATACCTGAAAAAATTTAATGAATTGGAAAATTTTCAAGAATTGGTGTTCACTCTTATTTTGCATTTTTATGTGTCTTATTTGTATTTTCTTTCTTTTACTTTAAATAATTGAAAGTTGATGACTTTCAGTGAATGGTTTTGTTAAATAATGGAGAGACCAGATTTCCTGGGTTAAAATACTTGATTGTTGTGCAATGTTTGCTATAATTAAATAGACTGTGGAATTGAAATGTTGTTATGTTAACTTCATCTGAATTGAATGGTTAATTTGAATGAGCTATTAACTTATAAAAATAGCATAGCAACATATCCAAGAACCAAACAAGAATTGGATAGATGAATTGGGGTAGGAATAAATGAAAGGAAAAGTTGTAAGGATATTAATGAATGTGTTGAACTTCAAGAATAAGGAAGATTGTAAAAAAATGATGGAACAAATAAGACTTGTAATTCTGTTTTGTAAATAGTTTAGTTACTAATAATCTTGATAAACACTACACATGGTCAAAAGTATCTCTGAAATAGATTGTGCTAAGGTTAGGGACATCTTTTAGGATCCATCACAGTTAAATCTCCAAATTTCCTAGAACTTGTTAGATTATTAGTCAAAGCGAAATCCTAAGCAACACCACTAACAGGAAATGATATTGGCCATTCTTGGAAGATTGGGCCTTTCAAAGCCTACCCTATTAATATGCATAAACATACACCTTAGTACCTTTTTTGAGCCAATAGCCATTTTCATCATCAAGCAGCAATTGAAAATCCTAGTTCCTCCTTTGAATATAATCTTGTAATAAAGAACCTTGATTTGCCCAGATTACATGACGTGACCCTTCCTAAAGGATTGTGAAATCGTCAAGAACTCCACAAGAACCTCCCACCCAAGCTCGTCGACCGACAGCTACTGATAGGGAACGTTCGCTAAAACCGGCTAAAACCTGCCTTGAAAACGTGGGTTATAAAATTTTCACTCTTTCTATCAAAATCACACACCTTTAAATTTAACTAAAATCCCAAAGATAACGATCGCACTCAGTGGTCGCTTCCAAAATACAAAAATCACCTCAGATATAAAAGAATAAACTCACAATATTTTTCAAAATCCAACTAGAATCATAAAGGACCTCTGGTCCTCATCAAAATATAAGATAAGGATTAATCCAACAAAATTTCATCGCAACCTTTTTTTCTCAAAACCATGCATGCATATTTTACAAAAGATAATTACAAATATACAATTTCAAAATCTAAATATATGTTGTTCAATTACATCTCCATCTCATACATAAAGTTTTACATCATAGGTCATAAATCGCCCACCTATATAGACAACAAAATGATGACGCCCCGTCCGCGAGAAGCACACGTTGAATATAAATAGCTACAAATGAACAAACAAGTTAGTGCAACGAAGATATATCGATACGCTAACATGACAATTTATCATTTGTTTTATAATTTCTGTCAAAACCCCCTATGTATATCCTTTAATTATTTTAACCATCACGGGCGATTTAAAACTAACGCCAACGTGAAGCTTACTAAGTCACTTCAACCACTACGTTACGGAATTTACTGCATCGCACGTAGGGCGCTAAAGCTTATCACTGAGCAACTACAATACGGAATTTATCAGACGCAATTGTGCTAAAACTCGCAACTACGAAAGGAATTTATCGCATCGCCACGTAGTGCCAAACTATACAAATAGCCACCACGTATGGACTATTCGTGACGCGACGCAGAGCGCTTTATACTTTCTATGAAACTAAGCAACACGGACGAATTTTTGCATCGTCACAGAGCTAATTTTTTCTTTATTGTGAGTTTAATTATGGACGGAATTTATCAAGGGCCGTCACATAACGCTAAATCTCATTATATCTATGAATATATAATATTTTGAAATTACATTTACTTAGTGTCAAAGCACAAATCTAACTTGTTTTGAAACTTCTAAAACTCTTCAAATATTTTCTTTTAGATTACTTAACTACCATATTCATTACCAACATCAAATCCCCATGGGCGGAAATTGAAAGGGATCTTAAGTGGCGAACCACTTACCTTGAATCCACGTCACTCTCGTCTGCCGCCTCTACGAGGCCTGGACGTCGTCCGTGCCTACCGTGATCGCCGCTTCCCGTGCCTTTGTCAAGAAAACCACAACTACACATCAATCATAACTTCCATTTTAATTCACGATACACATTCATTTAAATCCAAATTGACAAATTATCCTTGAGCACTAAAAAGCCCTAAAAACACTCATTTCGGGCCAACCTTTTTCCAACAATACTTGGCAGAACTTATGGGACCCAAAAATTATTCAAATCAGATCTTCAAAATTTATGAAACTCTCCAGATCAGTCCTTTATATAATTAATGACATCTCTTTAAATTTTCAATTTAAAATTCCTTCTCTAAGGCCCTCAACCACATAACACAAGTTACAACATGTTTTTGATGCCAATTTGGTTAACTTACTGAATCACCTACTGTTATCCTTAATTTCTGGGGTCTTAACGTCATAAATTTGAAATTTTTTCTTCACTCATTTGAAGCTATGGTTATAAGGTTTCTTCTCCAATTGGAATCACCCAATTCGGAGCACCGGAACTCGAGTTATGCTCTAAACAACTCAAATTACTCTATGATCAAACTGATGCAGGAATTTGCTTGCACATAGCCCCACTTTGAGTGAATTTATGGGCCACATAGAGTCCGAATTTGACGATTCCTATTTCTGTATGTTTGGTTTTCCTTGAAGTCTATTTTAATTATCCACTTGAATCACTCAAATCGATAAAGAAATGAAATTATGTTCGAAATACGAAATCGGTCGAAACCTAAAACAGAGCATTACATGTACCAAGACATGTGCTCGAATTTTGCCCGTAATGTGGCTTTTCTGCACTTTTCCATATTTTTCTTACCCAATTCAACTCTATACTTCATATACACCTCAAAACCCATTTACTATGCATCTTTGTAATCTCTTTCTACTCAAATCCTCTTCACTACTTATCTTATTTCAAAAATCTATCATGAATTACTCTCAAACCCACTTGCAACATGGATCCTAACCCATACATAACTTAACATGTAGATTAGTTAGGCTTATTCTAAACCCTAACTCAATTACTTGCCATTGAACTATGGTTTAACTCTCAAAGAGAGATTTCATATGCTCTTGTACTCTTTAAGGTTTTATCCACCTTACTTTCCATAATTATTGGTTTAGGATGAAATCCTAGCAAAACCCTAGGTTTGGGCAAGATAATAATCATACAAATTCCATATGATCCATACTAGAATTCATACCCAAGGTTAGTTCCATACCTTTTTGGCTTTGCTTCTTCTTCTCTCTTCTTCTCTTCTCTTCTTCTCTTTCCTCTCTCCCCTCTTCCTCTCACGGTTTGGTCTTTTCCAAATGAGACCAATTTTTGATCTCAAATCCCATGTTTTGTTAAGGCCATGTTTCGCAAGTCAAAAAACCCATTTTTTTGAATTTTTCTTTTAACTTTTCATTTTTGCATTTTAACTCTCCCATTTCTCTTTATTTCTATTCCATCTTTCTCTATTCGCTCTTTAATCCCATAACTCCTTCTATTTACATTTCATTTTCACATTTTAGATATTAACCCCTAGTCTTTCTCATTTACACGCAGGCCCCCAAGCTGCAAATGACCACTTTAATTGTCTCTAATATTCATTTCTAGCCTCTTATTTTATTTCCGAAAATTCCATTTAGCTATTAATATACCCTAAACAAGTCCGAAAACTGCTAGGGTATATTTTGGGGTGTTACACTGTACACCTGTCTCGGGACCGGGACGTTACATTAATTTAGTTGTCAACCTTAAATTGATAATTCTCTAACGCCATGGGATTCAATTAATCTAATATAGAGATTTATTTTACCTCTCTAATCCATCTTTTAACACTAAGAGGTTATAGATTGAAACTAGGGTTTTACATTACATGACAAATACAGCAATAATAGAAGAGGACAAGTTTGGGGGAATGTTATTTCAAATTGTGAAAAATGATAAGAAGGGTTGAGACAAGAAAATCCATTGTGATGAGGAAAAATGAAGAAAGGAAGCTGTGAAAATAAAAGTATTAAGGTGGAATAAGTTTGGTCTTGTAGTCTTCCTCTCTTGAACAATTAAGTTCTAAGGGGTGCTCAACACCTAGTACCATAATGCCAACTGGTATGGGAGTTACTAGCCCGAAGTTCGTTAAGGGTGGTAAAAAGCTTAAAAAGACAAAACATTGCAGTATTCCTCATACCTTAATGGAAGATGAAAAGTGAAAAAAAATTCAAGGAGAAGGAGGAAAGTTTACAGTTTGATTGTGGTTAAGAAAAATACCACAACAGAAAGTATACAGAAAATTAAATGCGAGGTTAGAGAGTTGACATAAATGGAAAAAGTCAAGAATGCATATGAAGGCAAGTATGTGAAGTTGTAGTGAAATCTAGGTAAAAATTGAGCATAAATTGTCATGTTATCTACCCAATTACCTAAGCTTCACATTATAAGCCTAAAAGACCTAATTAATTTTGAAGGTGGTATAAGCTTACATTAGTGGAGATTAATATGACAAACAAGCATATGAGACTTTAAAGAATAAAGGAGAAGTTTGCTGTCTGAGTAATATCTCAAAAGATTAACTAATCTGCCAAGGAAAAATAGAGAAGACCATCACACACTCACAAATCAGGGTGAAGTAATTAAATTGTTTACACAATAGAATTTATTTGTCTATTTAGTGAACTTAATTAAAAATTTTCCTGATTCTAGATTGGAAACATATTTAGAAATAACTTTACAACTAACCTATGATCCTGCCAAATTGCGGATTCTACCAGAAAAATGTCTTTAAAAATTAAAGCTAAATTGTTTTAGGACAAACAAAATTTTATTTTCTTTGCTTGGGGATAAGCAAAACTTTAAGTTTTGGAGAATTTGATTATTCCTAAACTCGTTGATTTTTAATCCATTTTTCTGGTATCATTATAGAAGTTTATGATTCATTTTAATGCTGAATTATGGAATATTCATCAACTTTTTGTTTTGCAGATTTTGTATGAAAAAGAGACAATTCCAGCAAGAAAAGTAGAAAAATTGGCCAGTGCAGCAAACTATGTCGCAACATAGCATCAGAATGTCATGACAAAATTCCAATATAACCAATAGAAGTATGTCGCAACAAGGATCAAGCTGAGCGTAAGCCATAAATGAAGACTATCGCGACACAATTTGAGATAAACTAACTAATTTCTATCGTGACAATGGATTTTTATGTCGCGACAAAGAAGTTCATGAAGAAGAATGTAGCGATATTCCAAACTATGTCGCGACATTGATCAAGCAAATGGCAGTGGAATTATGTCGCGACATTTTGAATCTTTGTCGCGACAAAAAGAAATGAAGATATTAGATGAACTTTGTTGCGACAAAAGACAACTTTGTCGTGATAGAAAATAGTAGAATAATGAGACAAGTGTAACACCCCAAAATATATCATCGCGGTTTTATAACATATTTAGGGTATAAAATAAGTTAAATTTGTATTTTTCTAGAATTTATATTGCTAAGAACGAAAAATGATAAAACCGAAATTAATGCAAGAGTCAAGGGTAAAATAGTAAAATGTCACACTAAATACTCAAGGGTCATAAGATAATAAGTTAACATGCCAAAATAGAATATTGAGAAGTTGAATCAAGAAAAGAACAAAAATGAAGGACTAAAAATGCAAATAAAAAAGAAAGCCAAAATGGCTTTCTGGGGCTAAACAAGGCCTTGTGAAGGAAAAGAGATAAGACTAAATTTTGGTCTTGAATGAGATATTTTCATTTGTGAAAGAGAGAGCAAGGGCAGGAGAAGTCTGAATGGAGGAGGAAAAGGAGGTCATTGCTACAAGAATCCACGCTTTTGGTTCCTCGTCTGCCAAGAATGAAAGAGGAAAATTTGTTTCTCAAAAGAAGAAAACTGTGTCTGGAAACTCCTCAAACTCCTTCAGCTTATGTTTGAGTTAGAAAACTCCTAACTCTTCTAAATGTGTTATATGGTTGTTTGAGTTGGTTGCGATGTGAGGAATGCTCAGATAAAGGAAACGTTAGGGTTTTACGGGGAGATGTCATAAAAATTTCCAAACCCACGTTTGTCACACATAACTTGGCTATCACTCATCTAAATTGAGTAATTCAAATTTATAGGAAAACTAGACTTCTAGGAAAACAAATCTCCTTTAAATAAGTGTATTCAAATTTGGACCTTATTGAACCTAGAAAATTCGTCAAAATGAGGCTCTTTTTTCATGTCAATTATGGTTCAGTTCTGATACAGTTTTGCTGTTTCAGAACAGTTTTGGTATTTAGGCCATAAGTTGAGTTTCACTAATCCAAATTGAGTGATTCAAATTTCTGAGTAAACTAGACTTCTAGAAAAACAAATCTCCTTGGAATAAGTGTATTCAAATTTGGATTCCCATCGAATTTTAAAATTCACAAAGTGAGGCTCTATTTTCTAGTCGACCTGCCCGCCCGTGTTTCGAACGCGGGTATTTAGGCCATAAGTTGAGTTTCACTCATCCAAATTAAGTGATTCAAATTCTTGGGTAAACTATACTTCTAGGAGAACAAATATCCTTGAAATAAGTGTGTTCAAATTTGGACCCTATTGGGTTCAGAAAATTTGTTAAAGTAAAGCGTTGTTTGTAGGAAATATTTCGGTGTAAAGTATTTGAAGTAAATAAATAAAAGAAGAGTCGATATATGAAATATGAACATGAACAAGAATACAACATAAAAAGGACTAGTATGATATCCCTAACTCGTATAATAAAATCTAATAAGCATGATTTCACATATATTCCAAAGTTGGACGGGACAACAGTAAATGCCACAGGGATTAAGGTTATAAGTCACCTGTTTAGTCACACGTGCTATAAGTCACTATCTTGTACAAAGGATGATACCTTCGGGTATATACGGCCCACGGTCATACTCACCAAAGGTCACTATTTCATACAGTGATGATACCTTCGGGTATATACAGTTATCTCCCGTATCCACGTCTTTGGAATATACAGGCATAAAAATAAATAAATAAATGATACAAGATGATATAAGATAATATGAAACATAACACATGAAAAATACATGAAATATGCAAATGATACAAAAGATGCATATGATATGTAAAAGAAGTATATGTTTATAAGTTATTGTATATGTATACTGAAATTAAGGATCAATGCAAGTGGTCATATATGTTATATGTTTCCCACTAAGCTATAAGTTTAGCATGAGTGTTTCATCCGTGTAGGTACCGAAGAGGACGTTCATTGCATTCCGCCAAGGCCAACACAACAAGCCCTAAGTAGGTTTTGGATTTGTTTTTGCATATGTAAATGTAGAGTTTTGTAATAGTGAAATTATATAAGAATCAGTAATTGGGACTCGGATATATGCAATGAATATTATGAACACCACTACAGTGGTTGTTTTATATGTATATGTTATAAGTTTTATTTCTTTATGAAAATATATATAAATTGAGCCCACCAATGATAGAAAACAGTTAAAGACATAATCCCATGTCGTCCCTACCTTCTAGGCGGGGGTCAGCACCCACAAATTAAGTGGTATCAAAGCCTAGGTTTAGGCTGCTCTAGCATAAAGTATAGGATAGAAAAAGCATGTGTCTAAGAATATGTCAATAATGGGATGTCCTTGTGTCTTCAGGTTTTCTATAGATAGATCATCCTTCAAATCTAATTGAATAGCTAACGGAGAGTGTTAACCTGAGATCGTGGGTTATCGCCTTCTCGAGCCCTCTCAAAGCACGCCCCGCCGAAATAAAATGAAGCCTCACGAGGATATCTTAGGACATGGCTCAGGTATTGGAAAGATTGATAGCTCCGAAAGCCCCAATAGACCTAGTAAGAAGACATGGGGTTGAAGAATTCCATGGGACAAACATGGAAGATTCCGATAAAGAGGAATTTTGGTTAGAAAAGCTACAAATAATATTGGAGGAAGTTAGATGCCCTCCCGATCAGAGAGTATCATGTGCAAATTTCACTGCGTAGAGAGGCATATGATCGTAGCTTAGTAGCTGAGTTCAAGATCTCAAATCCTATGCCATGGGAATTCTTTGCTCAAGAGTTCAAGGCTACTGTTATGTTTTTATATGTACCGGAACTATGGAAACAAATTCAATTTGAAGCAAAGGAACTTATCAGTGGCTGAATATGAGAAAGAATTTAGCCATCTCAGTAAGTATGCACCGGAGTTAGTTCTCAACGAGGCATTTCGGTGTAGATAGTTCGAAGATGGACTACATGAGTTTATAAAAAGATATCTGGCACCTGTCATAATATTTCAGCAAGTAAATTTCTATCAGTTGGTGCAGGTGATAATGAAAGTAGAGAGATCTGAAGCAAGTAGTAAAGAAAGGTTTCAAAAGAAGAAGTTTTCTAGAGGAACTTCTTCCTCCTCAGGTAAAAGAGCTAGAGAGTCCCAAGCTGAGTCAGTATAGGGTTCGGCTATGAGAGGTAGAAGACAAGGAAGTACAGTGGTACCTAGTTCTAGTAGAGGTGCTTCAACTAGACAAGGAGAAGACCCAGAGTGCCCTCATTGCCATAGACGACATTTGGGCATGTGTAGATTATTGGCAGAAGGATGTTTTAGATGTGGAAGCACTTAACACTTGATAGCGAATTCTACTCGAGAGTCAGGGGAAAATAGGAGTTTGCAAGGTAGTGGCAGAAGGAGATCTGTTGCACCACCTTCGACTCGGGATCGAGGTAGGGGTCAAGGTGGCCCGATTCAACATAAGGGATGTGGAGGTACAGTGTTAGAGATAGTGGATCGTCCTATGCCTACAGCCCCAACACGAGCTTATGTTATGAAGGCTCGTGAGGATCAAGATGCTCTTGAAGTGATTGATGGTATTTTCTCTCCTTATGATATTGAGATGCATGCTTGACAAGACTTAAATTTCTCTACTCATTCGTATATATATAAAAATTTAACATGTTTGATAGAATGTCATCAATAGAGCAATTACCATATGATATGCTTGTTACTAGTGCCCTGAGGCATAGTGTCAGAGTCAATTGAGTGTATAAAAACTATCACCTAATGACTCATGATAGAGAGTTTTATGTTGATCTACTTACTTTTCCGTTTCATGAGTTTGATTTAATTTTGGGAATGGATTGGTTATCAAAACATCTGGTTATAGTTGATTGTGATAAGAAAACAGTAAGGCTTAAATGTTCTGACATGTCAGAGGTAACAGTACATGGTATCCGATCTAGAGCCGTGTCAAATGTAATTTCAGCTATGCAAGCCCGACGATTGCTAAGGAAAGGTTGTGAAGCCTGTTTTTAAAGGTTTCGACTTAAAAGAGGTCAAGAGATGTGGGAAAAAGTTCCAGAGTAAAGGAATTTCCCGATGTGTTTCCGAGAATTAATGAATACCACTTAAAAGAGAAGTAGATTTGTCTATTGAAGTTGTACATGGAACGACTCCAATTTCTAGGCACCCATCGTATGGCTCCAACCGATCCAAAGAGTTCAAGACTCAACTACATGAGCTATTGAACAAGGGTTTCATCCGACCTAGTGTTTCGCCTTGGGGTGCGCCGGTTTTATTTGTTAAAAAGAAAGATGGCACTTTCTGGATGTGCATTCATTATCGGCAAATAAACAAAGTGACAGTGAAGAATAAATATTCGTTAGAATAGAAGATCTTTTTGATCAGTTGAAAGGAGCAAGCTTCTTTTCAAAGATAGGCTTACGATCAAGATATTCTCAACTTCGGGTGAAAGATGTTGATGTTCTGAAAACAACCTTTAGAACCCGATATGGTCATTATCAATTTTTAGTAATGCCATTTGGGTTGACTAATGCATCGGCTGCATTCATGGACTTGATGAATAAGGTATCCCAACCTTATCTAGACCAGTTTGTAGTGGTATTCATTGATGACATCCTGGTGTATTCTAAAGATGCATAGGCACATGAACATTACAGATTCTGAGAGAGAAACGGTTGTTTGCAAAGTTGAGCAAATGTGATTTTTGGCTTAAGGAAGTGCCATTCCTAGGCCATATTGTATCTGTAGAGGGTATTAAAGTTGACCCTGCAAAGATTGAAGCATTTGTGAGTGGGAAACCGCCTCAAAATGTAACCGAGGTGAGGAGTTTCTTAGGTTTAGTAGGATACTATCGACGGTTTGTAAAGGGATTTTCCATCATAGCATCTTCGCTACAGTTGATCTTAAATGGGGTAAAGTTCGAGGATGACAAGTGTCAAGTTTTGAACAAGAATAAAATATCAAGTTAAAGCACCGTTGTCGACTCACCCTACTAAGTACGCATGCCATGTATAGTGATGCTTCAAGAATAGGCTTGGGATGGGTGGTGGGCTTATGCCTGTGACACTGGAAACCACACATGCACTATCCCAATACATGATTTAGAGTTGGCAACAGTAGTGTTCGCTTTGAAAATATAGCGACACTATTTATATGGTGAAAAATGTAGAATATTTACATATCATAAGAGTCTTAAGTATCTGCTAACTTAGAAAGAATTGAACTTGAGGCAACGTCAGTGGCTAGATTTGTTTAAGGACTATGATTGCATAATTGATTACCACATAGGAAAAGCTAATGTGGTGGCTGATGCTTTAAGTAGAAAAATGATTTCCGCTCTGTCCCTAAATCATTGTGATTGGAGATTTGAATCTGATGGAGCCTTGTTGGCTCAACTGAGAGTTCTTCCTGATTTGAAAATGATGATAAGAGATGTTCAGAAGAATGATGTCAAGCTACAAATAGTACAATTAGTAAGAAATGGAGGCAAGACTGACTACTTTATAGATGAAAATGGAGGTTTGTTTTACAAGAGTAGATTATGAGTACCGAATGACATGGAGTTGAAAAATAAGTATATGTATGAATGTCACGCCCACCCCTCCCCCGTTCCCTCGCCTAGGCGAACGAAGGGGCGCGAGACCGTACTGGGACTCTTTACCTACTTTTTCAGACATTGGTGATCCCAAGTCTTATAACTGTCTCCAAATATCGTACACAAAAACACAAAATAAAACTACCACCATAGTGGTGCTTACAGTGTCATATACATATAGTCATGAGTCCCATTTACATATACATATACAAAAAATGTACATTTACATTACATAATCAGAGCGTGGAACCTACTGTGATGAACCTCTACTAGTGTCAGTCTAACAAGATAGCGGAAGATCACTAGCCGCCCTCTTCTCAGACCTACACCTGATTGAAACCCATGCTAAGCTTTACGCCTTAGTGGGGAAATATGATTTATGCATATACACATGCACTAATACATTCATAATAAGCATATAACAGTAACAGATATCAGAATTTTTATGCATTCATATAATAAACTTATACTTCTACTTGTACTTATAGCAGACTTATGCTTGTTCAGATCTCCCGTAGGAGTTACAAAGTTTATACTTATACTTTTAGCAGACTTATACTTGTACAGAAGTACCCGTAGGTACTGTAGAACTTACACTTATACAAAGGTAACCGTAGGTACTACAGAAATTACACTTATATAGAGGTACCCGTAGGTACATTCAGAACAAAACGACGTACATTACATTCATCTTATTCGTTATTCGGACTCTTATCATATAACTATTGGATTACCTAGACCAGTAATAAGAAATGAGTAGACATACATAACAGTACTGGCGTACAGATAAAGATCGAGTAATGAGTAACAGCAGAGTGCCAAAAAACACGATCGAACATGTCTCGCCTCGTAATGTGTAGTAGCACTAGCGTGAGGTCGGAAGCACCATCGATTGTGCCCGCCACGTAACAAAAGTGTCGAAAGCATTAGTAGAGGCAATGAAGCATCGATCGTAACGCAAGTCCCGCCCCACTCAAATGCGGCTAAGGCGTCATATCACCAGCAGGAGTGTCAAAGAATCGATCGAACGCGCCTACCCACGCAACAAAAGTGTCAGAGCACTAGCGTGAGGCCGGGCTAATCGCATCAGAACGTGACCGCCCCACGTAATGGCGTCGTGGTCATTTAATATCCGGTCTTAGGCATTCCGTACAATTATATGTGTTCGTGAACTTATTATCTTATTATAAGGCACGGTCGGCTTCCACATCGCTCCTCCCGACGAGTATGGTGTATCTCTTCACTTAGTTTACCCATTTGAACCCTGTTAATCATTGGCTAGGGTTCTTATACCCTGCAGCGAATTTGAACTTAACAATGTAAGAATACCAAAAAATTGTATTATGATGAATGTGCTGGTACGGCACTACTTGGATCGCAATTTGACTAATCCCCGCTCGCAGAGGAAACACATGGCACCGTGATCTATGATCTGTATTTCACTATGATCGGTACCCGCACCAATCATTTCCCTGAGTGGTACTTATTCACTGATGGTACCAATACCATTTTGCCTCCGCATAAGTGGTACCGTACCACCCCCTGCTTTGGTACCGATATCGGGCCGGATCCCGCCTTTAAATGCATTTTGCCATTTCCTCACTTTTCTTTAATACATCTCCCAAATTGCATCCTACATCAAAACCCACCATGGAATCCACCCAAAACCTCTCCACAAACACTTGTAATGGTGGTTTAGAACTTCTTATAACCAAACCCTAAACAAAGTATCCGAGAATCCATACATAAGTTCACAAATCTATACAAAACCCTAACAATCCATACAAATTCATAGAAATAGGAAGGATTCCATATTTATCTTGAGCAAACTAGGGTTTTTCAAACCCAACTTCAACAAATCTAGGGTTAGGATTAATTCCTAACTAAACCCTAGGTTTGGGACAAGCTAATACCCATAACTTTTCCATACAAAATCATATTTTCCATACAAGTTCCATACAAAATCATACAGAGTTCCTTACCTTTCTTAGCTCCTCCTTCTTCTTCCTCTTCTTTTTCTTCCTCTTCCTCTTCTCTTCTTCTCTCTTCTACCCGTATGCTCTCCCTTCTTAGACCAAAAATATGAGATCATTTTAGTCTAATCCCCTTTTTATATTTAATTTTTCTTTTATTTGCAAATCAACTTATGCTATATTCTACTTTAGCCCATACTCTTCTTATCTTATGACTTCTATGTCCCATTTTGACAAATTACAAATTTATCCTCGCTTATCTTGTACAAATTTCCGGGTTTTCGAAATTTTCTCCCTTGACAAAATAATAATTACAAAAAATTTAAAAATAAACTTATAATATACCCTAATTATATTTAAAAACAACTATGGTGTATTTTGGGGTGTTACAATTCTCCCCCCTTAAAAATAAATTTCGTCCTCGAAATTACTGAATCAAGAACAGGTACCTCATTGCTTCCATTCTGCCCTCATGTCGCTCTTCCATACCGTGATGTTGCCAGTACTGCAGGGATTTGCTTGTTCCTTGTAACTGCCTTATTTCACGATCTAGGAATAGCTTTCGCCTTCATCGAAAGTGAAATCTTCTCTTGTATTTGTATATCTCGAACTGCAATATGTAATGTATGTGTCATATCGACATTCAAGCATGGCGGAATACATCATGGAATCTACTAACTCCGAGGGAGTGCCAAACGATACGCTATTAGTCTAACTCTTTTCTAAAAACTTCGTGAAGGGCCAATGAATTGACTCGCCCCTTTTCTTCCAAAGTTTTATAATCTTTCCACTGGCATACTTTTAAAAACACTTGCCTCCTAATTTCATACTCTATATCCTTTCTCTTCAAATTAGCATAAGACCTTTGTCCATCATTGGCAACTTTTAACCTCTGCTGAATAATCTGAACTTTATCTTCCGTGTCTTTTACTAAATCAGGACCAATAATCTTATGCTCGTTCAACTCTATCCAACACATAGGAGTTCTACATCTTCTTCCATACAAAGCTTCATACTGCGCCATGCTAATACTGATCGATAACTCGTTGTTATAAAGTAAATCTATGAGTGTGGAATAGACTCATCCCAACTTCTCCCGAAAATCTAATACACACCGGCTATTACCTTTCTATACCCGAATCACTTTTTCGTACTATCCATTAGCCTATGTATTTATGCGCTAAGTTAAAATCTCGCCTCGCATCAAAGCCGGGTCAGAATTTCTTTCTCGTAACCGCTTAAACCATGGATCACGATCGGACACTATCGATAAAGGAATCCCGTGCAATCTGACAATTTCATTCACATAAAGTTCCGCTAGACGATCCATGGAGTAGTCAAGTTGAATTCCAGAGGCGTGGTTACCACTCGGGTCAACTGGCCCACAATTACCCAAACTGCATCATGTTTCCTTTGGGTGAGGGGAAAACCATATACGAAATCCATAGTAATGTTATCCCACTTCCATTGGGGAATTGAAAGGGGATTCAATAAACCGGATGGTACTTGGTGTTCTTACTTACGACACGCGACACGCAGACATACCATAAATGTCCTTTGTCATCCTCACCACCAATAGTATTGTCTATATCCCTGACATCTTATTACCTCCAGGATGCATGGTGAAAACAGTATTGTGGCTTCATATAATATCTTCTTTTTCAAATCCATATCATTCGGTACACATAATCTGCTCTTGTACAACAAACCTCCATTTTCATCTATGGCATAATCAATTTTGTCTCCAATACTGACTAACTAAACTATCTCTTGTAACTTGGCATCATTTTTCTGAGCATTTACTATCATTTGCTTCAAATCCGGTATCACTCTCAATTGAGCAACCAAGGCTCCATCGGGTGCAAGTCTCCAATCATAATTTTTCAAAGAAAAAATAAAAATCATTTTCCTACTCAAGGCATCCGCCACTACATTTGCTTTCCTCGGGTGGTAGTCAATTATGCAGTCATAATCCTTAAACAATTCCAACCACTGACGTTGCCTCAAGTTCAAGTCCTTTTGAGTGAGCAAATATTTCGGACTCCATTTTCGAGGTGGTTTCCAATTCATAACTGCTTCAATTTTCATTAGGTCCACTCTAATACCTTCCGCAAATACAATATGACCCAGGAATGACACTTCCTTAAGCCAAAAATCACATTTACTTAACTTTGCAAATAACTTATTCGCTCTCAAAGTTTGCAATACTATCCTCAAATGGTGTTCATGTTCCTGTGCATCTTTAGAATACACCAGAATGTCATCAATAACCACAAATTGATCCAAATAAGGGTGGAAAACCCTATCCATCAGGTCGGAGCATTGGTCAACCTGCTTCATCTATTTCGTGTGCTGAAATTATTCTCAAGCGTAGGAACTAATGTCGTCAAGCATTATACTACTATGGGAGTCCACAAGTCATTTCCACAGGGAGTGGTTTCCTTGGTGATTCTTAGGGATTGCTATCCAATGAATGTCAATTAAAGTAAAATCTGGGGGGTTATGCTTGATTGATTGAATGCTTAGATTAACTAAATTATTTTAGCGAAGCAGTGTTGAGATCCTTAGATTTCCGCTCACCACAAACTAGGTAACACCCACCTCTTACTTACAATCTCGTCCCTAAGGCCATTGATGAATGGTCTTGACGAAGATCTCTTTGATAAAAGCTTTTATATAATACTAAGAGCGATTGAGCAATAACAAACACTTGTTCGAGACGATTTGTGGACTCTTAGTGCGCATTTTGCAATCAAGCACACGTATCATAGGAGTCTCGTTCACGTTATCAAAAGTTGCCAAACTAAGGTTTTCTGGGGTTCATAAGTGTTTAGATCATACAATCCCATTGATGCACAAAAGAGGAATTGAGGGCTGTTACCTTGAAGGAGGTGAGGTTCCACCGTTAGAACCTATCATAGAGGTTTAGAACTCCCTTAAAAGCGAGTGATTAATGTTCCACTAGAGCACTAATGGTAAATGTGACTTGAGAAATAACACTTCAATTGCAAGGTTGGGATATCAAAACGGAAATCTCTTAAGGCTTGCGAGATTATAGAAACTGACTAAAAGATTACAAGTTAAAACTTCATGTCGAGAAGAAAACTAAGTACTCATGAACCTAGAAAATTATGAAAACACCCCAAAAGTTCAAGATAAATACAGAATCGAACCCCCTTAACTCTGCCCCCTCCGGTGGAAAGCTAAATACAATCCTCATTAGTGATCAAAGTGGTGGTGAAGAGACGGCGTGCCTTGCACGGGTGAAGTCTGCTCAAGTCAGCGGAAGTTCGTAACCAGTACCACCGATACGGTAGTGCTGGTACCCGGTACCAAAAAGTGCATAGTACTCCATAGCGGCAGGGTACCTACCCCGCGCCTCCATAACTACTCCTCTTCCTTTGTAGCACTGCAGGGGCCTCTTAACGATTGTTTTATGTCGACTGCTTGATGATCTACATTTGTTCTCTGGAGACGAGCCGCTCTGAGAAAATGTGCACGAGACTCGAAGCCTACACACGCATAAAAGCGCTAGAGCGGTCAAGCACCTATTCTACACAAATAGAGCAAAACATGAGCTTGGGGGCTTAAAACCCTATATAAATGTTTAGAGATTTGTGTATCCAACACACCCCCAACCTACCTCTTATTTAATTCTATGGTCGAACAACAACACTATCGACTGAGTTTCCAACAAATCGCTAAGGTGCAGTTGGGCAGTCTCAGTTTCCCAAAATAGCAAAAAATGAACATAGTGCTATAACGCGGCGGTGTACATGAGAGCCAGCGGCTACCACGAGTCCCAAAGTAATGGACAAATAACAAAAGCTGATACAAAGCAGATTCTCATATAAAGGACCACGGATCTGAAATAAGGCTACAATGAAATCACCAAACTGAAATGAACTTCATTATAACTGCAAACATTTTACCATAACCAAGCAAACTAACATGCATAGAATTCAAAAAGGAACATCCTATGTAACTAAAATCAAAAAGGTCTTTCAGGCTTGTAATGACCATGGGCTACAAAAATAGGGTTTTCAGAAAAAAAAAAAAAAAAAATTGGTTGTTGGTATGTGTTGTGGCTAGGTCTCTACCAATTGCCAACACCACCAATTCTAACCAATACTCATATGTAAGTGCTCCTCCTCTTGATAGGGAGGAATGCATCTTCATCTACGATCATCCATTTCGTCGGAATCCCCTTCGAATCGAAGGAGGGATCATCTATATGACTAAGCTCCTCGTAGGATGTGACTCTCAAGCCTAGAAATCATGTGATCTAGTTGCTTCTACTTCCTCAAGATGCATTTGAACCATCCTTTGATTCTACGCTCCATCATCTTTAAGGGGGATGTACTCATCGGACAGTGGCTTGATGATAAAGCTCGAGAAATAGCGAGAAGGGGATGTCTTGTTGAGGCCTTGTAAGCTTATTTCGACTTTTGGCCATCTTGTTTGTGATGGAAGGCCCCAGAAGCCCTAGGAAGAACTCTTTTTCTCTCTTAGAACCCTTATCGGTGCTTCCACCGGAGTTTATGGCAAGGGTCGGAAGGGGATGTGCTATTCGGTTAAGGGACCTGAAAGGTCCTCATAATACACCATATTACCAAAGCATAGTCAATAGGAACCAGTGTACCTCATACAGGCTGGATTTCTTCCTTGCTTGGAAACTTCTCTTCCCTTCGGCCCAATCCTTATTGTAGACCTTATTCATCTTTCGAGCTTTAATTTCTGGGATAACTCATGCGCCTGAGCCCCGCCGTTACCGGGTTGGTGTGTGGTATTTACAAACAAACTAGCATCAAACTACCTTAATAGCCTTGAGTGGGTAAGGAGGTCATGTGCGTGGCGAACATAATTCAGCAATCATGTCCAGTCGGGTGACCGTTAGCACTTCCGAGTGTAGTCTCAACGGGTGTCGTGATTCTCTCTCAAGTTGGAGTAGAATTCCTTGACAACGGTCGGTAAATAGCCTTTTACCTCCCTCTTTTGAAAATTGCATATTCGATCTGAATAGCATTACGAATGAGGTGAGAGAATAGAGCATTTCAGTCATTCCCAGCTCACGGTGGAAACCCCCTTTCAATTGAAATTTGGACCCACTTTTCTCACTGATTCTGATGGTTCGTGAACGCAGCCTGATTTCTTCATCTTCGCTCTCACTTTCTTCCTCACTCTCTGATGAGGACCCTTTCCGCTTTCCCTTTCCTTTTTTCACAATCTGCGAAGTATCGGCCTTTCGTTTTTTTACGGCTCGCTCCATAGAATAGCTAGTGGCCTTTCCTTTCCCAGTGTTTTTCGATCTTGCCATAGATATGGCAAAAATAGCGAATATAGCGAGAATAGCCCATATATACACAAAAGTTTCCGAACAACCCATCTCCAACAATACTCCGGACTTACCGCTTTCGGATCGGTGACCTTTCTCTGGAACGGCGGATGCTCTAATCAACCGAGAGCATAGAACCACCAACCAAAGCCACCTAACACAATCCATATTAACACAGTGAAAATTCATTCAGATTGCTCTCAAGGAGATGAGGAGCACTTACCACTACGGGTCTAGTACTTCCAGTCTCTGTGTGCGAAGAACTATGGATGCCCCGGGTCAAAGTGATGGAGACACTAGAGTGAACGTTTGACCTAGGGTTTGCTTTGGTGAGAGGAGAAGTTAGGTTAGGGTTTCTCTTATATAGGAGTTGGGGAGGAGATATAGAGGGTGAAAATTTGGAGAAAAACCCTTCAAATGGCCGCTTTCAAGCACGGGTGGTGCAGTACAGGTGAGAGTGATGCCGTGCAAAAGAAGTGTCTTGCCGTTTCGGGGTTAGTCTGGTGCCAGTAAGTGTGGTACCGGTACCACTTTGTTACTGCCACTTTTTTTCAGCTTTGGTACCAATACCAATTTTTAGTGGTACCGGTACCACTTTACAAACATTTCCAGAATTCTCTACATTTTGGATTTCATTGTATGCTCACTTCTTTCACTGCTTCATACCCCCTCCAAACTGACTTGTGTTTGCTGAACTATGTACTACACTCTCTCAACACCTTCACGCTTACCTTGGAGTCATCTGTACTCCTCGTGATCAAGATTCATAGGGTTCGAAAAGAATTGGCAATTCAAGGCTCAAGAAGGGTGCAAGGGGTTGACTCGATAGATGATTTAAGTAACAAAGAAAATATGGCCTAAAATCATCTTTCAACTACTTATGGATGTTCCTCAAAGAATAAGATGCATGTAGTTGACAAGGAATGCTGAAACAATGCACAAGTTGAAGCAATATCAAGCAAAAATGAGCTTGGGGCAGGAATTCAATGACTTGTGTAGTTTATGAATGAGAGTGATACCAGTCAAGATTGACTCTGGAGAATAGAAAAGAATTTGGGTCAATATGGTTCCAAATATGAAAAAAAGTTTTGTGCATGCACATTGTGTGTATGATTGAAACTAAATAGGTGCATACATAAGGTCACATTTACATACATCTAACTGATACCACTTTGAAAAGAGCGAAAATCGAGAATTTTTGCATGCATAACCCTAAGAACACTGAATTAAACCAAATAGCATGAACTTAAATGGCTCCAACTAGTGTATGCCCACCCCCACCATGGAAATAGGCAGTGCCCTCAATGCACCGATGATACACCCCACAGACTATAAGAGAGGGCAAAAAATACGGGGTACAGAAGGGTTGGACTCTCCTTTAGTAAAAACAAAAAAAAAATGACAGACTAAATGAATAATCCGTAAAGAAATGCAAGAAAAGGAAAAGAAAAACTATATACAAAGGAGTAGGATAGAATTCGCTAAGGAACATCTACAGTGGCTGATCTCTACTTCAGTACCTTACTACTCTCTCTGGTGGTCGATTCTCGAAATGGCTTTAGCGGCCGTGACTTTAAAGATTTTCCCGTTTACGAGTTCTCTCTCCCACACTTGGCGCCATATGCGTTAAGCTACCTTGCGATGAAGGTTTAGTCCACACAAACGGAGTTTACGGAAAGATGTACCAAGCGAGTTGTATAGTAGCCACCTTTGGCGAGGTTCAAGGTCTTGCCACAAGAGTTACATTCATGGAATAGCTTGAGCCTCTTTAGTAGATTCGCGGGCTCTCATAGTTCACTTTCAATTTGCATCAAGCTCGTTCATCTGCAATAGTCTCTGTTTACCTGCCTTAGCCAAATCAAAATTAAGAGTTTTAATGGCCCAATAATATACGTGCTCCGAAACTATAGAGATGACATGCCTTGCCATAAACTAGCCTATAGGAGACATACCAAGAATAGTCTTAAAACGTGCGGTAGGCCCAAAGGAGTGTCGGTTAATTGACGACCAATCCTTTCGATTTGGGAGTAGCAGTTTTTCCCAAATTTGTTGATCTCTATTAGCTAATTACGCGACCACAGTGCGGCCAAGGTGTGCGTGGAAACTTTGTGGGTGACTCCATATTTTGTTAACAGCTTTTTCAAGATTGATTGCAAAATGGAGGCCACCGCATCACTAATGATTGCGGGGCATTCCCAAGCGAGAAAAAATGTTCTTTCAAAAATTTCAAAAACAACCTTGTGGTCATTAGTTCTCGTGGAATGGCACTCCACCCATAGAAACATAATCATTGCGATAAAATGTAGGTACCCATGAGGGGAAAGTTTATGAAGTCTAAACCCCAGCAATCAAAGATCTCAATAATTAAAGCCTAAGTCGGGAATAAATGTAATAATAATTCCTTTTGTGAACCCCTAATTGTTGGCAGAAACACGAGGTTTTGCAAAAATCAAAGTAGTCTTAAGCGAGTGGGCGATAAAAATGAAACCTACTTATGAGGATTTTGTCCGCCGTTTTTCTTGCGAAGAAATGCCTTCCACGAGCTTCAAAGTGGCAGTAGGTGAGTACCCCAATTTGATCGTCATTGGATACACACCTTCTCATCAATTGGTCAGGACAGCATTTAAACAAGTATGGGTCATCAAAGTAGTATTTTTTTATGTCCACCAAAAACTTCCTATATTACTGAGAGGTCCATTGGGGTGTAATCTGTCCTGTCACTAGATAGTTTACTATGTCCGCATACCATGGGCGTTAACGAAGCGAAGAAGTTGCTCATCGGGGAAGAGAAGTGTCACTATGGAGTGAGCCTTCAAAGATTTCTCCGAACTACTTAAGGAGCAGTTGATTCCAGCTACCACATTCTCAACTCCCTTCTTATCCTTAATGGTCAGAGTTAAATTCTTCGACCGAAGTAGGATCACCTGATCAAACGAGAGGCTTAGTATCACCTTGGGAAGCGGGAAGTACTTCAGTATTTGCGGCTGATCGAGTGAAAATAGTACGGGAGACCTACGATGTACGAGCTACGAACTTTTCTGGGGAAGAAGATACAGCAGAACTCTTTTCGTAGTTGTGTAGTGGATTGAGCGGAATCTATAAAGTCTTGTTGGCATAGTAGATCCGCAAAAAGCTTTTATCTTCCGCTGCAATACATCCCCTATGACATAATCAATAGCGTCACACATGATCTCAAAAGGGAGCTCCCAATTAGGAGATCGCATGATAGGAGGACACTAACATAGTCTTCAATTTATCAAGGCTCCCTCCGCAGGCATGACCATTTCAAAGGTGAGCGTCATGGCGGCGAGTGCACAAAGGACGGGCTATGGCGTGAAATCTCTTATGAATCTCACATAAAATCACATGACCCGAAACGTAGGCTATCCTTGACACTTGGGGTGGGGTAAGTTTGAGATCAACTCGACTTTTTGCTTTTATCTACCTCTATTCCTTCTCTCGAGACTATGTGTCTTAACACAATCCCTTGTGTCACCATGAAGTGACACTTCTCCCAATTAAGCACTAACTTTTTCTCTTGACACCTCTCCAGTACCCTCCTTAAATTCTCCAAACATCCCTCATAAGAATCTCCAACAGAGAAATGAATCCATGAAAATCTCAAATGTGTTCCTATCATATCACTAAGAAATCCCCATCATGCATTGGAAGGGTTACTAGTGCATTACATAATCAGAAGAAGGAGCATTTTCCTAAAGGCAAATGTGCCAAAAGGGCAGGTGAACGTGGTTTTCTCTTGATCTTCTAAGACTATCTCAATTTGATTGTATCCTGAGTACCCATCTAGAAAACAATAAAATTCATGCCCTGTAACTCTCTCTAACATTTGATCCACAAAAGGTAAAGGGAAATGATCTTTCCTAGTGCCCGCATTGAGTTTCCTATAGTCTATGCACAACCTCCATCTAGTGGTGAGCTAGAGTGAAGATGGCTCATTGTGTTCATTTGCACCACGGTGACCCAATTTCGGCAGGAACCGCTTAGGTTAAGCCCGACCCCTTGCTATCTGCAATGGGGTAAATAACACTTACATCCAGCAGTTTTAAAACCTCTTTCTTGACCACTTCTTTCATGACTGGGTTTAGTCGTCGCTGTGGTTGTCTAGAGGGTTTGACATCCTCTTCCAAGTGAATCCTATGTGTGCAAACCAAGGGGCGATTCGCCATATCTGCGGTGTCCACCACTTTATGGCGATTTTTGTGGGTTCTCAAATATTTCCAAAGTTTATTCTCTCGTCGACTCTAAAGAAGGAGGATATGATCACTTAGAAAGTTTCTTCTACCCTAGGAATGCATATTTGAGATCACGATGGTAAGGAGTTTCAACTCGAGATTTAGGTGGTTTCTCTTCGGAAAGGTAATACCCTTGTCCTGATTGGTGGCAATTTCTCAAATCTAGGTGCCCACCCATTTGCTTCAAACCACCTCCCACGGTAACCAGTGCTGGAGTCGCGGAAACTCACGGTCGAGATGTGGTTACCTCCTCGACACGGCACGGAGGCTTACTAGACAAGACTTGAGGATCATCATGAAACATGATCTACATAGTTACGCACATGATTAAAGTCATATTTACCTCATAGACGTCCTCATCATCCCCTATTTCCTTGATAACATTGAAGATATTCAAATTAACAATCATGTTACCAAAAGATAACGTCATTAGTCCCCCCCCTACAGTGTATGATGGCATTGGCAGTGGCCAAGAATGGCCTACCAAGAATCACTGGGAACTGAGTCCCTTGATTCACCACAAGTTGAGTGTCAAGAACAGGAAAGTAGTCTAATAGCACTAATACATCCTTCACTATCCCTCTAGGAATTTTCACACTACGGTCGACTAGGTAGAGGGTGATGATAGTGGGTTCTAGCCTCATACTAACCTAGCTCAGCATATACCAAGTATGGCAACAAGTTAACACACACCGCTCCCAAGTCCTTTCAGACATGTCAATTAATTCCCCACCCTTATGGAAATAATTAAGGGCTTCCTCGTCTTTGTATTTTAGGGGAAAATTGTGTTCTTTCAGTTAGGAGGTGGACTATTCAGTCATGAATGAATCCTTGTTGACACCTAATTTTCTTTTTAAAGTGCACAAGTCTTTCAAAAACTTGGCATATGACGGGATTTGCTTAATGGCATCAATAAGAATGTTCACCTTAACTGTTGTTTGAACAACTCATAGATTTACGAGTGATTGTTCACTCTTGGGGAGCTCTCGGCCTGCGAGGATTATGAGCGGGAGGGACATGGGAGGCCTTGTCTTTTTCTGGCTCAACATCAACAACATCTGCCCTAGGAACATGAGGCTTGTCAGACACCTCATTATCCCCTTGTGGTTCATTTTACACATCTTGTATTGTTTCCTTGGGCTGAATGGTTTTGTCAATTATTTTTCCACTTCAAAGAGTGGTGCTTGACCTTACAATGTTCAAGTGACATGGCTTGGACACGAGACTCGACACTATTCTGACCTTGGGGGTTTTGAATAGTTTGAGAAGGAAGTTTCCCTTTTTCTTGTTGAAAATTTCCATAGAAGATGTCGGCTTGGTATTTGGGATCTCCCATCATTCAAAGGTGATTAAGAGGTCGTGTTGGTGGATTTGTTGGTACTGAATGACGTATCCTGATGTCCTCGAACTTCTCTTATGTGGAGGTTGGTAAGGCTGTGGGTTTGGATTCCCTTGAGAAGAGGGGTGCAAACTTTGGTTAGAGTTCACAGGAAATCCTTGAGGACCTTGATTTTGGAACCGAGGGGCTTGATTTGAAAAGCCTTGGTTTTGGAAGTTTTGGCCTTGGTTGGGCTGAGAGAAAATGGTGTGGGCCTCCTCATTCCTCGACTAAAATTCGGGTGCCACACTTGCCGCTTTGGATTATAGTTTGAGGTGTGGAGGGTGAAGGGCTTCCTTGCTGGTGATGGGGCAGTGAGAGGCTTGCTCTATTTGGATTGCTCCCTTGACTTGAGGGAAGATTAGGGCAGTGTAGTTAAGTGAGTGGGGTCTAAATCATAAGTGAAGTGCATGGCTCCTCCACTCCCAGATTAGGCCATAGAAGGTAAGCGAATTACCTAACCGATTACCTCCATTTGCACTTTTCAATTCTATGGCCTCTAACTTCCTAGTTAATTTGGCTATTTTCACTTGCAGGTCATCATTCTCTCTTAAGTGATGTATTCTGCTGCACATTGGGGTTGTGCTACATGCACTTTTGCGATATGCAGGGAGGTGTTGATCTCCCGAGGTTCAAGCATTTTTCTATTGTATCAAAAAATTGCACGGCCTTCCTAGCACTTTTCTCATAGAATTCCCCCACATCATTTTGGATGTGCTACATTTTGTTATTTAAGGGCGGTCAGCGGTGAAAATATGCACAAATTTATCCAACATCCAAACCATGATGAGGGAGAGCATGGAAGAGGTCCTTATATCTTTCCCATACAACAACAAAAGGTTCACCTGGTTTTTCATAAAAGTTTTGGATTGCTCACATGAGTGCATTAGTACGTGCTGGAGGGAAGAATCTATTCAGAATTTCATTCCCGCATATTCCCCAGTAAAAAGTGGATGAGGCGAAAGGGGAGTGGCTCACTTATTTTGGCCTTCTCCTTTAGAGATAATAGGAATAAAAACACGTACAAATTATATGGAGGGCGTCTGTGAGCCGAGCATGCAAACGGCTCGCCAGTCCTGTGAATGAGTAGGGGTTGTCGACCCCTTGATACGGGGAGAGGCGAATCGCTCCTCACGAGCTTCTGGGGTGATTTGCCTCTTCGAGGCGGCGAATACATGAGTTTGTTGTGGTTCTTTTTGAGGTTGAGAATCTCGAAGGGTTAACCACATTAGGAAAAGGCGAGGGCTCGATATTGATTTGTGGTGAAAATAAACATTTCCCCCTCTGGCTGTAGGGATTGCGCCGCGATGCATGCTATCTCCTTGTCGTGGAGGTTCATGGGGTCTTTGTGGGTGCACTACGGAGTGCAGCCATGGGCATTTGGATTAAAGAGGATTTGTTGATTCCCGGTACTCCATCAGGAGTCTTGGGTTCTCTTGAAAGTAGCAAATAACTGCGTGGACTCTTCAAAATGTCTGCCCGGTATAACTCTTACAAGTCGGCGTTAACTTGTCATGAGCCCAAAGCAGAGCATGCACAATCTTACCCAAGCAGAATATGTATCCACTTATATTATCTACGAAAAGAATAAAAAATAAAAAAGTAAAGAGCTCCTGCAGGATTTGCAATGCAGAATTGCGAAATTACCACCAACTAAGGATTAAAGCTGGGGTAAACGCTCCTGGGTAGTGGCGCGAAAATGTTTCACTCGGCTTTTGTGTCTTTGAAATTATTCAAGCGTGAGGAACTAATGTCGTCAAGCATTATGCTCTTTATTGGGAGTCCACGGTCATTTCCGCAGTGGTTTCGCGGTGGGTCTTTAAGGGATTGCTATCGATGAATGTCGATTAAAAAGTAAAATATGGGGGGTTGTGATTGATTGATTGAGCGCAGATTAACTATTTTAAAACGAGAAAGGAGAATGATAGGATCGCCAGGTTTTAAGCTCACCACCCAGGCCCAGGTAACACCCACCTGCTTGCCACAATCTCATCTAGGAGCCATTGATGAATGGTCTTCGACGGAAGATATAACATTAAAAGTGTTTATAATACAAAGAACAATTGAGCAATAACAAACACTTGTTCAGATGATTTGCTTGGACTCTTAGTCTGCATTTGCGATCAAGCACAACGTGTACCAAGAGTATCTCGTGCACACATTGTCAAGAAGATGTCAAACTAAGGTTTTATAAGAGTTTTCGCAAGTGTTTAGTATCATACAATCCCATTGAAGCACAAAAGAGGGATTGAGGGATGTTACCTTGAAAGAGTGAGGTCCATCGTTAAAAACCCTATCATAGGGTTTTAGAACCATTAAAACTAAGTCGATTCATGATTACTAGAGCACTAATCGTAAATGTGACATGAGAAATAACACTTCAATTGCAAGGTTGGAATATCAAAAATACAAAATCTTAAAAGAATACCAAGTGCTTAGAAACCAGAAAGATTACAAGTGATTAAAAACTCATAATCAAGAAAACTACATGAACCACTGAAAATTGTGAGAAAACACCCCAAAAGTTCAGGGACGAACCTAGAATCCGATCCTTAACTGCGCCCTCCCGGTGGGCTTAAATACAATCACTCATTAGTGATCTCAAAGTGGTGGTCAATGAAGCGGCGTGCCCTTGCACCAAAATTGAAATTATGCTCAAGTCGCGAGATCTCATGTTGATACCGTGCAGTAAGTGATGCAGGTACCCAAATCTAATCAGTACTCCACGGCCTTAAGCCGGTACCACTATATTTGGTGCCCATTTATCCAACTACGCCCTCATAGCGCGCTCCTCTTCATTGTAGCACTACCCAGGGCCTCTTGACAGCGGCTGTAGTCGACAACGATGATCTACATTTGTTCTCTGGAACCAAACCACTGCAATGTGTACGGGACCTCGAAAAAACCCGCACACGCATAAAAACGCTAGAACGGTCAAAAGCACCTATTCTACAAAAAATAAGAGCAAAACATGAGCTGGGGGGGGGGGGCTTAAAACCCTAAATAAATGTCGCACTTTTATGTATCGACCTGACCCGGTGGAATTACTAAAAACTCATAATGGCCTGCTTAGGTTACGATTTGTTTTAGGGACATCAACTCTTTGCAGAAGTTGATAATATCGATCGCAAGTCTATCTTCGAAAGAACGCTGCTCCTTTCAGCGTCAAATAAATTCTCTATTCTTGGCAACGAATACTTATTCTTAACTGTCACTTTGTTTATTTGCCAGTAGTCAATGCACATCCGAGCAGTTCCATCTTTCTTCTTAACAAATAAAACCAGCACACCCCTAGGTGAGACACTAGGTCGGATGAAACCCTTATCTAATAGCTCCTGTAGTTTAGTCTTCAACTCTTTTAGTTCATTTGGAGCCAAATTGTAGGGTGCCCTCGAAATAAGAGTCGTTCCCTGTACAACTTCAATAAAGAGATCCACTTCTCTTTCAGGTGGTACTCCCAATAATTCCTCGGGAAATACATCAAGGAACTCCCTAATCACAAGAATATTTTCTAAATTCACTTGCTCCCTTTTGGAGTCAAGAATCAAAGCCAAAAGGCTTCTAGCAGTTTCTCGAGAAAACATCGAGGGGCTTCCATAGTGGAAATAACTTTCGGTATGGATTGGATCGAGATACATGCGGTATACGATGGGTCTAGCGGGACTATTTTCTTATCCTGAATAACTATGGCGAATGTTTGGATAACGTTCATTCCCAATATCAAATCAAACTCATGAAAAGGCAAAGCAATTAGATCAGCGAGAATTCCCACATCCTTATACCATTAGGGGACAATTCTTATACACACGGTTGACTCTAACACTATGCCCCAAAGGACATATAACAAGCAGGTCATAAGCTAACAGCTCTACTGAAGACAATTTATCACTCATTTGTTCCATGCATATATATGAATGCGTAGAGCCCGGATTGATTAAAGCATACAAGTTAATATCAAAGAGAGTGAAAGTACCAGCAATAACCCCGAGCCAATGGGATCTTCACAAACTCTTTATAGCATAAGCTCGAGGTACGGGGCTATAGTAGCCGGGACGATTCAACGTCTCTGACACTACCTCTTCCTTGTGAACCACTTAGTCCTCTACCCTACTGCAGTCACACGTGGAGGTACATTTGACCCTCCTCTACCACTTCCTTGAGGATTTCTAAAACTTCCCGATCCTCGCGGACAGTTGGCTATCACATGATTTGTGCTCCCACATCAAAAACAACCACCAGTTACCCATCTGCAAATACCAAGATGATATTTGTGGCAGTGCGAGCATGCATGTCTTTCCTCTTGTCCAGTTGAGGTGCCTCGACTGGAACTTTGTGTCGTGGTAGGTCCTTGTCTCCTACCCCTTGTAGTGAACCACATCTTGGATCAGCAACTCTCTAGGTCTTTGAAGAAGAACCCCCTCTTGAGAACTTTTCTCTTTTTCTTTCTTCCTTAACTCTTCATTTACGGACTTCTCAATTTTATAGCGCTGTACTTCAGGCGATAAAAATTGATAACTACTGGCGAGAAGTAACGACCATGAGATACCTTTTATGGACTCATGCAAGCCACTCCTCAAGCTGATACATCGAATTTTTAAAGTAGGCAGTTCGAGTGCATATTTACCACTAAGAGCCGGCTGGTGCTTTCTCATATTCAACCACTTGTGGAGTTCCACCCATCTTAGTCGGGGCTAGCCGATTTTTGACTCACTTGTAATCATTAGTGACATACTTCATAGTAAAAACTACGTGGCCAATGATCAGTATAGCGGATACGAAAGAAGTGGATTTCTCAAAACCGGCTTCCCACGATCATAAAATTTGCACCTTGCGATATTAAGGCGCACATGTGACCTTTTTGGTCCTGGGACATCTTTCACTTCATCTAGAGCCACTTTCCCGATTTTTCAGAAACCCCAGCTTCGGCTTTATCGGACTCTTTCATACTTGTACCATGGAATTGCTTCCACTCCATGCTTTCTTCTTGAATCACTTCCGAGCTCTATGGGTAGGTAGTCGTCTGAGCTCCTTGTCTTTTTTTTTGAGAGACTTTTACCAATGTTTCAGTTAAAGCATATTCATTTGTCGTTGAATTAGAAGAACCAGAAGCAGATTGATCCAAAGGATTGACGCTTTCAACTGTTTCATCTATAACTTCCTATGGTGGATCCATTCTAGATAATATACAAAACAAGGACATCCGCATTAGGCGACATTCTTATGTAGGTACATCCTTATCCCCAGAATCTTCGGAATGCGGCTGAGGCTGATACCTGCTTGTCATGCCCCCTCCGGGTTCCCTCACCTAGAGCGGTGAGAAGGGCGCGAGACGTCTTGGGACTCTTTACCTACTTTTTCAGACATTGGTGATCCCAAGTCTTATAACTGTATCCAAATATCGTATACAAAAACACAAAATGAAACTACCACCACAATGGTGTTTATAGTGTCATATACATATAGTCCTGAGTCCCATTTACATATACATATACAAAAGCGGCGACCACCGCGTTGCTGGCTGGCGAGAAACTCTTGTGATGGGATACAACCTGTTATTGGGACGATGGAAGTCGCTCAGTCTATGCTATTTAGGTTGACAGTGCTTTACTAGTGACCATCTGATTGCCACACACTGGCGCATTCATATAAGCATATAACAGTAACAGATATCAAAATTTTCATGCATTCATATAATAAACTTATACTTCTACTTGTACTTATAGCAGACTTATGCTTGTTCAGATCTCCCGTAGGAGTTACAGAGTTTATACTTGTACTTATACTTTTAGTAGACTTATACTTGTACAGAAGTACCCGTAGGTACTGCAGAACTTACACTTACACAGAGGTAACCATAACTACAGAACTTACACTTCTACAAAGGTACCCGTTGGTACATTCAAAACAGAACGACGTACATTACTTTCCTCTTATTCGTTATTCGGACTCTTATCATATAATTGTTGGATTACCTAGACCAATAATAAGAAGTAAGGTAGGACCACGACACAATAAGTACCGAAGGTGGTATGATGCACGATCTTGAGTCTTGAAGTAACCTGGCGAGTGTCAAAACAGCGATCGAGCGTTAATGCGCCCACGTAACAAAAGTGTCGAGCACTAGCGAGGGTCTTAGGAAGCAGCGATCCGGGCGTGCCTTCCGCAACGAAGTGTCCACTTAGCCTTAGCGAGTGTCCAGTAGCGGTCGGAAACGTGCTGCCGCGTAACCGAGAAGTGTCGTTGGGACCGAAAACATGTCTGGTATGTGGCATGATTATCAAGGACGCCATCAATCGGAAGCTACGCATAAAACTTGTTGAGACAGTCTCCTAGAGTTAATCATTTTCACAATATTGGTTTGGCCTAATATCTTTGCCCGGTGCCTGGTCGACAAGTAATAAATTGGTTGGTCAGATATTCGATCCCACAGAGATCTCAAGAATTCTAGATCAACTACCCTGACTACTCAAGCTCCATACTATTTGGACTATAAAATGATAGTGGGATCCAGCTTAAGGTGCTGGAAATTATACTAGCACGAGTAAAATAAATGAACAATCAAATAAACTGGAATATGAAGAATAATGAATAACGAATAGTTAAGAAAATAAATGGACACTGAATAATTATCGTTTAGAGCACACATTAAGATCAATGCTATTGTGAAGTATCCAATTCTGTTCATCAACAACTGTTAATTTTGCTTGTGTAATCGGGTTTAAAATCTGTCCAAGGCGTTTAGTAGTTTAATTTGGATCTCTCCACACTTCACATTCCATTACATCTAATCTTTTACCCTGTCCTCTCGAATACGAGGGAGTGAATAACTACTTTTTAACAAGGACTTCAAATTATGGGTATTTTCTTTTGCAATACTTCGTACCCATTTTATGGACCTATAAACTTGGCTCCCAAGTTATCGGTCAAGCAAGGATATACAACTTCCAGGTTACTCTTCCTCAAAATTAGAATAGATCACCCTCTCCTTGAGTAGATCTCAGCTAACACGGGATTGGCTTCACTATTCGAATCGAGGTGAACTCTCTGCTTATTTAAATTGATAGCTCATTCAACTCATTCTTGATTTCAAAGTGAGAAGAGGATTGCCAGTAAACTCACAAAAGCTCATTAGATCTCTAATAGCGAGGTTAATATACCTTGAAAGAAATGTTCATAACTCGGGTTGTCACCTACGTATTGTCCTCGAGAGGACCTCCTTGAAATCGAGCAATGAGGCAAATCTTATAGCAGTATAAGCGATATTCGAATCGAAAGCGGTAAACCAAACTCGAGTAAATTCGTGGCCGAAATTCAAAAGCTGTTGGAAACGACTACGAGGAAAAGGTATAATTTCGACTATAACGTCACTTAATGGAAGAATTTGGATTCCTCGATTCTTGAATTACAACGCTCTGACATTCCTCGATCATAAGAATAAGCGCCAATTGGCCCGAAGAGTTGAATTCGAGAAATTTGTGAACTTCAAACATTCGGTAGTAATTTGAAAGAATAGAATTACGCATTGAAACTACGCTCGAAATCGACAACACCGGATCGGAAAATAAAAGCGAAAAAATAACCGCGATAAATCTAATCTAATCACAATATCCACATTGAAGAAAAGTAAAGAAAAGAAAAGAAAAGAAAAGAAAACTAAAATAAAGAAAATGAGCCTTATTTACCGGACCTGCGTGCGTGTCACGCGTAACTACCCTTATGGTGGAGTAGGCTGGCGTGTTATAGAGTTTCTCGGTTGATTTAATCGTCTGGTTGCGTGGATTTCAAGTGGGTTTGGCCCGTGTTAATGTTGGTCGCGACTTCAATTCCTTGTCGACATCATCCGCTGTCGCGACAGCCGATCTCCGCGTCGCGACATCGATCTCCGCGTCAGCGACATCGTCTTAAGTCTTAAATGCATTTATATTTTGCATACTTTTTGATCAAAATTAAAAGCAATTGCTTCTTCTCGACCCGCAAGGTAAGAACTCCACTTTTGCATGTCAATCGGGCGACTCGGTAGCTAGGAATGGCCTTCCCAATAGCGAGGGAGTACTTGTGAATCTTCTTCTATGTGTCGAATGATGGTCTGTTGGGAAAACAAACTCCCCAACCGGTGAGCGATTACATCTTAGTGACTCCTTCGAGGTTTCACCATCGATGCGCCACGCCCATTTTGAAGAGTAAGCGGTTGTGGAATTAAGCTCCCCCGAGCTTAAGTTCTTGGCTTGCTTGAAAGAGGCATCAAATTGATGTTCAGCTGCGAGTCACGAGAGCTGCAGGTCAATTCACCGACAATACAGGAGTAGCGAAACTCCACTGGGTCCTTCATTTCTTGTAGTTCTTTTTTTCGATTCTTTTTGCCAGTGGCGTGAGATTCACTATTCCTTCCCTCTACTATTTTTTCTTGCTCGATATGTCGCCAGAATTTTGCATAGAGTGGCATTTGAGTTACCACTTCAGTAAAGAGCATACTTATCGACTACGGAAGGTTTTCAGAACCTTGCAAGCTACTCCTCCATCGAGCTTCTGCGGTCTTTGTGGAAATGGGATTGCAGGCTTTGATCACGGATGTTCTTCCTCTCTACTCTTTTCTTTTCATTCTCAGGTTCTCTTCGCACCACGATCTTGCTACTTCTTTGTTCATATCTTTCTCTTTCATCTCTTCTAGCTCCTTCCCACTCCTAAGCTGCACAGCCATGCAGTCTTTTGGGTTCTTCCTTATTATCACTTGGGGAGAGGCCTCTTTTCTCACGGCTGCGAGGGTTAGGAGCCCGGTTGCCTAGCGCGTCTCCCGGGTTCAGCCCGGGGATGCATTGGTGATTGTTACGAAAAATTTGAGGAGTGGTGGCGATTGCTTCCAACTCGCAAACTTTGTTCATGGAGGTTAAACATCTTCTTATTATCCCAATGAGGCTGCGACATACGTTCTTCAAAAGATTGGGCCCTCCTCGACCACGATATTCGTTTTACGTGCTCATTTCGCTAACTGGCTGGCTGCTTTGGGCATGAGTGAGTGATAATACTGTGGAGGGTTACTGTCCATGCCTTGGGCCTTGAAGCCCCTCCACCACTTAAGAAAATTCTCATGGTTCCTAAATCTTTGGGTGATAATGTCTTCGGCGAGGTTAGTATTGGAGTTTGAAATGACAGATTTCTTGGCTGCCCGAATAATTAACCTCTTTGACATCATAAAATTGTTCTTGGAGTTGCCCTCTGACACTTCCCTTCAATAACTCTCTTTTTCAATTATCTATATTTCGCGACGGTGTGTGTCTTTCTTTCTTGCTTGTCAACACATGCATAATGGCGCCAGCAGCCTCATGGGCATCATCTTGCTTTCTGACTCCATGAAGTCCCTTCCCTCTGCTTTGTTTCCTCTTGAAAACTTCGAGGAAAGGAGTTTTTCATGTTACATTGTAGTCTTCAATCGACTCTTTTTGCCTCTTGACACTTTTCGTTTGAATGCTCCCTGACGTAAACATCAATGATCCCTTTTGATATATCATTTCGAGGCATGATATACAATGTCCATCCCCGAGTCTTGGATACATCCCGTAAGTGTTGGACATCATGCCAAACCAGTAGTTTGAATCATCTTTCCCGAACTACATACAGGCTTTCATCTTCCCCCTGCTGGAACACAATGATTTCCCTCCTTCTTTTTGTGGTGAGGGCTGGGGGAAAGAATCTACCTAAGTAGGCCTCTACTAACTCTCAGTATCAACGAGAATATATGGTAAAAAGATTCATACCATGTATCTGTATCTCTTAGAAGAATGGGAATAGTGCGGTTTTATGACTTACGGTCTTACCCCATTCAACTTCTTTATTATTAGCCATCTGAGGAATCTTCCAGTGCTCGTTTGGATCTTGAGTGGGATGACCCGATGCCCGATGGCTATTTGGACCATTATGTCGATGTTGGCGGTTAGAAATTATTAGCATCAAGCTACTTGTTTGTCGATTCTTGATATTCATCTTGCCATAATTGGTCTCGAGAGAAGTCCTCCATTGTATCAGCGGTGGAGTCTTCTAGCTTCTTCTGTATGTACCTCATCGATCACGCCTTTCATACGCCATGGTTGGGTTTTCCCACCTTCTTTGTCTTTCGAAGCTTACGAGGTATGCACTCTCTACATTTAAGTGTCCGGTGGAATCGGATCAGTTCTGTTTCCTATGCATTAAAATTTTGTCAGTCGAAATTTTATTAATAGGGTTGGTTTGAAATTGACAATGTTTTTCAATATATGTTGATTGTAGGTTAGTGGTCAAAATGAACCACTGCTTGAAAAACTATTTTTGTTCTTTTTCCTTAAATGTCCAAGGTGTGCTTTCCTTAACTCGCCCGAATGTTGATTTGCAACTAAATTCTTCCGATCCCAGACAGCGGTATCATAAAACTTGTTAGCAGATAAAAACACGTAATATCTGAATTTATGTGGCGCAATTATCGAGAGAAAAGGGTATTATCTAATCCCACGGGGCTTGCTTCTTACCATAAAACTTTGTTGAGACCAAAAAGTCTCCTAGAGTTAATCATTTTAATGTGGTTTGGCTAATATACGCAAGTGCTGAAGTCGACAAGTAATATATTGGATTTAAGTCGAGATATGGCTCCCGCGGAGATGCCGAGGTAAGATCCAACTACCACTGACTACCAGAAACTCCTTTTATTTGGACTATAAAATGATAGTGGGATCCGACTTAGGTCTTTGGAAATTATACTAACACAAGTAAAATAAATGGCTTGATCAAAAAATGTTGGAATGTAGAGAATAATGAATAACGAATAGTTAAGAAATATTGAATTACTTGAATAATTATGGTTTAGAGCACACATTAAGATGATACTTCATTGTGAGTAGTATCAATTCACATTGTCAACCTTTGTTAATTTTTGCTTGTGTAAATCGGGTTTAAATGCGCTCGTTTAGTAGTTCAATTTGGATCTCTCCCCAGCCTTCACATTTCATTATCTAATCTTTTGATCTCTCGAATACGATTAGATAACTACTTTTAACGAGGACTTCCTAGTGCAGGTATTTTTCTTTGCGATATAGCACCCATTTTGTGTTTGTAAACCTTAGCTCTGATTATCAGTCAACAAGGATATAACTTCGGGTACTTTCTTCTGAGTAAGAGCCACAGTCACCCTCTCCTTGATTAGATCTCGGCTAACACGGGATTGGCTTCACTATTCGGTCCGAGGTGAACTCTGCTTATTTAAATTGATGGCTCATTTCGCTCATTCTTGATTTCCAAGTGAGAAGAGAGTTGTCAAGTAAACTCACAAAAGCTCACAGTGAATCTCTAATAGCCCGGGTTAATATACCCTTCAAAGAAATGTTCATAACTCCCGGGATTGTCATACGTGTCTTTCAGGAGGACCTCCGCAGTGAGGAGCAATGAGACAAATCTTATAACGGGTATAAGAAGCGATATTCGGATCGAAAAGCGTGCAGCTTTACGACTCCGAGGAAATAAATTACGTGGCGAAATTCAAAAATTTGTTGGAAGCGACTACGAGGAAAGATAATTTCGACTATAGCATTCCTTAATGAAGCTGTTCTGATGCCGAATTACTGCAGCTACAAACATTCTCTGAGTCATAAGAATAAGCGTAATTGAGCGAAGAGTTGAATTCCAGAAATTTAATACGAACTTCAAACATTCGAGGATAGTAATTTGAAAAGAATAAGTGCGCATTAAACCGCCTTCCAAAATCGACGACACCGGATCAGGAAAATAAACGAAAGAATATTGATAAATCTAATCTAATCTCTAATATTCACATTTGAAGAAAAAGTAAAAGAAAAGAAAAAGAAAAGAAAAGAAAACTAAAAATAAAAAGCAAAGGCATTGACTACCTGAACCTCTAAATGCGTAGTGGCCTGGCCAGATGCCCTTATGAAATTTGGGTGGCTGGCATTGTTTTCAGGGTTTCTCCGGTTGGGCCCCTAATCCGTCTGGAGTTTGTGGATTTCAAGTGGTTGGCCATGTTGTCATTCAGGGTTGCGACTTCAATTCCACTTGTAAAGACATCGATAATATGCCTTGACATCGATGTCACGTCGCGACGTCCGGCCAGTCTTAGCCCAGCATTGACTTGTGTTCCGCGATGTCGCGACATCAATCTCTTGTCGCGACGCATCACTTCATGCCTTTGCGGGTTTCCAGCGATGATTCACGATGTCGGCGACCTCGTCCGCGTCGCGACCTTAGTTCCATATTCTCTGACCTTCAGCTGGTTTTCTGATGTCGGCAATCAATCGCGTCGCGACCTCGGCTCGGTCTGCGCAGCATTGACTTGTGCCGGGTGTCGCGACATCAATCTGTCGTGACATCAGCTTAGGATCTCACAGGTTTCCAGTTTCTGCGCCATTCATCGCGACATCAATGTATTAGCGACAACGCAGTTTCTTTATTCTTGTAAAGATTTCAGCGAGTTTTTCTTATTTACGCAACAACAACTTTATTGCCGTGACATCGGCTGATCCTTTGCATGTTTCAATCTTGGCGCCACTTGTATCTTTCAGCCCCAGTTTGCTCTTGTTGTCGTGACATCGGAGTCTCTTGTGCTTAACATCGACATGACTACGAGGTTTTTCACTTGATGGTTCCTGTTGTCGTGACATCCATCCCTCGTCGCGAAATCAGCTCATGACTCCACAGGTCTCAACTGTTTGTTCCTAATGTCACAACATCAATATCTTGTCGCGACATCACTTCATGGCTGCGACTTTCAAGCGCGGGGTTTGATCTTCGCGACATCCAAATCTTGTCGCAGCAGCAGTTCATTTCTTCCCGGCTTTCAGCGAGCAGAATCTCATGTCGCGACCTCTCGATCTCACGTCGCGACCTCAGCTTTTCCTTTTGGAGGCCTCACTTGTTGATTTCGGTGTCGCGACTTCGGTCCTCTGTCGCGACAACAGCTTCAGTTAACTCAGCTCATCCTTCCAAACATGTCATAGCTTCAAGTCGATTCTCTTGTCACGACATGCATCAAATTTCCTTCTGTACTCACGATGTCGCGACCTCATAGCAGGGTACAATGCAAACTGGCTTTGACATTAGTTAACGGTGCTTTCATTTACGCTCACGCTATTTTACGCATTTTACTGCCGATTCTATTTGCATTTTTCCTGGCATTTTCTTCTTTCTTTTATACTCCACGCAGCTAGCAGTTTGGTGAGTTTCTTCATGTTCTGCATCTTAATTTATTCATTTTACATTAAAAATCAAGCGAGAAAGATGGAATTTAAAAATAGATGACTTTTTAAGCTCATCTGAGTCGTATCACTAGCGGGGAGTCTTAGAAGCACTTATCAAAACGTGTGTCCGCGTAGCGAGGAAGTGTGGAGTGTCATTTAATATCTGGTCTTAGGCATTCCTACAATTATATGTGTTCAAAAACTTATTATCTTATCATAAGGGCATTAAGTTTGCCCACATCGCTCCGCCTCGGCGACGAGGTACGGTGCGTTCTTCACTTAGTTTCATTCTTATTTGAATCCCCGTTAATAATTTATTAGGGTTCTTATACCCTCGGTGTGCGAATTTGAACTTAACAATGTAAGAATACCAAAAATCAAAGGGTGTAGGAGGCGGTGATGCTTGGTACCACTTGGATGCCGAGTACCAATATCTGTTTTGGTGAGTGAATGCCCAGCGTGATTTACTGACACCACTATGATTGGTGCCCAGGGTACCAGTCATGTTCTAGTGAGTGAATACTTGGGGTACCACTTTGGATGGCTCTTGGTACCATTTGCACACCTACACATAAGTGGTACTAGTACCACCCACATTTGTCTTAGGTACTAGTCGAAGGAACTGCCTAGAAATGGCATATTTTTCCATTTTTACCTCACTTTTCTTCAATACATCTCCTTAATTGCATCCTACATCAAAACCCACCATGGAATCCACCCAAAACCTCTCCTGAGCACTTAATGGTGGTTTAGAACTATAATGGAAACACGAACAAAGTATCAGAATCCATACATAAGTTCCTGAATGCATACAAAAAACCACACAACAATCCATCTGGAATCCATAGAAATAGGAAGGTTTCATATTTATCTTGAGCAAACTAAGGTTTTTTAAACCCAACTTCAACAAATCTAGGGTTAGGATTAATTCCTAACTAAACCCTAGGTTTGGGACAAGCTAATACCCATAACTTTTTCATACAAAATCATAGTTTCCATACAAGTTCCATACAAAATCATACAAAGTTCCTTACCTTTCTTGGCTCCTCCTTCTTCTTCCTTTTCCTCTTCTCTTCTTCTCTCTTCTACCCGTATGCTCTCCCTTCTTAAACCAAAAATATGAGATCATTTTGGTCTAATCCCCTTTTTATTTTTAATTTTTCTTTTATTTGCACTTAGGTCCCCATCTCTCCTATATTTTCAAATCAACTTATGCTATATTCTACTTTAGCCCATACTCTTCTTATCTTATGACTTCTATGTCCTATTTTGACAAATTACAAATTTACCCTTGCTTATCTTGTACAAATTTCCGGGTTTTCGAAATTTTCTCACTTAGCAAAATAATAATTACGAAAAATTTAGAAATACACTTATAATATACCCTAATTATATTTAAAAACAACTATGGTGTATTTTGGAGTGTTACAATGAAAGCCACAATACCGTATTTACCATGCATCCTGGAGGTAACAAAATGTACCAAGATTTGAAACAGTATTATTGGTGACAAGGGATGAAAAAATATGTGACAGAGTATATGTCTAAATGTCTGACTTGTCAGCAAGTAAAGGCAGAACATCAAGTACCATCCGGTTTGTTAAATTCTCTTCCAGTTCCCCAATGGAAGTGGGACAACATTACTATGGACTTTGTATCTGGTTTTCCCCTCACCCAAAAGAAACATGATTCTATTTGGGTAATTTTGGACAAATTGACAAAGTCTGCTCACTTCTTACCAGTCCGACTTGACTATGCCATGGATCGGTTAGCGGAACAATATGTGAATGAAATTGTCAGGTTACATGGTATTCCGATATCTGTAGTGTTTAACCGCGATCCACGGTTTACGTCAAGGTTTTGGAAGGAATTACAGTAGTATAGCTTTCCATCCACAAACAGATGGACAGTCAGAGAGAATGATTCAAGTGTTAGAAGACATGCTTCGGGGTTATGTAATACCCCACAATATACCCTAGCAGTTTTCGACATGTTTAGAGTATTTTGTAAGCGTAATTTGAATGTTTCGTGAGTTAAATGCAAAACATGGAAACGAGAGACCCGGAAATTTACAAGATTTAGGGCGGATAATAAATTGTCAAAAAGGGACTTAAAGTCATAGGATTAACAAGATTGATGCCAAAATAGAAATTTAATAAGTTATGGGTTCAAGGCAAATTTAGAGAAAGATGGAATAGAAATAATAATGAGTTAAAGGGCTTAAGTGCAAAAATGAGAAAGTTAAAAGCAAAAATGAGTTTTTGACTTGGCCAAACATGGCCTTAACAAACATGGATAAGAGAAGACCAAATTTGGTCTCCAAAGAGAGAAGTAGTAGAGAGGAGAGAAGAGAGAAAGAGAGAAGAAGAAGAAGAGGAAGAGGAAGAGAAGAAGAAGAGAAGCCATGATCAAAAAGGTATGGAACTAACCTTGGGTATGGATTCTATTATGGATCATATGGATTTTGTATGGGATTCTAGAAAAGTTTAGGAGTTCCAAATCTAGGGTTTGTTAGGATTTTCATCCTAACGGAGTAATGTTGAAATTAAGGTTGGTAAAACCCCCATATGGTACAAGATAGTTATAGAATCCTCTTTTTAAATTCGGTTCATAGGTTAATTAAAGGAGTAATTGAGTTAGGGTTTAGAACAAGCCCTAACTAATCATCATATATTTGCTTTGAGTATGGGTCATAACCTGCATTAGAATAGTTTTGGGATAAATTCATGGAAAAGTTTGAAGAAAGATAGGTAATGAAAGATGAATTGAGTAAAATTGAGATTATAAGATGAATTTGAGATATTGGTTTTGAAGGGTGTAAGATAAGTATAGAGTTGAATTGGATAGAAAATATGGAAAAAGTGCGAGAAAAGCCCACGTGCAGGCAAAGTCGAACATGTCTTGGAGTACGGGTAAGAGGTGTACCGGTACATGTAGTGCCCTGTTTTTTTGTTTCGACCAGTTTTTGTATTTTGCCATAACTTGCTCATTTCTTATCCGATTTGAGTGATTCAAGTTGCTGGTTAAACTAGACTTCAAGGAGAACTAACCATACTCAAATAGATACCTTAAAATTACGCCTCCTAAGGTGTCCCCATAAATTCACTAAAGAGGTAGGGGCGTAATGCCAGTGAAGTGCGCCCCAGGTTTTGATCATAGAGTAATTAGGGTTGTTTGAGGCGTAACGAGTTTCGGTTGCTCCGATTTGGAGTGATTCAGTTGGAGAGAACCATAGCACCTTAACACCTTAGCTTTTAAGGAGTGTAAGAACAGGTGTCAAATATGGAACTGAAACCTTTGGAAAATGAATGTCTATTTGTCCCTCGGTAAAATCGGTAAACCGACTAGTTGACATGAAAATGTCATAACTTTAATTTGGATGCTTCAATTGGAATGATTCCAATTTCTGAGTAAAGTAGATTCATAAAGGAATAATAATATATGAATGATGTGTGAATACATAGACATCATACTGTACAAGTATATGAAATGCCATATGGAATAAGCATGAAACATGAACATGAACACAGAATGTGATAAGTAGAACATGTATGGATATGGAAGTTGGTTTATTCCTACTTTTGGGGTGAATTGGGATTGATTGTAGGATGGTTTTGGTGCCGTGTTTGTGGCATATCATGTGGTCTAAATTGGGAGGATATTGTCGGCCAGGTGGACGAGGGTTGTTCAGGGATGGTTTCGGGTCGAAAAGCAGGCGTGTCAGAAAGTTTGCCAAGGCATCCTATGGCGCAGCCGGGCGTGGAAGCCAGCGAAGTAGCGTGGTTGGAGTACCTCCTACGGCACTTTCCCGGGCGTGGAAGCCACGTGAGAGTGTGTTTGGGTGTCCTCGGGTGCGCTATGAATTGGCAGGATTCCACTGGCCCATGGCGGCCCACACTTTATGTTAACCCTCGACTTCGGATGCGCATAACTTTTTCTTAGAACTCTATGGAAAGCTCATTAGTGCAGAGAATCTAACCATATGCTATTTAATGGCATTGATTTATCCACATCTGAACATTTGATTTTTGTACCCAGTGTCTTAATAAGCTTAGTTAAAGTCGATTGGAATACATGTTAGAAAGAGATATATATAACCAGAAATAGCAATATCACGTAGATTTACAGTATGGAGAGGAGTATAGAAAAAAGAATAAAATGATAGCTCGGAGAACACGTATAGTGTATGTGCTGAACTGGGATGTGAATGACAAGACATATGATCGGTGCCCGACCTCCTATTAGTCTCCGGCACTCTGTTACGTGGGCAAGCACGTTACGTTTGAATGCCCGGTACTCCCATTTGATTAGTGCTCACGGCACTCTGTTCGGTACCGGTACTCTGTTGGTGCTCACGGCACCTGATGCTTGTATTGTACCTTAGGGTACTTATTGTCTTTGCGTCTACTCACTTCTTATGATTGATGCGGTAGTCAAACGGGTGCTGTGATAAGACTACGAGATAAAGAATAAGAGTAAAGATCTTAATGTACCCCTATACCTGTATCTGATTAATCTCTGTAGTACCTCCGGGTATCTCCGTATAAGCTCCAAATAAGGATTAATCTCAGTAGTACCTACGGGTACTCCCGTATGAGTATAAGATAATTTTGATATAAGCACAAGTGTGCGTCTTGGGTTTGTTGAGCAAGTAGTACTTACGAAGTCATACGTATAAGAATAAGTTCCGCAATACCAGTATACGTTCCTTAATATCTCTATAAACTCTTACGGGAGATCTGAGATAGATATAAGTACCAGTACGTGTATAAGTACCTCTGTATAAGCATAAGTTATATAACTCCTATGGGAGATCGAAGCAAGTATAAGCTTGAGATAAATATGAGTATGTGAATAAGTACCTTCGTCTAAGTATATGTATAAGTTCAGTATCGTATACAAGGAATATGAATAAGAATGTGTCATTCGGGAGATATGAACCAGTATGAACCTACGAGTACCTTCGCATAAGTTATATGTTTCCGATTTGTATAATAAAGTCATGGAACATAAACCTTGCAAATTTGAATAAAAAGGAATTCAGCTCCATTCTGATTATATATGTACGGGTATCTCTGTCTTGACTCTATACTCTATGAAGATAGTAAAAATGCATTAAAAGTCACAAGGTCTAGTAAACCCGAGTTATGTAAATGACATGAATCTGTGAAAATGACACGAAGAAACCGAGAAAGTCATGATACATGTAAAAGAGACGAAATGGATGCCTTGCCATTGTATATGTCTAAGTTTGCTCTGAATATGATCTGACCTGTTATTGTTGACAATCTAATTCTCCCACTATGTAAGTGTGAGTGATGGATCAAAACATCAACACAAATTTATAACGTTATTACCCAAGGATTATTATCTAATCCCCATCAATAATGTCATGAAACTTGTTTGTTATATTTCTTTGCAATTATCTTTGATTAAAGCGGTTTCTTTAGAGTAGCTGAATTTCTTCTGGTTTTGATCCATGATTACGCAGAGTAGCTGCCGGTCGAAACAGTAATAAAAGTGGATTTAAGTCAGTCTCCGATCCGCAGAGATCTCGAATTACGAATCAACTTCCACCACGACTTCACTCAAGCTCTATACTATTTGAACTATGATAGGCAATTGATAGAAATTCCTATCTGACCTTTAAAAATAATAAAAGAATGAAAATATGTAAACTAAGAACAAAATGAACTAATGCTTAAACTAAAATAAAAAAAATTAAAGAAATAGACTGGTCAGTTAGCTTTTTAAAGGGATGCATTGAAAATACAGCTATTATGAAACATCAATTCCTGCAGACAACTCTGTAACTTTGCTTCATGAACCTCAGATTTAGAATCCGTCTAAGGAAGATGGTAATGCCATGTGGATTTCTCATAGCGACACATTTCATCATCTAATCTTCCTGTTTCTTGTAGACGAAGAAATTAGATAACTTCACTGTCTAATTGCCTTGTTACAGGTATTTTCTTTCAATACTTCATACCCGAACATGGACTATAAACCTTAGCTCCTAAGACATAGGCTAAGCATGGGTTTAATTAAACTGGTTTCTCATCCTCAAAATTGGAACAGTTCCTTCTTTCCTTGATTAGATCCTTGCTAACACGGGATTGAACTTCTTTATTCGAATCGAGCGAACTCTCTGCTCATTTTAAGTGATAAGTCATTGACTCATTCTCGGTTCAAGTGAGAAGAGATTTATGTCGATTAAAATTTACGAGCCCGTTAGATCCCGATATTAGGTTACCCTTGAGAAATCATTCAATACTCGAAGGAATGCCTTCTGTGTCTCAGAGGGCCCTTGAAATCAGGCGTAAAGCATTACGGTATAGGACAGCGATATTTGGATGAGATACAAAAATAAACAAAACCCGACAACTTGATTCAAGCACGAAGTTCGATAAATTACGATAAATTTCTGCGGGAAAGATAAATTCTAACAACGAAGTAAATTCAACGAAGGCGGGTTTCTAAATTGCTTCATTACACTAACGGTAGCTCCTAATCAAAGAACTCACGTAAATCGAGCGGAGATTCGAATTCCAAAATTTGTTTGGACTTCAAAAGCGAACCGAGGGCGGTAATTTTGAAGAAAATATCATTACTGCATTCGGCTTCAACTGACAACTAACATCGAGATCGAAATTCAAATCAAATAACAATCTACTCCTAATCCCCAATCTAAAATAACAGCAAAGCAAAGAAAAACAGAAAAGTAAATACCACGAGCCTTGGCTGCAGGACTTCTCTTTTTGAGCCACCAAGAGCTGCTTTCCTTCATGGCGGTACAGCGTATTTATAGGGTTTGGAAGTTGGGCCCTAACTTCGATGCACCTATTTGTGGATTTCAAAATAACTGGCTCATTTGTTTGTTCATGTCGCGACTTCATTTGTGTGTCGCGACCTTGACTTGATGTCGCGACCTCTCTTTCACGTCGCGACTTCACTGTTCTGCTTATGAGTTGTTTTGATGTCGCGACTTCAATCATACGTCGCGACTTCACCTTTCCGCATTATGATCTCTTTTGAGTCGCGACGATCATACGTCAGCGACAGAACTGTTGATGCAGCTAACGAGAAACTTTTATGCGATCGCGACTTGCCTTTATCACCCATTGGATCGATATGGCGACGCTAAATGGCGTCGCGACCCTCGCACCTTGTAATTGATATCGCGACTGCGGGGAACGTAGCGACCTTCTTTCACCGTGGCGATGCCATGACCGAATGGCGTGCGACTTCACCTTTTATTGTGAGCTCTTTTGGTCGTGACTTCCAATCATACGTCAGCGACGATATTGCATGCTATGAGCTCTTACGATGTCGTAGCTTTTCTTTTGTCGAGTGACTTGTCTTCCGGCATCTCTTGGATATGATGTCGCGGCGGCTAAATGATGTCGCGACCTCCATTGCTGCGTGATAGCCATGACTACTAAGCCCGATGTCACGACCATAATACCTTGCAGCTGATGTCGCGACCATTGAAGGACGTCGCGACATCTTATTCCGGTGTTGGATGTGTCTCCTTTTACGTTCCTAAGCGTAGCGACCTCTATGTTAGTCTCTTTGAAAATCTTTATCGCAACTTCTATTCGGTGTCCGCGACCTCCATGTCTGCTATTGGCCTTCAATTACGTGCGACCTCGAGAAGTGGTGTCGCGACATCATCTCTGACCTATTCATTAATTCTTGGTCGTCTGATTTGGAGTTTTTGTTGCGACCTTGGTGTTATTCTTCATTATTGTCAAGGTCGTGACATCAAGTCCTTTCTTTCAAAATTAGTTGCGACTTCTTTTACTTTCGAAGGCTGTTCTTGTGGTTTTGTAGACAGCTCCTTGTCGCGACCTCATGGTGGTATCACGACATCATTTATCTCTCTTTTGGTGTCGCGACATCGCAATGATGTCGCGACATGAACGTCTTCATTTGACTGCTTCTTTTAATCTTGACAAGTCATTCTTTGCCTCAGCTTCCTTTTGCACGGGGGTTAAGGCTTGACATTGGCATCTTGGGTTTGCTGTGGTAAATTTGTTGATAATGGTGACTTGGAATTTCTTTGAAAGTAGCTACGTCGCGACTTAAATTCAGTTTGACTTCAATTCTCTGCCCGGTGATTTCTTATGATTTTGCTAAAAATTGATTTTACTGCTTTGTATTTTCTATGAGTGGAATTTGAGTCGGTGCTCGATTTTACATGAAACCGATTCATCATTATTCCCATTATAAACTCAGAAAAATGGATTAAAAATCTAATGAGTTTTTGGACTCATCAGTTATACATTTGGATTATATGAATTCATGAAGATTTTGATATCTGTTTCTGTTATATGTTTATCATGATTTAGTCTAAATGCATGTGTTTCAGTATAAGTTATAAGATATGTTTCAGCTAAGGCGTAAGAAGTTGCTTTGGGTTTTAATCGGGTGTGAGTGCGAGGAGAGCGTCGAAAACATCATAAATGCTGTTGGCGGCTTGCAGTAAGGGTTCACTTTACATGTAAGGTTCGGAATTAAACGGTTGTAAATGTAAAAGTACGGAGTTTTGTATATGAAAATGGGACTCGGTATATGTGTATAGATTTTGATGGACACCACTCGGTGTAGTGCTTTTTGTATACATAATATGATATTTTGATTTTGTTATAAGATGTGGGCCATACCCACAAGTACAAGTTCGGCTTTAAAAAAAAAAAAAAAAACATGGTCTCGCACCCCGAACTAGGTTCAGATCCGCCAATCAGGTCGGACCAGGAATCGGGGTGTGACAGGTTATGCACTAGATTTTTCCGGAAGTTATAATAAGTATATTCCTCTTATGGAATTAACTTATAACAACAGTTATGAGTCTAGTATTTGTATGGCCCCCTATGAAGCTTTGTATGGAAAGAGATGTAGAACTCCTGTATGTTGGACATATTTGAACGAGCATAAGGTTATTAGTCCTGATATAGTGAAAGAAACAAAATATAAAGTTTAGGTTATTCAACAAAGGTTAAAGGCTGCAAGTGATTGACAAAAATCATATGTCGGTTTGAAGAGGAAAGATATTGAATATGAAGTTGGAGATAAAGTATTTTTGAAAGTATCACCGTGGAGGAAGATTCTACGATTTGGCAAGAAAGGAAAGCTGAGTCTAAGATTCATGGGGCCTTATGAAATCCTATAAAGAATTAGCTCTGTTGCTTATCGGTTGGCACTCCCTTTGGAGTTGGCCAACTTACATGATGTTTTTCACGTGTCCATGTTGAAGAAATACAGATCAAACGAATCGCATATCCTGTATGTGCAAGAGGTGCAAGTGCAACAGGATTTCTCCTATGATGAAGAGCCAAAAGCTATATTAGCTCGAGAAGTGAAACAATCGTGGAATAAGAAAGTACCGTTAGTGAAAGTACTTTGGCAACACCATGGCAGTGAGGAAGCTATGTGGGAGCCATAAGCAACTATGAGGGCACAGTACCCACAACTATTCAGTTCAAGTAATAATTTCGAGGACGAAATTCTTTTAAGGGGGGGAGAGTTGTAACACCTCAAAATACACTCTCGCAGTTTTATAACATGTTTAGGGTATAAAATAAGTTAAATTTGTATTTTTCTAGAATTTATATTGCTAAGAACAAAAAATGATAAAACTGAAATTAATGCAAGAGTCAAGGGTAAAATAGTAAAATGTTACATTAAGTACTCAAGGGTCATAAGATAATAAGTTTACATGCCAAAATAGAATATTGAGAAGTTGAATTGTAAAAGAAAGAAAAACGAAGGACTAAAAATGCAAAAAGGGGAAAAAAAAAGCCAAAAATGGCTTTAGCCAAACAAGGCCTTGTGAAGGAAAAGAGATAAGACCAAATTTTGGTCTTGAATGAGATATTTTCTCATTTGTGAAAGAGAGGAGCAAGGGCTAGAGAAGTTCCGGTGGAGGAGGAAAGAAGGTCATTTGTCTTTTGTGCAATCCATGGTTTTGGTTCCTCTTGGTTCAAGCTAGAAGAATGAAGAAGATGAAATTTTGTTTCAAAAGAAGAAAACCAGGTTTGGAAACTCCTCAAACTCCTTCCTTGTTTATGTTTGAGATAGGAAACCCTTAACTCTTCTAAATGTGTTATATGGTTGTTTGAGTTGGTTATGATCCTGAATTGAGGAATGTTTGTAGAAAGGAAATATTGGGGCTTTAGGAGAGATGTTGTCAAAATTTTTCCAAAACCCACGTTTTTGTCATGGTAATAACTTGGTCATCACTCATCCAAATTGAGTGATTCAAATTTTTGGGTAAACTATACTTCTAGGAGAACAAATCTTCTTGAAATAAGCATATTCAAATTTATACCCCATTGGACCCAGAAAATTCGTCAAAATGAGGCTCTGTTTTCGAGTCAATTCTGGTTCAGTTCTGATACAATTTTGATGTTTTGGTACAGTTTTGGGTATTTAGGCCATAAGTTGAGTTTCACTTATCCAAATTGAGTTATTTAAATTTCTTGGTAAACTAGACTTCTAGAAGAACAAATATCCTTGAAATAAGTGTATTCAAATTTAGACCCCATTAGACCCAGAAAAATCGTCAAAGTGAGGCTCTGTTTTCGGGTCAATTCTGGTTCAGTTCTGATACAGTCTTGGTGTTTCGGAACTGATTTGGTATTTAGGCCATAAGTTGATTTTCACTCATCCAAATTGAGTTATTCAAATTCTTGGGTAAACTAGACTTCTAAGGGAACAAATATCCTTGAATAAGTGTGTTCAAATTTGGACCCTATTGGGTTCAAAAAAATTCATTAAAGCGAAGCTCTGTTTGTAGGAAATATTTCGGTGTAAAGTATTTGAAATAAATAACTAAAAGAAGGGTCGATATATGAAATATGAACACATGAACAGTAATACAAATATGTAAAGGACTAGTATGATATCCCTAACTCAGATAAAAACCTAATAAACATGATTTCCTACATATATTCCAAAGTGGATGGGCAAGTAGGCATTGTCTATGAGGGATTACAAGTTATAAGGTGTAGTTTGGGTCATTAAAAGCGACCAGTTTGGGTCATTCTGACCCAGTTTGGTCGCATGTCTGACGTAAGTCTTCCCAGTACGATTGATGTTACATTGTTCGATTATATCTGACCCCAATTTGGTCCTTATAATTTAGGCATGAGTCTTTATCTGTCACCGGTGATGATACTTTCGGGTATATACGTCCCCGTTTTGGTCATACAATACATGCATAGGTTATTGTTTCGTACAGTGATGATACCTTCGGATATATACAGTTATCTCTCATATCCACGTCTTTGGAATATATAGGCATAAAAAAAATGATAAAATATGATATAAGATAATATGAAACATGACATATGAAAAATGCATGAAATATGCAAATGATATGAAAGATGCATATGATATGTAAAAGAAGTATATGTTTATAAGTACATTGTATATGTATCTTTGAAATTGAGATCAGCGAAGGTAGTCGTATATGTAATATGTTTCCCACTAAGCTATAAGCTTAGCACGGGTGTTTCCTTCGTGTAGGTATCTAAGAGGACATTCATGGCATTCCACATCCGTCAGGGCCAACACAGCAATAGAAGCCCACCCTAAGTAGGTTTTGGATTTGTTTTTGTATATGTAAATGTAGAGTTTTGTAATAGTGAAATTGTATAGGAACCAATAAATGGGACTCGGATATATGTACAGAATATTATGAACACCACTACGGTGGTTGTTTTATATGTATATGTTATAATTTTTATTTTTATGAAAAATATATATAGAATTAGGCCTGTTGAAACTGAAAACAGGATAAAGATTCCTAGTCCCATGCCGCGTCCCCAGTCTTCGCTTAGGTGAGGGTTAGGGCGCGACAACAAGGCATGACAAAGTTGTCGCGACATAGAATTTCTATGTTGTGATAGACATTCCAGCGTATGTCAAGACCAATGAAAATTTTATGTGGCAACAAAAGAAAACTATGTCACGACATAACATTCAGAGCCAGGAATAGGAGACAATAAGACTTTGTCACGATAGAGAAGTTTTATGTTGCGACAAACACAACATGAGGTTGAGGTGAATTTTGTCGCAACAAAGATAAATATTGTGGCGACATAAGTTGAGAAAATTACAAAAAGAATGTTACGACACACAAACTCGTATTTACTGACGAGGAATAAGAACTAGGCGAGAAATCTACTGTGTAACCGCGAGAGAAAAGATTATGTCGCAGTGATAAAAATTCTTGGTAAAGTCTGCGGCGGAGAAGTTTGTATCGCGACGAGAAAATGGAAAGAGTGAGATGAGCGAAGCCCGAGTTTGTCATGACAAGGGATTCAACATTACAACAAAAAGTTCAGCCAGCAATAATGAGTAAAGAAGACTCTGTCGTGACATGGAAAGAGTTTGTCGCGACACAAAGTTCAATCTCAGCAATACAAGGCAATACAAGGTAACCCAACTCTGTCGCGATAAAGAAAAAGTTTGTTGCGACAACAAATCCATGCTATTGGGAGAAACTCTGTCGCAACAAAAAAAAGTCTGTCGCGACATAAATTGAGAATAACAACAGAAAGAATGTTACAACATAGTAGAGATTGTTGCAACAAAGTTGAAGATTTGGAGAAGGAAATTTCTGTCGCAACAAAAAACAACCATGTCATGACATAAAACAGACAACATCAACAGAACTATATCGTGACAAAGTCAAATTATGTCACAACGGAATCGAAGAAAATAACATGAAAATATGTCGCGATAGGAAAGCTGCAGACCCGCGGCAAGGCATTACCTCCCATATTTGCACGATGCGCGATCATTGCCTTACCCATCCCTTGATACTTTTATACCCCCACAGACTTACACATCAGTTGAGACTTCCTCTCCACATGTAATTCCACCATTATAACCCACATCTTCCCTTTTGCATACCACATTTTTACCATCTCCGATGTCGCTAGAGCCAGCTTCCATAGCAATAGATATCACCTTATCATCTCCGACTTTACCATCCCCTACATTGCCCTCTATAGTGAAGTTATTGAGACCCACCGTTGACCTTGTATTAGAAATTAGGTCCCTTCACCTAGTGACCTCTCCTCCACATACTGCGTCAGTACTTCATCTACTCCGGCTCCTCGACTTTGCTCCATTTCATTTGAGATTGCGGGGACCACTATGGTCGACTAAGCTGCTTGTATTATAGGCGTCGTCACCAAGAAATAAATACTCATCTTTGTGAGATTCATTGATATATGTTAATATTTGTATATAATTTTTTATATATTTATATGATTTGGTTTATATATGAAATCAGAGTTTCTTATTTACTGAATTGGTTATAATTTGGATGCATGTGGGCGATGATTTATATATATTCTTGTTACCATTATTCTGGCTACGAGGTCATAATCGAGCTTCAATAAATCATTGAACATTTCATGATGCATTTTAAAATGATAATCACTGCCCTTGGTCTGACTTGTAAAATAAAAATAAAACTTACAAATATTTTAAAATAAAACTTACAGGTTTATTTGGGATTTGAGGCTACCATAGATGTGCTTGTTATGAAAATTTAAAACTATTTAAAAATATGTTTAAATTAATAAATAACTTGTGTGCTAATTTGTATTGATAAATAATATTATTTTTATCAAATAATATTATTTTTATCAAATAATATTATTTTTAATATCAAATAGTAAAAAAAAATTAAATATTAATTTTTCAAATCTTTGTTCGAACCATTAGTTTATCAAATCTTATTACTTCATTATTCTCGTTTCAATCATTTTTAAATAAGTTGATGTAAAAAATAATAATAATAAATTTTAAATATTTTTTTATTTTAAAGATAATAATAATAATAATAAAATTAAAGTTATAGCTATTTCATATTTTTAAAGAATTACTATCACTTTAATTTTATTATTATTATTATTATTATTATTATTATTATTACTATTATAATAAATCTTCTCAAACACAAAAATATTATCAATAGGTCAATCAAATGAGATATCATTAATTTTAATAATTTATATTTGATTTTTTATTGATTCAACAAATGTGTAAAAGTTGATTTTTTTTAGATAAATGATTTAAACTAAAAAGATTATTTATACTAAAAACCATAAAAAATTTGGGAAAGTTGTGATTTTAGATATCAGACGTAATCTTTAAAATCAATATTTATAATTTCATATAGATTTGGTATTTTAATTTTTTTTAAATGATAAAGTCATTATCAAGGATAACCCGCTTTTCAGCATTTTAATTTTTTTAAAATAAAAAAGTCAATGTTTAAGAAAATGACATTATCCTAATTGTCGCCTATATAACTCAAACATACTATATTATGTAATAGTTTTACATATAAACTATTTTTCTAATTTTTTTTTATAAATAGTATTTTAGTCCAAAACTCATAAAATACAGCAGAGATAGTGGATTCCACATCACAGCTATCAAACATTTAGTTTAGGCCGTCGTAGACCCCACGCTTCAAAACGTTGGGCAAAGCGTTCCAACCCTCGGAATCTTTTAAGTTTACCAAGATTATAAATGGCTGCATAACGTTTTCAGAAATCCAATTGGGGATTCTTTTAAATCGGTACGCCTGATCTATATATTGGCTTCCCTTGAGCAGAGGAGATTAACTTAATGGCAACTCCGACAATAAGCCTGATCTCAGAATGCTTTGTCAAACCAAAGTTCACTTCAGAAGAGACCAAGGAGGCATATTACCTGACCCCATGGGACCTTGCCAAGCTGTCATTCAACTATATCCAAAAGGGTCTTCTCTATAGCAAACCGCCTGGTGCGAATGCGGATGATCCAAATTTCATGGCAACTTTCTTGGACAGGCTCAAGGATTCCCTTGCTCTCACACTCGACCATTTCTACCCACTTGCAGGCCGCCTTGCAACAAAGAAGGACAGTACTACTCCACCCTCTTATGTCGTCTTTGTAGACTGTAACAACAACAGTAGTACCGGTGCGAAATTTATCCACGCAGCTACTGACATGACCGTCTCTGACATCCTCTCGCCGATTTATGTACCTCCGGTGGTCTATTCCTTCTTTGATCATGACAAGGTGATTAACCACGATGGTCACACCTTGTCTTTGCTATCCATCCAAGTTACCGAGCTTGTGGACGGCATCTTCGTTGGATGTTCCATAAATCACATCATGGTCGATGGAACCTCCTTCTGGCATTTCTTCAACTCATGGTCTGAGGTATTCATGGCACAACTACAAGGAAAGAATAACATTTCCCTTTCACGCCCGCCCGTCCTCAAGCGCTGGTTTCCCGATGGTTATGGTCCAATTATCAATCTTCCTTTCACTCACCATGACCAATTCATCAGCAGATTTGAAGCACCCCTACTGAAAGAAAGAATTTTCCACTTCTCGTCAGAATCAATAGCAAAGCTTAAAACAAGGGCAAATGCAGAGTCAGAGTGCAACAGCAACAAAATCTCCTCCTTACAGGCACTGTCCGCGCTTCTCTGGATGTCCATAACACGAGCGCGCTCTTTACCAGATGAGCAAGAAACCATTTGCAGGATGGTCATCAATAACAGAACAAGATTGGACCCGCCCTTTACAGAGAATTACTTCGGGAACTGTATTCAAACAGTGAGAGGCGTTGCCGATGCTGGTGAACTGCTTCAACACGATCTTGGTTGGGCAGCCATGCTCTTGCACCAGGCTGTGGTAGGTCACACAGACAAAGATGTACGTGGCTGGCTTGATTCATGGTTTCAGTCCCCCTTTATTCCTCAGTTAGGCCTGGTTTTTGACCCCAATAGCATATCGATGGGGAGCTCACCCAGATTTAACAAGTATGGGGTTGAGTTCGGATTGGGGAAAGGATTGGCACTTCGCAGTGGTTTTGCACTCAAGTTTGATGGGGTAGTGTCATGTTACCCGGGACGTGAAGGAGGAGGAAGCATAGATTTGGAGGTGTGCCTACCCCCAAACTCTATGACTGCCCTTGAATCCAACCAGGAGTTCATGGACGCCGTCTCTATGTCTTTCTTCCCTTAACTACTTCTGTTTTTCATTTGTGATCTGCAGAAACCAGTAACGCAATCTTCCCTTAGAGTCTCTGTTTTTCTGTTTCTTGCTTGAATAAGCGCTTGTCTTTGAGAAATAAAATAAATAACGCACTTCCATCTTATATAAATTTTGAAGATATCTTTGTATTGAAATTTTGAAAAAAAAAAAAAACTTAGCAATTTTTCTAGATAAATTCTTTTTACGAAGAGCCCAAGATTTGGGGGTTCACATTCCCGAGCAAGGCAACGTAACGAAAAAGGAAAATCAACTTTGGTTTACTTGACTGTCGGTACGATGGATTTATAAAATTGGTTGCCTTTTCAGTTCAGACTAATGGACTGAGAGAGTGGAAAAAATTAACTGGCAGTAAAAAAATGCCATCCAAGATCATCATCAGAGCAATGCACGTGTTTCTAGTACTAACAGCAATACATCCTAGATTAACAGCATGCACTATCCAGAAACAAAAGACAAGGGAGAAAAAAAACATAATAAGCTTAGTAATTAAAGAACTGATTCATGGCTTTCCTTTGAGCAGAGCAGATTGCCCCGTGTTCTAATGGAACTCCTCCTGTGTGTCACATCTCAGAATGCTTTATCAAACCCAAGTATAATTCAGAAGAGTTGAAGGAGTCCTATTACCTGACGCCATGGGAACCTTGCCATGATTTGAATGAATTATATCCAAAAGGGCCATCTCTTTGCTAAACCTTCTGCTTTGGATGATCCACAAAGCTTCATAGCAACTTTCTTGGACGCGCTCAAGGATTCCCTTGCTCTCACACTAGTCAATTTGTACCCGCTAGCTGGCCACCATGCAACAAAAGAGAGAATCCACCCTCTTACTCAGTCTTTGTTGACTTCAACAAACAGTTATGGAGATAAATTTATCCACACAGCTGCGGATACCAAATTATCTGACATCCTTTCACCAATTCATGTAACCTCAGTTGTTCAGTCATACTTTGACCATGACAGGCTGCTTAACCATGATGCCCACACCATGTCCTTGTCTTTGCTATCCATTCAAGTGACAGCTTGTGGATGTCATCTTTATAAGATGTTCGCAAAGCACACTACATGCTTGATGGCACCTCTTCTAGCAATTCCTAATCGCTTGGTCTGAGATACTCAATGCTCAAGAGAAGAATACTTCTATCTGATGCCCACCCATCCTAAGCCCTGGCTTCCTGATGGTTGTGGTGCAGTTGCCAGCATTCTTTCGCTCACCATGATCAGTTCATCAGCACATTTGAAGCACCCATACTCAGAGAAAAGAATCTTCCACTTCTCACCAGAATCAATAGCAAAACTCAAACCATAGGAAAATGCAGTGTAAGAACAACAAAATCTCCTCCTAGCCATTGTCTGCACTTATCTGGAGGTCCATAACACGAGCACGCTGTTTACCACATGAACAGAACATTGTCAGAGAATTACTTTGAAAACTCAATTCAAACTGTATGTAGCATTGCAACTGCTGGGGAACAGCTTGAACACAATCTTGAGTGGGCAGCATGGCTCCTGCACAAGGCCCTCGTCAGCCACACAGACAAAGCCGTGCATGGGTGGCTTGACTCATGGTTGCAGTCACCTTTGTTTATCAGTTAGGCCTATTTCTTGACCCAACAGAGTGATGATTGTGTGCGCATCCAAATTCAACAAGTATGAGAATGAGTTTGGATTGGAGAATGCATTGGAACTTTGCAGCAACGGCAATGCAAACAAGTTTAAGTTTTGATGGGATGGTGTCATGTTACCCAGGACTTGAAGGGGGAGGAAGCATAGATTTTAACATGTCGACAACACTGGACTCGATGAGTGCTCATGAATCCAACCAGGAGCTCATGGAGGCTGTCTTCATATCATCTTAGGTACTTCAGTTTTCATATATGTGACCTTTAGAAACTAAAAATGTAGAATTCTTTACACACTCTGTTTTCTGTTTCTTTTTGGAATAAATTCTTGTCTTCGGGCTGACATCCATTCCATATTGCACATATGGACAATCTTGATTTGCTATCAAGACACAGCCATTAAAAAGCAGATGTTTGTTTGTTGTATCAAGCTACCAAAGAATTTCCACCAAAAGAAACTTAATAAAGATAAAATACAGGACAAATAGTTCCACATCATATCTATCAAACCAAATATAAGATTATGTGCCCCCTCCACCCCACCCAACACAGGTAGGGTTTTAAAGACATTTCCAAAATTTTAAATTGCATTTCAAACCGTCCAGTTGACATGATTCCCCAATAAACAAGAAGGATTAGCATTCTACTGCCTTCCAGGTTTCATTGCAAGATATTTTTTTGATTATCTAAAAACAGTGCACACATTCTAATAATCCATGCATGTCAATGTGCATAATATACCTCCCAGTGAGAACACAACTAGGTTCTCAACCCACAACATCAGATATACTGACATGGTAGGTGATACTTCAAAACCAATTTGTGCAGAGCATGTGTTAGCTGATTGTTTTAAAAGCACACATACAAAAAGAAGCTGTACCATACTTGCCAGCTCCATGTTTCTCACAAAAATGAGTTTTTAACACCAATCGATGGAGAGGGAATCAATGAGTTTCATCCAGGTACATAGATTAGCATAGTCACAAAAAGTTCACCTGGAAGAAAGAGCAGAATAGTGACGTCAAAGGTAAGTAATTTAGCAGTAGACACAAGATTCAAAAGAGAAAAAAATAATCAGATTACACATTGAAACTTGTTATTCACATCATCAACATTGAATAGCTCCGCAAATGCATGCCATCTTCAGAGTAGTTCAAATCTAGTCTTCTCATTTTACATCTCTATGAGGTCCACAGTTACAAAATTCCTTTTTTTTCAGGATAAGTATATCACTAAACACATGCTTTTAGAAGGAAAGAAACAATCGATACGTTAGTGTTTGCAGCCAAAAAGAAGAAATGAAAGGCCTAAAATCAGATCTTGGAAGTTCTACCTCATTAAAGTGCACTTGTGCCTATGAGGGGAAAAAAATTAAGATGTTCATGGTGCTATACTTTACCAACAAAAAATGCATGCTTTGAGGCGTGGAAGTAAATTGGAGATGGATGCAGCTGTAAGACGGTTAGAGATCAACTTCATTTTGTATGAAAGAATAAAAAATAATACGAACTAGCAGTGCACTAATATTGATTCTTCAGGGGATGATCCAAGGGAGTATGAACAAATGAACCAAAGATCAATCCTTCTGAAGTTGAAAAAGATTACAGACAGAGGAGAGAATAGAAACAAAATCAAACAGGCCTTACTAAATCTTCATTCAGGAAACAACAACAGTGCCTCCAAAAAATTGGATAAAATAATACTTCCCAAGTATTGTCCTTGGATGATCCTAAAATTTATATGTTACACAAAACTAAAGAGCAAAGACAACTTTTTAAATTTAAATCTAACAAGAAACTAGATATCAGCCTGCTAACATAGATAAAAAGTCAATAGCCTAAGATTAAAAAAGGAGACAAAATACTTTTCAAGACTGCCATTTCTTCAATCACTCTTCAGAAAATTTTGGCTGAGAAGTGTCCTTGGAACCTCCTTATATACCCGCACCCTGCTAGCAGTCCCATTTTCTGCATATGAACTGCATCCCTTTGAAAGCTGAAATGTTTGAATCTGCAAGAACAACTCATTTATAGAAAATAGAATCACAGCAAACAATGGAAATGCTACTTCAATGTTTAATAATTTGTGAGAGAAACCTACCGGGCATTGTGATAACTACAGAGAAAAGTTGGCATTATTATATGAGGGCCCAAAAAAGACAGAAAAGCCTCAAAGGGACATGATGTTTGAGGCGGCCCGCGCCGCCATACCCGACCCGACCTGGAGGCCGAACCCGGACCCGGGGACGCAATCCTCACCCTTCATTTTTTTTTTTTTTTTGAATCATTTGAGATAATCAAATACAATTGCATTTCAAACACATTTCAAATACTCAATGAAAATATATATACATAAATACTACTTTAATATAAAGGAGGCCCATCATTTGATCACAAAACTCTATTTCATTCGATATGGCATTTCATGCCCATTTGGTCAATTTCCCACATTTATACAATGCGGCATTATTATCCGTTTTCAATATCCAAATATTTACAAAACATAATCAAAGTTCAATTTTCATAATAGTGTTTTTTTTTTTTTTTTTTTTTTTTGAACTTACAAATGGTCGAATAATTTCAAGTATGCATGTGACGGAGCTTTACTTATCCTCCATGTGACTTTGACGATGACTCTGATTCACTTCGGTCTACTTCTTCGTACCTATTCACTCGATACCTGCGCGATGATAAAAGCAACGCGCTAAGCATTTTCATGCTTAGTGGTTTTATATAGTACTCTATTCCATTTCAGTCTAAGCCAAATCATGCAATATTTCTAAACCATGTTTTTTAATCTTTTTGAATGATCAATGCAAATACAATACATATATTCATTTCAAATACATTCATTTACGGTTTATTGATCATTCCAAATATGCACTTTCATATGCAATAAATCATTCAAAGAATAGTCGATGCGTTTGAATATTAGCATTATTTTTGCTCTTAAGCGAATTTAAGCCGATGTTTTGGTCGCATTAGAATAAACGGAATCGCCGTAGGTCGGCTGGTCTAGACGATATAAGAAGGTTGTATAACATAGTCACGGTCCTTGAAGTGGCGGTTATTAAAAATCATTTGTGAGCAATGCAAATCTTGTCTGGCGGGATCACGGGATCGGAGTGACACTACATTACGTTCGTTCATAGTACTGCAAGAGTGACCCTTATTGGTATATCAATCTATCCTTAACTCAAATATGACGAATAACATTCTATTAAGAGCATTAAAAAAAATCAGTCATAGAAATTTACAATAGGGTATATACATTTATACTCAAGTAGCACATTTCAATACTCATGCAATTTTTTTCTTTTCATGGCAATCATTTCACACAATCAATTTTCTCAAATCACTTAAAATAAATCAATATGCAATTTTATTGAAAATTATTTCAATAATTGTGCAAACAATTTTGATACTTGAAATATGAAGAGAAGAATAAAGAGTGAACCAAAAAGATCGTCACACTTCGATTCCTATCTCGAAATCTTGATTTCAATTCGGGTTTTCCTCGTCGCCAACCCCTAATCCATCACAATTAGAAAACAATATCGATTAGAGCATTGGGTTTTCGATTAAGGTTGTTTTCTGCAACACACCGCCACTTGCCAAAAATTTTCTAAGAACAAATGAGCCATATTTTACCCATCTTCCTTAAAGTCCATTGTTCTTCTATAAATCTATTTTATTCAGAAATTTGTATCATCTAATTCGGAGCACCGAAACTCCAGATATGTCCTAAACATCCGGGATTATTCTATTTTCAACACATAACCAGAATTGCCCAAAAACAAGGCTCCCTTTAAACAAATTTCTGGGTCTAATGGGTTCAAATTTGGATACACTTATTTCAGATAATTTAATTGCTCTAGAAGTCTAGTTCTCACAATTTGAATCAGCTGATTTGGATGGAGTGAAACTGGCTTATAGCTAAATCTAAAGCGTTCCAAAACACCAAAGCGTATCGAACTAGATTTGGCAAATGGCGGGCGGATCGGGCTAAGTAGACCCACATCGAGACGAGGAATAATCGGGTCGGGGCCAGGAGTAGGGCTGATTTAAATCAGTGCTATTTCTTGGCCCGGCCAGAGCCTTATATCGGGCTAAGCGGACGGTAGTGACCCAGGCCCTATGTGAAAAAAAATGTGAAATTATTTTATTCAATAAATTACTTTCCTTTTCTATTATTTGTTTCATTTCAGATGTCTGAGTTTCTCTGCTTGCAAATAATGCCCCATTGCCTTGTATTTCTATTTTTTTTGCTCCATATGTCCATATGATATGTTTGCCCTACTATTAATCAATGAAAACAAAACAACTATATGAGTTTATGTTACAGATTCTTCTTGTAAAATGGAGCCATCTCCAAATAAAAATAAATAAAAAGAAGATGAAACACAATCAGGTTCTCAGATCTTTTAAGTGATTTAAATATTATTTCAATGCTACGAGAACAAAATTGAGTTGCTACAAATGCTCTAAGAAATAAAATAGAACCATTGACTGGGGAGGGTTTGTAGGACCTTCCCGGTTCAATGGGACATAATTCACCTATAAAAAACATAAGTCCCATCCACTCTCCAAGAATCCCCAAGAGATTGGCAAATATTAATTTCAAACTTCAGGTTCCAAGTATGTCGATATACCTAGTGCAGGCAGTTGTTGGTTGATGGTCGGGAGCAATTCCATCTTCAGGTAAGCGATAATCTGTTGCCTTCTGTTCAGCTGATAGCAACCGATCCACCTGCACAAGAATTTTACCATAATAAAATATCTTACATAAGAATGAAAAACAAAAGAGCACCAAATAAATGTGAAGGACTATGTGATGCTGAATGACAAGAAGAAGATTCAAGCATGAAAATAAGAAATGGTAGGGTAGAAATAAATGTAGAACATAAAGAACAGATTGGGAGAAAACACACACACAAAATGCGAGGAACCACCATGCTAATGCTACATATCTGAGAGTAAAGGCCAGGATATGAACGGAGAGACATGCAACTTATAATCTAGATGTCAGATGAATTTCAGCAACTACAGACCTCAACCATCACAGTTTCAATGCATTTTTAAGCCCTTTATAAGCAGCAGTTTCTGCACTGGACATAGCTGTAGCCATTTCTTCACTGGAAGCAGCATGGGCACCATCCTCAGGTAGTAAAAGCCGAGATATAGAGTTTGCAAAGTACTTGAGAAAAAACAGTCCCATTAGTTCGAAATAAATTTCTAGTCATTCTCTCATGAGCTTAATTAAAATAATTGAATAAAAGGTATTCAGATATGTAACAAACTTGCTGAACAATAGCCACACTGATAGCACAACGTAGTACAACCACCATGAAAGATCTGAAACTGCTTTCACCAACAGCAGCTTCTGCCCACACATCAATAACAAAATTTCTTATGCCAACTAATTTCTAGATAAATTATTCAATAATTTCCATATAGCATATACATTGAATTGAGCTATGAACTAGAGTGAATTTTAGATTGCAGAAAAAAGGCCATGTGATCAAGTAATTACAGCAGAAGCAGCTGCAGCAGCCACCCTCCTACTAACAATTGTGCTCAGCATAAACCTTTCTCTCAAAGCTACAGCTTCATTTAGGCTCTCTCTAGCCCGTTCCAGCCCTTTTGTTATTAGTTATATACTGACTGACCTGAAAAATAAAAATATTTTAGTATCCAGACACAATCACGTAAATGCCCTAAAATTGAATTCAACTGAAAACCACAATGTGGAAAAAAAAAATCAACCAACTTACTTAGTCTATCAGGCAAGTAAACACTGCTTTTACATTGGCTGCAAGTGTAGAAGGCTGTAAAAAGACACATTAATCATCAATTACAAAAAGTTCAACTAATGAATCTGAAACTACATATGCTCACGAGGTCTCTTGGAAAATGCCAAAAGTAATCCTTAAGAGGGGATCAGTCACCACCAAGCAAGGTGAAAGAATCTCCAGCATACCTAAAATCAGAACCTCCTACGACGAGTCATAGTTTATACAAGTTACAACCACAGTAAGTACAATCCCCACTACCTGTCAGCTAGTCTTGTTATCTAGTTCTCAAACTTCCAATCAAGTTTGTGAGGTAATACAAACATAAAGCCCTAAAATAACATCTCCACTTTAAGCAATTAAAATATTAGTCATCCAGTTTCTGATCCACAAATCCCTTTAAAACATAAAATATTTCATCAGGAAAACCCATGATCATCAGATCATGTAGTTTAATAGTCCCCTAACACCGACACAACTTTCACATTATGCCAATCGGACTGTGATAGGAACATTTGGTTCTGAAAACGGTTTTAAAAACAGGTTTGTATTCAGAAATAACAAGAACAGGGGAGAACAAGAACAAGTTTGGTTCTTTTTTTTTGTTCTTAAAAACATGAAACCTGTTTTCAATAACACTAACCAAACATTCCCTAACTCACTGCATGAACCAACCAACATGGCAACACTTAAAAACTAACACCCTATCAATTTTATCACAGAAATCTTAAACCAAACATAACCTCTGTTCTAGGGTTCGTCCAATCGTCCTTGAAGATGAAGCCGATCGAGCTTTGTAAGCTACCCATTTCTAGCATCAGAAAATGAAACGAAAGCATTATAAGATTAAGATTTATGTTTCACAAAAAAAAAAAAGATCAAAGGAGAAAAAAGAATTTGAAGCAAAAGTGATGATTTTTTTACCTAGAAAACGATTATGAGAAAACAAATGAGGAAGAGGATCAGCGGATCGGATGAAGGAGCTTGGAGAAGAGAGGAAAATGCTTGGAGGATCGTCGTCGGAGGCTGAATCGGCCGGGGCCGATGACTAGTCGGCTCACGGCCCAGGGCGTAAAGTGAGGAAGGAGAAGAGCTCGAGATTTTCAGGCACGGGAAGTTAGGGTTTGGAAATATAGACTTTTAGATAAGTAGAAAAGTTTTTTTTTTTCTTTTATTTTACTTTGGCACAGAGACTGGCCCAGCTGGCAAGACCGGCCGTCCGTGATCTTGACACAGTGGGCCCAATCGGTAGAGTAGAAGTGGCCCGATTTTTCGGGCCAATATAGTCAGAAACAACCAGGCCTAATTTCGGGTTAGTCGGTAGCCCGTGAAGTGGAGCTCAAGTGCCAACTCTAATCAAAACTGGACCATAATTGACCCAAAAACGTTGCCTCACTTTGACGAATTTTACGTGTCAGCGGGGTTGGTGGATCACATGTTCGGGAGATTTGTTTTCCTAGAAGTCTAGTTTACGAAATTTGAATTACTCAATTTGGATGGGTGATAGCGAGTTATGGCCACGAATAGTATGGGTTTGGAGGAAAATTTTGGCTTGACTTCTCCTCTAAGCATAACATTTCCTTTTATAAAATTCTTCAACATCAATCGAACAACCATATAACAACCCCAGAGCAACCCCCGAAAACTAAAATAAACCAATCAACGTCATTTTATCACCAGACTTGCTGTTCTTTTTCTAAACCCCGAAACACAACATTAAGGAAAGTTGGGTTTGATTTATTACCTTTAAATCTTTAATTCTTCAACACCCAATCTTCCTTCTTCCTCTTGATCTTTAATCATGATTTCGTAGAGTAAGACACTAATCTTCCTCCCTCTCTCTAGCAGAAAAAGCCACAGCACTTCGCTCCCTTCTTTTACCCAGTGGCCAAAATGCATCTCAAAGACCAAAATTTTATCTTTAATCAAAATCCTGCACTAAGCCTTGTTTGGCTAGCCCACAAATTCCTCTTTTCTCATTTTTGCATTTTTAAGGCTTCATTTAACTTTCATTTTCAATACACTTTATCACATTTTCATTTTGGCATTTACACTTCTCATTTATGACACTTGGGTCCTCATTTGACATTTTTACCAAATTTATCTAACTCCTATATAATTTTCGTGTTTTTATCATTTTTCGTTTTTAGCAATTTAAACGCCGAAAAAATACAATTTAATTTATTTTACACCCTGAATATGTTATAAAATTGTTAAAGTATTTTGAACATTATTTCTCCTCTTCTTAAAATTTAGTCCCCTCGATATTACCTTCATTGAGCAGTTTAGGGTATTGTTGCGTAACTTCTTCGCTTCCCATTAACGCCGGTCTTGTGGTTTCTCCACAGCACTTTTACCAATGGGATTCGCTTTTTCCGCAACTCTTTCACTTCTCGAGCCAAGATCTCTACTAGCTCATCTTCATACGTCAAATCCGGTCTAAACTCAACGTCTCCAAAGAAACTACATACAATGGGTCTGACCTGTATTGACACATGGAAAACATTATGAATTTTTTCCAACTCTGAAGGTAAAACTAATCTATATGTCACTGGACCCACTTTCTCTATCACCTCATATGGCCCAATGAACTTAGGGCTCAACTTGTCATTTTTCCTAAATCTCATTACCTTCTTCCAAAGCGATACTTTCAAAAACACTTTTCGCCGATCTCATATCGAATATCCTTTCTTCTCATGTATTAGGATTTTGTCTATAGTGGTCACTTTCAATCTTTCTCTAATCATTTTCACTTTTTCCTCGGTATCTTGAATCAAATCGGGGCTAATTATCTTCTTATCTTTTAACTCGGTCCAACACAATGGTATTTTGCATTTTCTTCCGTAGAGAGCCTCATAAGGTGTCATTCCAATACTCAACTGGAAGCTATTGTTGTACCACAGGTGACTAGAGGAATGTGTCTATCCAATGACTACCCTCATGGTCGATCCACCCACTGACTTCGGCATATCTTCGACACTTGGATCACTCTTTCCATTGTCCATCGTGGGTAAGGCAGCTATGCTGAAATTCAGTCGAGTGCCCAAAGCCTCTTGCAACTTTCCTCAAAATCTCAAGGTAAACCTCGGATCTCTATCTGAAATTGTCGATATTGGAATCCCATGTAACCGAATTATTTCCCTTATGTAAAGCTCTGTCAGCTTGTCAAGTGAATAGTCAGTTCTCAATGATAGGAAGTAAGCTGTCTTAGTCAATCGGTCTACCATGACCCAAACTGAGTCATGCTTTCTTCCTGTCACTGGTAACCCGACCACAAAACCCATTGTGATTCGGTCCCATTTACACTTTGGTATTTTAATAGGCTGCTATAATCCCGAAGGAACTTGATGTGCCTTCCTTTGTGCCTTGTCCTGACGATCATGAAATTTGATCTGTCTCTTTTCATTCCAAACCACCAGTATGAAGTCATTAAATCTTGATACATTTTTTGTGCTACCAAGATGCATAGCAAAAGATCCACTGTGTGCCTCTTTAAGTATAGATTTCTTCAATCCATCATCATTGGGTACACAAACTCGATCTCTATAGTACAAAAATCCATCCTCTTTCGTTGTAAACTCAATTTCTTTCCCCACTCTATTCTGATTTACAATTGCAGCAATTTTCTCATCATTCTTTTGTGCCTCTAGCACTCAATTTAACAAATTCAGTTTTGCTATCAATTCTGCCACTATTGCACCGTCGTAAAATAATGACAAATGAGCATTCAACGCTCGAAGCTTCTGTACTGACTTTCTACTCAGAGCATATGCTACTACATTGGCCTTCCCAGGATGATAATCGATCACACAATCATAATCCTTGATCAATTCCATCCATCTACGTTGTCTCAAGTTAAGCTCTCTTTACAAGGGCAAATACTTAAGACTTTTGTGATCGGTGTAAATGAAACACTTTTTTCCATAAAGATAGTGTCTCCATATTTTCAATGCGAACACAATGGTGGCCAATTCCAAATCATGCGTAGAATAGTTCTTTTCATGCGGCTTCAACTGCCTTGAAGCATAAGCTACCACTTTACCCTCTTGCATAATGACACATCCAAGTCCATTAAATAAAACATCACTAAAAATCACGTATTCTTTACGGTAGGTCAAATTTGATGAAGCAGAGTTGCCTAGGTTAGGATGCTTTCAGCTTTTCAAAACCTTGACACTTTTCACTCCTCGAATCCATTCTTTTGGAGCAATCTTGTCATCGAGGGTCATAGTCACCGAAACCGCTAACGAACCTTACATGGTAACACCAATCCCGGAAACTCGCGCCATGACATTTCGGTGATTTCCATTCAATAATCACCTCTATCTTCTTTGGATCCACTCGAATTCCTTCTTCTGATATCATGTGTCCAAGAAAGGACACTTCTCTCAACCAAAATTCACATTTGCTCAGTCTTGCATATAACTGTTCCTTTCTCAAGGTTTCTAGCACTACCCGAAGGTGTGTATCATGATCTTCTCGATCCTTTGAATACACAAGGATGTCATCACATAAACACCGACAAATTGATCTACGTGGAAATTCGAAAAACACGATTCATTAAGTCCATGAAAGCCGCCGGTGCATTTATCGACCCAAAAGCGGCGTTACAAGAACTCATAATGTTCATACCGCGTTAAACACCGTCTTGTTACATCAGCATCAACAATCATGGCGATGATACCGGATCATGAAGTCGATCTTCGAGAAAAAGACACTTGCACCTTTCAGCGGTCGAACAAGTCATCTATCTGGGTAATGGATATTTGTTCTTCCGCATCATCTTATTCGGTTGTCTATAGTCAACACCTGACCTAAGTATACCATCTTTCTTCCTAACAAGAACATAAGACTCCCGTGGTGATACACTCGGACGAATAAATTCCTTCTCTAACAACTCTTGCAACTGAAGCTTCAATTCTTTTAACTCCACTGGAGCCATTCTATACGGTGTAATGGATGCCAGAGTGGCACTCGAAACAACGTCAATTGCAAACTCAATCTCTCTCTATGGAAGCAACCCCGGCAATTCCTCCGGAAACACATCTGGATAATCACAAACTATAGGGATGTCTGATAAACTAGGCTCCGCCTTTTTCGTATCTATCACATACACCAAGTAGACTTCACACCCCTTTCGAACCATCATTTAGCATTAGCGGATATCACATTAGAGAGGTGGTTTTGACCTCTGCGTCGATAAAGAATCAATTCCTAGCCACTCGATTGTCCTTGAGTCACTCTCTTCATTCTACAATCAACTACCGGTTGTTTGAGGACAACAATCCATCCTGATATCACATCGAACTCACGTAAATGAAAGCTTCGATCAAAATCTCAGGAAACTCATACTCTCGTATTACGATGGGGCAATCTCACGTAAACTCACATTCTAATGACACTATGCCCAGTGGATTTGTCACCAAAATGTCATACTCGGTTTTACTCTTGATAAATTACCCAGGCTTCGAATGGTAATACAAATACAAGAGTGGGTTGAACTTTGAATCTATCAATGCATGTCTGATAGTCTCAAAGATATAGAAATTACCAACTATCACATCCGGTGCATCTTTCTCTTCCATTGCCTTCATTGCATATGCCCTGGTTGGAGCACGAGCATCCTGTCTACCCATAATCTGTGTCACTTGTCTCGGTGCACTTGGTGATGCAACACTCTTGTTGTCCTTGTTGCTCTTTTGTCTTTGTTGACGTATCCAGTCGAGTGCTATGAGCGAGCAGGCTCTAGAACTGATCTTTCACTGTACTCAGCCCAGATCCACATACGAACAAGCGCTGTCAATCTCTGACCCTCTCCTTTATGTTTCCTCCTGATGTGTGTCGCAGTAAGGAAGAGTTGGTCCTCTTGAAGCCTCTAGTGCCCAGCAGCTAATGGTACCGATAGAATAGTCTTACTCTTGGTAGCTGGTGATCAGGCTATAGGGCAGTTAGAACCACGTGGTCCTCTGAATTTCTTACTCACGGTGCGATAAGAACTTGGCCCATCCAGATTTTCTTACCGACTTCTTCTTTTCTTTCATACTCTTCTTTCTTTACTCTTTCAACATTTTAGAGCACATGTCACCGATTTTAGAAAAGTCGTATTGGAAAATCATGACATGGGCTGAATATGGTCATTGAGGCCATTTATCGAACTTACGGCATTTCTCTTCCTCGGTCACTAGCATCTCGGGAGCATACTTGCTCAACCGGGTGAATTCTCTTTGATACTCAGTCCACACTCTTACATGCTTTGTTTCCAAATTATGAAACTCTCGTCTCATATTGCTCGAGATAAATACATATTGGCATATTGTTTTCACGGGTATTCCACGAAGAACTCGTGTCTCAGGTGGTGCGGTCTGATCACGAAACCCACCAACGATAAGCTTCATCAGATAGAAATTGAGGTGGCACACTCCCAAATTCTCCTACGGTGTGCGATGCATTTGCATGACATTCTTCGATTCTTCGAGCCAATTTTCCGTCATGGAAGGCTCATCATCTTTCTTCCCAAGGAAATCCATGGGTCGATATTTTGCCATTCTCTCTATGGTTGATCGAGAACAACTATGACTGGTTGTCTTAGCTCTTTAACGATGCCAGGCTATCTATTTGGAGGATATCCATAACACTTCCTACTACTTGACCTTGCTCACTAATCGATGGAGCATGGGACGCTTGCCCACCTTCCACACTAGCAGGGCTATTTGGACGACTTCCCAAGTCACCTCTAACCCTATGGGACCCTGAACCATCCATGCTTACCTATTAAGGCGTAGATCATCAGTCGTCATCCTTTATATCTAAATCTGATACATGTGTAACAATTTCAAAAATCATTTTGTAGAATCGCCTAAACCTAGGTTCTGATACCACTAAAATGTGGCGGCCTGCGTCGCCATACCCAACCTAACCCGGAGGCTGAACCCCGACCCAGGGACACAGTCCTCACCCTTCATTTTTTTTTTTTTTTTTTTTAATAATTTTGAATAATCCAAATACAATTAATTTTCCAAACACATTTCAAATACTCAATGAAAATATATATACGTAAATACCACTTTAACATAAAGGGGGCCCATCATTTGATCACAAAACTCTATTTCATTCGATGTGGCATTTCATACCCATTTGGTCCATTTCCCACATTTATACAATGCAGCATTATTAGTCGTTTTCAATATCCAAATATTTACAAAACAAAATCAGAGTTCAATTTTCATAATAGTGTTTGTACAAAATGAGTCGAATAATTTCATGTATGCATGTGACGAAGCTTTTCTTATCCTCCGTGTGACTTTAATGATGACTCGATTGATCTGAGTCCTAGATCGCCATTTTTTGTTCACTTGATACGCCGCGATGATAGAAACAGCGTGCTACGCATTTTCATGTAATGGTTACATGTAGTACTTATCTTCCATTTCGGTCTAAAAATTAAAATCATCTGATTTTTTCTAAACCATGTTTTTTAATCTTTTTGAATAATCAAAGCAAATACAATACATATATTCATTTCATATACATTCATTAATGGTTCATTGATCATTCCAAATATGTATTTTCATATGCAATAAATCATTCAAAACACAAATTATGAATTTCACAAATATTCTTATCATTTAGCCCTTAAACGAATTTAACCAATGTTTTAGGTCACGTGATAGGATAATGAAATCAAACCTGATCCGTGAAATTCTGAGAATTTAGTATAAAAAGGTTTTATAACATTGTGCAGTCCTTGAAATTTCTTGTGAGTTATTAAAAATCATTTTGTGAGCATTTAATCTTATCCCGTGAAATTTACGGATCGAATGGCCACTACATTACGTTTGTTCACAATACTGTTAGTTTGACTCTTATTGGTATATCAATCTATCCTTAACTCGAATATGACGAATAACATTCTATTAAGGGCATTAAAAAAATCAATCATAGAAATTTACAATAGGGTATTTACATTTATACTTTTTTTTTATTATAAAAAGGAAACTTCCTAGGAGTACACAGGACGTGGACAACCAGAAAAAGCCTAAACAAAGCGACAAAACCTACACACCCCTGACCATGTGAGGAAATCTAAAACCCGATTTTGTATTAAGCGTTGCTATCACGGGTTAGCCCAATCCATAAATTAGAGATAAAAGTTAATTTTAATCCTGCAAGAGCATGGTAGCTTAAGTTTTTCGAATGCCATCTGTTTAACCTTTGAAGAAATTTAAAAGCAGAACCGCGAGGAAATTTGTTGTCCATATTTTTCCGTTTCTTTCGCGGCGACACGCACTAAGCTAAAGAGATTATGAAGGCCAAACGTAGAACACCGACTAATCCTACCATTGGCGAAACAGTCCCGCAGCATTTTTGCACTTTTCTGATGGATCGTCAAAGTGATACATGGTCTCCTCGTCCTCCTCACCGCAAAGCGTATGTTGGCAAAGTCGTTTCCTCTGCGTTTAAGATTATAAAAGTGAGTATTTTGCGGCGACTTCCCAGAAAATATTCCCATTTTTAGTACCTCTTGAATTCGGATCGAGCGGTGGGAAAAATCACAAGCGGGGAGATAAGTCATAACCTTTATACCATGACCTTAAGCGAAAACTCTTTTACCTTAACTTCCTTGATAAAAGCATGTCTTCACACATTGGTGATTTGCTCGTGAAGAGCGTACAAATCGCACCATCTCTTGATCTCGATCGTTGAGACTCTTGCAGAAGGTTGGAACCGTCCTCAAACCCTCCCTACGCTATCCACGTGTCAACCACCTTGTGCCTCGCTGACCAGGGATAAATTAAAAAGCACGGGATACCTAACACCTGACGCCTCCCTCTCCACACGGACATCCTTCCAGTTGATTCTCTACCGTCCCAGTGCTTAGAGTTACAGGAAAAACTATGCCCATTCTTTCCACGATAACCTTCCATAAACTAGACCCATGCTTAGCCTCACGATATCCTTTGGTATGCGACCACCACAAGACTAGCCAAATTCTTTGAATAACCTTCCCTCACAGCTAGTTCCTTTCGTTGTAAGCCTTGACTCCACTTGCTAACAACGCCTTATTCATCTTAGAAGCTTTTAATCCGATACCACCTTTAGCCACTTATCCATGCACACTTATGGCCACGTCTTACGAAAAAATTTTCCAATCTGATTAGCTCTGACTGAGAAGCGCCTTTGGATCTTTTCAATCAACAAAACCTTACGTAGCATTCGGAAGAGAAGATAATAAATTGGAAGGCCCCGGACAAGAGTCTACTACGAATGGCGTTACAGCCCATCCTTAGAGATATCTTTTGAATCTTCCATGAAGCTAACCTCTTCGAAATCTCTCTCTTGATCGAATTCATTACTCCTAGCCTTATGCTTGCTGGGAAGGCCCAGTAGGAAGTAGGGAAGGATCCCGGTTCTGACCCGACTCATTGGCCCAACTCCTCGCGTTGTCACTTGGACCGGTGGAATGATTTCGCTTTTGTTTAAGTTAATTTCCAATCCTGATAGCGCTTCAAACCACATCGAAATTCAGCTTAGATACTTTAACGATCTTTGTTAGCCTGTGAAAATGGCGTCATCATCGGCATGGGGAGGTGGGAAGCCAACCATCTCCCCCTCTCCCATCTATAATCACGCTCTGAAAGGTAATTTCCTTCAGCCATACACGGTTTATCAAGCAATGAGGCTTCCATACCAATTCTGAAGAGATAGGGAGAGGGGTCGCCTTTATCTCAACCCACGCCCAGAGCTTGGAAAGAAGCCCGGTGGGGATCAGTTGATGAGCCAGAAAGTTTGTAGATATGCACCATTTTATCCAGCTTAACCACCGGCTGCCAAAACCCATCCTTCCCATGACCTGGTTTAAGAATTCCCAACTGATACTATCGTAAACTTTTTCAATATCTAGCTTGCAGACCATCCCATGTTTCTTCCTTCTCAAGGTTGAGTCCACTAATTCATTTGCAATCAACACTGCATCCAAAATCTGTCGGTCTTTTACAAAAGCATTTTGAGACTTCGAAATCACCTTGTCTAGAACCCTCTTAATTCTGTTAGCTAAAACTTTGGCCAGAATCTTGTATAAGCAGCCATAGAGACTTATTGGTCTTAAATCCTTGAAGTCCTCTGAGTCACATTTCTTGGGAATCCAACACCCAAAGTCGCATTGATTCTTGTGATCACATGGGTGGCTGAAACTCCTTGAAAACCCGAGGACTTCCTTCTTTACAAATCCCGGTATAAATCCGAGGAAAGCTATTAGGCAGATGCGGGCCAAGGGGCCTTATCCTTTGTTAAGACCGAAATAGCTTTCCAATTTCTTCCTTAGAAAAACTTTCCTCTGACTGTGACTTCTCGGCAAGATCTCATTGATAGCCATATCAGGAAGGGAAGGACTCCATCCTCCAGGATCCGAAAACAGATTCTGGAAGGCCGCCACTAAACCATCTTTTATCTATGCCTCCTTTTCCAACTTCCTGCCATTGATGCAAATACTATTAACAAAATTTCTTCTCCTGTGGGCATTCGTAGTCCTATGAAAGAACCCCGTGTTCCTGTCCCCTTCCTTAAGCGGAGTCTCTACGGATTTTTTGTCTCGAGAGATCTCCTGCGAGAGACCCGGCGTTTAAAGTCGGCTCGCTTTAGCGCGCTCCTCCGCTTCCTCCAGTTCGGAGCCCTTCCCTTCTGCGAGATGTCCCGAGAAAGTCACCTACACGGAGCGTCCTTCTTGTTAGTTTTCAACTAAGCCCAAGAAAACTTCTACGTTCGAGTCTTGAAGATACCTTTTAGAAGGCTTTCGACTTTGCGAGAGAATGAAGTGCCAAGAACCATGGAAGCGTTGGAGATTTTACTTACCATCCTTCGAGGTCTCTTTAAATCCCTCATATTTTGACCACATCAGTTGAAGCGAAAGGTGAAAGGGCTGGTGCTTACTCCTTCAGCATCCCGGTAGAATGGGGGCGTGATCAAGGGCGAGTGCAGGCGGGCGTCTTGAGATCACTTTGCCGGCGGTGACTCTCTCGATACATTTAAGACTCTGAATCTGTCTAAGCGGGACTTTGAGCCTGTGAGGAGCCACCACGCGGGGTAAAGGCCACCGCAGCGAGAAGAGATCTCTGACTCAGTCGTTGAGTTCTTCGGCGATCTTCTCATTGAATTAAAATCACCTCGCCTAGATCTTTCATCAGGAGATAGAATTTCATTGAAATCTCGGCCCACGCACCATGGATCATCCCACAGACCTTTTATTGATCCTAGCTCTTTGAAAAGTTCTACAATACTCTTATCGGTAGAGACATTTTTAAAAAACCATTTGAAACCCGTCCTCTTCAAATTACTGAATAAACAGCGAAAAATTGCTGACATAGGTCACTGACGTCGTCTTTTATCCCAATCGAATGCCCCAGTGGACCCTTCGACGTCGGGCTTGATCCAGTTCGAGCGCCCACCAAGGCTGCAGACCATTTCAATGTTCATTTCTTGCGATTTGCACCTTGGTTCTTGAAGGCAAATCATGTCCACTCTGTGAATTCTAATAAAATTCTTGATAACTTTCCTTTTTTCAGGATCGTTCACCCCTCTAACATTCCAAGAAAGAATCTTGAGCTTCATTATAACTTGATTTGTATATTCCCCTTATCCCTTCCTCCTCCTCCTCTGTTCGTCTGCTTCCCATTATAAATTAATGGTGCTCTTGATCTCTAGAAGTTCCGTCCTTTTTGACAAGCGTATTTCCTTTCTCTTACCGCTTTTTGTTGAGCCACTTTAAATTCCTCGATGTCCAAATCGAATCTCCATTTCAAACCCCTTTGTTGGAAGCTTCAAATTCACTAAATTTAGTGAGCAAGCGCTTTCCCAGTATGCGTAGGCGCTGCGAAGGTTTGATATGCCTCCTTTATTCTCATTATTTGCTTTGACTCCTCCCCCTAAAATTGTTGTCCTCCTACGTAATCCAGCTTGCCCCACCATCATCTCCCACCATCCTCATTAATTCCATATTTTCATTTCCTATAGTGCCCAGGGCGAATAACCCACAGGTAGTAGGCCAACGAAAGCGGGAAGAGGGGCGGTCGTTGAGATCGTTGAGGTTATCAACATACCTATTCGTATAGCAGCGTACATCGTCCTGAGGTAGATCTTCTCGTATCACGTCTTCTTCCCGGCCATGTGTATTATTACCCTCCTCACCAATATTTGAGTCCACGGAACTTTGCAGGTGCACTCGGGTATGGGGAGCTTCCGGATGTAGTTGACGAGAATCCTCTCATGACGTTGGCCTTGGAGCATTTAAGATTAGAAACATTCGGCCCAACTAGAATGGGCCTATTAGGGTAGATTGGGCTTTTGCTGCGCCCGTGAGGATCGACCCCATAAGCCTTTCACGGGTTCGAAGCTGACACAGAGCGGTCAGTAGAGCGACCCAGCGGCCTTGCATGATCTGCCGTCCCTTAGGAGTTCCTGTATGTCTTGGTCGTGGATAGGTGCCTTCGCACCACTAACAGGAAGTAGACCTACTCCTGCCCAGTTTGCGGGCTTCCTTTATACCTTCCACTCCGCCGTGCGTACACCGCTGTGCTTGAGCTCAAACCACAATCTTCTTGAAGTCTCCACGGAATCTTTGGGAGCGAGGGTTTGGTTTAAACCTTCCTTCCGTGATAGTAAACCCCGATCATTACCTCTCCGTTTAAACTTATTCCTTACATTTTATACTCAGAGTAGCACATTTGATACTCCTGATTTTTTTCATGACAATCATTTCATAATCAATTTTCTCAAATCACTTAAAATAAATCAATATGCAGTTTTATTGAAAATCATTTCAATAATTGTGTAAACAATTTTGATACTTGAAATAAGAGAAGAATCGAACGGGTAAAGGTCGTCGCACTTCGATTCTATACAAGATCTAGAGCTTGATCAAGGGTTTTCTGTTTACTTGACCACCCCAATCCATCATAATTGAAACGATATCGGTTGGCTTATTTAGGTTTCTAGTTAGGGTTGTTTTCTACAACACACCTTCACTTAGTAAAAATTTTAAGGAGCAAATAGGTCGTATTTTACTCGGCTTATTGAAGTCCATTGTTATACATAAATTTATTTTATTCGAAAAGTGGAATCGTCGGTGGGATCATCAAACTCGAGATATGTCCCTATAAACATCAGACGATTCTATTTTCAACAGAGATAACGAATTTGCCCAAAACAAGGCTCCTTTAAAAAACGAATTTAAGTGCAATGGGATGCAAATTTGGATAAACTTATTTATTTGAGAGGAAATTTATTTTCTAGAAGTCTAGTTCTTCAGAGAATTTGAATCGCTCGATTTGAATGAGTGAAAATCGGCTCATGGCTACAAATATTTGTGTTCAGAAGCTTGGCTTCATCGAGGAATTGACCCAAAACATAGCCTCGCTTTGGCGGGTGCACAGGTCGATGGGATTACAAATTTGGATACGCTTATTCCGAAGGGGATGTTGTTCTTAAGAAGTATAGTTCTACACCAAAAATTTAAATCGCTCAATTTGGATGGGTGATGGCTAAATTATGGTGAACAAAAGCGTGTGTTTTGGAGAAAGAATTTGAAAGCCGACATCTCACTAAAAACCAGGCCTTTCCTTTATATAATCTTCAACATCAATCCAAACAATCATATAACAACAACTTAGAGCAACCCCCAAAACTAAAATAAACCAATCAACATCATTTTTATATCGACTTAGGGTTTGTTCTAAACCCAAATACAATATTAAGGAAAGTTAGGGTTTGATTTCTTACCTTTAAATCTTTGATTCTTCCAACGCGATCTTCCTTAACTTCCTCTTGATCCTCTAATCCCTTGATTTCATGGAGCAAATACCATAATCTTCCTCCTCTCTCTGGCAGAAAAAGCCTGCACTTTCTCACCGCTGGTTGCCAAATGTGCAATGCCTCTCGAACCTTGATATTTTGGTCTTTAATCAAAAATCACACTAAGCCTTAATTTGGTACAGCCACCAAATTCTCTTCTCTTGTTTTGCATTTTAAGACTACATTTCAATACACTTTATCACATTTTATTTGGCATTTACACTTCTCATTTATGACCCTTGGGTCCTCTTTGTTTATTTTACCATATTTGCTCGGCTCTAGCAACATACAATTTCACGGGTTTTTATCATTTTTTAAGTTTTAACCACAATTTATGTGGGAAAAATACAATTTAATTTATTTTACACCTTGAATATGTTTTTTCTTTTTATTAATAATCAAGTGAATTTACACCTTGAATATGTTATAAAACTGTAATGGTATTTTCAGGGTGTTACAATGTTAGAAGCTGATATTCAACCATGAGGATGCTTACAAGGCCCCAAGAAAGACAACCAGAAAAGCTTCCAGAAGACATGAAGATAAAAGGTGATATTCAACCATGAGGATGCTGGCAAAGGCCCAAGAAAGGCAACCAGAAAAGCTTCCAGAAGACTTGAAGATAAAAGGTGAGATTCAACCATTCCGATGCTTGCAAAGGCCCAAGAAAGGCAACCATAAAAGCTTCAAGAAGACTTGAAGATGAAGATAAAAGGTGATAATCAACCATGAGGATGCTTGCAAAGGCCCAAGAAAGACAACCAAAAAAGTCTCAAGAAGACATGATGTTAGAAGCTGATATTCCACCAAGGGGATGCTTTGAAAGGCCCAAGAAAGACAACCAAAAAAGTCTCATGCATGATCTTAACAGTTAATATTCAATCTCGAGGATCCTTTAAGATCAGTGTGGCTGTCGGAGCCTAGCTTCAGCCATATGTTCCACATAGGACCTTTTTTACTGAAGGGATCACCTTAAAATATAAATGAAGTATGACTAGATGTTAGAACCTTAGATCCTTCAAAGCAATCTCAAAAAATTTCCAAATCTTTTACTGAGCATTATTTGTCATTTAAATGGTATCCTGATCATTCCCGTTTGAGGCTAAGCGGCGAAGCGTTCCCTTCTATAATAACAGCTCTGACATTGGTAAATTCGTGACACCACGACGAGTATGTCATCTCATGTGCTACCCAGGAGGTGGAATAAATCAGCTCGAGTGATTCATGACATGGAGTGCATTTAGAAACTTAGTGCATCTACATTATGACCTAAGTCCTTACAAAATGATAATTAAACATTGTATAACTTGAGGTCTCAGGTTGAAGTCATCTAAATTTGTGATTTGTCCATAGCTACTGTGCCCTGTGGCACTGTATAGGGCCACACCTTTCAACTCACATGAGGGTTTATATAGAGCTACAACCTGTACCACCTACAAGGAGGGGGTGTCCTCCATTTCCATTATTCTTCAAGGATGCATTATAGTCTAACAAAAACCACATTTTCTAATAGCTGACATAATGCCAAAGGTTATTATGCTAACTTAAACTTCAATGAGGAAAACCAGTATCTTAATGTTGAAAAATAGATTACCCAAATAACACTCACATTATTCTGCAAGATTCAAATATATATCTACATGTTAGAATAAAGCAACACCTTGGAAGCAAAGAGAACTTAGCAATTGCACTTGGAACATTACACCTATAGATTTAAAATGTTGCAACAGTTGCAAGATATAAAGATTTGAAAAAACATCTATGTTAATGGAGTGTAGTTCATAGATTTATAACAATTTTCTAAAATAGAAAAATTGATACGGGTGCTAGATGAATTAGCACATCTCGGAGCATCAATTGCATCATATGCTTGAAATCCCATCGGAAAAGCGAATGATCCAATTGCTGATTCATGCTATGAGCCAGGTGCATGACAAAATGATTGACAGACTCTCAATCGAAGGTCCAAAAGAAACCACACCATGAAAGAACAAATTGAACAATCCATTGAGGGCAGAAGAAAATCACCTCATTTCTCAATTAAATGTCGCATGAAATCAAATTCACAACGATTTTAAGTTAAAAGAAAACCAAAGATAGTCATCTAAACACGATTTTTCAGTCCTTGGAATTATCAAAATTACAAAACCTGAAACAGAAATATCATGACTGTACTGAGGGAATAAGAGTTTACCTAGGGCTACAACGCTACTGAGTCGAATCCAATGCAACCGGATTTCCTACGGATGTAGGCAACTGGCCGCCTCAAACGGCAGCAACATAGTGTTATCGGGTCGGCCCCCAACCCGGCATTATGCCTCACCCGACCTGATCATTGTTTTGAAATAAAATGGAAGCAAACGATGTTGCCAATTAAGGGTTTGGAGGTGCATATGAAGGGTTTGAATCTTGAAAATTTTGTTATTATAACATATAATCTATATCTTACATGTTATAAACTATATCTTTTCCCCTAATTATTTACTTTTGGTGATAGGCTTTCATTCTTTCGTTTGGTAAAGTAAAGTTTAATTATCGGATTGGGTGTTATCATAATGGGTTATGCAAATGAGTGATTATGAACATATAATATTTTCTATATAGAACACGTGATTTTTTACTTTTTATGATTAACTTTTCTTTTTAAATTTTTTTTATGATTAATTTTTTTTAAATAAAAATTTCATTAATTATTCAAACCGATATAAACTCTTAGAGCAACGTAATTAAATGAAATTTAAAAATATTTAAATGATATCCCGATTATTGAGTTAATACTTGGCACATATAATGGTAAGCATAAAAGGCACATGCGTTTGAAAATTACATAATGCGCATAATTTATAAGATCATGTTAACAGCGTGAGACCTTGATTGAAATTAATGTCTTTGTCTCCTAATTGGAATTATTAACATATGTGTCGTATGTGTTTGAATGCTTATATTTAGTAATCGTCGTAACAAATCGTGGCCACGTATGAGCAAATACGTTGTAATAATACGGTGTGGCAGAAAAGAAGCGAGATCTAAGTGGAACAATCATTTTATTAATAAAAAGTGGAAAAAAATGTAGACAATGTGTTTTAGATGAAGAATGACAAAAAGTCACTCCTCAATGAAAGAAAAATCAACGTAAACAGCCTAAATCGTAAGAGAAAAACCTTAAAACTTAATCTCTATATATGAGGAGTTACTCTAACCTAATTGCAATATTCAAGCCTTTGATCAAACTTACTACTGCCGATCTGTTTCTTGGCTGATCGTTTAATGTTAAATGCGAATTATGATAATGAAAACGCTAGATTGAATGAAAGTAGTTGTTAAGGGCGACTACGATGTTAGGGTTGAGAGAGACATTAGGTTGATAACTTCTCATCTTATTTTTTAGCATCCCTCACTTCAATAACAAGAAAAAAAAAAAAAAAATTTATGATTGACTTAAAAATAATTTATAGCATAACATAATTTTTTGCAATGATTTGTGGTCTTGTTTTAGGTATTTTATTTTGAAACTTTTAATTATCATGTCTAAGTTTTTCTTGGTAATGACAAGTTATTCAAATTATCGATAATAAGCTTTTTTTAAAATCAAAATCAACTTAAATTAGGATGGCATAAAATAGCAACGAAGTCATGGATTCTAATAGCGATCACAACACAACATGTTTCACGTTAAAATTTTAAAGTTGTAAGGAGTTCTTTTTAATCTTATTGCTAAATTATATATATATATTTTTAATAAATCGATGATAAGATCCTTGTTTTTATTTTTTTACAAATAATGGGTAAAAAATAAAAACTTGTTTTATTTTCTTTTCCAATTCTAAGTTTTTGTTAAGGAAAAAATAATTTTATTGATTCAAATTATCAATATATCGATAAAGCATGTGTCGAATATGTTAAGAAATATTACGGCGAAACGTCGTATTTGTTAATGGTATAAATGAATTAGTTTCGAAAGCGTCGTATTTGATGGTTGGGCGTATATTTATAATATTCTTATTCTTTGTTTTACATGGTATCACGTGATTATTGATTTGATTTGTTATCTCTGATATAATATGTTTTGTTTATCTGAATCATACATAAATAAACGTTGTCTGTAGACGATAAAAAATAAAATCATCGCGGTGAAACTCGCGCACTCGCGTACTTATGAAACAATAACAAAGTCGTGAAAAAATCGAATGAAACATATATATATATATATATATATACTCTATATATATATATATATATATATCTGTATGGAATATTTGTTTATTAAAAAATAAGTATTAAAAAAATATATAGATGAATGATTTCATGCTAATAATAGTAAAAAAATCACCTACCCTAACTTAATAATAAAAAGATGTTAGCAAAAAAAAAGTTAAAAGGAAATGACACGAATCCAATTAAAAATTCTATAATAATACAAGAATAGAACAAAGAAGGTGTTTTGATTTATTTATTATTCATCAGTCATGTGATATGTATTTGAAAGTTTAGCATTAAAATAAATTTTAAAACACCGTACACAATAAAGATATAATTATTGCAAAAAGTATATCATGCATATAATAAGTTTGTTGGTTTTTTTTTTTTTTTAAGATTAAACACTTTATTTATAAGGATTCCTTTTCTCCTTCTTCTTTATCTTTTTGAAAGATTGATCGGTATGATGTGGTATTAAAAGTTTGTTTTTTCTTATTTACACGAGGGAAATTATTATTTTTTTCTTGGCAAGAGGGAAACAAATGAGTTGATTTTTGTTGCCTTCCGATATTTGAAAGCATTATGTTAGTTTCTCTTATTTAAATTAAAATATATTCTGAGGAAGTATTTATTTGAGAAAAATTTAAAGAAAATCCAGCGTCTCCACTCTCCAGGCACATCCACAGGCTGTTATGATAATGACATTGATGATTGGAATCGAACGGTTCTAAATACGGTAGCACGATACAACCATACTACTACTACTACAGGCGGTGTCTCCTAATTCGTGATGTTTACTCTTATCCATTTGGCAGTCATAGTCAATGTTTTACTGGTAAGATGTCCAATAAGAAACGGGCAGCTCGGCGACATACTTAAAATTTCCACATTGGCTCAAAAAGTCCAGGTATTAAGAATCACCCAACCAATCCAAAAGCAGAAGCTCGAATTCTGACATGTTTAAAAGAAAGGAGATTCATGAATATGCCATTTAAGAGGAGGACATACTCTCGAGTAACAGCCCATCACACAGTGACGGAGAAACTCAAAACTTTGGGAGCACGTTTCTGGGAACCACACCCATTCCATTCCATTCCATACATACAAGAGAAGAAACACTCTCCCCCCACCCCAGTCAGTCCTCGCTTCTTTGATACGCGACTGGAGATTTCAGCAAATCTCCCTTGATGGGAGATCAAAAGAATTCGCAAACGACACCGCTTCAGCTACCGCCTGGTTGCCGATTCTATCCATCTGAAGAACAGCTCATCTGCTACTACCTTACCCGTAAGAACTCCTCTGGCGCTCTCTCTTCTTCTGATCACCATGTCTTTGATTTCAATGCGATCGGGACCTTGATTTGTACGGTTACGAGCCTTTCAATTTGCCTGATTCAGCGTGCTTTGGGTTTGGCCCTGGAGGAAGGAGGAGCTTTAAGACATTGTTTACTGGCTAATTTTGACGGAGAAAGGTAGGAGGAAGGCTGGGGGTGGGTTCTGGAAGACGAAGGGTAGGGTTAAGGATGTGGTGGTTGGGAAAGACAAGGTTACGCTGGGGAGGAGGACGACTTTCGCCTTTTATTTGTGCAATTCATCGAAAAGCTCGGTGAGGACCGATTGGGTCATGTTTGAATATGCACTAGTTGATCATCTCAAGGTACTTTATATAATCAGTCTTGATTTTATTCTTCATTTCTTCACTTATATTGTTCTTTCACCTGCATTGAAATACATGTGTTAGTCAGTTTCGTTTCTGGTTTGGATGCACCAACGTCGTTAGCTAATTTCTGCCTGTCCCAATACTTTTCGGTGTGGAAAATTGCCTTGCGGGGTTTTGACTTTGCTGAATTTTTTAAATTTGTTTTTTATTTTATAAATTTTAATTTCTTTTTGTTTTGTTTTTGTTTTATTTATGTATTACTTTTATTATTTTTGATAAGCCTGTTTGTTTGCTCAAGGTTGCCAATTGGTGAAACATAAAGCAGAGAGTAAAATATTAATATCATTTTTGTGCTTTGAAAGATTTAGTAGCATTAGATTGATGCTTCTAATACGTTTAGAAGTTTCATTCTGCATAATTAAGCTTTACCAGTGATATATAATGGTGAAAAAGACTTTAGAACTGAAAAAAAAAGTGCTTGGGATACTGCACTTAAAAAGCCTGACAATGACCTGCTCCCCTCTTTATTCCCCTAAGGGTGTGTTTAGACTATGGAATCTCTGAGGAGGGTGAAATTTAAGCAATGTTATTCCCTTCCTATCCCATTCCCATGTTTGATGGAATTAAAGCAAGAAAGAAACAAATGGAACTAAATTCAGCAATCACTTCTACTTAAGTAGGATTTGATCCTAGATATAGGTGGTATTCTTGGTCCACTTTCTTTTCTTTGACAACTATCCACCCTTTTTAAAAAACATAAAAACTTAAAATTACTATTTTACCTCTAACCTTTTGTTCATCAAGCCCCACAATTCCAATTAGTAATTTAAAGCATTTGAGATCTCAGGGCACGTCAAACTAAGGGCACAACAAATCTAGTAAGGTATGAGGGGATTAAAGAAATGGTTCTCCATAGATTTAAAGTCCTTTGAGATCTCAGTAGAGGGAGAAGGTAGATCGTTGAAGGGGTTCATTATAGAGAGAAGAAAGGGGTTAGTATCTTGGGTTTGTTTCGGAGAAGAAGGGCTTTGTCTTATGCTAAAAAGCATTTATCTATGCTGTAAGGTAGAAGGTAACACCAGAAGAGTATTTGAATGGGAGGAAAATGGAAGGTATTACTAGGTGGAAATTCAAAGAAACGATGTTGGTAAATTCTTGTCATGTTCAGTTATAGATGGGGAAGGAAAAACATAGATCTTTATTCTTGTGAAGTATTAATCTATGATGGGTGTTATGAAGACAAACTCAAAGAGTCAGCTATAAATGGTGAGGCAAATAAGAATCTTTGCCTGGAGGTGATAAGTCCACAGGTGAAAGAAAAGGGGGGAGCCTTCTAAGAAGAACTTTTGCTGAGGCTACAAAAGAAGGAAGTTGTCAAAGCCCAAACACGATTTGGGTAGAGAGGCAGGGGAATGTCTACCGAGGGAGGCTATGGGCACTCTAAAGTTCCGTTTAGTCGGAGATGGGTAACTCTCACTTACCCGATGCCCTGAACTAAGTTTGGGCTAGAACAACCTGGAGGATGAAGGGAGGCCTATTGGTGGCTTTCATGAACCAAGATCTTCTATTCTGTATTGATAGTCCTAAGAAGCAAAAAGGGTTCTCAAAAAAGTGGAGAAGATGAAGGCGTGGTTTTCTAAACCTTGACTCGGTGGAGCCTGATTCGGGTGTGGTCAGAAGAGGAAGTGAGGGAGGCATGGATAAGGGTGGTGGGTCGGCCTCTACATCTCTAGAGCCAAGAGATTTTGAAGAAAATAGGAGATAGTTATGGGGGTTTCTAGGCAATCGACAAGGAGATAGCCCTGAGAGTAAAGGTGTCATGGGCAAGAATTTTGGTGAAACTAGAGGGGAAGGCAAGACCAAGTGTCGTCAATATTTTGGAAGGGGCAAGAAGCTTTGAGCTTCAAATTTGGTGGGAGATTCTGCCAAAAAGCACAGAAGTCTACCCGTTGAAGGCAGGAAAAAAACAGTTGCAGAAGCAAGTAGTGAGGGAGGAAGAAGGTGAGGCCTCAACACGTGTTGCCAAATGTGCATGGTCTTCCCTAAAAGCTCAAAATGATGAAAGTCAGAAAGAAGGGATGGGTGAGACAACTGATCGTACAGGTAGAATAAGGGGTTTTGAAAAGGGTAGTTAGGGAGAAAATGGGACACACATCCCAAGGAGAGGGTCCGTTTGGCATGGGGCAAGCTCATCCCTTGGGTTGGATTGCTCTAAACCCAAGAACCCAAATGGAAACAGGGCCTTAAGTGATTATATGGTGGAGGAGGTGTATTATGGGCCAAGGTTTTCAAAAAGCCAAAAAACTCAAGTTTAGGAGTGGGCTAGAGAAATGGAGGCCCATTGGTTTTAAAAACAGCTCAAGTGGGCTTAGAAGCCCAAATGGAGGCTCATAAAGGTGCACTTGCAGCATTTCTGAAGGAGAGAATTTCTAATTCTAGGGCTCCCATAAGGCACGAAGAAAGCAAGGGAGGAAAATAAAGCAGAAGAAATGCATAGTCAAAGGTATGTAACTGTTGAACCCCATTTCTCCTCTTCTGTTTGACCGAGCTCGTATGTGGCGGCAAGCAGATTAAAGGGGGAACTAAATATCCAAGCTTCGATTACGGTATTACAGCCAAGGATAGATATTATAGAGTTTGTTCCAAAGGGAGGGAAATGGTTGTGGCGGAGAACAATATTGACACCGATAGGGAGGTAGGGGAAGAGGTTTCCTTAGAAGAGGAGTGCGAGCAACACTGGAGGAAAGTCAGCTGGTAAGGTTTAGCAATTTATCGGGATACCGGAGGGCTACAAAGATGAGGTGTCGGATCTATGTACAAAAGGCAGAAGACAAAAAGACAAAGGAAGAAGGAGGGCCAGGCTTACGAAATTGATAGGAAATGAAAAATTGGAGGGCAAAGAAGGAAAAGAAAAGGTCCATAAAAGGAGGAGCTCTTAAAAGGGACAAGGGCTGTTCATCAAGTACTAACAAGATTCGAACTTTCTTTGGAATGTTAGAGGGTCAAACGTTTCAAAAAAGGAAATTAAATAAAGCCTTCCTTAAATCCCGCGTGACCTGGACTTAGTCTCTGCCTTCAGAGACCAATTGAAAGTGGGCTTCCATGGATCCGGTTAGAAGCCTCTGAGTCGAGGCTCAGGAATGGGTCGCCAATGCAAAGGGGAGCTTTAGGAGGGTTCCTTGTGCTTTGGGACTCTAGGATACTCTAGCTAGTGGACAAGAGAGAGCCATTTCGCTTCAAGTAGCTTCGTGAATCGCAAGGACAATAAGACTTGGCCTTTACTGGTGTGTATCGCCCACAAACTGGGGAGGGTAGAACTCAACTCTGGGAGGACTTGGGAGCAATTAGAGGGTTGTGGCAAGGGCCATGGTGTGTAGGAGGAGACTTTAACGTAACTCACTTCCCTAATGAAAGAAACAGGGATAGAAGGATCTTGTGCTTTATGAGGAGGTTCTCGGAAGTCATAGATGAGCTAGAGCTAAAAGACATTCCTCTCCAAGGGGACCATACACTTGGAAAGGAGGTCTAAAAAACCGAAGAATGTCAAGATTGGATAGGTTTCTAATCACAGATGATTGGGAAGTCCTTACAAAAGACAAAGTTTCGCTTAAACCTCTTCCGACCACCACACACCTTACTTCGAGGGGGCAATCGCTTCTACCGTAGGCCCCTACCATTTAGGTTCGAAAACATGTGGCTCAAGAAGGAAGGCTTTAAAACCCTTATTGATGAGTGGTGGAAGAGCTTTGAGATCAGAGGTATTGGTAGCTATGTTCTAACAGAGAAGCTGAAAGCCCTTAAAGACAACTTTAACTTGAACAAAAAATTCCTTTGGGAAAGTAGAAGAGCAAAAGAAGGAGGCTCTGAAGAAAGTTAAAGGCTGGGATGATTTAGAAGTGGTGAGACCCCTTTCTGAGAGAGAGAGAGAGTTGAAATTGGAAGCTTTACAAGAGTTCAAACGGTGGGCTCTGATGGAAGAAGTGTCCTGGAGGCAGAAATCAAGAGAGATATGGTTGAAAGAAGGAGACAGAAATACAGGATTCTACCACAGAATGGCAAACTCTCGTAGGAGAGAGAACCATATCACAAAAATGAAAAAAAATGAGGTCTGGGTTAAGGAAGATGACGAGATGAATCAAGGTATTGTGGAAGCTTTTAAATCTCTGTTGTCAGATACAGGGGAGTGGAGAGCAAACTTAGAAGGGCTGAATTTCCAAAGAATTAATGAGGCTGAGGTTGAAAGATTGGAAACCCCCTTCATAGTAGACGAAGTGTTCACAGCCTTGAGTAACCTCAATGGGGATAAGGCACTAGGTTCGGATGGTTACACGCTTGCTTTCTGGCAATTTAGCTGGGATATAGTCAAGGATGACATTATTAGGATGTTCAAGGAGTTCTTTGAAACTGGAAAATTTGTGAAGAACTGAAACACCACTTTTTGGTGCTTCGTGTCGAAAAAAAGGAGGGAGTCGAGGATTTCAAGGACTTGCACTAATAAGTCCGTGGGAAGTTTATACAAGCTTCTAGCAAAGGTCCTTGCTAACAAACTGAAAAGGGTAATACATAAATTGATTAATAGAGCCCAAAATGCTTTCGTTGAAGGAAGGCACATCATGGATGTCTCCTTGTTGGCAAACAAGGTAATAGATACTTTGCTTAAGAGGAAGGAAAAAGGGGTGTTGTGCAAGTTGGATATAGAAAAGGCCTATTATCAAATTAACTGGAATTGTATTTTAAAGGTGCTTCAGAAGATGGGGTTTAGAGCTACATGGGTCGACTGGATTAAGAGATGCATAACTACAACATCCTGTTATGTGATGATTAATGGTAGCCCAGAAGGCTTCTTTAACAACACTAGAGGGTTGAAGTAAGGGGATTCCCTATCCTCTTACTTGTTGTCATAGGGATGGAAGTATTCTCCATCCTTGTAGACAAGGCTGCCTCAGGGGGGGCTTTCTCTCTGGTTTTGACCTAGTGAGTAGAGGAGGAGAAGAGATGCAGCTTACCCACCTACTTTTTGCTGATGACACCCTAGTTTTTTATAGTTACTCAAGGGATTAGTTAGTCTATCTCAGCTGGATTTTATTATGGTTTGAAACCATCTCTAGTCTGAAAATAACCCGATAAAAGTCGATTCTGCCTGGCCGGGATGTGAAGAATTTAGTGCTTTGGTAGCCGAGTTAGGTGCGTGACAGTGACTTTTAAGCATCAACTTACCTTTGGTCTCCCTTGGAATGAGCTAAACTCACTACAAGTATGGGATGGTGGAGGAAGGTTCAAAAAGGTTAGCGCGTAGGACGACAATATATTTCAAAAGGGGGGAGATCGGCTCGATTAAGAGCATACCTTAACTCGCCCATGTACAATGTCTCTGCTTCGATCCCTAAAGGTAAAATACAGGTTGGAGAAAATTCAACGAGATTTCTTGTGGGGTTGGGGTAACATGTATAGAAAAATTCACTTAGTAGGATGGAGGTTCAATTTGTACCCATCAAAAAGGAGGTCCGACATCCGGGCTTAAAATTTTGAACAAATCTCGCTTGGGAAGTGGAATCGAGGTCGGTCAGGAGGACAATCCGTGTGGAAGAATTTGATTGCTTAAGTAATGGCCCGAGGAGCAAGGTTTCATGAGCCAAAGGGAAGTTTCGGGGTGAGCCTCTGGAAGGATATTAGGAGAGAAGCTCTACAACTAAAAAAAGACTGCAAGCTCATACTGGGTGAGGGAGATTGTATTAGATTTTGGGAAGATATTTGGTGTGGAGGGAACCCGCTGTGTACCTCATTCCTGAATCCTATATGCAAAGAGTCGTCAAAGGCTAAAGTGGGGGAAGTTTGGGAGACCACGGGGGGCGGAGGAGGGTGGAATATGAGATTCATCAGACCTTTCAATGATTGGGAGTTGGAAGAAACTCAGAAATTGATTAGCCTGATTAGTAGTAGAAATATCAATCAAGGGGAGAAGGACAAAATTTTCTGGTTAGTGGACAAAAAAGGTCAGTACACTGCCAAAGCCAACTATAGGCATCTTGAAGGTGATCTCTCGGGCTCTATACCGACAAGCCTGATTTGGAACAATTGTGTCCCCCCCAAGGTGATAGTGTTTACCTGGGAGGTCTGGTGGGGCAAGGTGTTGACCATGGATCAATTGAAGAAAAAGGGTTTTCAGCTTGCAAGTAGATACCCTCTGTGCAAAGAGGATGAGGAAAACATAGACCATCTTTTGCTTCATTGCCCCTTTGTTTGGGGTTTTTGGCCTACCCTCATTTCTTTGCAAGGAATGGAGTGGGTATGCCCACTCCTGATTAAGGACTTAATGGTGGATTGGACAACCTTTCCTATAAGGAAGAAAGCAAAAAGTCTATGGCAAAGGGCCATTTCTAGCCCGTGTTAGCAATTTGGAAGGAAAGAAACATGGTGGTCTTTGATAATGTTATTTTTTCCCAAGAAAGGTTGAAAAACTCCTTTATAACATCCCTTACTTCTTGGACATGCCTTAACTATGAGGGGGAGTACTCTATTATAAATGTATTATTGTGTATTCTCTAGTACTCCTAGGGTGGTAGGTTTTTGTTTTCGTCTTTTTTTTTGTTTTTCTTGTATACAACTGGTATACTCTAGGGCTTGGCCCTGTATTGTCAATACATTGTCCACTTTACCTATAAAAAATAAGCATTTTATGAAAGCTATGTGATTGAAAATCCAAAAAATTGTCTTTGATGTGTTTTGAATTTTTTTTTATTTACTTTTTTTTGGTGAGAAAGTACGTTAACATTTTATTTTATCATTAAATATATAATCTTGAGAAACCATTTTTATAAAACTGTTACATAAAGCCTAAGAAGATACATTTTTATAAAATTGTTACATAAAAACTAAGATGCTTACTAATGGTTCTAAAAACCAAAAATACTTTGAAAGTTATTTTAATTTTGAATATTTTATTTTTAATCATATGACTATAATTATTTTTTAAAAGTACTTTAAAAAAAAACAGTGGGGAATAAATAAAATATTTTAAAAAAAAAGTCTAAAAGTTTTAGGGTATTATTGTCAATTTATTTATTTTTCATTTCAATTTCTAAATGAAAATAAACAACCATTCCCGTGTAAAATTCCTAAACTAATCCAAAAACTACGAATGAAATCAAATTATTGATACCATTCCTTGAGAATAGGGAATGAAAAGAGATTCTTCATTCCTATTCATCACTAAATGTGTTTGGTAGCATTAGTGGACATGTCCTGCTAAATTTGATATATTTGATCGACATTTCTAAAGATGTTAGGAAGTGCCTCAAATCACTTGGCCCTTTTAAGACAATTTTGATATGAATTTCAGGTTGCAGAATAGTCAAGATTAAAGATATGAATTCACAGTTTCCTATCTATCCTACCAAGAAGTAGAAGGTTATATTTCTGTTACCAAGTTTTGATGGCATGTTAATATTACTTGTTATCGTGGTACCAGAAAATAATCTTTTAATACCAATTCGGTTCTAAATAATTGACAATGTTAATATGGAGTATTGGGCTTCCAAAGTGCCTTAAGATCCCCTGATGGCTTTGCTGGGTAGTACTCCACCACCAAAGCTCCTGATGGAACTGAATCGTGGCACTTTTTTGGATAGGCAATGGAAAATTTTATGAATAAGGTCATTCAAAAGGGGGACCAAGGCTTACACTTGGTCCTTGAACATTGAAGTTACATACAAGGACCTTGTAGCCAAGTGCAACAGCTTAAATAAGAATGACATTTTAAAAGTCTGTTCTGATTTTCAGATTTTCAATTGAACTTCCATTTTTCCCTTTCTAAATACGCCAAAGAAAGGCACAAAGGAGTTGCACAGCACACCTTTACTTGTTTCTTCCTTGCGAAAAGTCCCATGTCAGTTTAGAGGAGTCTCTGATGGCCACTCCATTTTAAATATGGACATTATTAAATGCAGCAAGATCCTTGATTTACTATGAGGAAGGATGTGATTAACTAATGTTCCTGAAGGGAAAGCTTGATTTACTAAGGATCAAGCTCTCCTACTTGGCTGATCCAACATCAGAATCCTCCATCGAATCACTTTCAGTCAAAATATCCCACTTTTGTGGGATGCAAAAATTCCAAACCACTACCATTGGAAGACCCCTCTTTCCATTTGCTAAATAGTAGAGGTGTTGATGTTTTTTTTTCTTTTTTTCTTTTGGTGGGTGGATAATGGTGTTTGCTTGCTCAATTTTACAAGATTGTCTTATCTCAGAATTTTACCATCTGCAGGCTTCTTTTGTCCTATGCCGAGTATTTGTCAAATCACCGAGAAACAATGCATCAGACCATGTTATAAGTTCTTGTGGTGAAGAAAGTGTGTCAGCGGTACGTCATATTGGTATTCAGCATGATGGAACCACCACACCTGACATTGTTGAAGCTAAAATGCATGAAGATGATTCTATTGACAGAAAAAATGAGATCCCTAAGATTTCAATAAGTTTGGTACCAGAGCTAGGTGATCTAGTTATGACTCACCGGGGGTCTGTTGCTGACTTTAACTTTTCCTCAGGCATTCAGCCCCATAATCCTGTAAGACTTCTTCAACATTTTTTCTTGTTATTGCAAGACTTTGATAGTATCTTGTTCAATATCATGCTCCATCTCTTGCATTCTTTGATGAAACTTCAATAACATAAGATATATTTTTGTTGCACATGCCAGTCACTGTACTTTTATGCCGTTTTTAAAAATATTTTTGATTGGTAAACATCTCTTACCTTGTTCCATCTATAACATTTCTCAATGAAACTTGAATGCCATAATATATGTTTGCATTGCACATGCCCGTCACCGTACTTATATTTGTACACTTCTTTTTCTTTTAATATTTTTAATAGGTGAACATTTCTTTTGTTTTCATTGTCTTTTTTGTCATCACTGGGAGTTAAACTGGAATCTTCCCAGCCCCACTTCAACCCCTCGTCATTGGAGCCAGTTGTCAAGGGCTTTTTACACTAATTGTTTTCTACTTCATAATGTTGTTTTTCCCATTGTAAACAAGTTCGTGATGTTCTTTTTTAATATTTTATATGTTCTGCTGTCATCAATTGCAAGCTGCTTTATATGTAGAAGTTCACTTTTTTCTTTTTTCTTTTTATTTTTCAAGACTTGGAAACATGTATATGTGAACTAAAAAATTTGTATATCAATGCAATATGTGTCTTTTGTGATGCAACTTGTATGAAGATACAACTATGTATCGTGATGAACATTTTCTTATCATTGCACAGATTAAATTATCATTGACTGCAGTGGGAAAATTTGCAGTCAATGATATGGAGAATTCACATGCATCCACAAAAAATATCAAATCTCAAATGTTCATATCAAGTTATTAACCTGAAGCAATTGTAGATATTCCAATCCTTTTGAAACTGGGATTGAACTTCTTCGTATGTCTTATACTGCTTTTGTTTTCCCTGCAAAGTTTTCTTTGCTCATAATTTGAATTTTATAACTTTTTCTTTAATCTTCACTGTGATTGACATCCATATTTTTGTAGCAGAACTGAAATTTCTTTTGCCGATGAAATGAATTTTATAACTGCACATTCATCAATATTTATCCAGTTCCCATTCCCATATATTCTATTCTCTTCATGCTAATTCTTAATGCCTTCATTTTTCATATTTGCTATGCTCCTTGATGTGTCATGGGTTGTGGGTGGTGTGCAGGTGATGTCAGCAGGCCTAACTAGTGGCAGCACAATGTTTGTAGATGGTACAACTAGTCAAGAGTTGATATCCATTCTAGAGGAAGATTTCATAGAGTTGGATGATCTGGTTTACCCACTTTTGGGCATTGATCAGTCAGGATAGACATTGAAGTGATTGGTTAGATATTAAAGCAATTGATTCAAGGGAACCTGGTTAAAAAATTTTGGATGGTTAGATTAAATTATTGCCTGAAAAAAATTGATTCACCATGTGGTTTAGATAATCCCCAGAAGAAAAGGAAGGGGTTTAAATATTGAAAGTGCTTTAGAAAGCGCCAAATGAAGGATACACTGTTAATTGTGAAGTTGAGACAGTTGCAAAAGAAGGGTATGAAGTTAAAAGAGAAGTCATGGCTGACTGGCTTTGCCTGCCGAGGTAATTATGCAATTTTAATTAATCTTTATCATTCAATTTCTTTTGGGTAATATATTGGTGATTCTCGTTTGTTCAATATCCTTCAGGGTTTGATTGGCATTTTGCTACAGAGGAACTAAGGAGATTGATATACTTTACAAAGTCAATTGATCAGTATCTGCTTCTTCACCTGGCTTGTGTTGATGGTGAAGATTTTTGTTTATAACACTGTTCTCGTGTATGGGAAAATTATTTCCCTGCAGACTCCAAATTACCTGTCTTTTAGCGATACTATTGCTTTTAGCTTGAAATATGATCTCGGTTTACAAAATTTTCTTGTCGAAGGTGAGATAAAATTATTATTAGCTATGGATTGCAGTGGAGTTTGACAACTGTGGGTTGAGACTACTCTTTGAATGGTGGGATGATGCTTCTGAGTTCTGGAAAGACACTTAATTAGAAAACTCTGAGAGTCACCATCTCCTTTGATAGAAAACGCAGAAGGAGGTGGAGATGAATTTAAAACCCTGGTGCAACAACTTGGTAGTTTCCAGGGCTTAGATGCGATGATCCACCATCTTTATTCCGAACTCTTCTTCGGAAGAGTTTGTTGACGCCTCTTTTGTCCACCATGAATATAGGTTATTGCCAAGGTTATTGTCGATATGAAGACGCAAAAGCAAAACCTTTGAGATGCTGGGGACTTTGACAATGTCGATAGCCCAGATCAATATGTGAGCCAGCCATCTGGACGCCTATTGTTCTGGCATCTGGATTCCCGTCCTTTAAATTGCATCTAAGACGTTTCAACAACTCTACGCTTCTTTTCAATGACTTGGTTCGGTGGTGGTGGTAGTAGTAGCGGTAGTGTTGATTTAGCAGGTCGGACTCGGGCCGTTCTTCTGTCGGTAATTTGACCCTCATTATTGAGTTCGACTTCGACTTTTAGTTTTAAAAATTAAAACCAACTTACTTTCAACGTTTATAATCATTGTCACTCATGCAATATTTTCATGTCATCTCTACCATATGGCCACACATGGTAATGGCGGTGGGTCATCTTAATCCTGGCGTCCATTCAGACAGAAGGAGGGAAGGAGGGGAGGGGGGAGGGTTCATAAGGTTTTTTCCTCCGCCAAAATTAAATGATTCAATCACCACATACACGCCCACCTTTCTAGAAAAGGATTTAATGGTGGAATGATAAAAGAGGATTAGAGGCCCCATGTTGATGCCATTGGCAACGACCACGCCTCCTTGCTTGAACCACTTGACTTGGTTGTTTAAGACCCCACTCCATTCCCCCATAGACACACCACCTCTTCTTCTTCTTCTTCGATGTATACTCTTGAAAGCCACATTCATTCATTCACCCCAAGTGGGTTCACAAAATTGCGCCTCAACTTGTCAGGGTTCCTCACCTTGTGAATCTGATTTCAAAAGGCACGTACAATAATTTTTTTTTCCATATTCACTTATTAGGCGGCGCATGGAATCACTACTCTGTGCTTTATTTTATTTAACCTAAAAGGAGGTGTTACGCAATGGGGTAATATAAGCGATCCACATGTCTAGATTAGGATTTAGGACCTTATTTTCTGACCTAAAAATAATTGATAAAAATACAAAGATAAAAAAGCAAAGCAACCACCTTTGAAAGTTGAGCGGAGAAAAAGCACGTATAGGAGGACCAAAGACTCGAGAGGGAATAAGATAGGCCCACCCACGCCAGGAATGAGATGTATGAACACTGTAGGAGGTGGTACTGGTGCCGTCAGTCGTGAAAGGGTGTTGCGGGTAAATACAACAATTTTGAACTCAGCACACATCTTTATTCATCCCATTAACCCACAAACAGAAAGAGTCTTTTTTTTTTTTCACATCTCCCTTATTTTTCATTTTATTTATCAGGCGCACAAGTTGCGTACTTGCGTAGTTGTAAAAGTAAAACCACATATCCCACCTCGAAAATATACCAGAAATTGGATATTATGTCATACTTGGAAATTATCGTATAGGATTTTTTACCTTTTTCAGTGCTACGAATTTATGACAAGAATATGGAAAATGCAGCAAATTTAGAAATGAATAGGGGTCCATGGGGGGGCATTGAAGGGAAACCAGGTGTACAGAGAGATTAGGGTAGAAAGTAGTGGCAATAGAGTGAGACACACACACCTTAGGGTAGGGTGTGATTGGGAGGTGAGTTTTAAATTAGAGAGAGAGAGAGAGAGAGAGAGAGAGAGAGAGAGGGGGGTGTTGGGTTCGTGTGATGGGGCAAGGGACGAGGGAGAGAGGGCGGAAAGGCGGAGACCAGAAGAGGGGCAATTGGTAAGCGGGCCAACTGGACACCTTCGCCTTTGTTGGTTTATTAAATTAAATTGTTAGGAAACTGCTGCTCGTGTGACTATTTACTCTCTCTCTCTTCATACCATTCTCATCTCCTCTAACACCCCCCATCTCTCTCCCTTTCTTCACTGTGTTTGTCGTCTCTCTCCTTTTTTCCCTCTCTATCTTTTCTCCAGGAAGGGGAAAAAACGAGGAAGCAGCTAAGGGGGAAAAGAGAGGCTTCTCGTTCTTATTTTTGGGCCCTCTTATTGTAGATCCATCGGTTTTTCTCTGCTTATCTCCCATTCTTCTTTCATTTGGTATGTATTCCAGCTTCGATCCTTTCTCTTTCAAAATTTCCCTTGTTTTTTCCCCTTTTTTTTGTTGGTTTTTTTTTTTGGGTGGTGAAGATTGATATGACGTTTATCGGGTTTGGGATTTCTCTCTGTTATGGTTTCTTACATATTTGGGCAGAATAATAATAGTAGTGGGATGGGTTATCATGCTAAATCGATTTAGGTTGTGCAAACTAGAAGAAGGACATTTTGAAATGGGATTTCAGTGTTTAAAACTCTCCCTAAAGAGCAAAATCTCGCCTCAACTGACAGGTCGGTTACAGAAATTTATATGTTTGTTTATTTTTAAGATTTACATTTATTTTCTCTTTCCTGCATTTTCTCTGCAACCAAACGGAGCATCGTGGATTCCGTTTGAAACTTTTCTCTCTTCAGCCTAATATTCTTAAAATCTGTTCTGAATGGTTGTTAGTTTGTTCTCTGTTGTTTACGTAGTTATTTTCTGCTTAATATAAGCTGATGGCAATTTCACCTAATCAGTGGTGCTTGATTTTGAACTTTTTTCAAAACCTTTTGGTAATTGCTCCACATATCTTGGTTGTAAATATATATTCTCTCAATTCTTCTGAATCAAGAATACAATTTACAATTTTGTTTACATTACCCGGTTAGAATGTTTGATTTTTCTTTTGTCAGGTGGTCGGTGTTCTGAACCCCGTCCCTTTCATCGTCTTGACTTATTTATGCTATGTGCTTTGGTCCGGGGTGATCTTAAAATGGTGAACATTGAGATACATTTGTCTAATGAAAAGCTTCTTTATCTCCTGTCTCTGGGTTGGGGGGTACTGTGGTGATATATTAGGAAATTTATCTGCTTGTTCTAATTGCAGAAAGTGCATTTAGTAAATGAATATGACGGTCTTGGCTGCCTTCAGACTTATTTGAATTGCTTGCAGGTTGAGATGGCATCAGATGGGTTAACTGATTATTAGCTCATCAGGTTGCTTCAATTGCTGTTTTGTGGCCCTGTACCATGTGTCTATCTATATATATTATAGCTGATTGGTTGTCATTGTCATTCTGGGAATTCATCATATGCATTCTTGACAAGTTTTTCTTCATCTTGTCCTAGGGAAGCAACTTCTTTTTCCTTGATCGAATTTCCTTTTAATGTTTATTTTTCTGTTGTCATGGGAAGGCTAGATGTTCTGATTTTTCACATCCATTGTTGTGTATAGATTAACAATTAAAAATGAGGTTCCCAAAATATATACTCACTGGTTAAACTTCAATTCTGAGTATCAAATAGCAGACTTCCTTTTCCTTTGTGAACCGGTTGCCATTCATTTTGCATCACTGTTGTTACTTACATTAAACCTGTGTTGCAAGAGTTAATATGTTGTTGCATGATTTTATAATTCTTCAACTCCCATATCTATTAATTTTCCTTTTTCCTTCTGTGGTTTCATTGTTTCAGAATTGGCCAAAGAAGTCCTTTGTGTGAATTACTGTGTTGGAACTTTCTTGGGAACCTTTACAATTTTGAAGTAGTTACCATTTGGCCTTCATGCAAGGGCAAAAAAGTGCCATTGGTTCCTTGCCCGAGACATTAAACTTTGACCATGGATCTACATCAAGTGGTGCTGGTTTAGATCAGCAAATTTGCTGGAATAATATGCGGAATCCTGCAGAAAATCGGTTAGCAGATTATATTCAACCACCCAGCGATACAAATCTTGCATTTCTGAATTCCATTAGTCATGGAGGGCAAAATTTGAGTGGATGGAGTTTAGGTGAACCCAGTTCGATTAACACACACAATATTGCCAGCCGTGATGAACGAAAAGCAGAACATGGTTGGGCAACTTCTGTGAGTGCTTGTGTTGGAGCTGGTCCAAGGTTAGAAGAACGCCAATGTGAACCATCAAATGTGTTTTCACTGGATAATGTTAATGTAAATCCTAGCAGCAATCAGATTGCCAATGGACCTTTGTTTTTACAAAGTTCCAGTTCAGATGCTATTGCTCAGAATCTTAATCTGAATGCAGGATTTGTAGGTTCTGGTGGTGATGGTTGTCAAGGTTTGGAATGTCCTAATTTGTACAAGTCTAGTGGGTCAGAAAATCTTCCATCAGCTGGTAGCTCTTCTGATCCTTTTGGACCTCGTTTTTCGAGTGGTGGATATTTGATGGAAGAGGATGATGGTAGACCAGGTAGTTCTTTGGAAGGTCGTCGTTTGTCCTGTAAAAGGAAGGCTCTTGAAGGAAACGTTGGCCAATCTTCTGTTGGTGGGAGTTCCAGCAGCTTTCAGCGAACAGAAAGTAATGCATGGCATGCTGTTGTTCCTGCTCGTTATAGTGTTGGTAACAGTTTAAGTATATCTGGCCCTTCGGGGAATATTATTGGTGATAGCCCTGCAGAACAGGTGAACCCAAGACTTGGGCTGGGTGCGAGGGGAGTAGCTGCTGACAGCCTTCCTGTATTAAATGTATCAGGAAGTGCAGAAAGCTCTCATAGGAATTTCCGTATGAGGATAAATCCTTCACATCAGCAAGATTCTGCACCCCATAATCTATTTTCAACAGGTGGATCTGTTAGGCACCCTAATGTTTCATCAAACCAGCAGTCATCAAGACTTGTACCAGTTAATCATGCTCCAGACTTGAGGTCAGCACCAGCAGCCGACAATGCAATTTCTCAAAGCCAATCTGTTGCCAACCATACTCCTAACATGCCTAGAAACATGCAATCTTTTAGATGGAGTAGAGCTTCCTCAAGACATGGAAATTTGTCAAATCCTCTCGTTTCTGGAGAGAGAGATGCTGCACCTCGTGAGGAAGCGAGTTCAAGAAGCATGCCAAGACATACTTTGGAGCATTCAATGTTTTTACCTGCAATCGATCTCAGATCTTTGCCTCAAAACCCTATAAATAGGAATTTAGCAGTTGGAAATATGACCACCCCTGGAAATTCTGCTTCTACTTCTCGGACTGGCTCAGGTTCAGGTGTCAATTCATCATCTGCTCCTACCTGGGTTCCTCCTCGTGATCCTCCTTCACAATATTCACGAAGATTGTCGGAATATGTTCGCCGATCATTGTTTTCTTCTGTTGGCGCCGACCCTGGAGCCCAGAGCAGCAACTATTCTCCACTACATTCAGGTCCTTCACCTTCCTCGCAGGAGGTGGTGCCCTTATCTGGAGCTGGCAACCAGGGGCATCATCAATCATATCCAAGGTCAGCATTATTGATGGAAAGACATGGTGATGGTGTTCTTGGAATTCCCTATTCATTGCGAACTTTGGCTGCTGCCAGTGAAGGAAGAAGCAGGCTAGTATCTGAGGTATTGTCCTGAACTCCTTATTGCTTGACTTTGAGGTATGTTGCTACTGTTTTTTAATGTCAAAATAAAATTGTTAATGGTCTATCATGCCTGTGACCTGCTGTGACTTTTGTTTGTTAGATGTTTTTAGATATGATAATTGGCGTGACAAAACACAATATCTGATAGTTATATGAAGGCATTGCATGATCTAAACTAGTCCCAACTGTTATTGCCATCACCAGGAATACTGTTTATCTTTAATGACCCTTTAGAAATGGGGACCTGTCGATGCTTATGAGATTTTCTCCCTGTTTTGAGACTTCTATGGCTCGTTTAGCAATGTTTTCAAAAGCATTTCTCACAAAACAGTTATCAACTATTTTAGTGAAGAAAAATTTTATTTGGTAATTCAGATATGAAAAATGACTTTTTTTATTTTTTATTATTGGCCATGAAGGTGTTTGCAAATATATATAGTGCAAAGTTTCTAGGGCATTCTTTATGTTTTTAATTGTTTCCCAGAATGCTATATTAACCATACCTTAAAATACCTTAAATACGTTCTAAACACTAGTTTGTTTTGCGAACAAATTCTCAAAATACTGTTTTCAGACAAAAAATTGGCAAACATGTTTGTAGAATTAAAAATATTTGTGTTCTAAACGAAAGAAAATTGGTTTCAAGAACAACTCTTCCCAGACCAGGCCATTACCTTCTCTCTCCCTCAACTTTCAAAGACTACAAACTCTTTCTTGTTTGGAAGATATCGGTGCTTTAAATAATGCCCTGGTTTGAAAGATGTTCATAACCACCAGGTGAGGTAAGATTGATGTTGCCTAAAAGTTTGTGCCTGTCTTTTTGGGAGCTTTGTGCTCTTTTTCATATATATAAATATTGCTTTTTACTGATCAAAAAAAAAAAAAGTTTGTGCCTGTTGACTTAAGTAAATTTGATAATTTTGGTTGTTGCAAAGCTACAAACGTGTTTCTATCAAGGACTCCTGATCCTATAACTGGTTCTCCTGGGCATTCCTTCATGATGACATGTGTGTTTTCCACACAATTTCTCATATTTATTACTGAAGGCCCAGTTGTTAATTGGAGTCCATCTTTTTCTATGGGAACTTCGCTCAGTTGTAGATAATGTTTTTTTTTATTTATGTTTTATTGATTTAACATGTCTTTATTAACCTACACTGGTTTATTTTTCTGATTTTAGTTTTACTCAATTTTAGATACAGGATCAACTGTAATAAATGTAAAATAAGGTTTAATTTAGTTGTTATATTGATCTTTGGTGTTCTATGATAAATGAAAAATAAAATTTGCTTTCAATATGAAGTTTTAATTGGTGTGTTAGCCACTCAGTTCTTCAGTTCTTTCTATTTTACGATACAGCTGAAAGTGAAATTTCTGTGTAATTTGGTCAACTTATTTTACAAAAGTGTCTTCTTCCAATTTCATATGATGTCTTGTTTCCTTCACTCTCACCATGTGAATTCAAATCCTGAATGAGTTTGCAAGTAAATGAATGCTCCTTCTCTGTGAGCAGCTGGTTTTCTTATGTGAAAATTGTGTTGAACCTTCCAAACAGGATGTTTTTCATCCCATACGTTATGCTAAACGCTTCTAAATGATATAATATATCAGGAAGGAGTTATCGCAATTTTCATTTCTCAACTTAGTTTTAAAAAGTTATCTGGTAATGGAAAAATGGTATTTGATTGCAGCTAACAATTTTGATTTTATGTGGAGCAGATTCGCAATGTCTTGGATCTCATGCGTAGGGGTGAGGGCTTGCGATTTGAGGTTAGACACATTATGTTGTATATTAATAGATTAAATAAGCTAGATGGTTCTCCCTTTTTTCCTGTATATAATATGTTTGTGGTGGATACAATGGCTGAAATACTTAGTCAATATTGGAAGGATTCACAATAATGATAAACAGGGAAGAAAAGGGGTGGGAGTTTGGTTTGGTTTCTATTAATTTAATCTCATTTATATTTCTGATCAGAATCCTGGCTGTATATTTGGTTTTGTTTGAGGTGAGAGGTAGAAAAGGTGGTTTCATGTGAAGTGGTGCTATGGTGGAAAAGAATTGGTCAATTTAAACTAGTTAATTCATGAGGTTCATTTATGCATTATTAGAATCAGATGCATTTACCTGAAAACTAGGAGGGATGATGCCTGACAATGATAACTAGATAATGTTCGCTAAATTGAATGGATGTGATGGAGAGCCAGGAGGGCATGGAAAATAGAAGGCCCAATGTTATTGACTTTCAACTTTGCTTTTTATTAATTAAAAAACAAAGGAAGAAGTGGGTTGGAAAGTTTTAGGCCTAAGATATTCACTTATTTACAATTTTGAATTTAGAAGAAAAAAGAGAAGTAAAGAAAAAGACTCAACTTAGGAGTTGACCTTACAGTTGATTCTTTTACAGATGTAAAAAAATAGCCAAAAGTTTCTATGTTATCTTTTAGTTAAATATTGTTGGAGATTACTATAAACTAAGAGCTGGTGGATGAATATGGATTCCTATGTTCAGCTGCAACATGTCAGTGCTAGTTATCTTCTGATTAAATAAGGGGCATATAATGTATGCTTTTCCTTGTGTTAGGATGTAATGATCCTGGACCAGTCAGTGTTTTTTGGGGTGGCTGACATTCATGATCGTCATAGGGATATGCGACTTGACGTGGATAATATGTCTTATGAGGTAAAATACATGAACAATGTCTTTGCATTTTGTTCTCCTGTTTGACATAAAGACTGTTGTCTGAATACAAGGTTCATTGTGATTGCCAGGAACTATTGGCTCTGGGAGAGCGTATTGGAGATGTGTGCACTGGATTGAGCGAAGAAACCATATTGAATCGTCTGAAACAGCGAAAATATTGGTCAGTAGCCAGAGGAGCTGAGGTAGAGGTGGAACCCTGCTGTGTTTGTCAGGTAATGATATAGTATTCTTTCTAGTTCTTCACCAGATGCCTTCTGGTCTTTTTAGTTTTTACTCTGTAGGTAATGAAGCGAAGTGTTGGTTTGTTATTTCCAGGAGGAATATCAAGATGGAGAAGATATTGGCACTCTGGAATGCGGTCATGATTTCCATACTGGCTGTATTAAACAGTGGCTGATGCACAAGAACTTATGCCCCATTTGTAAAACAACTGCTCTGGGTACATGAGATGAGAGAGGAGAGGACTCTCTCTCTCTCTCTCTCTCTCTCTCTCTATATATATATATATATATATATATATATATATATATATATGTATGACTTGTAAAAGGATTGCGCAAGTAAAGAAAGGGTGGGTGGGGTGGGGTGGGCCCCCAAAGTGCTGAAACCCAGCACCCTGGTGGTGGATGCTCTCCTCCTCTACTTTGCTTTTCCCCTTGTCCCTTGGGAACTAGCTTCTCTCATGGCATCAGGCATCAGCAGCTGCATCTTCCATTCTATGTCATGCACAAAAAGACCCCATATGTATTTCTTTTCTTATTGTTTCAATTAAACCTAGCAACCCTCCCGGTCCCGGGGGGTGGTTGCAAACCATTAAAGAAGAAACTAGTTTTAACCTTTCATTTATTCATGAACAGCATTGATGATCGGAAAGGATACATTTTTTGTTTTATTTTATATTTTTATAATTAGTTTTATGAATCTTTCATGTACTGGGTGGTTACTCCTGTAATGTTGATCCTTCTGTTTATTAATTAACATTGTAGATTGAAAATGATAAAATACATGAACTGCGTATTTCTCGGTGTGTGGGGGAACGAAGGGGGTGGGTGGTGCAGTGTGGTTATTCAAATGGGCCTGGAATGTCCCAACGTCCTGACTGTGTAGGCGAGGAGGCTGCTTAAGCGTTGAGAAACCGGATAGTTGATACCACGACACGATTCTACTCCTAAGTCCTACCTCAGTACTTCTTACAAAGACAATGGTACGTAGCAAATTTACTCTAAAATAGATCCAAGACATTTTCAACACTAATCCTAGCTTACTTATATATCACCTTACTTTCTAGGTGTACAAGACATTTTTCAACACTAATCAGCTAACAATTCCTGTTTTATAGCGATTGTAATTTTGACAATAAAATCAGCGTTGATGAGTGTTTTTATTTTATTAAAACCTTAATTGTGTTTTTTGGTTTTAAAGTTGAAACTACATCACCAACCATGTTTTAACAAAATGACAGCCATCCTTCATAATTTTGATTGTATATAAGATAAATATTTTTTAAAAAGTTAGTACAGATTAAGAACCGGATTTGATAAATATTTTATAAGAAGTTAATGCAGATTGAGATTTTTTTTTAAATAAATAAATAAGAGGTTGCTTTAGTTACAGACATAAGATTAAAAGATGGTTGAAAGAGATTCGGGCAGGAATGGTAGCGGGTTAAAACAATTGAATTCAATCTGAGATTTTGAAATAACAATACATTTCACATCCATGGGACCTGTGAGAGACAGCAAATTTCCCTTCCCAATGTCTGTATAAAATGACAGGTTGAAAAGTGGTGAGAGTCAAATAACTTAGGTAGAGAGAATTGTAACCTGTGTGAAAATCCCCATCCTTCCCGGAGCTCCAACCAAATCAATTTTGAATTTTGATTCCTCCCCCAGCCACCCACCCCTCACGAACTTAACCTTGTACTGCCTTGGTTCTTACCCTTTTGGCCCAAACAGAAAAGCACCATTTTGCTTTCTAAGAAAAACAACAAAAATGAAATGAAATTGGGAAATGTCTTAATCCATATGATCCTCCCCCCCTCCTTCCCAAACAAGTACAATAACTATGCCTTCCATTTTGGCGTGAGGTGTTGGTTGAATTGAATGAGGAGAAATATAAAAGTAGGAAGAAGAAAGAAAAAAAAAATCATACCGTGTGAAGCAGACCATGTTTTGCCACACGCCACCAAAAGAGACCTTGGGAATGCCACTTTTTGTCTCTTAATAAATTCAGTTTGGTTTGATAAGACATTGAATGATGACAAATGTGTTTCAGTTTTTACCTAGTCATTATTGACGCCGGTGTAAAATTATAAATGTCGCCCTCAGACTAATAGCCTTTCCACCGTCTCTTCTCTTCAACCGGATTCCTCAAACCCCCTAACGAAATAGTCTTTCTTTGAAATATATATATATATATATATATATATATATATATATATATCTGATCCTGGCTGAAGGATGAGGGCAAAGTAGCATCGGATTCCCATTCCTTGTCCATGCGTGTATGTGGGAAATTTTTCATATCTGAAAAACGGCTACCAATTCCACACTCAAGTTTCTAAATATCAAATAAGCCAGGGGTCTCTACGAAATTACATAAAATACTAGGTGTTCCTTCCCAATTAACCCTAAATCATAATCACAATAATTAAGGCGGGAGAATAATCAAATTTGATTATAACTTGGAAGCAGGTTCTCTAAGCTATGTAAGCCCCCATTTTTGAGAGTGTGAGAAAGAAAGACCGATAAAAATAAGAGAGAGAGAGAGAGAAATGCGTTTTGCAGAGAAAAGGGGATACAAACAAAACCTTGGCGTTTGATTATTCTTCTCTCATTTCGTTTTCTCGGTTCTGATTTCTAAGGGGAAAAAAATGGCGGATCTGTACGGAACCAACGTTTCTTCTTCTGCCACCGCTCTCGCTCTCGAATCAGAAGATATCTCCGCGTTTCTTCACCACTTCCTTCACAATCAATCTTGCTCTTCTACCACTGCTACTACTGCGACTATTAAGGCCAGGAACGCGCACTCCTTTTCGTCTACGCTACCACATCCGGCGACGGTATCCGCCTCCGGAGTGTTGTCTTCACAGAAGGATCGGAACCGGTCCTCTCGATCGAGCGATCGTTTCCGACTCCGACTGCCGAGTTAGGAGCGGAATATCCGCGGCTGGATCATCTGCCGTGGTTAACTCCTCCACCGGCATTACCTTCTCTGATCAGGGGGCCTACTGCGCTGCGGATGTGAAGGAAGGCACTGGGAACACCTTCAGTTCTATTGCTGCTCCGGATTCTGAAGCGATCACGGCTTCCAGGAAGAGAAGAATGTTTTCCACGGACAATAGCGTGGACGACTTTGGTTTTGACAGCGAGGGTCCTGAAGCATCGGATGTGCCCTCGAATCCAGCTTCGTCTCGGTCTTCTTCAAAGAGGAGCAGAGCAGCTGAGGTCCATAATTTGTCAGAAAAGGTTCGTTTGAGGCTCTGACTTCGGATATATATGGTTGTTGTAGATTTTGATTTCTGGTCATAATGTTTAAATTGGTGGACAGAGAAGGAGGAGCAGGATAAATGAGAAAATGAAAGCCTTGCAGAACTTAATTCCTAATTCTAATAAGGTACTTAATCCAAAACCTGTATGCTCTTGAGCTGTGTGAATGCTAATCCTTTGGTATCCTTTTTATTATAGACGGATAAGGCTTCTATGTTGGATGAAGCCATTGAATACCTGAAGCAGCTTCAGCTACAAGTTCAGGTGCGCCTTCTCATTATCTTTTTTTGAACTTGCTTCATTTTGTTGTTTTTCATCTGTGATTGTCAGTTGCAGCAATAGATAATTTTGCTTACATACCATCATTGTTTCTGTAAGACAATATTAGTGTATTTCTTTTACTTTTTCTAAGACAATAGATGATTTTTGGGCTTGTCTAACCTTCAAAGTGTTTGATTAATGCATGGGATAGGCGGTTAGTGTTATTACTTAACAGGGATAAGTCTCCATGTCCATTAACTTGGTGTCTACAAAAATGAATCTAGTCATGCAGTTGTCAGGTGAAAGTAAAATTATTTTGATAATCATTTTCATGGTGCCTGATTTGTGTGTATTGAATCATAAATCAAAGGCAAATCCATTAGCGAGGTTTCTTGATGCCCCAATGTGGATGTGATTCTCATGAAACCTTGATTTGACCGAAGTGCATCAATCTGCTAGTGATGTCTTTTATATATTTAATCTGGCTGTAATGCTCTGATTGGTGTGTTTGTTATGGCTGTTGAAATGAATAGAAATCAATTGTTCTCCTCAAAGCGAGTATGAAATAGCCTTATTTCAAAAATGTTTTGAATTAGGCAATCACGGAATGTCTTTTGCCTCTGGACATCAATCCAAGACTGGTTTCTATATGTGAACTCAGCATGGAATATCATGTTTTATACTAATAGCTGCTATCTACCGACTTGGTGCTGGTGTTTGTGCGATTCATTTAGAAATGCAGGATCTGTGCCTAGTTCTTGATCATCTCAGTGTACTCGAATTTGTGTCGAACTAATATGAAAACTTTAAAATAGTTTAAAAGCTCACTTATTTATTTATTCTAAAATAGGAATTTGGCTAGTCATTTCTCCATCATCCAATGGTAGTTCTAAGTGAGTATCAGACCCATTCTTGGGTTTGGCAATAGATCATGAGTTGAGGTTGTGAAATATCTATTCCATGCTAAGCAAAGTGCCTTGTTTTCCTGGATAATTTAGTAAAGCAAAAGTGACCAGTTCAACTTGAGTATAGGTTTGTCAGATCAAGCTTCTGGAAAGTAACTGGGTCTAAACACTTGGCAGAATTAGTTTACTTGGGTTTGCAGTAGTGTATTGTGAATGCTGCTTGTTATTTTATTATTTTAGATTTCAGAGCCTGATCCTTCACTTTATTATTGCTTTAGATTACAGGACCTATGCTTCATGTGCTCATGATTGAGCTTGGTTTCCTACCTGTTGCCATTATGACATCTTCAACTTGAATTGAATCACTCCTACATTTGGTGATTTTCTTTGCATAACTTCATTTTTTTTCTATTCATCTTATAGAGCCCTTCTAACTCTAGTGTTGTAATTGATTAGACCAACATCTATATCACTCTCTAGGTGTCCATTTTTATGAAATTTCTACTCAGGTTGTAAAACAAATCACCGTGTACAATCCTGTAGCTAAACTACATTTACTTGTTATCTAAATTCTATAATCTGTAAGGATCAGGCGTTCCCTTCTAATAAAGACGATTTAGTCATATTGGCTGACCTGTTAATTGAAAAGCTATTATTATTATTATTTTCAATAAAGGTATGTAATGCTCCTTAAGTTATTTTGCTAATTTGTAGCAGAATGGATCTGTAGCTAAATAAAGCCAGGTTTTCTGTTTGATCTCCAAACTGTTACTATTGTTCTTGTACTTTCTTCATGTGGAAAATATAATTACAGGGATTAAAGTAGAATCAACAAGGTTTCTCATCTTTTTAGTTGTTATTGGTTTTACAGATGCTAACAATGAGAAATGGATTAAGTTTACATCCAATCTACTTACCAGGAGCGCCGCAGCCTATGCAGCTTCCGCAAACAGGAGCATGTTTTGGCGAGGGAAATCTATTGCTTAGCAGCAGCGGAACTGGCACGCTTCCTGCTAATCGAGAAGTCTCAGTGCAAACTACATTTGATATTACCAGCCAACCAATTGCCATACCCACAATGCCAAACATGAACAATTCAGAAACCTCATTTGGTTTTGAACAGTCAGATCAGGCCCGTTATGGACCCTTCAATCTCACATCATCCAAGGTAACTTTTTAGTATGGACGATTGAATAATGTATCTTTGGAATTTGGGAGTAATATTGACCATGTACCTGCAATGTGAAGGAAATCTGCCACGAAGAGACATTACCACAAAGTCAAGGAGAGACAATGAACTGCTCCCGGAAAAACTCATCATCCGGTGTGTCTTAACCGGGAAGACCTATCCTCATTGCTTAAACAGCCAGTATGTATGAAATCACAGAAGCCCCCATTTAGATGTTTTGCTTATTGAAACGCTAAGAAACTGCTGACATGTCCACTTCGTTAGGTTATTTATGCTGAAATAGGTTAAAAAACAAAGGATCCGAACTTTTGAAATTCCTGAACGTTTATAACAAAGTTTACCAAGTTTTTTGGCTTTAATATTTATAAAGCTAATGATGTTGCCTGGGATAGGATAGAGATTGCCATATGTGCAGTTCCCGACGAACATTCTCCATGTCTGCTATTTTAGCATGCCTAGAACCTGCTCCAAGGGGTCTGGTTATTTCAAGCATGCTTCGTTCTATATGGGAAATTGAAAAACCAGACTTACCTATTGCATTCTTGGCAGTGTTCTTCTGAGCATGTTTGTGCCCAGTGGAAGGCAGTTGATTAAAAATGCTTGGTTTTATGTGCTAGTTTTATGAATTTGCTCAAATGCTGTTTTAATTTTTTATAAAGAAATAAAGTAGCCTGATTTCAACCTTTCCTCAGTGTCTAAGCATGCGTGGGTGCAGCAGAGGACAGGCATGTTTGAGTAGTTTCTATCTTTCCTCACAGAATAACAAATATGAATTTAAACTCCGTGATTGGAATTTGATATCTCCCTCTCAGCACTAAAGATTAAACTAAAGCAAAGATTGGTGAGATTTCGGCCGGCCTGGTGATTTTTTATTTTTTATTTTTTTCCTTTGTATTTTTGTTTAAAGGGGAAATACTTGACAACTTGTTGACTGGTGACTCATACTATATTATAACTTTAATTTTATGTATAAGAAAAAGAAGAAATAGCAAACTATTTATCATATTCTTATTAGTTTTTTATTTGAAAAATTAAAAAGTTTAATGTTATTATAAGATTACAAATGACTAAAATATTATTTTTAATGTTTTATGAACTAATGTTTTAAGATAAAATTAAATGAAGAAAAATAATTTCATTGTTTAAACATACTAACAGAAAAGAAAATAGGAGGAGAAAGAAGTTAGTTATATGATGCCTATATTAGAATAACATGTCTCGTTAGAACTTTAATTGGCAAAATCTTGTCAAAAAATTAGTGAATGACAAAAGTATAATATTCTTTCAACGCTCTAGGATGTCTCATTAAAAACTTTTTGGGCAAAACTCAGTGAAACAAAGTGTAGACGAATGGAAAAGAGTATAATGCAATGACATATTTAAGGGCGTGCTCCCTTGATCTTAATTATCATTTTAATGCTATGAATGTTACAATATACATGACTTTTTATGAATGAGCACGATAGATTTCAATTTCATCATATGTTGGTTTAATAATGTTTGTTATATCTTTTTTAATTTATATAACACGTGTAACATTATTTTCTTGTAATTTACGTTTTTTGATTTATATAATTTATTTGTTAATTTTTAAGCAATTTTTTTTCATTGTTTCGGACAAGATAATCTCTTTAAAAATTATTTGCTTCAAGTATTTTAAATCATTCAATTTTTTTTTTTGTTTGTTTTTGTTGTTGTATATTTATGTATGATGTTTATGAATTCATATAAATGTATGAATCATTCCATTAAGTTATTATTGTTAGGGTTGATATAAATTATATACATGAAACTTTATATTATAATTTTATTTTCATAACATAACTCATTTGTAAAAAAATAATTTTATATCATTTAGCATTAGATTTGAAGTTCATTTATTTGTAATCGACTTTATATTTGCAGATAAATGGAACTGATCATTTCAATTCCATCAAACATAATAGCATTTTTAATCGTAATTTAGATTTTTAAAAATAATAATAAAAAATTCAAACTAGTAATACTTGACTCGGGTGGAATATTATTTCTTTGTTACAATTATTTATAAATTTTAAATTAGAAAAGATAACAAATTATTCAAAATAATTCAACATTGAAGTCTCAGGTTCTAAATGCAAAATTGTCTTTGCTTTTTAAATGTCTAAAGTTAATGAAATTTGTCGTTACTTAGATCAGTGACATCAAGGCATTAGTAGCGCAATAAAACTGTAAAAAAGGGTTAAATGGTATGTAGGCCGCTTTTCCAATGATAAGTCAACAAAAGGATCAGTTGGAGTTGCATACCTTTCCCTCGGTAGAGTCTTTTCGTTTTTTATCGCACCAGATTTACTCCCATGATTATAGGAAAGATAATCTCGTGATTTTGGTGATAAGATCTCTCTTTCCTTATCAATGACTAATTATTTCTTATTAAGGATTTATGTTTTTGAGACGTATCAGATTTAGATACTAGGAGGTTCGTGGATAAATATCCTACGCGTAATTTCCTCCTTACTATATTTATTCATAACAAATTTCCCATATGCGGTAGGATGGCCGGCTGGGGGACTTGGGATCCTAGACAGAGTTTAGAACTCCACCGCCTGGTTAGTTTCCGCATGGTTTTAATACAGTAGGCCGTCTTAGGCCGCTTCATGATGCGGGCTAGGAGGTGGGCCCGCGCGAGTGGGAAACTATTGGTGGTGGGTGCAGGCGCAAAGGTCGATCACTTCCATGATCTTACCCTTTTCCATTGAGAGGTTGATGCTTCTAGCCGGAGTTCAGAAAATCTGATTAACACAAACCTTGAGTGGAGAAAGTTGAAGGAGTGGGAGGGGATTAATGTGTACATTGAGCGCGTGTTTGGATCTGGCGTATTAGAACCACATGTTTCTTAACATCAGTCGGTTACTCGAGATCACTAAGAGGGAACACAACGAGCTACTCTTGTTAATGAAGAACTTGCAAGAGTTAGGCTGCCCCTTTCCTTACATAGCCCTCGTCCGCTGTCAGGAGAGACCGTCAGGGGTGAACATTTTGTTCTTACTGATCTTTTGAAGTCAATCCCGAGTAGCTCTTCCTAAGTGGGGTCCGCTCAAGAGCCTTAAGCCGAGATCACCGAAGGGGCCTTGGTTAGCTTCATCCAACTCAATCAGTCACCTTTGAGGGAACAAGACTCATAGCCTGACCCCTAGGTGGTGAAGAGAAAGAAGGTAAAGAAGGTTGGACAAATCAAGGTTGCCGACACGAGACTAGAAGGCTTCATGGATTTGGTGGACCTAATCTCTAGTGAGCTGGCCGAGGGGAGAGAGAATGACATGTCTAACCCCATTTATTGGATTTGCGGGTGTGGATGCGCCGCGGTGTTGAAGGTCCCCGTGGTGGTCTTTGGCTTCACCACTTCCTCCAAGGCTCTTTGCGAACCTTAGGTGCCCCTCGGTCCCAGCAGCCATTAAAGCAACGTCGGGTGCATCATAGCGGGTTTGCATGGGCCCGGCCCGAGGCGAGTACTTAGTTTTGGACACAATGGTGAGTGTCATTCTTGTGTTCGAGACATCGCCCGGTGAAACCCCAAAACCCGCAAATTTGGACTTTGAAGTGCTAACGGGGCTTAGAGCCCTGAGTTTAGCCTTTAGAGAGTGCCCCGGCTAGGCTGGGAAACCATAAATTACGGCCTTAAGAAAGGCCTAAGCCGGAGGCTTAGAGCCATAGAGTCCCCAGTCTTAAGAAAGGGCCGGCGGGCTTAGAGACCCTGAAGTGCAGACTTGAGAGTGTCCGGTGGGCTTGAGCCACAGAGTGCGCTTAAGATATGGCTAGTAGGTTTAAACCACAAGTCGATTTTGAAGGGTACCCGGCGAGACTTAGAACCCGCAAGTCGACCTTAGAAAAGGGCCGAGCGGGCTTAGAGCCACAAGTCAGTGCTTTTGGAAAATCTTGACCAAGACCTCATCTTGACTTTAAAAGTACCAACAGACTAGGAGCCACATTTGGACTTTGATAAGTGCCAGCAGGCTAAGAGCGACGTCTGGCCTTTAGAAAGTGCCAACAAGCTTGAGCCACAAGTTTGGCCTTTAGAAGAGGTAATCAGCAGATTTGAGAGCCTCATTGGACTTTGAAAGTGCCGACGGTAGCGACCATACCGGGATTTTCCAAAAATACTTGACAAGGCGACAACCATATGGTTTTTTTAAATACTTGATGGGGCAACAACCATGTCTAGATTTTTAAAAATGCCAATAGGGCAACAACCATATATGACTTTTTAGAAATGCCAGTAGGACAACAACCATATCTGGGCTTTTAAAAATGCTAGTAGGATAACAACCATATCTAGGCCTTTAAAAATGCCAGCAAGACAACAATCATATTTGGGATTTAAAAATGCTAATAGGACAACAACTATGGGACCCCTTTCCCTGCCCGATCCATTTTGGCGGATCCGAACTGAGTCCAAGATGCCCTGTTATCACTCAATCACTCAAAATCATATCCTTGCGGAAGCGATTTCAAAATTGGGCAAGCCCATAAACATTTACATTTAACAAAATACATTTACAATGAAGACATTCAAGCATTATCAAAATGATTTACAAAAATAGATGTTCAGAGTTCAAATTGTTTTTACAAAATATCAAAGTTCAAAAAGAAAACATAGAATGAATGCACATGTCAGAGCATACTCCGAAATTTCCTTCTTTATGACTCAACGCTCCTCGATCTTGGAATTAAAAAACTTCGTCAGCTATTTATCACTCGGTACCTGCGTATTGGTAAAACAATACGCTAAGCATTTTCATGCTTAGTGGTTCTATACAAATCCATTCTTCAGTTTCAATTTAAATCAAATCATGCAATTTAACACTTCAAAACTTTCAAACCTTTATGAATGATCTAATGTAAATACAATACATATACTTGTTTATATCTGATCATTTATAGTTCATTGATCAGCCCAAAAATACACTTTCATATTCAATATTTCACAATCTCAAATCAATTCAATTATGCTCACAAATTCAATTCAGTTCTGCAATTCAATTTTGTTCTGCCAATCAATTTAGTTATGCCTTTAACGAATTTAACCTATGTCTTTGATATACAGGATATCGAGTCACTTAGGCATGATCCGTGGCTGTGTCCAGGTATAAAAATGGTTTATAACTGCAGTCACCGAATCCGCATTTGGGTTTGTTGACTAGTTATTAAAATCAATTAGTGAACACTCACGATACGGTCCAGAGAACAACAGTGGATGGCATCAATACAATCATTCGCGATGCGCTATTTATTTATTGGGTATACCAATCTATCCTTAATATGAGTAAACGGTTAACATTCTGAGCGATTAAATCTTTTATATGAGAAATACGATCTGAAATATGTACATTTGTATAAATAGTTCACTTTCAATAATAGTCATACAATTTTCATATGCAAACATTTTACAATCAATTCCTTCAAATCATTTTAAAACAATTCAATATGCTTTTCTTTATGCATTTAGAACAAGCCTTTCAAATATTGAAGCGAGAATAGGAAAAATAGAAACAAACGTCACAAAAAAACTTGAAAGCAGGAATAGAAGTCGGTAAACAAACCCAAAAAACTTCACTTTGATTCCAATCCCTAGGAATCTCAATCTGGGATTTTCCTCACCATTGACCTGTTCAAAACCATTAAAGAATAATATTATTCGTGTGTGCTAGTGGTTTTGGTTAGGATATATTTTTGGAGTTTAATTTGAGTTCTAATTTCAACAAGCTATATATAGATGGATTCTTGACTCAATGGGATTTCCATAGAGTCTAAGAACAACCGAAACGGAGTTCGGACGAAGGAGTTAGACATACGAGAGTTGGAGGTCACACCTGAGTCACACCCGGTCAGTGGCACAGGCGGCCAAGGTGTTCTGACTTTGTCAGGCCTTTGACACCTATGTCCTCGGATATATGAATGAAATCTTGACTCAATGGGCTCCAGAGTCTAAGAACACCAGGGTTCGGGCCGAAGGAATTATGACCTTACGAAGTTGGAGGTCACACTAGTCACACCAGTAGGCGACTGACTTGGCCAGGGTGTTCGGGCTGTTTTAGCGAGAGCTGGGGCTGGAACTCGGTAAAATGACCATAACTTGGTCTACATAAGTCCAAATTGAGAAATTAAAAAGCTGCACCATCAAAGTTCATTGATGTGGCTACAATTACAAGAAAGGACTAAACACGTAATTCCTTTATTTCTTACCCAAATCAACAGGTCAGGAGAAAATGTGCACTACAATGTGGCGACTTCCCATGGTTTAAATACAGCCAAAGCATTCCCTAAGGGGCAAGGCTAACCATCACACAACCCTTATGGTAGAAAATAGCAAAGTAAGGAGAAGACCTACCTCTTGGAGTTTGTCGAAACTCCACAGATTCGAGTCTGCGACTCTTGTCACGAGAGACCTTTCCCTCTTGCCATGTAGAAACTTATGGTCGATCGTCGGAGAAAATCTGAGAAGGTAGAGCCTCTCTCTCTAACTCTCCCTTTTCTTTGTTTTCCTTTTCTTATGGATCACCCTTAATCGTATTTTAAAAGGAGGAAACTTCCTCCCTCTTTCCTACATGCCACATGCCCTTTCCTTGATTTTTTTCTTCTTTTTCTTTATTTCTTTTTATATTTAGGTCCCTCCATTTCTCTATTATTCTTCATTTAAGTCTCCTATTATTTTCCCTTTGCTCATTTATTTCTCCTAATTTCACTTAGACATCTAAACTTGTTACAATTGACCCTTGGAGTGTCCATTTCTGATTTCCATATCTTATCTTTTCACTTGGGTTTATTTAAAGTTAAATATTTTATATTTGCATATAATTATTTAAATCATATTAAATCTAAAATTCCCGAAAATACCTAGGAGTTATTTAATATACCAGAATATATAATAATTAAAATTTTTTTAACGAATTTTTTTATTATAAAAATTCTAGGGCATTTTTGAGGAGTTACAACAACCATATCTGGGCTTTTGAAGTGAAGCAAATTATAAGCTTTAAGAGGAAATGTCTAAAAGATAATCTTTATTAATGATGGTATCCTCAAAGGAAACACTACTGATAATACTTCTTAAGGTGCATGACGTTCCACATCCTAGGCACAAAAGTCATACGGCACATACTTGCGCATAAGACACATTGTCACTAATCGAACTGCAGTGTATGACCTTCCCGATTACGTGTTGGAACTTCATTATACTAGGTTTGAATTAGTGTTTTCGGAGCCCTTCTAGACTAATTCTCCGGCTAGGAATGTATGCTACTTTACACGTTGGTTGTGCAAGTTTGCCAGTCTCTGCTGATATGATGCTATACGCACAGTTGTCGCTTCTCGGAGTTCGTCAGTCGTGTCTAGGTCTTTGCATTCACGACCTCAACATTTCTTTCTCTGGGAATTTACATTCAACGTCGGTGGGCATCCCGTTATGTGTGGGGATGATGGCTTCCATCCCATGTGAGGCGTGGTGATACCCGATCGGCTTCGGTTGTGGTGGGTTATGTAGGCCCTCACAGCAGTGGACCCGCCTGCCTGGCGATCTGGCATTTTGAGCTAATAGGAGAGTCTTATTAAGTCCTTGCAGCGGGCATTATACGTAGACCTTAGGTGTGGTTGAGTACAAGTTTTTAATTTTCAGTGATTACAGTACTTGTATACGGTTATCGAATTGTGGCCATTGTTGGCGTTTATAATCAGATTGAGGTGTTTTGAACCTCCTGATATTCTTCATAAGCCCAGACAACCTCATCTTTGTGGATCCCAGCTTGACTTACCTTTGGCTTTCTTCTATCTGTTTAAATAGTGAGTGGCAACTTGGTAATAACTACTAAGGGCGTGAGCGTGACACATGATGTCCATTGTGGCGAGAATTTAGGGGCTTGTTATGGTCGTTAAATTATTGGCGAACTGCACTTTAAGCAGGGGCTTGTCGTGTGCGGTCACACTACATTTGACATAAGCGGCTGCATCACACATGGTTGGCAAATAGTAGCCTTAGTATGGGTTCTGGGCCAGCGATCTTCTGCTGAACAATTTTCATGCCATCATGGAGTTCTTTCCTTTGGCACATCTTTCTCGACCAAAATTTGGTTTGTGTCATGGCTGTTTAGGGATTCTAGCGAGTATTGGCCTCTCCCGGCATTGAGGATTTGTTGCTCCACCTACTCTCCTTCCATTGTTCGTGTGGGTAGAGATATGAGTGGAAGAAGCGAGTGGACAACCCGAAACTGCTTTTAAAGTTCTGAAGGACTGCATCCATGCTGTAAAATTCTATTTGTTGGATGGCTTGCCCGAACCTCCTTGTGAAATCCCATATGGACTCTTCTTTGTGTTTCAAAATAGTTTGTAAGGAGCCCAATAATCCTTTTGAAGCTTGATCGCCGTCTTCTTGGAGATGAACAACTTGAAAGTCATAAAATGTGTTATTAGTTTGGTAGGAATGTGAAACCGGACTAGTCTGAGGCCTCGGCTAGTAAGAACTGCATAGTGAAGTCATTGCGAGCATTCAAGTCATCACTTTGATTATAAATGGAGCATGTGATCGTAGGGTTGATAAGATGAGTCGGACACTTGAGTGAAAATTTGGTATGACAAACTTTGGTGGCTGTGGTCGAGAATGTGTCGCTTTAGGGCGGAGAGCTTGTTGTTGGGGACTCAGGAATAGTTCTTTGCCGGGTGGTATGTAGGCGTGGGTCTGTATCGGAAGGCGGGACATCTTGCGCAATATAAGCGACGTGCGTGGTAATGAATGTGTAAAACCTCGAGAAAATCTAATTTCTCGAAAAGGGCCATCGTGGTACGGTAAAATCCGAAATTTTTCTGAATCTCGGATGATAAACGGACTACCGGTTGAAATCGTATCATTAAGAATTGCTATCACGTCGAATTTGGTTGGATTAGGGTGGTCGGGATTTCACGGTTTCGAGGTGTGGGTGTCGGATGACCCGATAAATGAGATTGGGATGTGTGTATCGAGAGTGTGACAGCTTGGTATTGGAATAGATCACAATTAGCTATATGTGAAATGAATCCATGGCTCACATTGAGCTGCATGTAGGTGATGAGTCGTAATGAGAAATTAGAAATAAAAAGAAAAGATGGAATTATGATAGCCATCACGTTTGGATTGAGGAAAAGGAAGGAAATTTCCTTCTCTTGACCCATCTGGTCAAAATGGGAGAAATGCTAAAGAAAATTGAAAGGGAATGAGATGAGAATGAGAAAAGAAAACGAAAAGAAGAAAGAGGAGAAAGATGGAAAAGAATTGGTAGGGAAAGGAAGAAATGAACAGGAACGTGCAAGCGAGGGAATGCGTGGTTGGACATTTTTGTGATTTTTAGAGAGAAACACCTTCCGGTTTCTGATGTCGGACGTCGGTTTCTTCGGAGTAAGAAGAAGAAGTGGTTCTACGCATCGAGAGGACTACACGTGGGCAGTTTCGAGGAGTTTTTACGAGTAGCTTCCCGTGGTCAGGGGTTTCATCCTACTTGTTTACTGTTTAAAGTATGTTTTGCTGAAATGCCAGTTGAAAGCGTCACATTAGTGGCCATTTGATCGGTCCCAAAACTGATGAGTGTAGTTTGAACCATTTAGGCGTGGCGACGTATAGGTATTTGGGTGTTTGTTTACTAATTTATGCAATAAATTGTGTTGAATATCATAATTTAGGAAATGGCCATGGAATCGGTTTCAAAAGTGGAACAAATGTGTTTGATGAGTGGGCACGGACGGCCTTGCTGTTTGGGGCCCATTAAAAACAATCAGAGTTTGTAGAATTGGACAAGCATCCATGTGTGTGTGCTTGTTCTTGTTTGAGTGGAATGGCCCGATTTGGTTGATCGAAAAATTAATAGGTTAATGCTTGATGTGTTAACATGATGCCATAATTATATAGAATATAATTGTGGGTGTGAAAGCTGATGATAGTCAAGTGATTGGCTTTCAGTGACAAATTGATTGGTTGATAATTTGAATAACATATGTGGTGTGATTACCAAATTTGATAGCATATGCATATTTGATATATTGATTTAGATTGTGTTGAAATGGCATAATGCATTCATATGCAGGAGTAATAAGAAATTAGGTGTGAGTGCATGAGCATGATTAAAATAAAAGCGAACATGGTTGAAAGGAGCTACGGATGTTCAGAATGGGGTTGGGAGACGGTCAATGAGATCATTTCGGATGAGGACATATTTGTTCGGAAGTTCTCAACACATTCGCCTCGGAGGAGTAGTCTCGTATTTTATCGAAACTCGGTAGTGTATTTTAGAACATAATTTTGTTTGAAAATGGTGTTTTCTCACTTGGCGACGAGGGTGTGAGGAAGTCGGTGAGGACTCGAGACATGGGGATGGACATGTAGACATTCAAGTAGGATCACGTATTTACATGAGTGTGTGTTTTACATTGGATCATTGCATATGCACTTAGGTGGAGAGTAACCCATTTAGGGTAATTTCACTACTGGGCGATAGCTCACCCTATTGAGGGAATATTATTTCAATACGGAAATTGAGAAGAACGGCTCGTTATAGAGGCGATTTTGAAGAAAGGCGGGTTGTGCTGAAGTTTTGGTATAACATGTATTAGAACAATTTTTAATATATGTTGAATTAAATGTCTTAAAAATAGTGAATCATGTAATATATTTGGTTGGGATATATTTTGATGAGTATTGATGCAGGGGCCCAAGTTGCCATTTTTACTCATTTTTATTCATATGTGGACCCTGTGTGGTCGTTGTATTCTTGTTGGGACAGGTTTGTACATTGGGTGGCTCCTAATAAGGAATGCCCAAGTGTGAGTGGTGTCGGGCGGCGTTCACGTAATGTCAGCGGGTTAATAGGTTGTCAATAGACGCCCCAAAAAATGGACACCCGGTTTTGGGGCGTCAGAAATAATATCAGAGCTTGGTATCTGATACCTAGGAAGCGAGGGACTTGGAAGCGGCCATGGTCAATGGGGTAAACATCACCGCCGGTGTGGCTCGATGTAGGGTTAGGTATGTGATTACCTAGACAATCACGGGACAGGATTAGAACACTACATGCATTGTGTTTTATGTGTGATTGTTGTACATAGCATGAGTAGTTGTGTGTATGATTTGTATGCTTGGTGAAAAGCATAGGGATTATGGTGGACCTTAGGGTGGTAGACGTATTGGGTGTTGATGTCATTTATAGTGACATGGTTTGATTGCGGCCATCAGTTGTCGATGGTGGGACCTTCATTTGGGTTGTCTTTCGACGGTCTTGGGTTAGGTGAGGTTACGTGTACACGTGGTTGAATCATTGTATGTGCGTGGAATTTCGGGCCAATTCTTTTGGAAAGGAAAACAATGAAACCTCGAGAAAAATCATTTTCTATAGAAAAAGTGAAAATCATAATTTTGGTAAGCAGAAATTTTTCTAGATCTCGAATGATGAATGATAAACTTCAAAAGTCATCTATTTCGGTCCATTTTACGATTGATTTTTATATAAAGTAGTTACTGTGCAGAATATGAATCAGCTTCTGGCTGTGTGCGTGGGGGTGAATTTTGAGTAAAGAGGACGGAATGTGGGCGGCTGATCTTGATATAGTGTGTTTGAAGGAAGTTCTTGCATGAGAAGAAAGGCAAAGTTAAGGAATTTGATGTGCTGAAACTTTACGAAGTAAATGCATGTTAGTTGCGACTCTATTTCAGTCGCCTGATGACGTGGTGTTCTGATAAAGCGAGCTGGTGAAAGAAGCTCAGCGGCGGCCGAAATTGATGAAGAAAGGCATGATGTGTCAGCCGAGAGGTGCGTGGCGGTCAACGGTAAGTGGATAGCGGTCGCGACACGTAAGAATTAGCGGCGAAGATAATGATGAGTGACAGTATGTCGCGACATGCGGATGTCAGCGACATGACCGCGAATCGAAGCGTCGCGTTGCCGGCTTGCGCAAGGAAACTGAGTGGCGACAGCGTGACGCTAAGAGAGATGGTCGGCATCAGCTGCACAAAAAGTGGCGACATCGTTGGTGGGCAATAGTTGTGGGAAAAGAATTCGGCGACGACGCACGGTTTATTGCGACCATCAGTGTAAAGGCTTACGGTCACGCGACACGATATCGACATCATTCTGAACGGGTCGTGACAGCATCGAAGGTAGCGACGACCACCCTACGAGAAGGAGTGGCGACGACATTTGGTTGACCGACGCATCATCACCTGGTTAGATCGCGGCGTCCTTAAAGCTGGCTTCGACATCAGTACTTTTGTAGACGCGTCGCGTAGCAAAGACTTCTGGCGACATGGCGAAGACGCGGAGGTCGCGGCGAATTGATGTCGCGACATCAGCAACCTCAATGGGCCATTTTAGCTGATCGAAAAGTGCATCAAAGTGGGCGACTTGTTCATAAATGCGAGCGCTCACGAATGAGCGACTCTTGGTATTGAAGAAGATGCGGGTGTTCTTGAGCTCTGTGTTAATTTTCTTTTCTTCGATTTTTTTATTGTTTAACAGGTGGTTGTATTTCATTCAAATTTGGATCACGAGCGTTCCTTTGATTAAGTTTATTTGAATCTGGATTCATAATTCTTGATTCACACATGCGGTTCGTTTGATTCGAGACAAGTGCGAATTAAGGTTTCGATTCTTGATTCTGGCCCGACTTTCTTGATCGACAAGCCAATGTATGGTGTATTAGTGATTTAGATTCCCGGCTTCTGACCAGTTGGCTATCGTGAAAATTATCTTTCTTTGCATAAATTTTGTTGATCTGTTGAACTCGGTTTAAGCTACTTGTTTGGTCTTGTGTATTTTACATTCTTGATAATATATGATGTCTCATGCGTAAATGGTGTCTCAAGCTACGATTTCCGGGAGGCCCTCTGGTGACTTATGAAGGAATTCTGCATGAAATAACTTGAACAATTCTGAAGGTGAGAACTAACAATGTTGATCTGTGTGCTCTGTAATAGTAAAATCGATAAATCTTCTCTCTTGGGGCGAAGGCAGTGAACAATTTATCGTTTGGGCACCTACCAGAGAGTTCTAAGTTGATTAGTAAATCCCGTCGAGTGTTGGCGCGGTCTAATCGAGAAGGATGTTGATTTAAATTTGGAGGAAGAGAACCGATATAGTGTAGGTGATGGTCTTGTGACATGTCTTGGGAGCACCAGTTTGGTCCGTGTTGTGGGTATGAAGTGTTGAAAAAATGCCGAGCAGCGGCCAGTTACAAAGTATGGTTATTTAACACTCTGTCTTCGGGAAGCGTTGAGGTTTAGATAATGGTGTGGGGTTTGGAGAGATCGGCTACATATCATATTTCATGGCTAGTTTTAAATGCGTAGTTCAGTAAACTTAAAGAATCGATTGCATTCTGTACGGTGTGTTTCCTGGTAGCATTCTTTCAATGTCTTTTTGCGGAAACAGTTGGAGTCTTAATTTGTTATTTTTGTATTTCAATATTCAATTCATTTATTATTAATTGATTTTTCTTGGGTTTATTATTTTGAGATTGTCAAAACTAATTCCAGTTGTAATCTGTCGAGTCCCAAATAGTGTGGAATTTTGAGTGAGTAAGGTAGTTGATTATGAATTCTCTTGAATCTCTTGTGGGATCGATATGCGGACTTAAATCGATTTACTACTTGTTCGACTTTTTGTGCACTTGCGGCATAACGGATCCAAAACCCTCGGTAAACAATTTGCTCGGTGAAAGCGATCTTTGAACTAATCAAACGGATTCAAGAACATATCTGGTCGAAACAAGTTTTATGGTGCCATTCTTGGGGATTAGACAATAGTCTTTAGCGATAGTGTTATAAATTTGTACATGTCTTTTGAATGGGTCAACTTAAGTTTTATGGCGCCGTTAAGTGATCAGAAATTTGGTAGATGTGTCGACGAAAGAAGAAATGCTAATTTAGGACATTTAAAAGAAAAGACTTAAAAATAGTTTTTTTTTTCATAGCGTGGTTATTTTTGTACTAACTTTAACAATATATTGAAAATATTGTTGCTTTGACTAATCACATTAATGTAAGTGTGTTTTAATTTCGGGAAAACTTTAATGCATAGGAAGCTTGAGAACAACTGATGCGATTCAGAATCTTGAACTAGAAGAACACTAGAAGCTTGATAAAGGCGAAAGTCGGAAAACTCATTATGGCGGATGAAGGCGAGACCGGTGGGACTGAGCGGCGGCCATAGGGCCTCTAATCCTTTGTCTGATGGAGGACTTTGGAATTTTATTATTCGGGATGAATGCTTTCTGTATTCAGCGACTGCTGAGTTGATGCAAATAATTTTGAACTAAATGATATGATTCTGTTGGACCCGATAACGGTTTATTGGTCATCCTGGAAAATGCGATGAGCATCTGGGAAGGTTCTCAGAATGGCGAAACCATTAAGTTGAATGAGGTGAGACAGAGGTCATTAAATTGCATTTATTTCCATTTTTCTCCTAAGAATGCGGCGGCCCATGGTATGAATCTCTGCCATATGGTTACAGTTGATACTTGGGAGGAACTTTGTGGAAGCTGTGGTGGAATTCTTCCGTCACTGCGCCTCGGAGACGGAGGGGAGATAATTGTGTTCGGCGGGAGATGAGAGCCTTTATGTAGCATGGGAGAGATTCCAAGGTTAAGCTGTGAAAAGATGTCGTGCATGGGATAGACTTGAAGACCGGATGGACATGGTGTCACCTTGAATGATACATCTAAGGGCATTAGATGCTTCATCGCGTGGGCATTCAAGCGTAGAGTCTTGAAGACGAGATGCGATTGAGTTTGGCGAATGCAATGTAAGCTCCATCGAGTTTTCAAGAGTAATTGGCGAGGAAGAGGTCATGGAGGCGGCGAATGGCGACCATGGAGAAGCGAAAGTTAGTGCCATCTGTCATAGAATGGACAAGCAGAGGAAGATGCACCTTTGTTCATGAATGGAATAGGTTAGAGGGAACTATTGAGGAGGAAGTGTTTGAAGTGCCCTTGGCATTTTATCGAGAGGTTAGTACTTGGGAGAGTGGCTATCAATTAAGCCGAATCTGACTGTGAAGCCTTGGCTATCATCAAGCGAACTGAAAATTTTCATATGGTGGAGGGGCCTCACAAGGCCAAGTCATGAGCAAACATCTCAGCAGGATATCGGCCACGGGGTTCGACAACGGCGGCAAGGAGGAAGCGAAATGAATATCGAGGGTCGGAGAGAGTTCCTGTTTGATCCAAATCTTTTGCAATTCATAGAATGACAAACTAACCTCCATGAGCAAAAGTTTGCGAAATTGGATACTTGTAATGCCAATTCTCAAATTTTTGAAGACCATTAATGCTTATATCAAGAACACAGAACACGAGATAGAACCAAGCGGCTAAGCTTTTGCCATCGAGATGAAAGATGCCTTTCCCGGTGTATGAAGAATCCAGAGATTGTATGGCGGTCTGACTCCAAATTAGGAAGGAGCTTGGAGAAGAGGCAGAAAAAGATGAAAACAACGAGGGAGATGAAGGCAGAGACAATGCAGCTGCGGAGAAAGAAAGAAAGAAGGCAATTTTGTCAGGAAGAAAGAAGTAGAAAACCCGAACAATCGCTGCGGTCCCATTTCCCTGTTTGTAGAAATCAAAGAGGAACGATTTGCAAGGTTCTTGAAAACCTTTGAAGCTAGGGTGTATGCCTTTCCGCGAGAAGTGGTTGCTCGGTGCCACTTTATGCAAAATTTTGAAGATGCGGGCAAAGGAAGATTCTTGAAGAAGAATTGTGAACTGTTGCAGCTTGCAATCTTTGTGATCGAGGGGCTTGCAGGAAAGATGAAGGATCGGGGGCTTATGCATTCCTGCACCATTGGAGGTTGAGTTTGGGAGCTCTGTGACTCAGTCACCGTGTATCAGTTTGTGTACATTCTGTTGCCGAGGTTAAGTTTGGGGCTTATATTCTTTGTTATCTCAGATGTGGATGGGACACGGCAAAACACAGGAAGGAATCATAGAAGTGTCTTTAGTAAAGGTGGGGAACTTTATTTTTCCGATGAACTTCATCGTCTTGGATATGGAGGAAAGATTCTAGATCCCTGCCTTCTTTGGGAAGGCCATTCCTTGCAAGCCCAGACAGCTGTCGATATCTTGAAGGAATTCTCACTCTCGAGTTGGAAAGAGACGGTGGCTTCAATTTAATCCCGAAGTTTGAGGTTTAGGCGTAGAGAGGAAGATGTGAGGTCGATAGAAGATGTATATGTCCGCAACTGCGAATTTTATGGCTATGATTGTAATGCCCAATTTAAATCAATGAAAAGAGATGAATTCCAGTATCTTGAAAGATTTTGATTCGAGATTTTTGCACATCAGGTTTGTTCTCTTTTGAGAAAGTGATGAGTCTTGAACAAAGCCCGGGGTGAAAAAGAGACGAGTGAAGAAAATTTCATCGAAACGATGAAAGGGCTAGTTTTAAAGGTGTTGCCAAGTCATTTAAAGTATGCTTACACAGGCGCAAAGAGTAAACCTTTAATATTTATAGCCCAGACTTAGTGATCTTTGAGGAACAAGAGAGGTTCTTGGAAATTTTGAGAAATCATAAGATCTATAGCCCGTATATTGAGAAGAGTTAAGGTATCGGTCCATCGATATGCATGCACAAAAATACTTCTAGAAGAAAATGCAGACCAAGCTGTTGAACATCAAGGAGACTTAATCCGGTAATGAAAGAAGTAGTCGGAAGGAGGTACTTTCAGTAGTTTAAATCTTGGTTTATCTATGCAATTTCGAGATAGTCCTTGGGTTATGATGCATGTGGTTCCAAAGAAGGGTGGATTCTTGTAATCCTCAGAAAATGGGTCATTCATGAGCGGTGACGGAAGGATGGGTAATGCATTGATTACGAGTGAACACGACAATAGGGAAAGATCACTTCCCTTTGCCGCCGATTGGTGCCCCGAAAGTGCTATTTTGAGCCTTTATTCGAGATAGGTTTTGAGTCTTTGCGCACTAATCGTATCAAGATGACCAATTGAGGTGTTAGTCTGCCGTATCACTTATGCCATTTCGAGGTTATTTGTGGTTATTTTGCGACTTTTGTGTACCTGCGATCCATTAAAGTCGAATTTGATATCGAGATGTGTTGAACCATGAAGATTGATACTATTTCCGACCATCAACATATCAAAGTCGGTGATGAAATGAAGGCAAAAGTGAAGATGGAGGATGCGTAGGGTGCGATGGCGAACGGTGAAACGACAATTCCGGAGATTTGTATGATTGCGAAAATTGCGTGGGATTCTTGAAAAGAGGCAGACCGGTAGGATTCGAAATTCGCAGCCGTAGCGAAAATTTATAATCTTTAGCAGTATTTAAGCGGAAGCTGGGAATTTTAAAGCTATCTTGAGAATCACGTGCCTAGCGAGAGTGTTTCATTTATTTATCTCTCGAAGGCCACTAAGCTAAATTTGTGAAATTTATTAACTAATGGTCAATGCATAGCGAAATTCTCATTTTAAATATCTCTGATGCAATTTGGTAGAATTTGCGAAAAATTTCGCTAGGCTAGCGAGAGCCAAGCTACCTAGCGAAATTTTCCACTGCGCGAAATTCCTTGCCCTTTTAATTTTGTGTAATTAATGCCAAAGCGACCTGGATTTTGGTGTGTACCTCCTTGTCCTTGTATTAGCCAATATTTTGGGTTTTCTTGTAGTTTCACACATTGGGTGGCCCTGCTCCCATCATTTGTAACCTAAGAAATCTTTTGGCTGACTTTTCATTACATGAAGAAAATATCTCCTTGACTTTCGGTTTTAGGGTTTTCTTTTCTCTCTTCTCTCTCCCTTTCTTTCATTTTCTAGGCTACCAAACACCCTCTTGAGGATGATAACTCAAAAGAGATGTAGCTAGAATCTCACCTTTGAAGAGGAGGGTTGCTAGCTTGGTTTTGGGGCGGAGTTTACGGGTTGTCCTCATGTTTTAAATGCTCACAGTCTTGTATTTGCTTGGCTCCCGACTTTTCAAATTAGGGTTGAATAGATTTAATGTCGTACTTTGGCCAATACTTACCATGCTTTAGGGTACAGTGCATACTTATTGTTAGATGCACTGTTATTCTTTAGATGGCCTTTACGAGCCACTGAAATGAGGTTGAGTGCTAGGGTTTTAAACAGAAAGGGGCTGTAAATGCATGTTGCCTATGTTGACTCAAATAGGAGTGTTTCTAGGGTTAGGTTTCTAGTTAAGGAATCAGGTTATGGCTTGGACTATAGGTTGCTTGCCATGATGGATAAAACCCGAGGACCTTGTTGCCCCCATGTTGTCAAGCTAGTGACTAAACCTTCAAAGTTACCTTTTCACACTTCACTCAGCCATTCTTTTGTTGGCTATTAAACAAGCAGCTTCCCTTTGTTTTGAAACAAATCCAAAAATCCAAACTAAAAGCCTCACCATTTTAACACTACCAGTCTGAGTCATTCATAGGATGAAAACCCATCCCGTGTTCGACCTAGACCACCTATCTTTGCGGGTGCTTGAGCTACGGCGGTAGGAGGCTATAGGAAAGCAAATTTTGTTGATTCTGCTCACCTACTTAGTGGCTTGCGAATCACCTTCGTTGATCAGGATGTTGAATGATTATCGGGACATCCTCATTTGTTTCTTGGGCGGGTATTGACTACAACAGTTGCAATTGCACTGAGGACCAAGAAGGCCACATTTACATGCCCTATGGCACCTTTGCCTTGAAGGATGCCATTTGGTACATCTTAAATCTCTACTTTCGAGGAGGCCATGATGTCAATGTTCTCAGAGTTGGTAGAAGAAGTTATGGAAATTTTTATGGATGACCACGCGTGTGTGGAGTCCGAGTTTTTGAACAATGTTTGAACAACACGGAAAGCGATTACTTCAAGATGCAGGACAAGCGGCTAGCACTAAATTGGGAAAAATGTCATTTCATGAGTAACGAAGGTATTGTTCTTGAGTCGCCAAATTTATCTTCTGGTACAGAAGTGGACGATCGAGATTTCTATTATCAAAACCCCTTGCACCTCCACCGCAGTAAAAAGGGATAAGGAGTTTCTTGGGGCATCTTTGGATTTTACGAGGAGATTCATCAAAGACTTCTCAAAAATAGCGAGACCATGCGGTGGAAAGTCCTGAAAATTTAATTTTGATGATTCTATGAGTGCCTTTGAAGAAATTAAGATCGAGATTGGATTCAGCTTTTTGTCATAGATTGCACGGAATGGGATCGGGGAATTGAGTAATGTGTGATGCCCCGGTGATTTCGCAATGGGGGCTGTTTTAGGCTGAGAACAAGAGAAAATATTCGAGCCATATACTATGCGGGGCAACTGATGAAACGAAAACTATTCCCGCAAACTAAAAAGGAGATGCTAGCAATAGTGTTTGCTTGTAAAAAATTTAGACCATACATTAAGGATCCCATGTTATAGTTCACACGAGACCATGCGGCCATCAAATATCTTATGTCAAGGAAGCTAAGCGAAATGATAAGATTGGGTGCTCCTACGTAGAGTTTGATGCGGAAATTAGAGATAAAGGGATGTGGCTGATGTGATAGGCGATCGCTTGTCCATAATAGAAAGAAATCAAGCGAAAGAGGGGAGATAAGATTAAGAGAGCTTCCCAGATGAGCAACAACTATTTCAATTGTCATTCCCGAATGCCATGGGTATCTTTGATATTGTGAATTACTTAGCTTGTGGAGTAGTTCCGCCGAGATTCGGCCACCAACGAAGAAAGCTCGGGCCCGGCGGCGGGTGTTATATGCGGGATGACCCACTATTATTTAAGAGGGAGCTGATATGATTATAAGAAGATGTGGCTGGGTGAACAAAGCCGAATTATGAATGGAATGCGTGCATCTCACCATATGGGGCGATTTTCTGTTGGAGAAAAGAGCAGCTCGTAAGATACTCTCCCAATCAGGGGCTTTTGTTATTGTTTGTTTAGGGGAATTGTCTTGAATGGGTCAAATTATGTGATAGATGCCAAAAAGATTGGAAATATCAGCGGCCCGAAATGAAATGCCCTACAGGCATATTGGTGGTGCGAATTTTTTTGATGTATGGGATAGATTTTATGGGACCCTTTCCACGATCATTTGGAAACTTGTATATCTTTATAGCAGTGGATTATGTTCCTAAATGGGTGGAAGCAATAGCTTGCCCGAAAGGCCAATCAATTGGCATCTGAGTTGTGAGTTTCTATAAAAAGAACATATTAGTGAATTTGGAACACCCAGGACTATCATTAGTGATGGGGAAGCCACTTTGCAAACAAAATCTTCGCAAAGCTCATGAGGCGGTGAGATGCAAACGTATAATGAGCTAGCTTATCATCCCGGACTAATGGGTAGCGAAATTTCCAAGCGGGAGGTTAAAGTTAAGAAAAGGGCGTAAGTTGACCGGAAGGATTGGTGCTTCCAAACTTGATGATGCACTTTGGGCACTGGGGATTTGCATTCGAGCTCCCGTTGGGGATGTCCCATACAGATTGGTATTTAGCGAGCCATGTCACTCCCTCTTGAATTGGAATACAAGGCTATGTGGGCCGAGGAGAGATTTAACCTCAGGCTGAATAATTTGGAAAAATGTGAGCTTTATGAAATGTCAAAGATCTACAAGACAAGACAAAATGGCAGCGATCGGATTCTTGCGGAAAAATTAGAGAGAAAGGGGATCAAGTTCTTTTATTTAACTCCAGTTAGGTGTTCGGGGAGAAATTGAAATCAAGGTGGAGTGGACCATATCTGAGTGGTGTCAAGCACTACTTTTGGGCATTAACACTCAGAACTACGATCTTTGGGAGGAATTCAAAGTCAATAGACAAGGCGAAGCATTATCAAGCGGGGAGGAAGGAAAGAAGAGCTCTGGTGGTTCGTGAGAGAGAAAGAAAATCAAAAGCGACAAGTTCGGCTAAGGACTCAAAGGCGAAGCGGTGATGGAAGACGGCCCATAAGACTTTAATTTACCTTTTAGACTTTGAATTTTTTTAAGAATTAACCTTGATTTTGTTTCTCTAGATATTATAATGATTGATTTATTACTTAAGAAGTTGTTTTGTTTAATTGAATCCTTCCTGTAAATGTTCTAGCAGTACTTATCACGAGAAATGGCTCAGGCGAGGAAGAATAAACTCTAGTCTGACTCCGGCAACTACTTGAGAAGAGAGCATGGCAAGGGAAAAAAGGGCATTCCTTTCCCTATATAAGTCTGACAAATTTGAATAGAATACATTCTTGAATTCAGCATGTGAAATTGGTTTGTTTGATGATGAGAATCATTTGTGGTCGAGGTATTGTTCATTAAGAGATTTACGAAACAAAGTACGAGACTTCGTTGCGACAAAAACTTATAATAAGTAGCCAGCGAAGTCACAACAAAAGTTGATGTAAACGAGCTTAATCAATCTTGAAGAAAAACAAGGCGAAAATCGCGACCAAAAGATTACATTGTGAAAGAAATTGAAGTTCATGACAATTTAGATCATGTAAGTAATCCACTTAAAGAAGAGTGGTCGCGACAACTTAATAATGTTTTGAGATGCCTGATGTCGCAACCTTAGGAGGACTTGTCCTCCCACGGTTTAATTTGTGTCGCGACAAAGAGGGTAAAAGTGCCCGGTAGGCGGAGTTTTTAATTTTACCACACTATAATGACGGCACATTCTCGGCGAAGTTAGGGCGAGGCGGCGAAATTAAGCGAGTAATAAATAGTGATTAATGCGAAACGAGAAATTTTAATTCTAATTGAACCAATGTGTTTGATACACTCAGTTTAGGGGAATAATCAGTAAAAATTAATAAGTTCGAAAAACTTTCCAAAATTCTACATAAAAAACCAGAACCTCTGTTGGAATTACTTAGAAGAGCAAGGTTCGAGGAATCTCACTTAATCTCATTGTAAATATAAAAAAGAATAAATGGTTGTTCCTCCCCGAGAAAGCGAAAAGCACTATAAGGATGGGAGAAACAGCGAACTTTTAAACGAATAAAGAAAATGGAGAAAGGGAGAATGAGAAAAGAAAGGCTCCAAGGGTTTGAACACAGGTTTTATGGAATGAATGGAGTCGGAAAACAAATAAATTCCATTGATTCCATGGCTTATTTGTGTAACCAGCGAATGGTTGATGGAAGGAATATGGATTCGTTAGAATCCATCAACGAAAAGCTCGAAAAGGGAGCAACGATTTGTTGCACAACCTTGTTAATAGCAGAGAATCCCTCTTAAGGAGCTCAAGATGCAGTGAGCCAAATTTTGAAGAGCGAGGGTGCAACATACGAAGAATATATAGGGATAGATAAAGAAATAAAGGTTTTCGAACTTAGATACGATGCTTGTAAGAAAACGAGATTGTAATAGATCGAAATGTTTTGATATTTGAATAGATTTCCTTAGGATTTGCAGTGGTTGTTCATAATATATGAATTTTTATTTACATTTCATTTAGTTTCTAGGTTGGGAATCAATTTAATAATTCTATTCAATGCGAGAATAAGAGCTAGTTGACCTGACGATTTAATTGAAACATAAATTGCGATTTAGTTTAATTTCTTGATAGAGATTGGGATAAAAAAAAAAAGGAAAGGTTATACGATTGAAGGAACAAACAATTTTTTCTTGAGTTTGTGGTATGAGACGGTGAGTCGAAACTGTTGGAAATAACATCTCATCTAAATTCTCATCCCATGACATGAGTCGAAAATCCTCGGGGTTAGTCACGGTTAATCAGCTTGATTTCTGACATTAGATTAGTGATCAAAGGCGAAATCCGGGTGATACAATCAACAGGAAATGATGCAGGCCATCCTTGGAGAGTTTGAGCCATTCTAGCCGCTCCTATTCATATGCTAAGGCACTTTTACTTAGTTCCAGAGGGATTGAGCCTTGAAACAAGCCTGTTTTCAAAATAAACCCGATGGAGACCCTAACCCATCTAAAGAATCCGTCTCTAAAGAACTTTGTGATTACCAAAGAATTCAAGAGAGGAAGAAGAAATGAAGTTTGAAGTGTAAATTTTAGGGAACTTCAGGAAAATACTAGAAAAGGGAATGAAGAGAAAATACATCGGAAAATATAGCGGAAAAGAAAGCTGAGAGCCAGGTTTGTCTTGTGGCTGACTCTCTTGAGCAATTAAGTTCTTAGAAATTGTTTCAACACCTAGTACCTAATGCCATCACAGTATGGGGTTACTAACCCAAAGTTCGTAGAGTGTTAGAAAGCCTAAGAAGACAAAACATTTACGCATTCTGAATGGTACGTAGAAAAAGAAAATCCATGAGTTTGAATTATGAATGAGAAATGAGACATACGATTTGAATAGAAGAAAATCAGTGGTATCCACAAGCACAGTTTGGAATAGTTTATTAAAGGAAATTACAAGAAGGAGGGAAAAGGGCGCGGATGAGTAAGAAGGAAAAGTATTGGTAATCTTAAACCCCTTACCCAGGCTTTAACATTACAAGCCCAAGACTGATTGATCTTGAAGGTTGTAATCACCTACATTAGTGGAGATCAATATGAACAACAAGCTATGGAATTTGGAAAATCAGGAAAAGATGTCAAAATGTGAGCATATACCAGGGTTAATTGACTCATTAAGAAAATGAAAGAAAACCAACTTACATTTCAGTGAATCAATTAACTATCTTGTTTGTAAAACAAATTCAACAATTTAAGTTATGTACACTGATTAATTAGAAGTGTGCCTTTATACGGACTTGAAGGCTGAATACAGAAAGCGAATGCAATTTTAGTCTTTCAATTAAATTGAGTTACAGTACCTGTGACGAAGAAAAATGTCCTTTTGTTTGAGGACAAACAGAAATCAAAATCTTTCTTTCTTCGCCGTGACAAAATTTTAAGTCTGGGGAGTTTGATGAGCTTAAAAGGCATCTATTTTCACCATTTTTCCGATCGATTTTTATATAAAAGACTGATTTATATGCAAGAATATGGAATAAACTTTCACTAAACTGCGGCAAATAGGGAATTCAAAAGAAAGGTAATTTGCGTGAAAGGAGCAGAATGTATTGAGCAAGATTGATATAATTGGCTGAAGGGAAGTCAGCTAGAGAAGCGTTAAAAGGATTAAAGAATTTGATGTCATGAAGCTTTACATAAATCAAAATGCATATTCAAATGTAAACTACAAAGCCCCGCCGCAAATGAAGCGACCTTGAAGACAAAACGAAGCCATGGAAGGAAACCCAAAGGCAAGCAACCAGAAATTGATGAAGAAGAAGATATGATGTCGCTTACATCCTTCTCGTGAGGTTGCATGCACTAAACCCAAAGATGGGCGGATGCTGGAATTCCAGGTCGCATACCAACAAGAGGTCGGCTGCAAGATAAACAATGGAATGAATGAAGTATGTCGCGACATCCGGATGTGGTCGCGATATCAAGATCGCCAAGGCCGCGATACCGCTTGCAAGGGAACTATGTCACATAACAAGAATTTAAAGAGAGATGGTCACGACATCAACTACATAGAAGTTGAAGTTCGACATCATTCAAATGATCGCGACATCATTCAAATGGGACATGGCTACCAAGCCAGGAAAAGAAGGTCACGATTAACACCTGGTCACGCGAAGAACACTGTAAAGACTTGAGGTCACGATACCAAGAAGATGTCGCGACATCCTCGCTGTCATACAAAGTCCAAAGGGTCTTTGATAACATCCGTAGGTCAGCGATGTACCACTACAGAGAGAAGGAGGTCGCGATTAACATTTAGCGTTGTCGCGACATCAAACGATACGCTAAGGTCGCGACGTCCTGTCAGCTTCTTCGCGACATCAGCTACACCAGAAAGACACGCCGTACTCCTCAAACAAAGACTCGGCGACATGATCGAAGACGTAGGTCGCGGATAAGAATTGATGTCGCGACATCAACAACCAACTCGGGCCATATTTTAAACCGCACCCAAAAGAAGTGCATCGAATTCAGCCCAACTCGTAACCCTATAACACGGGTCGCTATCACGAACGCAGCTTCTTGGTGACCGAAAGAGAGATCTCGGGCGGCCAAGGCTCCGTATTTTAATTTTCTTTTCTTTTCTTTTCTTCGATTTTTTTTATTTTTAGATTAGCTCAGATTTCATTCAAATTGGATCTCGAACGCTCATCAAGTAAAGTTTGCCGAACGCAGATTCATATTTCTTCAAATTATCACTGGTTGTTTGAATCTCCGCATAAATTTCTGGAATTCGGGTTCCGGGGCTGCCGATTTATGCTTACTTTCTTGATCAACAAGCCAATGGTGTAATCTAGTGATTTAGATTCCTAAATTTTCCATTGAATCGACGCTATCGTCGTAAATTATCTTTCCCCGCATAAATTTTATTCGTTGTCGTTTGAACTCCGCTTTGCAAAGCTACTTAGTTGGTCTTGTGTATTTTCTGGCATCGATCCTATCGTCGCTTGTTCACATCTTCAGAATAGAATCATTCTCAAGCTCCGATTTGGGAGGCCCTCCGAGATTACAGAGAAGGAAATTCCCGAGTAATGAATAATTCTCTCAAAGGTATGAGAACCTAACAATGGTGATCTAATGTGCCCTGCGGTAATTAAATCGAGCAAATCTCTTCTCACTGAGACGAACGAGTGGCAATTTATCAATTTAGGCACACGTAGAGTCACCCTCGATTCGATTAGTAAATCCAATCCCGTGTTAGCGTGAGATCTAACTGGGCGAAAGCGGATGAGCTGCTCAAATTGAGGAAGAGGAACCGTATAGTAGATCCGCAATGACTACATTCCAGAGCCTCGATTTACAAATTCCATGTTTGTGGGTATGAAGTATTGAAAAGAAAAATACCTAACAAGGCAACCCGCATTAAAAGTAGTTATTTAACACTGTCTTCGAGAGAAACAAAGGAGGTTTAGATAATGAATTGTGCCTGAGAGATCCATCTACACTATTATATTCCTTGGACTAGTTTTAAATCCGTGGTTCAATAAGCAAAGATCGCTGCATTCTCACACTGATGTTTCACAAGAGTATCTTTTCAATGTCTTTTGGCAAGAATCTGCCTCAAATTTTAATTTGTTATTTTCAGATTTCAATGTCTTTAAATTCATTTATTATTAATTGATTTTTCTTAGGTTTTATTATTTTAAGTTGTCAAAGCTAATTCCAATTGTCTATCGTAGTCCAAATAGTGTAGATTTTGGAGTAGCTCTGGTAGTTGGATTGAGAATTCTTAAGATCTCTCGTGGGATCGATATCTCGGACTTAAATCCAATTTACTACTTGTTCGACCGGCACTTGCGTGATAACTATGATCAAACCACTCAGCAAACAATTTACTCCAATTGAAACAACCTTGAATCACCAACAGTTAAGACAAGGCACCGTCAACAAGCGAGGTGCCATGCTCCGGGATTAGACAATAGTCTTTTTGGCAATAGTGTTACACCTTAGCATGTCTTTTCAGATGCACAACAATGAAATGGACTTCTCCGCTGGAAATCGCCTTGAGAAATTTAATTACCAGCACGACTCGCTTGATTCCAAGGTGGTCGGGATTTCACGCTTTTTCGAGGCGTGCGTCGAGACACATGACAAGGTTAGAGGATGCCACATTGTAATATTCTCAAATTATAATTCCTACGCTTTATAACATGTTTCGTATAATAAACTAGTATATTTATTCGAATAAAATAAAGATAAAAACAAGTAGGAATATGCATAAGTTAAATTCACAAATAATAAAGAAGATTTGAGGCTATTGTAAAATATTATAAATGGATTTGTAACATTAGAAGAGTCAAGGACCAAAGAGTAATAAAAGAAAGATATTAGAATGAAATAAGGATGAAAATTGCTAAGAGATAAGCCGCTTTAAATGAAAGATATTTAAGTTTCTCCTTTGATTAGAAAGAGAAATAAAGCGACAAGCACTAAAATAAATATCTCATTTTTGGCCTTGGAGAAAAGGAGAGCAAATACTAACAAAAGAGAAGAGAAGGAGTGCTGTATAAAGGTTAAGAAGTTAGACATAAAAAGTAACTAAATTTGAATATACATGTCTTGGTCAAATCTCTAATCTCATTTCTTGTTAGGATTAAGTTGAGAAGAGCTCTAAGGATCCTAGATATGTGTTTTAGAAAGGGTCTAGTTGCAAGTTGAACCCAGAAAATTCCCTATTGTCGATCATATGCAGTATCCGGATCTTAGAATGGGTTTTTGGGTCATAAATACAGGGAATTCAGAAGTAAGTTCTTCTAGTAAATTGTAGCCACATCAATGAACTTGATGTTAGGATTTCGAATTTCTCGATTTGGACCTCTGTAGACCAAGTTATGGTCCTTTTACCGAGGTCAGTCCATTTAGATCCGCCGGGCCGGGCTTCAGCTAATTCGTCAACTACTGACCTTAGAACGGGCTTCGGAAGTTAAATAAAGAGGAATTTGAAGCAAGCCTTCTGGGAAATTAGAACATCAGTGAACTTGATGTTAGGCTTTGAATTTCCACCCGGACCCTGTGGACTAAGTTATGGTCTTTACTCCAATGCTCAAATGGGTGAGAGGTCAGCCATAGGGGCCATCAAACAGAGGTCGGCCAGATGGCCATGCGCAGCTCAACTCTTTATGCGCAGCTCAACTCAGCCATGCAGAGCCCGCCGCCATGCGTAGCTCAACTTGTCATGCGTGAGCCCAGCTCATGCAGCCTAACTCGCCATGTGTAGAGCTTAGCTTCGCGCCCGAAGAGCCTGCACCGCCTCAGAGTCGAGCTCGTCATCAGCGGGAGCTCGTTACTTCCGTTGCATCATTAATCCAGTCAGCCTGTCAAGATCGATCGCGCATGACCTCCAACTGAAGGTCATATCTCCTGGGCTCGAACTCCGATTGGGCGTTTCGGACTCTACTGGAAGCCCATTGAGCCAAGAATCCATCCATATGCCCGAGGGAAGATATTAGATGTCAGACCAAGGTGTTAGACTGAGCTCGTCACTTCAGTGCAGCTCGTCAGTCCAGTCACCGTCAAGATCGATCATAAGATGACCTAACTAAGGTCATATCTCCTTCACCGAACTCCGATTTGCGTTCTCGACTCTATGGAAAGCCCATTGAGTCAAGAATCCATCTATAAGCCTGAGGAAGATATTAGATTTCAGACCGAGGTGTCAAACTAAGCTCGTCACTTCAGTGCAGCTCGTCAGTTCAGGTCAGCTCGTCAAAACTGACTGCGCATGACCTCAAACTTCGGAAGGTCATATCTCCTTCGTCTGAACTCCGAATTGGGTGTTCTTGGACTCTATGGAAAGCCCATTGAGTCAGCAATACATTCATATGCCTGAGGAGAATATTAGATGCCTGACTGAGGTGATAGATGAGTCAAGCTCAGGTCAACTACCAATCCGGTGTTACCGTCAGATCTCGTTTCACGATGACCCTCAAACTTCTAAGGTCATATCTCCTTCGGCCCGAACTCCGATTCAAGTGTTCTTGGATCTCCTATGGAAATCCCATTGAGTCAAGAATCCATTAATAGATAGCTTGATAAGATGGGAACTCACATATTAGATCCAGAAACACGAAAAACAAGAGGGCACTATAAGTACCATGGTTATTCATTTTATATAGATGCCTATTACTATGAATTCATAAATAGCTCGTATATTACATGGTAAGCATATTTAATTATGCATGTAATGAGATATGAAAATGCAAAGATATGAATAAATGATTGTATATATATATCATATATGATTACCGAATGACAATATTTATTCGGAATATGAGATATATACCGAGCATAAATACACATTGATTGTTCCGCTAGAACCTGGTAGAAGGATAGATGGGCATGCCTCTATTAGGGAAAATAAGTCTCGCAGCATACAAGTCTCCAATATCGAGGCCCCGTTTCAATACGACACAGATCCCGCTTGATCACTGGCCCCGAAAGGGTCACCATTTCGCCGCCCTCATGGATGGTCACCGCCTCGCATGCTGATGATACCTTCGCATAATATATCACACGGCCCTCATGGACCACCTGTTTACAAAGGAATATAGCGCCTGGGGTCTCTCACGACTCACCTAAGCCAGATAAAGGAATATACGCCGCGCTCCTCATGACCATCGTTTTATGCTGAATACAATACAGGCTCTCATGGTTTCTCGTATCCACTTTAAGGTTTATGCGCATATGAAACATAAAAGAAATGATGTGCATATGCAAAGGAAAATTAGAGAACACATGACATGATATGGAGAAGCATAAAGACCAAGTATGTGATGATAGCATACAACATAAGAACAAGAAGTAAAAACAAGTTGACATGAAAAGTATATGGATGATGATAAGAAATGGAACTGCTATGATAAGTATATATGAGAAATGATAAGAATCAGAATCGTTATATGTGTTATATGCATTTGTATAGAAGTGTGCGACCTTTTAGTAGCTGGGTCATCCATGTATTAATTCCTCACTAAGCCGCAGTTTAGCACCGGTGTTCAACTGGTAGTACGTAAGAGGAGCACTTGTGAGGACCGTGCCATCCACACGCAGCCAAAGGTCACATAAAGAATAGGTGCCCACCGGAAGACCTTAGGTCTATTTTGTATATGAAAGCTTGTAAATCAATGTAAATATTATAGATGTTGAACACTTCCATATATGGAGCTTGTATATATATTTTGTAATCCGCTACGTATTATAACATGTTAACTGGTTTAACATTATATGAACGAATCCGAATTTTTAAAGATATACGTGGGAAAAAAAAAGAAAAAGAGTGACCCTCACTTGACATCCTATGCCGAGTCAGCATCACACACGGCACCAAGATGCCACACTCGCATTAAAGGAATGGCTCACAATTAGCCACATGCGCGGAATGAATCCACGGCTCACATTGAGTCACGAGGTGATGAGGTCAAAGATGAGAAATTAAGAAATAAAAGAAAAAGATAATTATGATAGCCATACATTTGGATTGATAAATGAGAAGGAAATTTCTCTCTTGACCCATACTAGCCAAAATGGAGAGAAATGCTAAAAGAGAAGAGAAATTGAAAGGGGAATGAGATGAGAAATGAGAAAAAGAAAAGAAAAGCAAAAAGGAAAGAAAAGAAAGGAGAAAAGGAATAAAAAGGAAAAGAATTCTTAGAAAGGCATGGAAATAAAAGGAGAAAGTAAACAGGGGGAGAGATGCAAAGACGTGGACATTTTGTGATTTTTTTGCAGAGAGCACCTTCTCACTAGGTTTGATAAATGACGGACCGCCGGATTTCTTCGAGTAGCATGAAAGTGGTTCTACGCATCAAGGACTACATCGCAGAACACGCTCGAGTTTTCTACAAACTCCGTGGAGGTAAGGGCTTTATCCTAATGAGCCACCCCCTTGCTTAAGTGTTTTGTAAATGCTCGAGCTGGATCGAGGCCGTGAACGGTCATTGACGATCCCAAAAAGTCGGACCGAAGTGTGAAAAATTTTTGAACCCATTTGGGCGCTTCAGGATCGTAGGGACTGCTTTTGGTGTTTGTTTTATAATTTATGCAATAAATCAGGTGTTTGCGTAAGGAGGCCGGAAATGAGACCATGGAAATCGGTTTCAAAAGTGGAACAACAGCTGATAGAGTGATGCTCCACGGACAGCCCTCTATGTTCGTTTGGGACTGTTAAAAATAGTCCCGGGTTTGTGGGAATTGGACCAAAAACGTCCATGTGTTGTGTGCTTGAAATTGTTTGAATTGAATGGCTTGAGTTGGTTGATCAAAGAATTTAATAAGTTAATGTTTGATGTGTTAACATGATGCCATAATTATATAGAATATAATTGTGGTGAGCCATTGAAATGGAATAAAGACAGTCATAGAGTAAATTTGGGAGTCAGTTGATCAAATTTGAATAACATGTGGATTGCAAATTTACAATATATGCATATTTGATAAAATTGGTTAGGATTGCGGTTGAATGGCATAATGCATTCTATATGCACCGGTAACTTAGAAATTAGGTGAGTGCATGATATGAATTAAAATAAAACGAACATGGTTGCGGAAGGAATTTCACAGGATGATTTTCCGGAGAATGGGTTTGGGAGACGGTCCAACAGATCATTTCGGATGAGGACCATGACTGTTTCAGGAAGTTCTCCAACACATTCGCCTCGGAGGGTAGTCCATTATTTTTATTGAAACTCGGTAGTGTATTTTCGAGAACAACAAATTTTGTTTTGAAAATGGTGTTTTCTCATACATGGCTTAGGCAAGTGTGAGGGAGTCGCAGACTCGAGACACGGGATGGACATGTGTATCCAAGTAGATCACGTATTTACTCGAGTGTGTGTTTGCATTGATCATCAGATATGCACTTAGGTGGGGAGTATCCCATTTAGGGGTAATTTCACCACTGGCGATAGCTCACCCCTGGTCGAGGGAATATTATTTCAAGTACATGAAGCGTCGAGAAGACTGCTCGTTATGAGGCCGATTTTGAAGAAAGCCGGGTTGTGGCTTTGAAGTTTTTGGTATAACATGTATTAGAATTTTATAATTTTAATATATGTTGAATTAAGAGTAATGTAAAAACTCTTAAACCATGTAATATATTTGGTTGGGATATATTTTGATGAGTATTGATGCAGGGGCTCAAGTTGCCATTTTTATTCATTTTTATTCATATGTGGACCCCCGTGTGGTCACAAACTCGCTGGGACAGGCTCAGACTCTCAAGTGTATTCCCGTACAAAAAGAGACTCGCCCGATTTTCGTGAGTGGTGCCTGGGTTACCCGACATTCACGAAAAGTATTCCGCCGTTGATTCGTCAATGGACACCTTGGCCAGCACAAAGCACGGCATCTATTAGTATAATGATTACATGTGGCTGGGGGACTCGGGCTTTCAGCCATGGTCAATGAGGTGTAAGAACATCACCACTGGGTGTGGCCTCGGATGTGTGGTTAGTATGTGATTACTTAGACAATCACGACAGATTTCAACACTACATGCACGCGTTTTTATGTGATTGTCGTATTACAGTACGTGTAGTCGCGGTGTATGATTCAGACGCTGTGAAAAGCATGTGGATTATGGTGGACCTTAGGTGGTAGAGACGATCGGGTGTTGGATGTCATTCGTGACATGGATGAGTTTAACAGCCATCAGATTGTCAGTAATTGGGACCTTAGCTGGGTTGTCATACCGGCCACCTGGGCCTCGAGTCATAGGTTACGTATGCACGTGGTTGGATGCGCATGTGCGTGGAATTTCGACGCAAATTCTTTTGGGCGATGTGAGAAATGCGAAACCTCGGTAAAATCTAATTTATCGAAAAAGGGCAAAATCGTAATTTTGGTAAAAATCCGAAATTTTTCTAGATCTCGAATGATGAAACAGACTTCTCCGTTGAAATCGTCTCGCGAAATTAGGTACCACATCGAATTTCGTTGGATTTCGAGGTGGTCGGGATTTCATGTTTTTCGAGGCGTGGGGTGTCGGATGACACATGACAAGGTTAGGGGATGCCACATGGCACCTTAAGAGTGTGACACTTGACATTAAAGCCGAACCCGCCACAATTACCTACACATGAATGAATCCTATGGTCTACATCGAGCCACGTGAAAGGATGACGTCATAATGAGAAATTAAGAAATAAAAGAAAAAGATGGAATTATGATAGCCATACATTTGGATTGAGGAAAGGAGAAGGAAATTTCCTTCTCTTGACCCATACGGTCAAAATGGGAGAGAAATGCTAAAAGAGAAGAGAAATTGAAAGGGGAATGAGATGAGAAATGAGAAAAAGAAAAGAAAAGCAAAAAGGAAAGAAAAGAAAGGAGAAAAGGAATAAAAAGGAAAAGAATTCTTAGAGAGAAAGGAAGGGAAATGGAAAAAGGAGAAAACGTGCAAATAGGGGGGAGATGCAGTGGCTGGACATTTTGTGATTTTTTTTAGAGAGAGTGCACCTTTTCTCTAGGTTTACGGTCGATCGGACAGTCGGATTTCTTCGGAGCAAGAAGGAAAGTGGTTCTACGCATCGAGGACTACACGTGGGCACCGGTTTCAGGAGTTTTCGACAAACTCCGTGAGGTAAGGGTTTTATCCTACTTGTTTTACCCCTTGTTTAAGTGTTTTGTAAATGCTTGAGTTGACTGAGGCCGTGAGTGATCGTTTGATCGGTCCCAAAACTTGAGACCGAAGTGTGAAAATTTTTTGAACCCATTTGGGCAGTCCGTGACTGTGTAGGGACTGTTTTGGGTGTTTGTTTTATAATTTATGAAATAAATTGTGTGTCGTGTGTATGGAGGCCTAAATGGCCATGGAAATCGATTTCAAAAAGTGGAACAAGTGTTTGATGAGCTGGTTTGGGCTTCACACAGCCTCTCATGGTTTTCGTAATCAAGTAACAACTCCGAAGCTTCAGGGACTGACCAAAAACGCCCATGTTGTGTGCTTGAAATTGTTTTGAATTGAATGGCTTCGAAGCATTGATCAAAGAAATTAATAGGTTAATGCTTATGTGTTAACATGATGCCACAATTATATAGAATATAATCAGGTGTAGCCATTGAAATGAAATAAAGGATTAGCCTGGCGAGCAAATTGAGTTATCGATCAAATTTGAATAACATGTGGTGTGATTGCAAATTTGATAATATATGCATATTTGATATTGGTTGGATTGTGTTGAAATGGCATAATGCATTCATATGCACCGGGTAACCTAGAAATTAGGTGTGAGTGCATGACATGAATTAAAATAAAAACGAACATGGTTGGGCGAAGGAATTTCTCACAGGATGATTTTCTAAAACGGGTCATGACTACTAAACAGATCATTTCGATGAGGACCATGACTTTTTCTTGAAGTTTCCAACACATTCGCCGGAGGGTAGTCCCATATTTTTATCGGGAACTCGTGAGTGTATTTTCAGAACAACAAGTTTTGTTTAAAATCTATGTTTTCATACATGGCTTAGTAAAGTGGCGTGAAATTTCATTTATGATCGAGACACGTGATGGGATATGTGTATTATCTGCAGGATCACGTATTTACTGGAGTGTGTGTTTACATTGACGTCCAGATATGCACTTAGCTGGGAGCAAACCATTTAGGGTAATTCCACTACCGGGCGATAGCCGCTTGTCCCTTTATATAGCGTCTTAAAACCTCTTCAAATTCACATTGTAAGAGCCTTACATTTCTCTTTGCATCTATGTCACTTTGGATAAATTTGCTTTATAAAATATTTCTTCGGAAAGGTTCATGATTTAAAAATAAGGGTTTAATCCCATATTGTAGGCACAGGTCATACTCTGAGGCGTGTAAAATGCGAGATAAGTCGAGGTATCATTTCCACGAGAGATTGGTATGAATTAAAATCAACTACGGCCTAAACTCATGCTAATTTGACTAAAGACTCAGGAAATGGAAGTTGTATCTAGAAAAAATAAAGGTTCTAGACTGTGTCTTTGTTTTAACTAGCTAAGAAACAAATTAAATGACTAAAAATAAATAAATGGCTTTAAAATCTTTGAGGTGAATGGGTTTCTGTGACTTAGCTATCGGTGAATTACAATGAAACGGTCGATTCCTACACTAAAATACATTGCTGTTTTGTGTAATGGATGCGGATTTGTCCCAGATTTCCCTAGATTTTGGTGGATTTCTCCATATTCGCTAGTTGGATACCCAGCCTGTCGAAGACGAGATCCACAAACGACTAACGCCATTCCCGATCGGCTACTTGTATTCCCGATATTTCTTGCAAGATGCGGGTATTTTCTTTCCCGATACTTCACACCCATTTCTTGTTGACAACGAGACTTTTGCATTTCCTTCTCGGGATTTTATAAAGTTTCTTACCGCCCAAGGTGAAACGACACCAGTCTGTGAATTGGATTCTTTCCGCGTTGAAATCTGACTTGCTGAGGTTAGAACTTGCCTTTAGTGGTGAAACTCCCGATCATTTATATTGTTAAATACTCCTTCGACTTCAATTATGAGGCGAATGGGGTTATCAAAATGAATGCTCAAAGCTTCGACAGTTAGATCGATGGTAGTCTAGTATGCCGAAAGAATGCTCTCGGCTCTCGGGAATCTCTAGTCTACGTGTCGCGTGGGGGCATCTGGATATCGAGCAAGATACATTCCCTCAGCGGTATTACGTACTACTATTAGGAACTTATCAATTCAAAAGCGGCCTTGAATAAGTAATCTGAACCCCGAATAAGTTCTCTAAATTTATGCGGAAAATGCGTAACTAAATATGTAAGTCAAATCCAACGGCGCTTTTCAGATTATTGCATTGCGGATTAAGTAGATGCCGTCGCGTCTGACCCACTTTGTAATTGCAATAAAACTAAGAAGAAATGAATTCCAGAAATTTGTCTAGATTTCATAAATTTTAAGGCAGTAATTTTAAGAAGAAAATAACAGAAATAAAACTACAGCTCCACTCGTTTCTGCACAGTTCGCAGATTCAAATCCAGAAAAGAAATTAACTAAAAAAATAAAAAAATAAAATAAATCTACTCTAAACTATACATTGAGTTCCTCTCTTTCCCCTTTTTCTGGGTAGTGAAGACGGAAGACTACTTTACTATTCTAAAACTGTCTATTTATACTGTCAAAAGAAATTGGGCCGAATCCCCAAAAAGCTCCAGGTAGAATCCTAAAAGAAGGCCCAGCTCACTGTCTTATGTCGCGACCTCAAGTTGATGTCGCGACATGAATTTCCCTTGTTTGCTCCAGTTCAGTCGTGACCTTGTTGCTTATTACATTGCGACCGGTTTTTGCCTGGCTTGCCCGGATCAATAATTGGCGACGCCGTTTGTAGTCGCGACCTTGTTTGCTCAGTGTTTCTCGAGTTGATGTCGTGACCGCGGTTTCATATCACCGACGCCGTTGTCTTTCTCTTTTAAGCCACGAGGTTGCGACAAGCGGTTTTGAGGTTGCAACCGCAGCACTACATTTGTAGGATGACTTCATGTTGTGACTTTGATTTCTTGGTCGCGATTGTGTTGGTAGTCTTCTGCCTTCATAGGTTTCAATTTAATGTCGCGACCTCAAGGTTATGTTGCGACCTCTTTTGCTGCCCATTTCTTTTCTTCTAGTCGCAACCTCAGTTCTTTGTTGCAACTAATTTTTCTCCTTCCCACCTTTATTCCAGGTCGCGACCTCTTTTTCTTCTGCTTAGCTCTTAGCGATTCGTGACCTTAGTGAGTATTCGCGACATACGTTTATGACCATGATTAATAAATAGTCATAACTTAGTCTTCTGATGGGACTCTAGTTCCGTTTATGTCGCGACCTCAGCGCTGTATCGCGACCTCCAAATGGTGCCTTTCATTTAAAAAACTAGTTACAACCGTTTCTCTTGCAAAGACCTCTCTTGTGGCTTCATTGACGGATCCACGTCACGACATTAGACTGACGTCGTGACCTCAGTTACATTCAATTGGCGTCGCGACATCAGAGTGGTGTCGCGACATGCAGAATCTTCTTTTGAATATTTCCTTTAGTCTCGACCACATTTCCTTTGTCGAACCTCTTTCTTCAAGTCACGACTTCACTTGTTAAGGTCTTCTATTTCTTCCTCAAAGTTGATTTTGGTGATGTAGTGACTTGGAAATGACTGACAACTAAGCTTCCTGTCGCGACTCAGATTTTTCGATTCTGCAGACTTCAATTACCTTGTAAGTGGTCTCTTACAGTTTATCTTTGAGATTTTAGCATCTCTTTGTATTTCTGCAAAATTAAATTTGAGTAAAATATCCACATTTTGCATACAAATCAACATTTATCTTGTAATATACTTAGAAAATGGATTAAAAAATCAAAATGAGTTTTTGGACTCATCGCTCACCACTATCAAGGGAATATTATTTAGTCTGAGACGTCGAGAAGATGGCTCGTTATAGAGGCGATTTTGAAGAAAGCGGGTTGTGGCTTTGAAGTTTTAATTTATAACATGTATTGTATTTTATAATTTTTAATATATGTTGAATTAAATAATGTAAAACTCTTGAACCATGTAATATATTTGGTTGGATATATTTTGATGAGTATTGATGCAGGGGCCCAAGTGGCCATTTTACTCATTTATTCATATGTGGATCCTGTGTGGTCGTTGTAAACTTGTTGGAATGAGTTTGTACAGCAGGTAGAGGCATGCGCCTTAAAAATACCTTAGAATTTTTATAATAATTTTTATTATATAAATACGGGGTATGAATTGAGCCAAACTTGGGTTTTTTCCGGGAAAATAGATAAATTGACAAATTGTGAAATGTAAATTTAAAGTGTGAGCATATGATTGATTATTATATGCTAAATTGAGAAATTGATTGAACCCGGAACTAGACCCAAGTGAAAAAGGAACATGTGGAAAATTGTAATTGTCATAAGGGATATAAAAATCATAAAGGGAGTAGAGATGGGCCATAATAGAAATAAAACAAGTTGATTTGCAAAATTAAAAGGGTGAAGGACTTAATTGCAATATGGAGAGTGTAATAGAGTATAAAGGAGTGTGGAGACAAACAAATTCATTTGTCTCATTTTGGCTAGAAGCGGAATCGTATGAGAGGAGAAGAAGGAGAAAGCAAAGAGGAAGAAGAGGAAGAAGAAGGAGAAGGAGAGGGAAGACAGAAACCCAGGTATGTTTTGTCTTGAAAGCATGGGTATTTGAATTCTAGGTTTTGGTTTGGAGAATAGTTGCTCCTTTGTCGGGGGTTTTTTGAGGAAGAGATCACCCAGGCCCTAGATTTTGTTGAGGTTATGTGGGTAAAACCCCGGTGGTGCAAAATAAACATGGAATCATCATATTTATATGGTTTTTAGAAGAAAGGTGGTGGACCTTGGGTTAAGTTCATAAAAGTTCTTGGATTTTCACCTAGGGTTTTGTGGTATGAGGTTCCAAATCACCAATTAAAGTAGTATGGAGTTGTTTTTGGATGATTTCCATGTTGATGTTTGAGGTGTTAAGGAAGGGGGAAGTTGTATAAAGAAGGAGTGGTACAAAAGTGGCAAGAAACAGTGCAGGCAATTCTGGTGTACCGATGCGAATGCAAATTTGTACCGGTACAACTCCACCAAAAACCAGCACAATGCCGGTGCGAGGCTAACGAATACAGCTTTGTACGGTACGGGTCGAAAAATGTGCAGATGCAGAGGTGTGCCATTGCCCAGGTGTGTAGTTTTGCGTATTTAAGCCTAAATTCATACACCGATAGTATATGAACCCTATTAAATGATTAAGAGAGGTTCAAATAAGATTGGAACTCGACGAAAAAAACGTAGCGTACCTCGCCGCCTCGGCGATATTCGTTTAGTATGATTAATTGCTTAACCACTAAGAGTGAAGAAATTGTATTTGACTAGGTGCGGGTGAGGACGACAACCTGACTTAGGATTGATATCGAAGGAACGGAATCGATAATTGGTTTGTTCTCTAATTGTTCTTTATTCCAGTTTGTTCTATACTTGTTCCTGTTCTCTATTTGTTCTTCGTTCTCTATTTGTGAAATATACATATATATTGATTTGAATCATTGTTACTCAAATGTTTGTCAAATATATGCATGTGTGCGAGTATTTGAACTATAAGTGAATTTCTTTGCATAAGTAAATTGATTTTGAAACGTATTGTTGAATGACCAACATGGCGAGTTCACCAACTGAATTCGTCATGAGGGTAACAAATGGTATTAAATGTGAAACCATATTGCTCTTGAATGACAAAAGCGGGGCGGGTTACCAAGCTGAATGCATGGTAGTCTTGAATTATAGCCATATGTGAAATAGTAATTGTTAAATGAAACCACATTGCTGATGAATGACATACGGGACAAAGATTCTGTTGAATCTATCGTGAATGTCGAATTCTATAGTCATATGTGTGAAATGGTAATATTAGTGTGAAACCACATTGCTCTTGGCGAATGTGAAACGGAACGAGTTCGCATTGAGATACATGCGTGGATGTCGAATTCTATAGCCATATGTGAAATCTGAAGCAGCGAAACAACGGTATTGAAAAGTGTATTTGTATAAATCTTTTACATTACACGGATATTGTATAAAGGCATTATTTTGATAAATGCATGGTTATATGGAGCAATGGAATCTGAGCGTATAGAACCACTAGCATGAAAATGCTTAGCGTATTGTTTTATCAATGCCCAGTGCAGTGATAGACATTGAAGCAAGACCCGAGATCGAGGCTCGAGTCGCGAGAAGGAATTGGGGTGTGCCAGTCATATGCATTACTCCATTTCTTTCGAACATTGACATTTTGTAAAACAGTTTGAACTCTGAATCATTATTTTTGTAAAATGCATTTTGCTAAATGTAAGTGGTATGAGTCTTTTGAATGTGTAAATGTTTATGGGCTTGCCCAAAATGAAATGCTTCCGCGTAATTACGAAAACAAAAATTTAATAAAACCAAACAAAATGTTTTGATTTAAAATGTCGGAGTAAACCGGGCTCCGGCTTGGATTCGCCAACCGGGTCGAGTCGGGGATTCGGGTTGCGACACTTTTGAAAACTAAAATTTAGTAAAATGATAACTAAAGGGATTTGACTAATGGCTTCGGCCGGGCGTCCTCAGGCTTTCAGTTCGGATCCGCCAACAGGGTCGGGTCGGGCTCGGGGGTCCATACAAGAGCTCCCCGTATAAAGGAGACTCTGCCCGATTTTCGTGAGTGTCGGGTTACCCGACATTCAATAGTATTCCTCGGGTTGACGGGTTGTCAACGGATACCCTGGTTTTGGGGCTTCACAAGATGTGTTCCCGGGCACTTCGTTTAGCTGGTTCTACCCTCGGCCTGTTTCTCTTCTTGCTCAACGGAATGTGCCATTATCGACATTGCTGAATGTAGAGCGTCACAGTGTCTGGCGCAACGACCACGCTACTTTTTCTTTGAGGAGGTTTGGCGAGCTACCGAAAAGGGTGACTCGTCGTCTGGCGGGAGTATCTCATCGTCGAAGGCGATGGGCTCCTTTCTTTTATCATGAGTTGTCGGGTGCCTTGCTTGACCACTGTCTTGTATGTCTCTTCGCGAATCAACGCCTTTTTTTCTGCACAGGTCTCATGAAAAGAGAAAAAGCGTGTTCGTTTCATTTATGTAGAGTATTCAGTGATCTGCAGTCCCTCATTAACGCCTTGCTCCTCTGTTTCTTCTCAGGTGTCTTATTGATGAAGAAATTGATCTTTAAGCTATTTGGATCACTGGAGTTCTTTGGTCATTACAATCGTGTTAGACGAAACATATGTGGAAAGGGGATCTGTCAGACTCTTTGGAGGTGACAGACTCTTGGATGTAGTTGGAACTAATCTTGCGTCGTTGATGAGACTTTTGTTCGTTTCACCGCAGACCGGCGCCAATTGTTGTGCAGTTGTCTTACCTCTAGGTCGTCGATGTGTGATATAAGCCTCTGAGGGTTCGACGACGGTGTGCTGGCCACCTCTCTGATGATTAAGTTAGCAAAATGGTGGAGAAGTGAAAGAAGAGAGTTAACGCAGTTGGTGTTTCCCTTGGGGAGTCTTTTTGTTTTATACTCGAATTTCTCCTTGATTATAAGAAAGATAATCTCGTGATTTTGGTGATAAGATCTCTATTTCCTTATCAAGGACTAATTCTTCCTTATTAAAGATTTATGTTTTTGAGACGTATCAGATTTGGATACTGGGAGATCCGTGGATAAATATCCTATGCGTAATTTTCTCCTTAATATATTTATATATAACAAACTTCCCATATGCGATAGGATGATAAGCTAGGGGACTCGGGATCATAGTGGGTTTTAGGTGTAACGCCACGATCAGGAAGTGTACGGTATGTGTGTGTATGTACTGAGGCTTCCTTAATTATTTTAGTGCCATAATAGATTTTTTGAAAGTCGTTTTAAGCGTGAAATTATAAAGTTTTCAAAGGAATTGTGGCACTTTGCAGTGAGAAAGTGGAAGGGTGAATTCAATTATGGAATTTTAAAGGATAATAATAATAATAAATTACTAAAATGGTTCAGGGAAGCCTAGAAATTTCTCTAGATCTTGGATAGTGAAAGCGGATTCTTATTAAATTCGTCTCATGAAATCTGAGTGACCCGAGAAAAGTTTCGTCAAATTACGGGAGCCGGTCGGAATATTTTACGAATTTCTGGGTGATAAGTCGCCAGGGACTTCAGGGATGAGATTTTTACAAAAATCTCGGAAGCCAGGAAGTGGCTTGATTTAAGTTCATTCTGATAAAGTGAGCGAAAGAATACAGAATTTTTCGGGATAGAAATGGACCCGAATAAGGCAATAGAAATCATATATGAAAATAATAATAAGAAGAATAATAATTTAAAAAAAAAAAAACAAAAATCAAAAGGAATAAGCATGAAATGGCGAGGATGGAAGAGCGAGAGGAGAGCGTCCTGATGAGAGGTTTTTATTTTATTTTTCTCCTTGTTTCTTTCTTAGATTCTGAATCGGACATGGGTTTCGTCGGACGGAAGAGGCAGAGTTGGTATCTGAGACTCTTAGCATAAGGTCTGCGATATCTTAGCCTTTTGTCAAACTTTAAATGGTAGAAAACTTGCCTACTTGTGTTATTTGAGCTAATCTTTATATAATGACTTGAAATTTTCTTAGAGGCCGTGAAAGGTCGTAAACTTTAGTCTAAAATTTTTAGACTAAGTTTAGGAATTTTAAGGAATTTTGGGATTTGTGTTCGGATAGTCATTTGGGTGGGGCCCATTTTCGAGCAGTTTGGATTGAAATTTGCGAGGATTGTAGTCGAGACCCAGGTTAGACGAGAATTTTTAGAAATGTTCGGGTGTTACAGACTCTGGAAAGTCCCTTGAGTCAAAAGTTGGCTAAGCAGATAGTTTTTATGGGGCATTTAATGTGTAGGGACATTTTGGTGATTCACATCGTATTATCGATGTCACGATCGAATGGGACTAGCCGCGTAAAGTTTTGTTGAATGAAGTTAGATTCGATATAGTCGCTGAAAGCCTTGTGTATGTTTATGGTTAAGCGTTGAGCGGGGGCATTTTCGTACTTTGTATGGATTGTGTAGGCGATTTGAGCGTCGAGAATCTAGGTGCTTGACAAGATTTGAAAGAAATTAGTCGAGAAAAGGTGATCTTTAATCACCCTAAACGAAAATGTTTAAATTACAATTTTATAAAGTGCTTTTGAAAATATAGATTTATAAAGCGTTTTCCTCCCAATTGTTGCTACTCATTGAGAAAAAGTTTGATTTCGTTTAAGAAACGATTTAGCTGGTTTAGCAAAACCCCTAGATGTACATTTCAGTTCCGTCGGATGTATTTCGGATTATTGCATGACAATGTTATGGGAGATATTATAGTAAGCTATATTGCCCAGTGAGCGATTGAAATTTAGATCTAGTGGCGTCTTTTATATAGTGAGTCGCCTGCATTCGAGGTCATAGTTAGCGTGACTTAATGCGTAGCGATGGTGTTGGTTATGAGGTTCCTCATAGAAGGCATTTGGTTAGAGGTTAGGTATCTTTATATAGATCGTATGTTCGAGAATATCTTGCCAGTGAGTAGTGTTAGGGTTCACTACCGATGCCGGGTTCAGGGTTAGTGGTATCCGCGTCTAGGGTATTTCGAAATGGGCCACGGTGGACAATTATGATTTCAGTATAGCACTTTGAGATATTAACCACCCTTTGAAACAATTTTCCATGTGAAATAGTTTGAGCAGTTTTCGGCAATGAGAAATAGTTTTCGAGAATAGTTTTTCGTGACATAATAGTTTCGACACGGTTTCGAAATGGTTTTCATAAGCGAAAACTTGGTTTCTCATAAACGGTTTTACAACAATTTAAATACGCAGTTTTCATATTAGGAGAGTCTGAATAGCAGACAACAACATTTTAGAACTTATAGTACTCAGGCAGTTTGGCTCCACGAGTTTTTGTTTTTAAAATAATTTTTCGGTGCAGTCTCTTGTAGAAAGACCTTCACAGGATCACTCGATCTTGAAATGGCTGTATTTGTGATTATATATAAGATAAGGTGTAAATTAAAAATAGTAAAAGTTAAAATGTGGCATTTTGTATATGTAATCTCACGCAACATATCGTACATGGTTTGAGAAAAGCAGTTGCGATAAAAAAAAATTATGTTAAATTGATCCTTATCTTATATTTTGATGAGGGCCAGGTCGTTGTAGTTGGGCGTTTGGAAAGCGTTGGGAGTGGATATATTTTTATACGGGTGATTTTGTATTTTGGAGAAGCGTAGCGATGCGATCGTTATCTTTGCGGGATTTTCGCTAAATCTAAGGTGTAGTTTGATGAAAATTGAAAATTTTATAACCCACGTTTAAATACAGTTTATTGATTTTAACGGCTTAACCGTAGTAACTTGTTAGTCGGCGAGCATTTAGGAAGTTCTTAATGAGTTCTTAGATAGATTTCACAATACATTTGGGAAGAGTGCAGTAGATTTGGGAGCTTTGCAGTACGGTTATTTCGTGTATGGTTTTTAATACGTTAGGGGTACATGTAGGTCGACTTGTGATGTGGGACCAAGCGATGGGCTGCTGGTCATCTTTTTATTAAGTAATGAGTCTAGGCTTTAAGAAATTAAGTACTCACAAAATTTAAGGAATGCAATTTTTGAATTTCAATAAAAGTCTAAAAGTCTAAAACCACATGATTAAAATTCTATATAAATTTAATGTTTATCTAGCAAAATTAAATAGATAAAAAAGAACTGAAAATTGTATTAAAAAATAACTTATCAATTTTAACAAATTTCCGTTTTTCCTCCTTATTTTATTGTTTTTGCACTTTCTTTTTTCAATAAACCTTTTTAAGAATAAAACATTGTATATATCTGGTCAAGGAAGCTACAAATTTGGAAATAATACTCAGTGCAATGGAAAAGGAAACAAGCTTTCATGTTTTCTGTTGACATAAAGGGATGCACGGTCTCTTATTTTTGGAATTTTCTCTATCTAAAGTTTGAGAATAAGCAGATAAAGAACAAATTTCTTTACAGGGTTTTCCATGCATACCATTTTATTTGGGGGTAATGTCAAATTATATGCATCGATTATATATTTATATTCTAAAAGAGGTACAAAATAGTAATCATTATCTGTACATTTTTCAAAAGTTTCTCTACATGCTTCTCAAAGTTGTAAAATACAACCGAAACGAACTTTCATGGAAATTTCATATTCTTGGCTTAAAAACATAATATTTTGAAACCATAGAAATGAAATTTCTAAGAAATTGCGTCATCGGCCAAATTTCTGTTGGTGAAAGATCGACTGCATTCACATCTAGGATTACACCATTGGAAGCAAATAGTTAAAGTATTAAACATTGTGTGATCAAACACCAATCCCCTGGGAATCAATTTGATCCTCCTTTAGAGTATACTAAAGCCCTTGAAAGGACAGATGAGAGAACTGCCGTTTTTTGTGTGATCGATTTTCATATATCCTCTGAGAAGCTAAGAGAGAAAGGGAAGCAATAACACCCAGCAGGAGTGGATCTAGGTAGAGCTCAACGGGGGTTAATTTTTTTCAAAAATATATTTTTCTTGTATTTAAGAGGAATGAAACCCAAGTGACAAACTCTAACACCACTGAAATAAATGTGTAACTATTAAACTATTTGGTTGAAACCCAAATTTATGATTTTTTGCAAAAGTTATCAAGTTGAAACCCAAGTTTGTAAATTTTGCAAAAACTGAAAATGGATTCTGACTCCGCCAGGCCATGACACCGACACATAAGTTTTTTGTAGCGACATAAGGACTGAAATGAGGTAGATTGGTGCAGTGGGTGAGGGGTTTGGAAGATACAAAGGAGACAATTAGTAAAATTTTGGAGAATTGCTGGCCATCATTCCATAATCTGCTGTGGTACTTTCGGGAGTTAATTGAAGCAAATCCAAGCATGTGAAGTCCAGGGCACCTCCTTGTCCCATATAGACGTCTGCACACAATATCCTTTCATTTGTGGGAGCGGGGGAAGGACTAAGGCGGGTGGGGGTGGGGGACTCAACCAACATTGACCCCTGTGTGGACAACTCATGCATAACCTTAATAATGCCTTTGTAGCGTTCAATGAAAAACAATAAAAAATCATGAGCAGCAGGAGTATATGAAGTAATGTTTCAAAAATTGGACTTGATCAGTTTGTTTGTATGACTGATTGGACCATCGACCATCAACCTTTCTGGTTTGGCTTCAATCCGATTCTAATGCAGTTCAACCCTGAATCATAAACCGATAATTTTTAGGTTCAATCACATGTCTGATTTTTTAATGCTTATTTTGGATAAGTTGGCGGTTAGCATGGAATCAGTGGGCTGATATTCAGTGTATTATCAAGGAATAATGATTATATTTTGTCTTATAGTTTGTGTAAGGACAAATGCTACACTTCAGCCTGCTTCACAAATCACCCCCCCATTCACACTCTCTCTTTCCCCACGAATTTATGGGTCTTTTGTTTCACGAAACGCGGTTTCTGAAGCTGAGATCATCTCTTCATCCCATTTTCAAGCCTGCTAGATTTAAACAACGATAATTTTAAATAATTTCAAAATATGGCAATTATTAGTTTTGAATTTTTTTTTAATATTTTAAAGAAATGTTTGAATGATATTCCTTAATTTTCGCATTTGAATTTGGGTAACCTTTTGGGGATAATAATTACTATTGTTGTTTCCATTTTAGCATTGTTTCTTCTTACAATTTACAAGAGGTAAGGGTCAACCCCAAATGGAATTATGCATAAATGAAGGAAATAGGTGAAAGTTGAAACGGGCTTTGTGAAGCAGGTTGCTGTTGAATTCATGATTTGAAGTGACGTAGGAAGAGGGCAATGGAGCTGGGCTGCTGCTGGCCCTTATGTACTGTACTTTGGTTTCTCCAGATATTTGTTTCAGATTCAGAATGATGATATATACATCATATAATTTATAACCTCCCAAAAATAAAAGAAACGAAAAGTATTGGCCAAACAAGATAAGCCAATTCTGGGACAGAATCTTCAAAAAGCCTCAGACTTGCAGAGAACAGCAATGATGTTTGATGTGGAAAAGTTTCTGAAACTGAAATCAGAATGAGAGTTTGAAAAAGGCTTCCCTCTCCCCTCTTTCCTTATTGTTGAATTTTAGTCAATGCGGGTGGGTTGTTGGCTGATCTCACCTGCGCCCGGGCACGCACAAGGGCTGAAAACTCCTCGCTATGGCGGATTGTACATTTGGGACAAATAGGGTTTCTACTTCTAGGTGGATTCAAGAAGTTAATTAATACCAAAAAAAAAAAAAAAAGGAAGGAGAAAGAAAGAATTTCCTTAGATACTCCATAATTGCACAGCAGGTAGTGAGAAATGTAGTAGGGAGAGTTGAGTTGAGGCGCAGTTACAATGGTGGACCTGCTTTGATTTACATAACGGCCATATATCATAGCTGCCAGCCACTTTCATGTTCCCACTACGCGTCTACGCTTTTCCCCCTCTCTCTTTGGTGACCAATATCCTTTCTATTATTAATTACCATCCCACTTCCCTTTCATTTACTTCAATGCCATACTCGCTTCCTTGTCATAGTCCAAGGATTTTATATGTAAATGGTTTGGCTACTTCGATTACCAAATCAAACATTGTGGATTTATATTTATATTTTTCTTTTAAAAAAATTCTGAAATTCCTTCGGCTGTCTGCTTAGAACTTAGTTCGAAAATTTTTAGTATATCGAAAATTCGAGAATATGAAAATTTTCGATGTATTACAATATTTAGTTTTGATTTTTTAGAAAATGTTTCATCAACGAATTTGGTTGAAAATAAAGAATAAGAAAAGCCCAGTTTTGTAAACCATTTTCTTAAAAATGAAGTTAATGAAAACAATTAAAATGTGTTTAAAATACGGGTTACTATTGATCAGTGTTTCGTGAGCGCGATGAAAGTAGTGGAAGATGAAAGGAGAAGAAAGAAGAAAATAGCAGCGTCGTGTTTCGTTTTATCACATCGGCCGAGTCACGTGTTTCGATTTAATTAACGAGAAAGCAACGAAACGATTTTAATTAAGTATATAAAATATTGAAAATAAAGGTGTTCTTTGTTATTAAAATTTATTTTTGTTTGATTTTAAATGGCCAAACGTGTTTTTCTTTGTTTCGAAAGTTTGAATAAAAAAAAGCAGAGAAAATTTTATTTCTTGTGAGCTGCTTTACTGTCAGTGCTTGCCATATTCCAATTTAAGGGGTGTACACTAATATTTTTAGTCAAGGCTGACTTTCACATTCCTTTTGTATACACCACACCATCTAAGCAATGAGAAAGGCTTAAAATAACCATTAAACCGAAAACCCAGACTTATCTCTATGTCCAATTTTAGGAATATCACAAATTACAGAAGTTGATACCGTGTGCTATTAAATTTGGTGAAGTGGAAAATTGAATTTCAGCAGGAATTTTTGTGGAAGGAAAAATAAAATAGGTTGAAAACATAGGTACTATCGAATTTGAGGTGGCATTGTTGTAAATAAATGAGAAAGGGTGTTGGCATGGTTGCGAATAGGAATAACGGGATCGTCTTATGATTATATTTTGGGGTTTTGCTGGCAACAGAATCATCTCCATTCCTACACCTCGCCACCTTTTCAAAACCCACTCCCACTTTTCCCCCTATATCACACTTCTCTTCCTTGTCTTTCTCTTTCTCAATACAGCGGTCATGTCTGAAGAAGCAAGCCATGGAAATCTATTGCAAAACCATTCTTGTGATTTCTTGAATTCAGATAGCAATTCAGGTGGTAGCGGTGGAGAGAAGTTTGGGGAAAAGCCACCCGATTCAAGCTCTAATAGCCCCATTGAGAAGCCACTGGGTATAGCAATGGTGGGTCGGAAGCGAGGCAGACGTGCAAAGGCTAGTAGTGACGGCGGCGGCGGCGGTGGCGGTGGTGTTGAATCAGAGCATGAGACTCACATATGGACGGAGAGAGAAAGGAGGAAGAAGATGAGGAACATGTTCTCTAGTCTTCATGCTTTGCTTCCTCAATTGCCTCCTAAGGTAATTTGACTAATTTCTATGTTATTTTTGCTTCGTTCTTTTCCTTCTCCATCTAGCTTTCAACATACACTCAAATTTTTCTATGACTGAATTAGGAATAAAGGTCTAGTTTCAAAAAAAAAAAAAAAAGCAAACAAAGGAATATATCATTTAAAAATAATGAAAACCCAGGTCCTACATCAATTTCACCATTGTTTTCCTGTGTTGAGTTCTTGAGTTTGGGTACATGTATCTCCAATTTTAGCTAGAGAAAAACATTTAATATCTAAGAAAACAATTCCTCGAGAGATTATTTACCTTTGTGAATTCTTATCTGTACATTATATATTACAATAGATTTTTCTCAAAACACAAATGGGGTGTATAGAATGATGGGGTGTAAATAAAATTCTCGATCTCTACTGATGCAGGGTTGCTTGACCAGTGGAAATCAATTTGAAGTATTATTATTATTTTATAAGCGTGGATGTCAGGGCGAGCTGACTTGACTAATCCCACGGACTCTGAATTTAAGCCGGGGAAAACCTACCTGAGCTTGAGCCAGAGGAGACTCGAATTAATGACCATGATCAACCCCACCCCAATGCCTCACACCGGTCCGAGCTACCTGAGGGTAATCAATTTGAAGTATTATGTCTTGCACCATTGTGTTTGGCCCGTTTGGGGGACTTATTAATTCATTCATTGTGTTTTCGGCACCATTTTTTTATTTTTTTATTTTATTTTCATGGCATTTGAAATGGGTTTAGATTCTTTAGGATCTTTGACAATCATTTTCTTGGCATCTGAATGAGCAATAGAATGATTCTATTGTGCCATATATATGTACACAGGCAGACAAGTCCACCATAGTTGACGAAGCAGTGAACTACATCAAGACCCTTCAAAACTCCCTCATAAAACTTCAAAAGCAAAGGCATGAAATGCAGAAGAGCGTAACATCGGTTGACTGTGAACAATCCATCATCACATCGCAAGCATTAGCTTCAGACACGAGAGAAACATCTTTACCCGCAGGTGATGGATCGTTGAAGAACTATTTCTCACTGCCCACAAACAAGCCCAACTTGCTTTCATTACCCACTTCTCCATTGTGCTTCCAAACATGGTTTTCTCCTAACGTTGTGGTGAGCATGTGCGGCAATGAAGCGCATATTAGCGTTTGTTCACCAAGGAAACCCGGGTTGCTGGCCACCATCTTCTACATAATGGAGAAGCATAAGCTGGATGTGCTGTCTGCCCACATTTCCTCCACTCAGCAGCGCAGCATGTACATGATCCATGCCCATGTAAGTCCAACATCCTTAATTTCTTAGTACTGGGCTATCGACATTAATTCAATTAAATGATGGGAAGTTTCCCTAAATTAGGTTGGTCGACTGCTTGATTACTGATGATAAAGACATGTGCTGAATTATGTAATCAATGAGATATTTGGGGGAGGCAATTGAATTATTGGTTATGGTTTATGAGAGAATGATTGCATACATCATTAATTAATTCTTACCGTAATTGATTGCATTATGCATCCATATATAATAGTTTGCTTTGATACTATTTTTTATCTGACATCTATTTAGTACCTTGTAATACTCTGTTCTCAAAGGGACTTGAGCGTGAGACCTCCTGTGCACTTGTTCTCCCTTTACCACTTGAGGCATAGTTATGCCTCAAGGACTGCTTTGATAAATATTAGTCATGGGTCAATAGTAGTGATGGCTGAAACAACCTAGTTGATTATATTTCTAGCTAGGGCCATAAGGAAGTGGTTGGTGCTAGCATTCTCACCACACACCCCTCCCTCCTTCCTTCCATTCCAAGCATTGTTAGGTAATTTTTCATGCATGAAAAAATTCCTCAGAGATGATCAAAACAAGAAAGATGCATGCTTCCAAATTCATTGGCCAGCACACCTATCCCCAAGGAACTTGAACAAGGAATAAGTGGTGCACAGGCCTGACCGTAATGTTGCTAGTAAAATCTGAGAGATAAAAATGATGTTTTGAGTTTCCTGGGGTATGATTATGAGTACTTTTTTTTTTACTTAATGATGGATATATGCTTTCCTTATTAATGAACAGGCTGGTGGAGTTTCAGACGATCAATTTCCAAAGGGGTTGGCAGTGGAGGAAGTATTCAAGCTAGCAGTAGGAGAGATGACCCTTTGGCTCTCATCATGTCAATACAATAATTAAGAACATCATCCCAGATCAGAGAAGATCCCTTAATTGGTTGCCATTTTTGTAGAATGAGGGGGAGTACTGCTTTCTTTAAATTTGATAAATTTTAATTTATCTCAGTTTGCTCATTTTATTGGGGGCCAGATCGGGGGGAGGGTATATATAATATTAGGCATGCAATGCTGCTCCAGTCCAGAAGGGTCATCAGTTTAATTTCCACAATAATTTGATGTTGTAGCCTGTGACAGTGCAGAGAGTATTCTACAAAAACACAATAACACTGGTTTTCACTCTGATAGCTTCGTCCTTTCAAATTGTGGGGGCCAAGTGTAATTAAGTACGCATCATGGGGGTGTACCTATATATAATATCTGTTTGACTGATTGACTATTGACAGTAACATGAGTAACCGGCCTCTGCATAACATTTAACAGTTAAAATGTCCAAATCTGGATGTATTTTGTGATCCTCGATGGACCCACACACTAGCAAGTAGCAAGGAGGCTTCCCCAAGTTGTGTTTTTTAAATTGCATTCACCACTCACCACTCACCACTCACTAATACCTAAAACTAAAAGATAAGTATAAGTATATATACCAAGCATGTTATCTATACTAGAAAGTGATGCTGAGTCATATAGACACTCGGGTGAAGAACATCGACTACATCATGAAAAATGTTTGATTCCTTAATTAGCTAATAACAATACCCTTACAACTGTTTCACTGGCATGTCAAACAATTCTTTGAACATCAAATTTTATTTAATGAACTCTTGTGAAAAGTTGACTAATTTCTTAAAATTTTAATTTATTACCTTAATTTCTTCAATTTCAATTTTCGTAAAATTCTAAAATTAAAATTCTTACTTCTAAAATTCCTATTTTCTTAAAATTCCAAATCAAAATCTTATTTTCTATAATTCCAAATAAAAATTCTTGTGTTCTAAAATTCCAACTTAAAGTTCTCAAATCTTAAAATTCTAAATCAAAATTCTCATGTTCTAAAATTCTCACATTCTTAAATTCTAAATCAAAATCCTAATTTTTAGGTTTCGAATTTAAAATTCTTATTTTCTAAAATTGCAAATAAGAATCTTCAAATTCTAAAATTTTGATTATGAATTCTGAACCTTTAAAATTTTAATTCAAATTTCTTAATTTATAAAATTCAAATTAACGATTCCCAATTTTCAAAATTTCACGTTAAATGCCCAATTTCTGAATTTTTTTTTTAATTTTTTTTATATAAATTCCAAATTTCAAATTTTCTCAATTTAAATTCCTAATTTCCATTTTTTCAATCTGTGACACTCTAAAACTCGGGGTTCCGTTGATAGCACAGAATCCTTCATGAAGAAGACTCGTGGATGTCGGGTAACTTGGAGCATCACGCATGCGTGTCAGCTTTGTATGGGAAGTTCTGGAAATACGACGTGTCTGAAAATGCGGCGTGGCCGATATAATCTGATGACCCACTGGGTCCGGTATAATTAAAAAGTGGCCTAAGCGGGCCTCATCCACACTAAAGAATATACATGACTAATTACCATAGTCCTCAAGAGTTTAATTACAACACTTTTACAAATATTACAAATTAGAACAAGGTTGTTCCAAAGTATTTTTACAATTCTTTTTTACACAAAATACAAGATAGAGCTAGTTTGTTCCAAGTTTATTTACAAAAAATTAATTACAAGCCCGCAGCAGACATTTTTCATATTGTGGCTCAGTGAGAAGCGTCGAATCAGCTTGCATCACTCCTGTACTTTGAAGAAAGGGGTCATGATAAATTGGCTTGATACGTGAGATAGCAAAAACTCCCCATAAGAATTTCTTTCACTGCACAAAGATGCTGCGTCTTGTGTTCACACAATCAAACATTCCAAGTACATATAGTTTCTACTTTGGAATGCCTACATGCCATGAATGAAGTGTCATTCATAATGCCTTTAGCAGTCATAAGTCGAGCTTTGGCACCCTTTGTGTCAACATCATAGTGTAAAAACTTGTGGGTGGTGTTTACTTTAATGGCCATTTATCAAAACAAAAGCTTTTGTTTTAAAGCTCTTTGGACATCCTTGATGAAACGGCTTTATTCAATCAGTTTGGATAATCTCAGAATGTGACTTTGTTCAAAGCATTGGACGGAGTTTCGATAAACGCTTTAATAAAAGCATTGGGCGATCAAATAAACGCTTTATTAACATTATGCAGTCTCTAATAAACAACTTTATTAGCTTCATAAAATACACCCATGAGACTGATTGGGCGTAGTCAAGAAATCACCAAAACTCACACGCGCTCACTTGAAAATGATGAATGATTATGACCATGCACACACACCCATTTAATGAGATCTCCCCGTGCATATGAAATGCAATTATGCCATTCCATGCCTATACCATGCCATGTATATGATGAGTGCTATATGGACATTTTAAACAATGCATAATACCCATGCATCATTTGGACAATCATATCAATTAACATACAATTTCCAAATAAACCACACAATACATGTCAACATATTATACACTCATATATTGACATCTACAAGTTATCACTAATCAAGCAATGACTTACATTATACTCTAGGTTTAATTGTAACACCATGTCCACGAATAGCCTACAACCAAGCCGTGCAATGACCTTGTTCATACACAACCACATCACAAGCCAAACCATTTGAACACACAATTTGGCTTCCACACAATTTCAACCGAGTATATCACTCAATTCAAGCAATGATATACTATAATCATATACCAATTGTGGCAAAAATTTGGACACAAATCATTAAACAACCTAAGCTGTAGCAGTCTCGAAAAACGGACCATAACTTGAGTTATAGAGGTCTGATTTGGGTGATTCAAAATCCTAACATAAAGTTCTTAGATAGAGCTATAATTTCCTTGAAGGATAATAGTCCAAATTCTCACTTTTTCCCAACCGAAAATCAGTCCCAAAAATTTGCACAGTGGGATTCGGCCAAAAGCAGGGCGACTGCCAGCGATTTGGAAAACGGACCATAACTTGGGTTATAGATGTCTAATTTGGGTGATTCAAAAGCCTAACATCAGTTTCTAAGATAGGGCTACAATTTCCTTGAAGGATACTAGTACAAATTCTCCCTTTTTCTAACCAAAAATCAGCCCAAAAAACAGGACATCATAGAGGGTCAAAAAAGGCACTATTCCCATAACCTATTATTTTGCCAAACAGTCCCTAGAATGGAAATTAGCCAAAGTATGAAGAATCCTTACCGCTTGAAGCGTGAGCAACGGCAGGAAGTTCACACCTTCACAGAATCAAAGCTTTAAAGCACCCAAACCTTCCGCATGAAACCTTGGCGAAACTTGGGTTCACAGTATCTGCGCGTAGCCCTCACCGAGTACTCCGACTTTAAACCTTGGCCCATAGGAAGACGACCGCCCGATCTTCGTAGATCGTAGAGAGAAGTTGGAGCTTCTCTCTCTACACCATCACTTCTCCTCTACGGGTTTTATTTTCTCTTCCCAGCAGAAAATCTGCTCATTTTTTGCCCTAACTGATTTTTTTTTGTCTAACTTAATTCTTAAGTTTGGAGGCATAGCCCACATCGTGCCATGTGTCAATTACTCATTTGAGTCCGTTTCTACCCCGAAATAATTTATTTTCGGTTTCGGTTCAAGTTCAATTTATTTTAAATGAACTTAACTTGAGTTATTTCCTAACTCCCAAGATTTTCATAAAAAATCTAGTCACACAGGAGTCCTTAGGCGTCTGTTACCTCAAAAAATCGTGAAAAATCGATTTATGCCGAGGAATTGATAGAAAATTTTACTACGGGTAATTAGATTCCACGAGAAGAATTCAACGGTGAAGTCTGTTTTGTCATTTGAGATTTAGATAATTTTCTAGGCTTCCCTGAACAATTATGACAATTTATTATTATTATTACTATTTTTTTGCCATTTTTCTGAAAATTTCTAATTTTCCTGGGTTTTACATTCTTCCCTCCTAAAAAAAAATTTAGTCCCGAAATTCCCACACACATACACCTAATCCCATGCATATGCAACCGAACACAATCACATGCATATAAACTAGTTATTTAATCACAAACGACTAAACCACGTACCTTCATCCTTAAACAAGAAATGATAAGTGGCATGCATCATATCCTCACATTCCCATGTTGCCTCTTGAAAACCATCGGTGTTCTTTGAACCTTCACTAGCTCCACATCTTGTGTCGCAAACGATCTCGGCTTCTTATCGCAGTAAGCATCGGTCCTGCTTTCGAAGTCCCATTTGTATAAATAATAAGCTCACCTAATCACTTTACATGGAGTCGGATCTAAGAGTGTGTTCAGAGACATGGAGACATGATGGAATACCTCATGGACACCAAATAAACTTCGGTACATGTGCCATGGCGGAAATATAGCTGTGCCCACCGGTCTCAGATCATCTGCCACTCTCGGGAAGCTATACTAGTGAACCTCCACCTTGACTTAGGATGATGCGCCGACCCGCCACATTTTCCTTCTTAGGGTGTGTCTGAGAAGTGAAATCATAATTCGAGATCTCTCCATCCACTGGTTGCCTCATGTTGAGGTTTCGATTTGTGTAAGATATACTTGGACTTTTATGTTTGAGAATACTTGACTGTTCACCATATAGATAGTGGTATTTAGATCTTTAAAAGCCCGAGACTATAGTTTTCCAACTCCATGTAATGTGTGGGGGTAATTTCTACTCGTGGTTCTTTAGTATGCAGAACCATAGCAAGCTACCACCTTCCGGGTTGTATCAAAACACATCGGTCGGGTCCTTAGAAGCATCCGCGATTACAGCGCCATGCATCTCATCCTTCAGGGACTATCGGGATAGGGGTTGGCGTAAACCTCGTTTTCAATTCTTGGAATGCCTTCTCTTTGCTTGGTCATTCCCTCGAGCTTGACCTCTTTTCAGGGTCAATTTACGTCATAGAATGCGGCTAACCCGGGGAGAGTCCTTAATGAACCTCCTATAGTACCCTTCAAATCCCGAAGCTACGTATCTCGAAGGCGACTTTGGTCTCCTAACTTATAATTGCCTCGACAAGATTTGGATACCCCGGAAAGCCCCATTTACGTGCTTGAGAATCTCACCTTAGTAAGCGAAATTCACACTTGCTGAATTTGGCATATAGTGATGTTCTCTCGAGTGCAGAGCGATCCTCAGTGACCCTCACTTGATCCTCCTCGAGACTTGGAATGGATTCAGACCGTCGAAAACCCTAATGAATCGATCTAGGTAGGGTTGGAACACCCTATGCATAAGATCCATGAATGCCACTAGAGCATTCATGGATTCGAATGGCATCACTGTGAACTCGAAATGCCATACCACATCCTGAACGCTGTCTTAGGGATGTCTGCCTCCCTAACTCTCAACTGAGATAGCTGGTGCGGAGATCTATCTTGGAGTAAACCCGCGCCCCTCTTAGTTGATTAAACAAATCATCAATCATCGGCAAAGGGTACATATTCTTGATAATGCTTCTATTCAATATAATACATTGCATAGTGTATAACACCCAAAAAAATACCAATTTTATGATAATTTTATTATATATTAGGGTATGAATTGAGCAAAAACTTAGGATTTTAAGGAGAAGAGCGATAAATTGTGAAAAATTAATATGTGAGCATATAATTAAATATTATATGCTAAAATGAGAAATTGATTGAACCTAGAAATAAACCCAAGTGAAAAATGGCAAATTTGGAAATTTGTAAAATGAGGACCTAAGGGTCAAATGATAAGTGAATGTGCAAATATGGAGACTTGTAAGCTTTAAGTGAGAAAAATGGAAAAATGGGATTTAATGAAAGAGCCAAACATGGCTTTAAGAGAAATAAGGGATATTAGACCACATTTGGTTTTGGAAGGGCACATTGTGCCAAAACGTATTTAAGAGAAGAGAGTGAGAGGAGAAGCTATGGTTTTGTAAGAAGAAGTGATTTTGGTGTGATTTCTTCCCATTCCTTTCTTCTAAATGATCAAACATCTTGGGTAAAGAAGATTCAAAGGGATTTAAAGGTAAGAACCAAACCTTAGATTTCTTTAAATGATGTTTGGGTTAGAAAAACCTTAATCCATCCATGGTTTTGCTCATGGTTGGTTTAGGATGATATTAGAATGCCTTTGTGAGTGATTCCCATGATTTATTTTGGGATTTTGAGGATTTTAGAGAAAAAACACAAAGGCGGATCTTGGGCATTTCGGACCCTACTGTACAGCGTAGGGCCTACGTCGCGTAAGGGCACCGTGCTCATGAGCGTAGCCTTACGCGCGGTGTGGGATACCCTTGATGCGGCGGGCAAAGAGTGTGAGGCACCCCTCGGATGCGCCACAACGTAGGTTTATCTTTGCTTGGCCGTGGCGCAGACACTTTTCACGAAGATTTTGGATTTTGTTAGAAGCCTCGTTTCGTACGGAGTAAGACAAGACCTAATAAATGACTAATGTGGGGTTTAAATAAGGATAAAACTAAATGAAAAATGTACCGTACCTCGCCACCTCGGTGATATTCGTTTAGTATGATTAATTGTTCAATCACTAAGAGTGGATAATTTGTATTTGACTAGGTGCGGGTGAAGACGACAACCTGACCTAGGACTGGTATCGAAAGATACAAGGGATTGATAAATTGGTGCGATACATTTCTCTCGACTCGATTCCATTTGAGTTCTATTTGTGAAATATATACATATATTGATTTGAATTATTGGTATTCAAAATGTTTGACAAATATTTGCATGTGCACGTGTATTTGAACTATAAGTGAATTTACTATATGTGAGTAAATTGATTTGAAATGTATTATTGAATGATCGACATGACGGGATTCACCAACTGCTTTCATCATTAAGGTAACCATATTTGTTCAATGTGAAATCACATTACTACTGAATGACAAACAAGACATGATTTTCCAACTGAATCCGTCGTGAATGTTGACTTCTATAGTCATATGTGAGATTGTAATATTGAATGTGAAATCACATTGCTATTGAATGACAAAGCGAATGAATTCACCAAGCCCAGATAATTTGTGAATGTTGACTTTTTATAGTCATATGTGAGATTGTAATGTCGAATGTGAAATCACATTGCTCTTTGAATAGAAAGCAACGGACGAGATTCACTATGTGAAGTACAAGCTAGAAGCGAAAAATGATAATAAAAAGTGTATTTGTATAAATATCTTTTACATTACATAGACATTTATAAAGAGCATTATTTTTGATAAATGCATGAAGTTGGTATTGAAGCAGAATGGAATATAGGGTGTATAGAACGCCACTAAGCATGATAATGCTTGGCGTATTTTTAATCGATGCGTGGAGTGCTAGAATGATGAGCGATTGATTGAAGCGGTTTGGAGTCGGGGAGTGAGTCATTCGGAAAGTTCGCGGGTATGCTTGTACATGCATCCTCACCATTTTGAGCATGACATTATTTTGTAAACAAAAGGAGTTCAACTGCGGGAGTATTTTTGTACCTATAGCTGAATACGATTTTTGGATATTATATTTATGTGACATAAAATGCCATTTTGGTTAAATGCATATTTGTAAAGGAATTGCATTGAATTTATGTAAATGTTTATGGGAAACACTGAAATTGAAATCGCTTCCACAAAGATTTGAGAATGGCTTGATTATATTAATGAAATGTATTTGATAAATGGTTGATTAATGAAGCCGATCATTGTCCCACAGGGGTTTCACAATGGGATGCAGCGGGTTGGGAACTTGGGGGTCGCTACATGGCCAGAAGAATCTTACGCTTCTCCTTGGCAAGCAAAGCAGGCTCCCAGGTGAAGTGCTCGGTCATCTAAAACCCTTGTCCAATAATTCTTGTGTTGGACCTTGGAGTTCCCTCTGATTCGCGGGCGCCGACTCTATGCGAGTCCTTAGAAATAGGCGATATACCCGAGTCTGTAAACTTCGATGGTGAAGTCACATCCTATGCGGTAATCTTGGTAGTTCATCAGAAAAGCGTCCACGTACTCTGACCACCATAGGTAGACTCAACTCCTGTCTTGCCTCATCTTCTAGGGTTAGGCTTTCTAGCCAACCCATCAACTGCCCGTGCCACCTAGAGTTGTACACGGCTTGGGGTAAAGCGTCATGCTTATCCCCCTGAAACACAACATAAATACCATCCAGTGTGTAGGCAGTAACCCTCCTACAATCAAAATCAATGACGACTCGATATACCGTCATCTAGTCTATCCCAAGGATGACATCAAACTCCAACATGTCCATAACCCTTAGGACTCACATACATCGGCTTTTCCAAGGTTTCAACCTCTAAGCCCAAATCTCTCACTTCTCTTCAACACCCGCCTCTCGGATGTTCCGTGCATCGTCCACCTCACTCTCAAAGGCCATAGTTGTCTTGACCATCAAGTCCATGTCTTGCAGGAGGAGTCCTAATATTTTACCCCGGATGGACAATTTCAAACCATCCTCAAACTTTCTCACTTTAACCATTTTTGTGGCCACATAATCATTAGCGAAACGGGCTAATTCAATGAACTTAGCCACGTATTTGAGCACTATCATCGTTCCTTATTTCAGTTCCAGGAACTCCCGAGCTTTTGCATGTCGAGTAGGCTCCAAATACTTGCCCATGAAGAGCTCACATAACTCTTCCCATGTCATTGCCTCCAAGTTCCTTGAGGCTTTGACCCAATCTCACCATACTTGGGATTCTCCCTCTAGCTGGAATGTAGCTAGCCTTATCCTGTAAGTGACATGGAGGGTGATCTCCATAAACTTTGAGATCCCTCTCCTTGTCTAACTAGTAGTGCATGTGCCAACTACTAATATACCTCACATCTTGAACTAATCCGTTCATTCATTTTCCGAACCCCTAAGGTTATGTTCTCTAACCCTAGTGTTCATCTTTCCCTATATACATTTTACCATGCATATAATTCACACAATTTGTAACACACATTATGTAACCTGATCATCCACACAGCGATTCCACGGGAATACCTGATAGATACTTTGATGCAGGCTATGACGCATTGATATTGAACATCGAGCCACACAGGCGATCATAACTGGCTACGTATTATAATCATGTCCCTAAACCCATGCCCGCACGAGGCATGATCTTCATTATCACTGGCTCTGATGCAGTGTAACACCCTGGCTTAGAGTTGCGTTGACCCAACCGTCGACCGACGGAAGACTCGTGGATGTTGGGTAACGAACACCGCTTTCGGGACCATAGTTAAGTGAATGAGAGTCTCCTTTGTACGGGGAGCTCTACCCAAAATACAACCTGTATAAAAAACATGGCAACATGGCCCAATATAATACAATGACCTTACTAGGTCCAATTATGAGTGAAAGTGGCCTAACTAGGCCCACTCATCCACACAATAGAATATACAGGACTAATTACCATAGTCCCCAAGAGTTTAATTACAATACTCTTACAAATATTACAAACTAGAACAAGGTTGTTCCAAAGTATTTTTACAATTCTTTTTACCTGAAATGCAAGCTAGAACTAGTTTGTTCCAGTAACTTCTTTACTAAAAAATTAATTTACAAACCACAACCCGACTTTCTTCATGCATTTGCGAGTCTCGAGTGAGTGTCGTCCACCTGCATACTCTTTATACCTAAAAGGGGGTCTCACGACGAGGTGAGCAATGCCAGTGGGTAAACTCTATAATTTCACTCCCCACCTAGTGCCATGCCATGTTCACACAATCAAACATTCAAGTAAAATGTAGTTTCCTCTGGAATGCATACCATGAATCTGAAGTGTCACTCACCATCTCGTTGAACATGGTGTCGCATTTGAACTCACTTAGCAGCGTGCTTATGCGAGTGTAAGCTTGTTGTGGTTTTCACTCAAATGACATACATCCCAGAAACAAAGACTTTTTGTTTTTAAAACTCATTGGACATCCTCCGATAAACCGCGATAAACAACTTTATTCAAAAGCATTGGACAGTCTTCGATAAACCGCTTTAATCAAAAGCATTGGACAGTCACCGATAAATCGCTTTATTCAAAAGCATTGGACAGTCTCCGATAAAAAAATTTATTCAAAGTTATGAAATGCACTTGAGAGACTCCATTGGACGTAGTCAATCTGCAACTCACCGCGCTCATGCAGAATGATGAATGATTATGACCATGCACATGCAACCATTTAATGCGATATCCCTGTGCATATGAAATGCATTTATGCCATTCCATGCCTATACCATGCCATATATATGATGAGTGCTATATGGACATTTTAAACCATGCATAATACCCATGCATCATTTGGACAATTATAGCAATTAACATACAATTTCCAAATAAACCACACAATACATGTCAACATATTATACACACATATATTGACATCTACTAGTCATCACCAATCAAGTAACGACTTACATTATACTTTAGGCTTAATTGTGACACCATGTCCACGAATAGCTTACAACCAAGCCATTTAATGACCTTATTCATACACAATCACATCATAAGCCAAACCATTAGAACACACAATTTGGCTTCCACACAATTTCAACCAAGTATATCACTCAATTCAAGCAATGATATACTACAATCATAAACCAATTGTGGCAAAAATCTGGACACAAATCATTAAACAGCCTAAGCTGTAGCAGTCCCGGAAAACGGACTATAACTTGAGTTATAGAGGTTCGATTTGGGTAATTCAAAATTCTAACATCAAGTTCTCATATAGAGCTACAATTTTCTTGAAGGATACTAGTCAAAATTCTCACTTTTTCCCAACCGAAAACCAGTCCCAAAAATCTGGACAGTAGGTTCTGCCAAAATAGGGCAGCCTATGGCAGTCTTGGAAAACGGCTCATAACTTGGGTTATAGATGTCTAATTTGGGTGATTCAAAAGCCTAACATCAAGTTCTCAGACAGGGCTACAATTTCCTTGAAGGATACTAGTCCAAATTCTCCAATTTTCTAACTGAAAATCAGCCAAAAATATTGAACATCATATAGGGTCAAATAGGGCACTATTCCCATAACCCATTATTTTTCCAAACAGCCCCTTAGGACATTAAAACTCAACCCAAACAGCCCTTAGAATGGAAAATAACCAAAGTAGGAAGAATCCTTACCTCTTGAAGCATGAGCAACGACCCAAGGAAGTTCCGCGAACACTTCTTGAACCAAAAGCTTTTGACTTCCCAAACCTTCCATGCGAAACCTTGGCGAGCTTGGGTTTACGGTATGCAGTAGCCCTCATGAGTCTTTGCAGTTTAAACCTTGGCGGAGTGAAGGCGACCACACGATCTTAAGTAAATCGTAGAGAGAAGTTAGAGCTTCTCTCTCTACACCATCTCTTCTCCTTTACGGGTTTTTTTTTCTCTTCCTAGCAGAAAATCTGCTCATTTTCTGCCCTAACTGATTTTTTTTTTTTTGTCTAACTTAATTCTTAAGTTTGGAGACATGATCCACATTGCGCCATGTGTCCATTACTCATTCGGATCCGTTTCTGCCCCGAAATAATTTATTTTCGGTTCCGATTTAAGTTCAATTTATTTTAAATGAACTTAACTTGAGTTATTTCCTAACTCCCCAGATTCTCGTAAAAAATCTCGTCCATGGGAGTTACTAGGCCTTGAATTACCTCGAAAATGGTAATCCATTGTGCCGGAATTCAGCCAAGAAAATTTTATGAGTAATAGATTTAAATAAAGCAGAATCAATGGTGAAGTTCGTTTTATCATTTGAGATCTAGAGAATTTTCCAGGCTTCCCTAAACTATTATGATAATTTATTATTATTATTATTATTATTATTTGTCATTTTTCTTGAAAATTAATTTTATTTTAGTTTTTATGTCTATTTGGTTCTCAAATTCTCAGTGCTAGAATTCCTTAATTCCACTTCTTTATCCTATAAACTTGATTTCATTTAAAAACAAAAAATATTTTATCATTTTTAACTAAGTTTATTGGTTCCATAATTCTAATAAAACGAATCATGGAATTAATTTATGAACAAATAAATGAGTTTTGATGGGAACTACATGTTAATCTTCTTCATAGATTTTCTTTGGTTCTTGTTGTGACTGACCAAATGTTCGGTGCTCTCCTGCTTGGTCATTGGGATAGGTACTTGAGACTTGTTGAAGGTGATCCCATTTAGCTTCTATTTTATGATATCATTATTTGGTATTCTTAAATTAACCAGTCAATCAACATATTTACTTCAATTTAATTAACAGAAATGCAACTTAGGGGTTTAGATGAGTGTTATAGTTTTTTTTTTTTTTTTTTATCGTAATAAATAACTTTTCCAAATTGACTCCAACTTTTCGCCAACTCACTTTTCACTTTTATGCTTTATTTCTTTTTTTTTTCTTATTTAAAAATAAAAGAAAAATGATATATTTCAAACCCTTTTTAAGATCGATTTAAAAAAAATATTAAACCAAGTTTCTTTATTGAATGGTGATAGAAAAGAAGGCAAAAAGAGGAAGAAAAAGAAAGAACAGAGCACAGTAGAGAGAGTAAATTCTAGCACACTAAACATGAGCCTGGAGGAGGAGTTTTATATATGCTGAAGGGTAAAAAACTCAATAAATAGTACACGTGTCAAATAGGAAATGAAAGGAATATTTTCTACAACTAATTACATTTCTCAGCCTTATCCTACAGCTAATTACATTTCTCAACATCCCCTTGCAACCTGAAAGGGTTGTGAAGCACTGTCAACTTGGTATGTAGGCTTTGAAACCGACGTGTGGGTAGTGGCTTGGTGAGGATGTCTGCAAGCTGTTTTTCAAATGGAGTGAATTTAACTAGTAATGACTTATGGAGCACACGATTACAAATGAAATGATAATCAATTTCAATATGCTTTGTACGAGCATATAAAAGAGGATGAGTAGCAAGCTAGGTGGCATTGAGGTTGTCACATAGGAGAATTGGAGGTGTGGAGAAGGGAATATGTATCTCATTAAGGAAGGCTTCTGTCACGCCCCGATTCCCGGTCCGACCCGATTGGTGAGTCCGAACCGGTTTTCGAGTGCGAGGCATATATCTTTGGGACTCCTTATTTTTTTATAACCAACAATCATTTACAATTAAAAGGAACTACCACGGTGGTATCCATTAAAATTTATTCACATTTATAGTCCATTTCATATACAATGCATATATATACATATCTAATACAAACATGAGATCGTGAGCGATCTTGGTGAGCACCTATCTCTGAGATGGCCCGCGCTAGTGTGGAATGTCCTGTCCTCTTTAGCCTCTTCGATTACCTACACGGATTGAACACAGTGCTAAGCTGCAGCTTGAGTGGAACATATAGACAATAGCGACCAAGAATATACATTAACATGTGTCGTTTGTCCTTTGTCTTTTTACATTTACTTTTACTTATGCAAATAACAATGTCTATTCTTATTTGACTTCTAACTCATCTCATATTATACATGTAGATTTTATTCTTTTTCAGATTCCTTATCTTTTTCTTGTTCATATTACTTCCCTGTGTCATGTATTTTACAGGTTGTAACTCATATCTACTACATGTATGATAGATCAAAACATATCCAAAGTAAACTTATACGTATACAATGGCAATTCAGAACAAATCAAATCGTATCAGTTTCATCTGGGTTTTGAATCAAGTAATACCAATACATATTAGACTCTTTATCGTTATCACGGCCCGAAGCCATTAATCAACTCCTTTGAAATTACATTTCGTGATTTGGGATGCCGTTAAATCCTTTTTGTTTTTCGTTTTATTAATTTTTCATTTTCAAAGATGTGGCCCGAATCCCTACTTGGCGGAATTGGCGGATCCAAGTGGGCAGGTTTGCTCAGGCGTTTTCAATCAAAACATTTATTTCGTCTTATTAAATTTTTTCTTTTCAAAGTGTCGCGACCGAATCCTGAGCTTGACCCAGAATAGGCGGATCCAGTGGAGCCAGTTTACTCAGGCATTTTCAATTATCTTTCCAAAACATTTGTTTATGTTATTCTATTTAAGACCTTTTAGTGTCAAAACACTTCTTTTGGGCAATCCATAAACACATGTAATTTGAGACCCTTAACTTATTCACATTGACAAATGCATTTACAAAATGATGCCTTTTGCATAATAAAGTGTAATGTAAAAGATACTTAAACAATACAATTTTCAATACCATCGTTTTCCCCTTTTCGGTTTGTGATTCCACATATCGCTGTAAATTCGACATCCGCGGTCGGTTGGTGAATCACTGTTTTGTCATTGATGTAATGTGATTTCACATTCAATATTCTGAATCTCACATATGACTATAAATTAGAGCATTCAGCGGTCGATTGGTGAATCTGCCTGTCTGTCATTCATTAGCGATGTGATTTCGCATTCAATTATTCTTAGTCTCACATATGGCTATAGAAATTAGAGCATTCACGACAGATTCGAGTTGGTGAATCTGTCTGTCTGTCGTTAAATTAGCAAATGTGATTTAGCGTTCAATTATTACCGTCTCACATATGGCTATAGAAGTCGACATTCACGGCGGTCCAGTTGGTGAATCACATCACTGCATGCGTAAATTCATTGTAATGTGATTCGCATTCAATTATTACCGTCTCACATGGCTATAGAAATTAGACGTTCCTGGCGGTTACAGTTGGTGAATCACCTTTGTTTGTCATTCATTAGCAATGTGATTTCGCATTAGACAAATCTGGTTACCTTCGCGTGGTCGAGTTGGTGAATCAAGTCATGTCGGTCATTCAATGATACATTTCAAATCAATTCACTTTTATGCGGTAATTTAGAAACATCGTCGGAAATACATGCACACATGCCGATGTGACGGACATTTCGAATAACAATCATTGAAATCAATATATATATATATATCATATATATATATTTCCTGGTCTTTGTCATAACCGATCATAATCATTTCAAGATTCTAATATCACTTCATTATTATCTTTTCAAATATACGCAATCTATGTACACATTTCATATGCTCATTTTACATATTCATTCACGTATACTCATTCATAAATGCTCATTCACGTGTTCATTCACGTATACTCATTCATATACACTCAGTCATAAATTCATTGACGTATACTCATTCATGTATACTTATTCATAAATTACTCATTTTCTGGTTATATGTGATAATAATCATATATCACTCAGCACGATATATAATATTCATATTGTGTCTTTCATGTTCACGTTCATGTTTCATTTTCGTTTTCATTTTTCATTTTCCATAATCATTTTCATGTTTCATGAACACCTTTACATTTTCATTTTCCACTTTTCCTTGTTTTGTACTATTACATATGGCACTTCATATTCTTGTAGTATGATGTCTAGGAGATCACACCGCATTCATATATTCTCATTCTTTTACATGAATCTAGTTTGCAGAATTGGAATCAATCAATCGGATCATCAATTAAAGTTATGGCATTTTCATGCCAAACTAGTCGATTTACCGGATTACACTAGGTGTTGTATTACTAATTTTTTTCGAGTTCTAACTTTATATTTGTACCAGGAGTCTTTGTACTCATTTAAAGCTAAGGTTATAGGTTCTATTCAATTGGAATCACTTTGGTCGGGCCTTGACTCGAGAGTTACGTCGGAAACAATACGGACTACTCTATGTTCCAGCTGGAACCAGAATTTGTCTTGCATGACCCACTTTGAGTAGATATTTCGACCCCTTAAAGTCATAATTTGACAATACTTTCTCTTTAATTTTGGTTCTGTGAAGTCTATTTTGCCAGCCACATGAATCACTCAAATCGGATAAGAAATGAGCAAGTTATGGCCAAAATACGAAAACTGGTCAGAACAGGAAAACCAGAACAAGTTCTACCGGTAGGACTTAACTTCTACCGGTAGGACTTGGCCAAAAATGACCAGAATCGAAGTTCTACCGGTAGGACTTGCTCTACAGTGAGACTCTCAAAAAAGTACTTGAAATGTGTGTTTTCTCACATTTTTTCCTTATGTTTCAACTCCAGTCAACTCTATACCTCTTAAATGCTTGAGACCACTTCAAATTCATCTTATGATCTCTTTTCTCTCAATTTATCACTTCCAATCCTTCTCATATTTCAAAGACCTATTATGAATTTCTTCAAAAACCATTCTATGGGTCTTAACCCATACTGTACCCGAATACACAAATTTATTGGGGTTTTGTTCTAACCCACCCCTTTTCTTTACTGGTCATGAAGTAAATCCAACTCAAGGGAGGATTATGTTTTTCTTGTCTTGATTTAGAGTTTTGTGCCTGGAGTAACACATCTTTGAGTTAGGATGAAATCTAACAAACCCTAGTTTGGGTACAACAAATGTATTCTTCAAACAAAACCAACATCCATACTCAAGGTTAGTAGTTCCATACCTTGTTGGCTTGATCTCCTTCCTTCCTCTTCCTCTTCTTCTTCTTCTTATTCTCTTTCTTTTTGCTCTTCTCTCTCTCATGTTTTGGTCCCAAATGAGACCAAACAGGTCTTTAAATCCCATATTTTGCTAAGACCATGTTTGGCCAAGTAAAAATCCATTTTTGCTTTAAGTTTATATAATTGCATCTTGGTCCCCAAATTCTTCCCTTTTTGAAAATCAACTTATGCATATTCTAGTTTTAACCTCATCTTTCCTCTTTATGACTTTCATATCCTTTTTAATAATTTACAAGATTGCCCTTGTATCTTGTAAACTTTCCGGGTCCCTCATTTTATTTTCCGAAAATTCATATTTAACTTTTAATATACCCTAAACAAGTCCGAAAACTGCTAGGGTATATTTCGGGATGTTACAGCTTCAATCTAAATAAGTTATGACGTTGCATTAACCAAACCTCTATATTCTGACTCAACACTACACCGACAAACCACCTTTTGCTTAGTACAGCATGAAATCAAATTAGGGCCAAGAAAGCAACAATGTTCACTAGTACTTTTGCAATCATTTGGGTAACCAACCCAATCAACATTCGTGTAGCAAGTGAGAGACAGATCAACTGAGGATTGAAGGGAAATACCATAAGAATTCGTACTCTTGAGATAGTGTAGAATCCTCTTAACAACTTGCTAATGAGTGGTGGTAGGAGAATGCATGAATTGATAGACTTTGTTCACAGAAAAACTAATGTCTGGATGGGTGATGGTACAATACTGTATAGCTCCCACAATGCTACGATATAAAGATGGATCATTCAAGTGCTCACCATCATACAAGGATAATGGTGGTGAGGTGCTCATAGGCATAGAAGCATGCTTGCAGTCAAACATTTGAGCTCGATGAAGCAAAGCAGTGATATATTTATGTTGGCTAGATGTAGAGTAGATGGAGTCTTGGTAACTTGAATGCCTAGAAAATAGGAAAGAGGCCCCAAATCCTTGAGAGCAAATTGATTGTGAAGCTGAACAATCAATGAATTAATGAGGGCAGAGTGACTCCCTGTAATAATAATATCATCCACAAAAATTAACACAATAAGGATGGAAGAACATGTGTAGGAGAAGAACACCGAAATATAAGACTTAGAGCCCTGAAAACCATATTGTAATAGATAGGTGCTCAATTTCGAATACTAGGCACGGAGACTCTGTTTGAGACCATACAATGCCTTATTCAGCTTGCAAACATATTTCGGAGTAGTAGGATTAACAAAACCTGGGGGCTGATGCATAAAAACAGTTTCTAAGAGGTCACCATTTAAGAATGCATTATGAACATCCAACTGTTTGATAGGCCACTTAAGAGAAATAGCCAAACTCAAAATAATTTGCACAGTTAACAACTAGGCTAAAGGTTTCAAAGTAGTCAAGACCAAGAGTTTGTTAGAAACCTTTAGCAACTAATTGAGCTTTATATCTCTCAAGGCATCCATCAGGTTTAAGTTTGACTTTAAACACCCATTTCCAATTAATGGCTTTGTGACTATGTGGAAGAGGCATCAAGGTCCAAGTATCATTTCGAAGAAGAGCTTCATATTCTGTAGCCGTAGCCCTTTGCCAATGAGAATGTTTGGCAGCTTGGTGAAAAGATGTGGGCTCAAAAACTTCTGGTTGATCAAAATGGGAATCAATGGCTGTAACAAGAGCCTTCGGTTTAGAAATCCCTACCTTTGATTTAGTCACCATGGAATGAGTGTTGGTGGGAGGAGGGGGGTGATGAAGAGCAGATTCTGGTAAGGCAGTAGGTGTAGAGCTAGAATATCCCTTGAGGAGTGTCCTGAAGGTGTGTGATTTAAAGGAGTTGAAGGATGAGAAGGGGAGGAAGTGAAAATGGGATTTGAAGGGACCAAGAAAGAGAAGGGAATGAAAATGGGAAGATCATGATTGGAAGTAGATGAGTTTGGAAAGGGAGAAGAAGAAGAGGATGATGAAGCGAAGGGAAAGGAGAACTCATTGAAAATCACATGACGAAGAAATATAAATATGATATGTTTGTCTATTTAAGCACAAATAGTCATAAAGGAGTTGAAAGATGAGAATGGGAGGAAGTGAAAATGGGATGTGAAGGACCCAAGAAAGGGAAGGGAATTAAAATGGGAAGATCATGACTGGAAGTAGATGAGTTTGGAGAGGGAGAAGAAGAAGAGGATGATGAAGCTAAGGGAAGGAGAACTCATTGAAAATCACATGATGAGAAATATGAATTTGACTTGTTTGTGTATTTAAGCACAAATAGCCTTTATGATGAGAACCTAGGCCAAGAAGGATACATTCCTTGGAGCGAAATTGAAGTTTATGCTGATTTAAAGGTCTTAAAAATGGGAAACAAGCATAACCAACCCCCACAATAAGGCATAGGAGGGGGATTGATTATAAAGCAACTTAAAGGGTGATTTATTATGCAAGATGACAGTAAGTAACCTGTTTATTAAATATACAACATATTGGAAGGCATATGGACAATAAGAAGTTGGAATGGAAGTGACGATTCTTGTGCTCAACTCGCCCATTTTGTTGGGGAGTGTAAGAACAAGAGTGTCAATGATGGATACCAAGATTTTAAAGGAACGTTTTAAGATAGAGAAATTCACCACTCCAATTTGTTTGCAAAGCCTTTATTGTTTTGGTAAACTGGTCTTCTATGAGGGATTTAAATTTGGGAAAATAGGAGAATACTTCATCTTTATCCTTTAGCAAGTAAAACCAAGTAAAGCGTGAGTAATCATCAATAAAGAGAATAAAATAACGAGCACCAGTAACAGTTTGAATAAGGGAAGGCCTAAAAGATTAGAGTGTACCAAATCAAAAGGTTTCATTGCTTTGGATTTTGAAAGTACAAACGGTAATCTATAGCTCTTAGCCAATTGACAAGAGGAACATATATCAAATGATTTAGAAAATTTCAAATTACAGCTTTGCATGACTTGAGCAACAACATTTGAGGTTGGATGCCCACATCTATTATGCCATAATATGGGATTATTTAGATGAGTGATAAAGGCTTGAGCTGGAGTTGATGATAGTTGAGTAGTAAAGGTTGAAGTTGGATTTGATAAAGACAGGGAAATAGAGGATGATGAATGAGTAATGGATGATGAGACTTCGTAGAGTAGTGCGATTCAAGTACCGATATTCCCGTCAAAACCGATATTTCAAACCTTGCTTACCATTACCTACCATAACTTGCTCCTCACCAATTGACACACCGTGTTGCATGATTGATCAACACACGATTGATTAAAACGTCTCAATCCAAAGACCAATTCTCAATCCAAAGAACAAAAAAAAGCATAATCTTTGATTTTTATAATTGATAAAAGTGAAAAAAAGTCCCTAAAACAAACTCTAAAACATCTATTTATACCCTAGACATAATGAGTATAAAAGAAAATAAAATAATATCTCAAAACAATAATAGGAATGAAAATAATATCTTAAAACAATAATAGGAAAGAAAATAATACCCCAAAACAATTAAGGGAAAAAGAAAAATATCCTAAAACAATAATAGGAAAGAAGATAATACTCCCAAAACAATAATGATAAATAAAAATAATATCTCAAAAAATAAAGATAATATCTCATAACAACAAAAATAAGTATTTTGGTTGATTTGATCTAACAGCCTGAGTCGATCACCTCCACTTGTAGGAAACTCGTCCTCAAGTTACTTTCTGGATATCCAAGATTCATATCTGGCTGGAACAAGGTAAGATCAACAACATTGAAGGTCTTTGAAATTCCCATACAAGTTGGCAAGTCAACCAAATAAGCAATATTGTTGATCTTCTTAACAATTTGGTATGGTCCATACTTTCTTTGTTCAAGCTTCCTATGACCACCTTGCATTCGAGCCTTGCTAATGAAAACCATCACCTCATCACTAACATCAAATGACTTGAATCGTCTATGCTTGTCTACCTCCATCTTGTACTTTGCATTAGCCTTCTCCAACTTGTTCTTAACATCTGCTTGCACCTCTTGTACTTGCTTTGCCAAATCACTATCTGCTACACTAAGACCAGGGACCTTTGTAAGATTCACCAAATCTAAAGCATGATAAGGACACTTCATGTATACAATGGAAAACGAGGATCTACCTATTGCACTATGAACGACGTTGTTATAAGCAAACTCCACTTGTGCTATGGAAAAATCTCATTGCTTTGGTCTATCCATTTAAATACTCTAAATAAGATCACCCAAAGTCCTATTAACAACCTTTGTCTGCCCATCTGTCTTTGGATGAGCTATACTACTGAAGTTCAATGACAAGTCCTATAGCCTCCAAAGAGTCATCCAAAAGTGACTAAGGAACTTAGTGTCACGATAAGATGTAATAGTATTTGGCACTCCATGCAACCTCACAACCTCCTTAAAGATTAGTTTGGTCGTAGAGGATGCATTTGCAGTCTTCTTACATGGCAAGAAATGCGCCATCTTAGAAAACCTGTCAACCACAACAAACATAAAATCCATACCTTGTTGAGTTCACGACAAACCCAACATGAAGTCCATAGAAAGATCCTCCCATATAGCATCAGGAACGGGTAATGGCATGTATAACCCCGTGTTTTGAATTTGGCCCTTCGCCCTTTGACATGCATAGCACCTCGACACATTAGTAGTCACATAGCTTCTCAACTTAGGCCAATAGTACCTATTCTTAATGGATTCAATGGTTTTATCTCTTCTAAGATGACCCGCTAAACCACCACCATGCAAGTCTCTGATGACCTTCTCACGAAGAGAGGTGCGAGGAAGACAAAGTTGCCTATTCTTCATGAGAAAACCATCTTGTATATAAAAATCATCACAAGGTTGTTTAAGCACACAAGTAGCCTAAACCTTTTTGAAGTCATCATCGTCTGCATACAATTCCGTCAATGTCTCCAAAACCTAATATCTCCAAACTCAAGGTTCTCATCAAATCCACTCGTCTGCTTAATGCATCTGCTACCCTATTTTTTTGTCCTGATTTATGGACAAGCTTATAAGGGAATTTCTTTATGTAAGTTGACCACCTAGCATGCATATCACTTCTAATTTGCTTATATGTACTTAAGTACTTCAAAGTTTGATGATCAATATAGAGAATGAAATCTTTGGCTATGAGATAATTCTCCCAAATTTTCAAAGTGTAACACCTCGAAATATACCCTAGCCGTTTTCGGACATGTTAGGGTGTAATAAAAGCTAAATTGAATTTTGAAAATAAAAACTGAGAGACACAGGGTGGTACTAAAATCAAGGGTAAAGTGGTAATTCACCACTTGAGGACCAAAATGTCATAATATAAGAAGAGCATATATCCAAGAGGAATTAAGAGAACGTGTAAATAGAAGAAGAAGAAGGATTTAGAATGCAAATAAGAGAAACTTAAAAAAACAAGAATAGTAAAATTTATGGAATGGCTAAGGGAAGCCTAGAAAATTCTCTAGATCTCGGATGACGAAACGGACTGCGCCGTTAAATTCGTCTCGAGAAATCTAGTGACCCAGAAAAGTTTCGTCAAATTACAGGAGGCAGTCGGAATGTTGTGATTTTAAGATGATAGAGTCTGATGACTTCGGGGATGAGATTTTGCGAAAATCTCGAGTCGAGAAATGACATGGGCTAAGTTCATTTAAAATAAAGTGAACTGAAAAGAAATAAAAATTTTTGGGGCAAAAAGGGATTTGAATGAAATAATATGAGCTATGGATCCAAATAAAAAAAAATAAAATAAGAATAAAAAAAAAAAATTTGGTCTAAGACGGATGTGAGAGATGAGCGTGTGAGAGAGAAATTTTCTTTTACTTTTATTTTCTTTGCTTCTCTCTTCGATATACGGAGTTTCGATCATTGGGTCGTCGGTCGAGAATAAAGTTCATCTACCGATAGGGACTACTGGTACTAAAACAGGATTTCACGAGAGAATTTAAGTAAGTTCGGAAAATCCACAAGTTTGAACTACTTTCTCAAATCTGGTGTTGACGGTGGTGGTGGACTAAGGGCAAGTTGATCCACGTATGAAACTATTGGTACCAAAATCTTGGAGTTTCGTCAAATTCTATGAGGTATGAAATTTTCCCTACTTTGAATAAAAACCCATGTAATGGCATAAGTTGTTTTGAGGTCGGAATAGGTCGTATATTTAGTCTGAATTTTGAGATGAATATTAAATTTTAGGGAAATTTGGATTTGACATTCCAGTATGATGAAGGATATAAGTAGATAAAGAATAAAATTATATGAATATATGATATGATATGAATAGATGAATAATATGAATATAGGAATATATGAAATGGATATATGATAGAACTCTGAAAGATTAGGAGTATCACGATTAGACAACACATGCTAGAAATGCACAAATGATAAAGGAAATAGTTATACCTTATTAAGAATTATGAATCTGATAGAATTGAAGTTAAAGATATATAGAAAATGCAAAGATACAAGAAGTAAATATAGTTTGTAATATAGCATATGATTGCAGATAACAATAATTATTCGAATATGGAGATATACCCTTGAACATAAATACCATGGATTATGCCTTAGAACCTAGTAGAGGGATAAATAGAGGCATGCCTAGGGATATAATTCTTTGCGGCATACGGTTTACGAGATATCGAGGACCCGTTTGGGTCGATGACATAGATCCGTTTGGATCATTACTTAGCGGCTCCGTTTGGGTCATACGGATGCTGAGATCATTGTCATGGGTGATGGTACCTTCGGTACATACAGGATAGAGATCCTTTGTCTCGTATAGTGATGGTACTAGCCGGGTGCATCTGGGTTATTTCCGATATTCTCTTCTAAAGTGTTCGGACATGCGACCTAAAAGAAAATGACAAGTATAGGTAAATAGATGTATAGAATATATGACGCATGATATAGAAGCATATCTTTGCTATCACGATGATAATTATCTGATTACAAGAACAAGAAGTAAAGTACAAGATGGCAGTATATGAAATATGACGGTGTATATAAGAAAATTACATAGTACATGAAAGTATATGAAAAGAATGAAAGGTATATGCGAATTATGGAAAGTATAAGTCTGATTACATGAAAGAGTATATGAACAAGTGAGAGTATATGAAGAAAAGTATGTAGCCGTTATACAGTACAATAAATAAAGTGTCAATGACCACGAAAATGTATATAATGAGATAATATGAAGTACAGGTATATGAAAAGCCACGATTATATGAAATCATAGGAAAATATAGGTAATAAGCTAAGAAAAGAAAGGAGTGCAAGATGAAAATATAGGGAATGAGAAAATGAAACATGATGAGATTCCTCTCAAATCTGCATCGTGAATGTCAATTCTATAGTCCCAGTGAAAACACAAATGTAAAGTATGACAGTATAGATCGTATAAGAAAATATATGAGTAATAATATGTAAGAGAATGAATAGCATAGCATGGGTGTGTAGCCACTACATGAAAGGAGACATGATATAGGTCTGGGATAAGAAATGATATATGTAATAGTACGTAGAGATACAATAAGTCATATCGATGAAAGATGAAAAGACCCGGAAGCAGGATGAAAGACAGGTGAAAGCATACAAAGTATAGTATATCAAAGTATAGAATGTAGATAAAGTATAGGACAGTATAAGATGGATTATATGAAAGTATTTGAGATGTGAAAGTATGATGATATATATGAATTATCACGAGCAAGCTAGGAAGGAAATGAACATGAAATTATAGGAAACTTGCAAAGAATATGATACAAATAATATGAAATAGATCAAGTATACAACATAAGCAAATGTGAAATAGAGCGAAGTATGTGATAGATAAGGAATGATATGATATATGCATGTTTTGAACCACTTGAAAGGCGTTAAACAAGAGATGATGAGTCATTAGAAGCCATAAATTATATGATCGTGAGTATAGAGAATGTATTCGATTAAACTGCGACGATCAATGTTATTAGTCGTCCATGTATATGTTTCCAGCTCAAGTGTAAACACTTGCGGACTTTTAATGTGTAGGTCTGACGAGGAAAACGGATAGAGAGGAATGGACATCCCACATCTGATGGCATAGGCCATCTCAGGCGTAGGTGCTCAGCAGCATTCATAATCTACGATTTTATATATAGTTTGTAATAGTGAAATTGTAATAGTACAAGTAAAGGGACTCTAGTATATGTATGAATATAATGGAATGCCACTATGGTGGTATGTATAATGTATATGTAAAAGAATTTTTGTTATTACAGAAATTATGCATATGAATGCAGGTGTCAGCTCTGAGAAAGAAAAGGTTAAAGAGTCCCAGTCTGGAAGTGTGACACCCTCGCTTGACACCTCATCGGTGCCGGGTTAGGGCGTCACCCTGAAGCCCTCCTGTGACATAAAATTCTTTGTCATAGAAGTAGCTCACTTATGCAGCACTTCCATTAAATTTTCACTAAAAGCGGCCTCTTATCTTAAGATAAACGGCCCCCTATACCAATTCCACTAGCATCCTCTACATACTTCTAACTTCTCAAAATCTAGTATTTTGAATGGGTGTTAAATATCAACTACTCACTAATCAAGCAAAATTACTTTTGCTCTATTACAATGGAACCTTCGTTTCTTCAAACACTCAATAATAGGTGCTACAACGCTACTAAAATGTGTAATGAACCTCATATAAATGGTTGCTAACCCATAAAAGCTCCTTACATCACTAACATTCTTTGGGGTAGGCCATTCTCTAATAGTCTTCACTTTCGCCTCATCTACTTTAATTCCCTCACTACTCACTAAATAGCCAAGAAATAGCAAACTATTTGTCATAGAAACACATTTTTTCAAAATTGCATATAATTTATTTTCCCTTAGAACCTTAAACACTTTCCTAAGATGTCCAACATGCTCCTCCTACGACTTACTATGAATCAAAATATCATCAAAATAAACAACTATACATTTGCCCAAGAAAGGTTGTAGTACCTAATTCATAATCCTCATAAAAGTACTAGGAGAATTTGTTAGCCCAAAACATATAAATGGTTGCTAACCCATAAAAGCTCCTTACATCATTGACATTCTTTGGGGTAGGCCATTCCCCAATAGCCTTCACTTTCTCCTCATATACTTTAATTCCCTCACTACTCATCACATAGCCAAGAAATAGCAAACTATTTGTCATAAAAACACATTTTCAAATTTTGTATATTATTTTCCCTTAACTTTTATTAAATACTTTCTAAGGTGTCAGTGCTCCTCCTTTGACTTTGTAATGGCCCAAAAATACCTAGAATTTTATAATAATTTCATTATATATTAGGGTATGGAATTGAATAAACTTAGGTTTTAGGAAAGCGATAAATTGTTAAATTGTGAAAAGTAAAATGAATATGTGAGTATATGATTAAAGTATTTATATAATGCAAATAAATTAGTTAAGACAAAGTATTAAGTAAAAGGGTAAATTTGGAATTTGGAAAAATAAGGACCTAAGGGTCAAGAATAGAATAAGCTTAAATGCAAAAGTGAATTAAATGATAAATGGAAGTGAAATGAAGACCAAAAAGGAGAAAAATGAGAAATGGAAATTTGTGTGTAAGCCAAACATGGCCTTACACTTAAAATGGGAAATAAGACCAAATGTGGTCTTAGAATGCTCATTTTGAGCAAAAACGTTTTTGGAGGCAAGTGGGAGGAGAAAGCTAGGGTTTTGCAAGACGAAGTGATTTTGGTTCGATTTCTTCCCAATTCTTGCTTCTAAATGATCAAGCATCTTGGGTGAAGAAGATTCCTTAAGGATTTAAGGTAGAACCAGGCTACCTAGATTTCTTTATATGAAGTGTTTGGGTTACAGCCTAATCCACATCCATGAGTTTTGCTCATGGTTGGTTTATGATGATATTTTAATGCCTTTGGGAGTGATTCCCATGATTTGTCTTGAGTTTTTGAAGATTTTGGAGAAAAATCGCAAAAAGGGAAAACCAAAAAATCTAGGCAAACATGGATTTGCACGTCGCAGCGTGGGTTTGCCTCGCTAGGCGGGTCGAAGAGACTAAAAGCCATAGCCCCCCCAGGTACACTACGGCGTAATTTGTTCATAGTGAAAATTTTAGTTTGTTTCCGAGCCTTGCGTATTCATTTTGATAGTTTAAAGACCTAATAAATGATTAATGGGGTCCAAATAAGAATGAAATAACTAAGTGAAAAGCATCTAGTACCTCACTTGGCGATATTCATTAAGTGTATCGGTGGTGCTAGTTTACTAAATGTGATCGTGTGATTTGGCACAGGGACTAGTGAGGATTACCTAACTGGGGCTAGGATTGATGGCAAGGCAAAAGAAGAGATAGGTGGTTTTATTTCTATCTTCTCCTATTCTAGTTTGTCTTGAAATATTTGTTCTAAATGTATAAAAAACATATTGATTATTTTCCCATTGATTTGGGGCAAATGATTTTGTGAAATGTTTGCTTATAAAAGTGCATGATTATTGAAAATGAGATGTTTATACAAATGTACATATTATACAGTATTTTGATATAAAGTTTGAAACGCCCCTTAATAGAATATTAATGGGTTTAATTTACATTAAGGATATATTAGGTATACAATGATTGTTAACGTCTTAATGAACAAATGTATTGATGTGTCACTCCGTCCCGGTATGACAGGGCGATTATCGGTAGTGTTCACTAATTAATTTTTAATAACTTGATGTGACCAGTGAGCCAAGGCCCATGTTATAAAACAAATGTTTTATCTGGCCTGCGGCCCGATAGGACCCCGTGCTAGTGATTGCCAAATTATCACGAGATACGGCTTAGTTCGGTCAGTTCAGGGGGCATAGCCCGAATTGGTTGAGATTGTTGACATATTGAATTAAAAAAGCATGATTTATAAGATTAGAGGAAATAGAAAGAGCATTGTGAAATGCATGATTTGGTTATAAATGATATATATTGCATATGAAAGTGTACATTTGGGATGATCAATGAACCATAAATGATTGTATATGAAATAAGTATTTGTATTGTATTGACATTGATCATCCAAAAAAATTTGAAAGTGTTGTTTAGTAAAACTGCATGATTTGATTTAAACTGAAACAGAAGAATGGAATTGTATAGAACCACTAAGCATGAAAATGCTTGTGTATTATTTTATCAATGCGCAGGTACTGAGTGAACAAGGACGAAAGGCAAGATCGAGGAGCATCGAGTCATAAAAAGAGAATTGCGGAGTATGCTCTGACATATGCAGACCACCTCAATCATCTTTTTTTTTTAACATTGATATTTTGTAAAACAATTTAAACTCTTACCGTCTATTTTGTAAATCATTTTGAAAAAGCATGGAATGCCTTCATTGCAAATGTATTTTGTTAAATGTAAATGTTTATGGGCTTGCCCTAAATTGAAATCCCTTACGCGCGTTTTTGATAAATGATTTTAATAAAATGATATAGTGGTAACCGAGCATCCCCGGGGATCTGGTTTAGACCCTCCAATTGGGTCGAACTGGGCACAAGGGTCACCACAGACTTACTATGAATCAAAATATCATCAAAATAAACAACTACACATTTGCCTAAGAAAGGTTGTAGTACCTGATTCATAATTTGCATAAAAGTACTAGGAGAATTTGTTAGCCCAAAAGGCATGACTAACCATTCGTACAGTCCATCCCTTGTTTTGAATGTTGTCTTCCACTCATCACCTAAATTGATAATGATATTATGATAGCCATTCCTTAAGTTAATCTTTCTAAACACAATTTCTCCACTCAACTGATCGAGCATATAATCCAACCTTGGAATAGGAAATCTATATCCAAAGGTAATTTTGTTAATCGCCTTACTATCAACACACATCCGCCAACTCCCATCTTTCTTAGGTGTCAACAAAGCTGGAACTGCACTTAGGCTCATGCTAACCTGAATATGTCCCTTGCTTAGCAACTCTTCTACCTTATTCCTTAAGATTTCATTATCCTTGGGACTCATCTTATAATGAGGCAGATTGGGAAGAGAAGCACCTAGAATCAAATTTATATGGTGTTGTATGTTACGCATAGGAGGTAATCCTGAAGGTAAATCTTCAGGAATTACATCATCAAACTCCTTTAACAAAGTCTGCACATCCACTAGAATTTGAGCCCCAACTAAATCTCTACTTTCTACCCCTCCCTTCACAACCATTAAATGCACTTCTCGGTTCTTCTTACACTCGCCCATAAGTGAAGACGGGTCATGCACAAAAGTTAGAAAGTTCTTTCCTTAACCATAAAGCCCCTTAGGTTCCAGTTCTTCCAAGTGAAAGAACACTAGTGTATATTTATTCCCCCTTTCTCTAATTGATACAAGACAGTATTCTTGCTCAGTGCAGCATCCGTATCATACTGCGAGAATGCCCCGAATAAAATATGTGACATCCATATCCACCACATAATAGTACACATCATCATTATACTTGCCAATAGAGAAGGACACCTTACAACGTTCATGCACTCGAATACCACTAACTTCTTTAATCTACCTAATAACATATAGGCTGGGGTGATTTTCCATCTCTATCTGTAGCCTCTCCACGACATCTTTACTTATTATGTTCTCCTGACTCCCACTATCAATAATAAGATCACACAAACTCCATTGCATAGTGATGAGTGCTCAAAACACTCATCATATACCAGCGTGTGAGCACGTTTTTGGTTCATTTCATCTACTAATAAGTGTGGTTGTCGTCGTATATCTGATACTCGACTTTTTGTGCATTTAAGGTGAAAAAGGCGGCATTTGGAGGCTGTGTGGAGATTTGAAGAGGAGATTGGAGGAGAGCTCAACCTCAACGTCACGACATTGAGGTCGTATGATGTGCAACCTACATCAGCTAACATCGCGACGTTGAATTTCGCGACATCGTCGGGATTCTCCTAGCGAGAATTTTTAGATATAAAAAAAATAAGAACGAAAAAGAAAGGGAGAAGAGGGAAGTACGAGACGGAGAAGACGACAGAGGAAGATTCGAGAGTTCGTGTAATCCTTGCACTTGTATTTTCTTTCTCAAACTTCTATTGATTAAAAACCTATTGATTGTAATGAGCAAAATGATATTCTAACTTTATTTTCTAGGGTTTTGCTATATTCTTGTTATATTCATATGGATTAGTTTTTAATTCAGTTTATTCAGTATATATATAGATTTGATATCGACTTGCTCTATTTCCTGTTAATTACCTACATGGTGGTGTTTGACCAACACCAACTTGCTTTTGCCGGGAATCTAAGATCAAGAGATAAAGTTTTCCGGGGATTCGGGTAGAGTGACATGCGGTCAATTAGAGAGTAGAGATCTCCCGATTTCGAATGTGGAGATTAGGTTTTAACCATTTAAGCGTCTCGGAGTCGAGGGTTGAGGCAGAGATGCGATCAACCCTACTGGCGAGATAGGCGAATATATCTCAAGATAGGATATTTCGTAGGTAAGATAAACCTGCCAACGTATATCCGTTAATATACTGAATAACATATTTTACACAGATGATAATCCATTGAATATGGCAAGGAAAGGAAAAACCCTAGTCTTCGTTATTTGAACTAACAACTCGTTTAGGATCAAAGTGTCATTATATTAGTAGTAATTCTCTAAAGTTTGAGATCTAGATAATACTCTAGAGCCGATTTTGGTATTTAACACACTTCTCTTCGTGGGAACGACAATTGACTAGCCTCTTGTTAAGACCAAATTTTGTGCATATTCAAATTTATGAAACCATTACCAGAAGACTATAAATCATTCCCAGAAACCTTGGCGCAAGCTTGTAAGACGAATGTTGTGCATATTCAAATTTATGAACCATTACAGAAAAGCCATAGTATTCCCAATAACAGCGCTAAAAACTTGTTAACAAAATAACTTATGCATGGATTTAGTCTTAAAATTCAACAGTGCATAGGTCGTATAAGTAATAAAGTGGACCTATAAATCCGAATATCATTCCCACGAAGATTGAAGAGAATTTAAGTTCAATTACCCCAACTACTCAAGTTCTACATTATTTGAACTCCATTTTATAAAATTTTAGTGACTTGACAAGAATTTTAATATATGATATTTTACATCTATAATAAAGAAAATCTAAAATCCTAACATGGAGTGGTAGACCGGACCGTTCTTTGAAGTGAACACTAGAATTTCAACGATGTGAGAGTGCTCGATTCTAACGTCTTGGTCCCCATTTGATTCTATCATGAATTGGAATCTGAAATTGTCAAAGACGGAAGTAGTATAGTTTGGATTTCTCCTCTAACCATACTTTTCACTGAGTAGAGATTCATGTTCATTTCTGAATCATGTTTCTAATCAATTACTTGTAATAAAAATTTCTTTATAAGATTTGAGTATTTTTCTTTTCCAATACTTCATACCCATTTCTTATGACTGCAGATCCCTTGCTTCCCAAGACAGGGCAATTGCAAGATATCTACAAAATGAATGATGTCTCATCCTTAAAATCTTTGAAGAGTTCTCCCTTTCCTTGATTAGATCTCTGCTAACATGGGATCGGGATCCTTCTTCCAGATCAAGAAGAAATCTCTAATTGATTAATTTGATAGCTCACCTAACCCATTCTCAACCATGAGCAAAATTGAGGATATATCTAAATAATCTTTTAGAGCTCATTATTTCTTCAATATTAGTCTAACATATCTAAATGCTGCATCTGTGCTCTCGGGGAGTCTCATAACATGTGCCGAGAGGGCCTCACCAGGAAATCGACAGAGACTACAGTCCTTTATGGGTATTCATTACTAATATTGGGAACTATTCACTACATGAACATCATCATTCAAATAATTTCAAGATTCTCAACCCATGAATTTCCTTCTATTTTGCAGAAAAGACCATGACTGACATTAGATCTTTCCCAGTGGAAGTTGTGTTCCTCAAAAACTGGATTATAGTGAACGCTGAAATACCGATAAGGAAATTCCAATGTAGCTGCAATCAATTGAAGAAATGAGTTCCAACATTTGTCTGGAATACATTATAATTAAAACTGATGTCGGAAAAAGAATTCGACAATTTAATTCAACTAAAACTTAAGGTCCTGCACTTCAAGTCCGACCAGCAGATTGAGATTTTAAGCTAATCTAATCTACTCTACGAAGAAAAGAAAATAAAGAAAAGAAAAATATAATACAAATGAGTCCTTAGCTCCCTAGAAATGTTGGTTTCTACCTTCGAAATTGAAGAACTGGAGAAGACTGCATCGTTTCCTAATTCACTTCTATTTATAGAATTTGCAAAAGTTTGGGCCTAACCCCGATCTTATTTATGAATCCTAAATTTGTATTGACTTGTCTTCTCAGTCGTGACCTGAAAGTTCTATCGTGATAGAGTTTTGAATTTTGTTGTAGGTTTCTATTGTAGCAAGCAGTCGTATGTCGCGACTTGTTTTTAATGTTCTTCATTGAATTTTAGTTGCGATAGTGTTTTCTTAGTGTGACAGTATCTTTATCTTTGCTTCTTTAAATTAACCAGCGACCCGACTTTTCTTATTTGCGATAGCATTTCTATTATGGTTCTTGTTGCAACACTGTCTTGTATTATTAGCATCTTAGTCACGACTCAAAAAGTCTGTCGCGACAGAGTTCTGCCGCCACTTAGCTTGTTTCCTTGTTGCAACTTCATTTTTGATGTTGCGACCTGGACTTTTGTGTTGGGGATGTTTTGCATGTCGTGACCCTAATATTTTATGTCGTGACGACACATTTAAACGTATCGGCACATATTTTCCCTATCACGACTAGTTTTAAATTGCGACAACAACCTTTCTTCCTTTGCTTTATCTTACGTGTCGATCAATATTTCCTATCGTATTAGGACTTTCTATCATTCGGCTGATTTACGTAGCGAGTCTAAAGTCTTTGTGGCGTTAAACTGTACTAACGTATCGTATAGCATTGATTCTCTTTGTTACCTTGGGTTAGTTCGTCCATTAAACGCCCTTTTTTAGCGACCCTGGTTCCATGCGCCTATTTCTTCTTTACATCTTTTCTATCTCAACAAACTTTTCCATGTTGCAGAAGTCAGTGTCGCGACAGAAGAGGGTTTTATCGCGACATATATTCTTCCTTCAGTTCAGCATTATGTCGCAACACAAACTATTTTGTTCCTAGTTGACTTGCATATGTTTTCCCGTTTCTCATCGCGGCCCTCTTTGCTCTTTTCTTCTGTACAGCTCAGTGTCAACAATCGGATTATGGTGTTGCGACACGAAATGTTGTTGCGACATATGGTTTCTTGGGTAATTGCTTGGAAGTTTGCCATGACAACAAATTCCGGTCGCAACTTATAGATCGCAATTCTTGTTTCTCTTAACTCTTTACGGAATTTTCTCATTTTTGAATTAAAACCTGCAAAACACAAGTTTGGTAAATATTCTATAATTTGGCATTAAAGCTGATTAGAAACTACTAAAAACAAGATAGAAAAATGGACTAAAAATAGATGAGTTTAAGACTCATCACCGCTATATTACGTAAACTCGATGCGTATACTTAGGCGTACAAGTCTACGTTTTGTACTAATATATCTACCTATATCTTGAGCCCATCAAGTTTTTGGTGCCGTTGTTGAGGATGAAGTTTCGTGTTGATAGTGACAATGGTGCAATTTGATATTACTCTGGAATTTTTTCTTTTCATTTTATTTTGTTTATACAAGTGCTTGTAATTTGGTCTTTATGCGTGTGATTACAATGAAGGTTACTCTGAGTGTATACAAAGACGAGGTCAAGTTGAACTACTTTCGTTCGATCCTGAACCAGAAACAACCTTACACTGATTACACAAAGAAGAAAGAAAAACACATCAAAGAGATCTAGCAATCATGCAGAACAATGAAGGGCAAGATCAGGGCCACTGATGGTAGGAATTATGCCCCCAGGCAGTTTATACAGCTAGATGATGCGTTTATGTTGCTAGAGGAGTTTGCTTTACCTCCTACGGTTGTTCAGTCTGCTATCCAAAGACCACCTATTCAAGCGAACAATTTTGAGCTGAAAACAGTAACACTGCAAATGCTTCAGAACATTTAGTTCCATAGTCTACCAAGTGAGAACCCAAACACGCATTTGCAAAACTTCATTAAAGTATGCGAAACCATCAAATAAAATGGAGTGACATAAGAAGCACTAAGACTGAGATTGTTCTTGCTCTCATTGGGTGATAGAGCTAAACACTAGTTGACAAGCCAACCATCAGATTCCATTATCTCATGGAATGATTTGGTGTAGAAATTCCTGACCAAGTTTTTCGCCTCAAAGATTGCGCCATTTGGTGCAAAGATTATTTTATTTAGACAATTGGAGGGGAGAACTTAGGCTGAGGGCTGGAGAGATTCCATGGCTTGTTACGGTGTCACATCATAGAGGTGACTAGATGGATGTAAGTCCACACCTTTACAACGTGTATAGTGACTGTAGAATAGTAATAGATGCCTTAGCAAGGGGCACACTGATGAAGAAGACTATAGATCAAGCATATGGAATCCTAGAGGACATGGCTACTAATAGTAACCAATGGCCCAGGGAGAGAATGATACCGAGGAAGGTAGTGGGCGGTGTAGACACAGAGGTCCTGAGCAATTTTGTAAGTCATGTCACACAACTCACCAAATAGTTACAAAGGCAGCAAAGTGTTGTAAATGCTATCCAGGCTAACCCTTGGGGGATATGTGAATCATGTGGGGGATAACACAATACTACAAAATGCCAATTGGGCCAGATGAAGAGAACATGCACCGTATGTGTCAAGATTTAACCAGAATCAGCAACAGGGTCAATTTGGGGGTAACACCTATCAGAATCAAAACCAAAACCTGGGCTAAGGATGGCGGAACAATCAGAACAATCAGAACAATGGATGGAGGAACAATCAGAATAGTATGCTACCTCCCTAAGTGAACAAACCGCCAACCGAGAAAAAAATGGATTTGGAAGAAGCACTAGCGTAAATGCTTACTTCTCATACAACATTTATGAATGAAACAAAGGAAACTATGTAGAATTAGTCAACTTAGCTTAATAATAAGGCAACATAGTTGAGGAACTTGGAGGTGCAAATGAGCCAAATGGATAATCTTTTGATTGAGAGGTTGCAAGGTTCGTTGCTAAGCAATTCAGAGATAAACTCGATGGGTGAAGGTAAGGAACATGTTAAGGCTATCACGTTAAGAAGTGGTAGAGAGCTAGCTACATGGGGGCAACCACCAGTAGTAAGAGAAGAGGAAACTGAGGTAGTGGACTAGTTTAGCCCGGAAGATCAGATGTAAGGGGAGCAGCCCTAAGGGGAGAAGCCAATAAAGAGATTAGATGAGAGGAAAGAGGCGAGGAAATAGTGAATTCTGGTAGACCCTGCACTAGTCCTATATCTGACATTTAGGAAGAATAAACTAGATAAGCCGAGTTTACCAAATTCATGAAGTGTTTAGAAGCGCATGTCAACATTCCGATACGTAGATGCACATTAGAGCAGTGCCCAGCTATGTCAAATTCATAGAAAGATATCTTTGTCGAGGAAAGAAAGGTTATCGAATTTTAGCAGGCGGGTGATCTTCTTGAGGAGTGTAGTACTATACTTCAAAAATTGCCCTGGAAAATTTGAAGAATCCAGAGCGACTGCAATCCTGTAAGATAAGGAACTCGATCTTTAAGAGAGCCCTATGTGACTTGGGAGCTAGTATTAACCACATGCTGTTATCCATTTTCAGAAGGCTGGGGTTAGGTGAAGCTAGACCTACTACAGTTACCTTGCAATTGGCAGAGAAATCATTGAAACATCCTCGGGGGGTCATAGAAGATGTGCTAGTAAAGGTAGACAAGTTTACCTTCCCAGTTGATTTCATAGTGTTAGACATGGAGGAAGATAAAGAGATACCCATCATACTAGGCAGACCATTTCTAGCAACTGGCAAGGCTATGATTGATGTGCAGAAGAGAGAACTGAAACTAAGAGTGCATGATGATGAGGTTAGATTTAGTGTATTCAATGCGGTATGGCATCCAGCGGAGAGCGAAGCATGTTTTATGATAGAGGCAGTAGAGGCTATAGTGCCTAGCTAAAATGGTTTGACTAACCCTTTGGAGGCTAGCCTTGTGAAGAATGCTAAGGAGGGACTAAGTGAAGAGGTCGAAGAGTATGTGAAGTGGATGGACTCCTTCCAACAGAACAGAAGGAAGTATTATGAGCCGTTCGGAGAGAACACTTCCGGGCATGATGCCTTGGTTAGAAACTGACCACCACCGGTTGGAGCAAAATCCCTCCACAGTCACTTGAGTGCTTATGCGGGGAGATCCTCAATCCTACCGGTTATCATATCGACATCTCATTGTGAGTGGAAGAAGCTCTTGAGAGTGCTTCGAGATCATAAGGATGCCATCGGGTGGTCTCTAGCATATTTGAAAGGGATACGCCCCTCCATGTGTATGCACCGGATCCTATTAGAGGATGGGCACAAACCTTTAGTGGGGGCTTAGAGGAGACTCAACCCGACGATGAAGGAAGTGGTAAGAAAAAAGGTATTGAAGTGGTTAGATGCAAGAGTGATCTATCCCATCTTAGATAGTTCGTGGGTAAGCCCAGTATAGGTTGTCCCAAAAAAGGGAGGGACCACAGTGATAAGGACTGAGAATAACATACTACTACCTTCTCGAACAGTTATAGGGTGAAGAATCTGCATAGACTACCAGAAATTAAATAAGGCAACCAGAAAAGATCATTTCCCAATTCAGTTCACGGATCGGATGCTGGGCAATTTGGTAGGGCATGAGTATTCTTGTTTTCTTGGGCTGAATTATTCGAGTTATAATTAGATTACTTTATCACCGGAGGACCAAGAGAAAACAACATTTATGTACCCGTATGGTACATTTGCTTTTAGGCGAATGCCCTTTGGGTTATGTAATGCACTAGGCACGTTTCAGCGTTGCATGATGGCCATATTCTTAGACATGGTCAAGAGAGCAATTGAAGTATTCATGGATGATATCTCTATGCTAGGGAAATCCTTTGATAATTGTCTGGAGAACCTGAGACAGGCACTGATAAGATGTGAGGAAACTAACCTTGTCTTTGGCTTTGGAAAAGTGCCCACTTCATGGTGAAAGAGGCATTGTCTTTGGGACACTTAGGTTCTCAAAGAGGAATCGAGGTAGATAAAGCCAAGATTGAAACAATAGAGAAGCTATCGTCCCCATATTTAGTGAAAGAATGAAGGGCTTTCTAGGTCTGCGCGAGTTCTACGAGATTCATAAAGGATTTCTCCAAAATAGTTAAGCCCCTGTCGAATCTGCTTGTTCAAGGAGTGCCCTTTGAGTTTGATGATCAGTGTTTGAAAGCGTTCTTGTTTCTGAAAGAGAAATTGGTATCGGCACCTATTGTAGTAGCACCGGACTGGAATCTCCCTTTTGAACTAATGTGTGATCTGGCTATGATAGAGGCGTCTTGGAACCCAAAAAGGAAAGAGACATTTCAGGTTATTTATTATGCGAGCCAGACATTGAATGATGTGCAACTAAACTATGCAACAACTGAAAAATAACTTTTGGCTATTGTGTTTATGTTTGACAAGTTCTAGCCATACTTGATTAGTATGAGGTAATAGTGCACCAGGCCGTTTAGCCGCAAAGTACTGATGACTAAGAAGGATCTTTGAAATCGAGGCGATAAGGTGGGTGTTCTGCTGCTTCTGAGGTTTGACCTAGAAATTAAAGATAAGAAAGGGACTGAAAATATAGTAGCCAACCATCTTTCATGATTGGAATGGCCGAGTGAAGAAATTTAGATCAATAATGATTTCCCCCGTTGAATAGCTCTTAGCGATTGAAATAACCCGATTACCTTAGTTTTCTTGGATTTTGAACTACTTGGTAGCAAGAATGCTCCCACGAGTTGTTATATGAAGAGAGATTTTCACATAGTTGAAGCACTACTACTAGGAGGAGCTCATCCTGTATAAGCATTGTGCCGATCAGGTGATAAGAAGATGCGTCCTAGAGGAGGAAATGGAAAGTATCCTAAGTCATTGCCACACTCTAGCATGTGGGGGGCACTTTGGGGGAAATAGAACATCTGCAAAGGTACTTCAATCGGGATTATATTGGCCCACCTTATTCAAAGATGCACACCTGTTTGTATCCACCTGTGACAAATGCTAAATAATGGGGAGATATCAAAACGAGATGAGCCGCCTTTGCAACCCTTTTTAGAGGTAGAGCTATTTGATATCTGGGGGATGAATTTTATTGGTACCTTTCCTTCATCTTTCAGCAACCTATACATTCTCCTGGCCATAGATTACGTTTCTAAATGGGTGGAGGCCATGTTACCAGACTAATGATGCGAAATTAATTGCATGAAGCTTTCTCAGTAGTCATATATTCCTTTCGGTTTGGAACTCGAGGGCATTGATCACAAATGGAAGGAACACGTTACGTAACAAATTATTGATAGCGTGTTGAGAAATATGGTGTCCGGGCATGGACCGCGCACATATCACCCCTGAGCTAATGGCTAAGAAAAAGTGTCAAACAGAGAAATCAAATCTATCTTAGAGAAAACGGTCAATAGCTCGAAGAAAGATTGGGCGAAAAAGAAAGATGATGCGCTCTGGGCATATAGAACAGTGTTCAAGACACCATTGGGAATGTCACCATTTAGGCTAGTGTTTGGGAAAGCATGCCACTTGCATGTGGAATTGGAACATAGAGCATACTAGGAAACTAGGTAGTTGAATATGGATAGTAAGATGGCCGATGAGAAAAGCATACTGCAGCTCAGTGAATTAGAAGAGTTCAGCAATGAGGCGTACGAGAATGCAAAGATATATAAAGAAAAGACGAAAGCCTAGCACGATAAGCATATTATAAGGAAAGAGTTTGAGCCGGGTCAAAGGGTCCTCTTATTTAACTCCCCAGCTTCGAAACTTTCCCGAAATTAAAGTCAAAGGTGAACCGGGACCATTCATGACTCAGTTACTACGTATGGAGGAAGCGAAAATTATGCACCCAGAGAAAGCGAGCTTTAAAGTTAACTGTGATTGAAGCCGCGTGCTTTGGGGCGGAGTTTCATCACCCAAGCAAGTAGGCGTAAATGCGAGCACAGAAATGAGTGTGGAAGTGAGGGACTCGTGTAGTCCATAGTCTCAAGAACATTGAGATTCAAGGAAGGCGAGCTAAGGCCAATTGACAACACTTTACTTAGAGGCAACCCTAAGCATTTTCAAAATTTTCATTCATTAGTGTAGCTTTGCATATGTTTGTTTATTTTAGCAATGAAAATTTTCTCGGAGATCATAACTTATGTGTGTTGTTTTGTTCTAAGGCTTCGAGATCGAAGTGGTGACAGAGAGGTAGCTTAAGTAACCGAAATTGAGGTTGGATAATTATCGAAACCTAAAAAAAAGGGGAGTGCTCTTAGAAAGCTTAAAATGTGTTTTATCAAAAGGCAGTTTCTTCTTGCATGCGATCGCGTTGTGGAAAAAATGAAATCTTAACTCTACATAATGTCGCGGCGTTGACTCCCAGTTAGCAGATTACTCTTGGGAAAATCCTAGCGTTGAAAATTGTAGCCTGGAGCATTCTGACGTTGGATCTCAACGTCCGATGTTCGATGACGATGCGGAGCGTCGTCGTTGGAAATTTTAACTCTTGGGAACGTCGCGATGTTGCCCTGTTTTTATGAATAGGAACGTTCATATTCTCACATCCGAAAACCTGAAGAACCCTAACCGTGCTCCCTGATTTTTGCAGGTACCCCAACCAACCTTCACCCATCCTCGTCCTAATTGACCTTAGCACTCTCCAAAGCCCTAAGAACGTTCCTAAGTCCAAAAATCCTAAGACCCACTCATTTGGATATACTCCACACGGTTTAGTTGTTGGGTGACTTAGGTCTAGATTCAATTTGTATTGCTGTTTTTTTTTTTTTTTTTTGGGTTGCTTGTGTTAGAGAAGGGACCTTAGGAGTGGTTAGTGATCGTAGAAGCCATAGGATAGAGCCACAAACTCCATCTCCCTTAGTGCACACTAGGTATATTTTCCTTTTGCCTAGGTGAGTTTTTGGTGACTCTATTGGGTAAATTGGTAGAGTGGCATCACAATAGGTGTTAGGAAGCCAACTAGAGAGTGATTCAAGCTTAGACGATCATCCACCCTATCCCTATCAAGTGCCTGATGTAGTGCAAAAATAAAAAACTGAGCTAAAAAAGAAACCGAGCAAGTGAACAACCAACTCATGATTACGATCATGAGAAATTTGTCAATGAGAGCGCGGTCGAAAAATTCGGCCTCATCTCGAAGAATAGGTCCTTCATCAAGAAGAAGGGGTTTCACCACCCCGATGATTTCATTATCAAAACCATTGCGAACAAGGGATAGAGGGCACTTTGCCAACCTCCAAGACCAGCTGCCACAATTGTGGTGGGGTTCTCGTAATCTGCATCACATACTAAAGAGATTAGGGTGCTTGGAGTGTTGGTAGACTTCAGTGCGAAGTCTATCAATCGATACTATAACCTAGAACCGATTAACGCTGAGGGCTATGATTGGCTCCATGAGCAACCCAACTATCCTCAAGTCTTTAGGTTGTTGACCAACGAGCAGGGTGAGTGGAAACTTAACAGTGAAGGGCACGCCGTGCACTTCAAGGCAAAACACTTGGCGTACATTCCTAAGGTATGGCATTACTTCATCACGTCATGTCTCATCCTAAACTGACTAATGTGTGTGAAGTGTGAATTTAGGAGCCTTTGCTTAACTATACTATCATCAGGACATTCCATTTTGATATTGGGCGGGTGTGAGGATCTGATCCTCACATAACAAAGATCACGAATGGAATCTCGGGCACCCTTCCTTATCTACGGCCTGCCGTAAATGGGGTGCCCTTAGAGGATAATGAGGCTTGGATACACCCGATCAAGGCAATTATGGTTAAGAAAGATAAACCGTGCGTACCAAGGCCAGATGAGGTGTACGATTCGGGCAATGAGCCCTCCAATGAGGATGATCTTAGAGCATACCAGTATAGGTTTGGGATTCTAGTAGGTGTGTCGAGGAAATTAGGGCGGATCATCCCACACAGCTTGGCTGTGGCCATCTCAAGAGGAGGACCCGGTTAGTCCTTCCACTACACTAAAGGACTAGGTATAGGACCTCACCGCCCGATTTGTGCGTATTGGGATGAGACCCAAGAGCATTAGGTCACCATCAGCCAGGACATGGATGCACTCAGGGCCGACCTGCGCATAGTCATGCACAACCAGGTGACCATCCTCAATAACCAGCAGTCCATCCAAGAGCAGCTTGCCTAGCTCCTCGCCTTCCACATGCCACATCCACTACCACCACAGTGATCCGAGTGATCACTAGGGGAGTTCACTCCACCCTCTCTTGCTATTCTTTTGACATTGAGGACACTGTCCGCTCTTGTTTGGGGGGTGTGGGTGATCGGGTTTCTTTTGTGTTTATTTATGTGTTTCATGTTTTAGCTTGTTTGTTTATGTGTTATTTCTGTGTTTCCTGTTTATTTCTGGTTTTCTGTTTTAGTTTGTTTCTGTGTTTAGGTGTGTTTTAGCTATTGTGTGTGAGTGGATGTCCAACTCGCGAATGGGAGGTTAATTGGAGTAATTTTTTTTAAAAAAGATCAAGCAGAGAATGAAAAGGGACCCTTAGGTTGTTACATAATTTGGAATAATGTGCTAGAAAGGTTGGGGTGACTTAGTTGTAGTCTTACATTGGGTTTGAGCCATTTCCCGAGTAGTCTTCGCACGCACACACACATGTAATCTCACAGAGTATACTGAGGCTGGGACCTTTGCTCCGCAAGGAATTCCACTGGCCTTGGGGTTTCCTAAGCAGCCTAAGTGATGGGACACCTTTGAAAAGATGATTACCATCGAGCCCCGAATGAAAAAAAAAAAAAAGGAAAAAGAAAAGACATGTGTGAATAGAATAAGTGAGATCGTCTAATAGGAATCCCAGGCACACTTCGAGGGGGTCTTTGGCTTTAATGCCTTAGGCCAGTAGTAGGGAGCCATTGACTTCAACGCATAGCATGGGACCGGCGGATGGACCATTCCCACAGTCTAGGACCTTTAGGTTTGGTTGAATGTTCGGGGTGAAGTTCAAGGGGAACTAAATGCCCGGTGTCCTTAACCAACTAGTGGGGAGTCACCAATGAATCCTAGCTACATGGACACTCAGCTAAAACTTATAGGCACTAGAGTTCTTTCATGCTTAGGTAGTATGTAAATAAAAAGGGGTGCGTTCTTATCCTTATGTGGTTAGAGTCTTTCAAATGGGTGAGTGGACTTCAAGTTTAGAAGTCTTGGAGCAGAAGTACGTGTTGGAGATCATGAAGCAATTTGTAACTTTGAAATTATACATGGCTTGTACATAACATGTTTATGGTATAATAAAAGTAAAAACATATTTTTTTCGGAATAAAATAATGCTAAAAATAAAATAAGCAAAACCTAGAATTAATAAAAAAGTCAAGGGTAAATTGGTAAATTGCCAATTAGGATCCAAATGACATAAGAAGAAAATATTGTATGTTAAAGTAGTAAATTGAATAACTTAGAATGGCAAATAGATGAGAAAGGGAGGACCAAATGGCAAAAATGGAATTTGATGTCAAAAATTGGATAAAGCCAAACATGGCCTTATCTTAAGACCCAAAATATCCCATTTTGGTAGGGCTTTTACGTAGAGGAAGAGAGAAGAGGAGGCTTGAGAGAGAAGGAGAAGAGAAGAGAGAGGAAGAAGAAGAAGGAGAAGAAGGAAGAAGAGAAGTTCGAGGAGAAGAAGAAATCAGATATGGATATGTAAGGAATTTCGGTATGAATTTGTGTATATGGAACTTATTGGATTTTTGTATGGATATTTGTTTGGAGGTTTGGAATACCTCTTTTGTGAATCTTTGTTTGGAATGATTGTTTGGTTTAGTTGTGGTCGCCGATGGAGGAAAAAATTTTGTATAGGACGTGTTAGGTTTAGGGAGATGTTGTCAGTTTTTAAAGCGTATTTTAGTTTTTGGCCATAACTTAGCCATCACTCATCCAAATTGAGTGATTAAAATTTTTGGGTAAACTAGACATCTAGAAGAACAAATATCCTTGAAATAAGTATATCCAAATTTAGACCCCATTGGACCTAAAAAATTCATCAAAGTAAAGCTCTGTTTTGGGTCAATTTTGATACAGTTTTGGGTTTCGAAATGGTTTTGGTATTTAGGCCATAAGTTGAGTTTCACTTATCCAAATTGAGTGATTCAAATTTTTGGGTAAACTAAACTTATAGAAGAACAAGTCTCCCTGAAATAAGTGTATCAATTTGGAGCCCATTAGCAGTTTGAAAAATTTGTCAAATTAAGGAACAATTACGTCACGAAATACGTCTCCTGCCAGTCCACTGATTGGGTAATTCCGGTTGTTTAAATCTTAACTTGAGTTGTACTGGTCGAAATGAGGTGATTCAAATTTATTTATAAACTAGACATCTGGGAGAACAATTTTCATGAAGAAATTATGATCAAATTATGTCTCTAACATTCCTAGAAAATTTTCAAATAGAGACGTAATTCAGTTAAATTCTGTAAATTGTCTAAGGCGATTCGAATGTTTAGGCAATATCTCGGAATTAAAAGTTCAAATGACATGATGTTTGAGCAATAAGAAGCTTTTAAGACATAGGGTATATTGAGTTGAAGATCACTTTCCTTTAAATATTTAAAGGAATTGAAATTGTAGTTAATGATGGACTTAGGATCTACCTCGAACTGTTTAGGGGGAATTGGTTATGGAAATTGAAATTGTATAAAGGCTATATAAATGTATTGTTATATGAAATAATGCATCATAGTAAGTTGATCATGATAACATGTGTTATGAAAGCTAAAGAGAATACACGTATAATTTTGTTATATGAAAAAAGTATAGTTAAATGCTTATAAGAGATTATTTGATAATGAATATCTCATAAGTATACATGATATCAATAGTTATTCATGTATATAAGATATATTTTTTTGATACCTAAAAGATTGTTAAGAAAGCATAATAAAGCGGGTGCTGCTTATGGCCCAGAGGTAGTTGGATAGATAGGCTACTATGGGATACAGTTGCTCTGACATACGGGTTTATGAATGTCGAGGCCACATTTGGGTGGAGTGACATAAGATCCCATTTGGATCATTATAAGCGGCCCGTTTTGGTCATACAGGATAGGATCATTGTCTCTCATTACAATGATAGTACCTTGAATTACATCACGGTCATTTCAGAAGTATCTACTTTAAAAAGGTTTATGCAGGCATGAAATGTAAAAGAAAATGACAAGTATACGCAAATGAGATGTATATGATATATGACATGATATGAGAAGCATAGCACTACTATGTGATAATAGTATATGGTTACAAGAACAATAAGTAAAGTGTAAGATGATACAAAAAGTATATGAAATATGATAAGAAATGAAACATGTTATGAAAAAGTAGATATGAGAAATGGATAAGTATATGTAAATTTTATATTTGTCATAAGTATATGCATGTGTCTAAAGTGAGATGATCCTTATTAGGAATTAGATCCCACAGTATTCCATAAGCTATAAACCTTACTTGGGTGTTCATCGGGTGTAGGTATAAAAGAAACCGGAGGATGGGAATGATCTGCATCGACAATCCAGAGTCAACACATCACTAGGTACCCTTTAGAAGACCAATTTTGGTATAATGTATATATATTTTTGTTTCTTTTGTAAGCAATGTAAATATTATGGAAATGTTGAACACTTCCATATGTGGGAGCTGTATATATTTTGTAATCATTTGCTCTGAGAATATAGATACAAAGTTAAATTTTTAACATTATATGAATGAACAAGCTTAAAGTTTATAAGTTTATAGTAAACATGAAAAAAAAAAAAATTACACCCTCGTTTAACACTGGGTGCCGAGTTGGGGGTGTCACAGTTTAATGGTATCAAAGCCTAGGTTTAGGCGGCTTTGGAATAGAGTATATGATAGAAAAGCATGTGTTTAGTAATGTGTTGGCCTGATGTGGATGTCTTTGTGTTTTGTATAGATGGATCATCCTTCGAATTTAGCCGAAGAAGCAGTTGAGAGTGTTAACCCAAGAGATCAAGGGTTGCCCACTTCGGATCCTTCTGAATATGTCAGAAGTGAGAGTCATGCCCCAGCCGAGCCAAATGAAGCCTTGTTGAGGATATCTCAGGACATGGCTTGGGTGTTGGAGAGATTGGCTGACTTGAAAGCCACGATAAATATGGTAGAAGACATGGGTTGAGATTTCCGTAGATTGAACATAGAAGAGTTCGATAAAGCTGAATTCTGGTTGGAAAAGCTACAAAGAATAGTGGAGGAGGTGAGATGCCCTCTCGATCAAAGAGTGACATGTGCAGTTTCTCTATTGCAAGGCAGTGCTTATGATTGGTGGAAGCTAGTGTTGAGGTCAGGAGCTTGAGAATCCGTACCATGGGTTTTTCGTCGAAGAGTTCGAACGAATATGTATCTGATATGTATAGGGAGACCAAGTGAAAGTAGTTCTTGAATATGAAGCAAAGGAACTTATCATTGGTGGAATATGAGAAAGAATTCAACCATCTTAGCAAGTACACACCTGAATCAGTCCTCATCGAGCCATTTCGGTGCAGGCAGTTTGAGGATGGACTAAATGAGTCCATAAAAAGATATATGGCACCTGTGACAGTACTCCAACAAGTAAATTTCTATTAGTTGGTTCAAGTAGTAATGAAAGTGGAGAAATCTGAGGCAAGTAGTAGAGAAAGATTTCAGAAGAGGAAGCTTTCTAGAGGAGCTTCTTCCTCCTCGGGTAAAGAACGGAGAGTCAGGCGAGTCGATTACATAGTTACGCCCTGAGGGAAGAGACCAGGAAATATAGTAGTATCTAGTATTGGTAGAGGTGCTTCAGCGGGACTAAGAGAAACTCCAGAGTACCCTCATTGCCATCGACGACATTTGGGAGTTTACAGATTGTTGACAGGAGGGTGCTTCAGATGTGGAAGCACTGAACATTTTATGGCAAATTGTCCTAAAGAGTCAGGGGACAATAGGAATCCTTAGAGTAACAGTAGAGGGAGGTTCGCGGCACCACTGTCGACTCGAGATAGATGTAGAGGTCGAGGGGGCTAGAGCTAGCATAGAAGATGAGGAGGTACAGTGTCAGAGACAGTAGATCATCCTTGCTGCCTTGGCCGCCGGCACGACGGATGCTATGAAGGCTCGATAAGGGACTAGGATGCACCAAAGTAATTCTTTGAGTATAATTTCTCTTTATGGTTTTGAAAACATGCATTAATATTACTGGATCTACTTATTCATATGTATGCATTGAGCATGTTCAATAAGATGTGGTAATGGGAGGCATTTATCATATGATATGCGTATAGCTTAGTCCTTAAGGGCATAGTGTCAATGTGGATAGAGTGTATAAGAATTGTCCTATAATTATTCATGATCGGGAATTTTCTACTGATTTGATTGCTCTACCATTTCGTGAATTTGATTTGATTTTAGGAATGGATTGGTTGTCTAAACACCGGGCTATAATTGATTGTGATAAAAAAATAGTAGTGCTTAGATGTTCTGATAAGTTTCAAGTGATAGTACATGGTGGTCGGTCTGATCCAATGTCCAATGTGATTTTAGCTATGCAAGCTCGACGATTGCTGAGAAAAGGATGTGAGGCCTTTTTGGCCTTGGTGCTTGACTCTAAAAGAGGTCAAATAGAATTGGAAAATATTCTGGTTGTGAAAGATTTTCCAGATGTGTTCCCCGAAGAGTTACACATTATTCACTGTAGAGAAGTGGTTATCTATTGAATTTAAAGGAACAACTCCACTTCTAGGGCACCATACGGGATGGCTCAAGCGAGTTGAAAAGACTAAAGATTCAACTATAAGAGCTACGGATAAAGGGTTTATCAGGCCAGTGTTTCTCCACAGGGTAGACATGTTTTTCGTGAAAAAGAAAGATGGCACCCTATGAATGTGCACATTGATTATCGCGGAAAATCAATACATGATAGTGAAAAACAAACACATTCTTGCCCAGAAAATTGAAGATCTCTTTGATCAGTTAAAGGAGGCGGGTGTCTTCTCAAAAGATAGACCGCCTGCGATTAGGGTATATCTCGACTAGAGTGAAGATAATACGACAATAGAACACCATTCGAGGAACTCAAATATGGCCATTATGAGTTCTTGGTAATGCCATTTGGGTTGACTAATGCACCAGCAGCATTCATGGATTTGATTAATAGGGTGTTTCGACCCTATTTAGATCAGTTTGTCGTGGACTTTATTGATGATATATTGGTATATTCAGAGAGATCTTGAGGCATGAGCAACATTTTAGAAATAGTTCAGTTTTGAAGAGAGAAAAAGAAGGACATGTTAAGCTTGCGAATATGATTTTTGGCTGAGTGGAGTTTCATTCCTAGGCCATATTGTGTCACGGGGTATAAGAGTTATTGCTGCTAAGATTGAAGTTGTGGTGAATTGGAAGCAGCCTAGAGAAGTGTTGCAAAGTGAGAAGTTTCTTGGGCTGTAGGGATATTATAGAAGATCTGTGAAGGGATTCTCTATCATAGCTTCTCCACTCACTAAATTACTCAGGAAAGGAGTAAAGTTTGAGTTGATAGATAAATGTCAAGATAGTTTTGAGCAGTTGAAGGAAATGTTGGTTGAAGCACCAGTATTGACGTAGTCTACTTCGGGTAAAGAGTATACTTTGTATAGTGATGCTTCAAGAACTAGTATGGGTTGTGTGTTAATGCAAGATGGTAAAGTTGTGGCATATGCATCCAGACAGTTGAAACCACATGAACATAATTATCCTACACATGATTTGGAATTGGTTGAGGTAGTATTTTCTTTGAAGATATGGCGACACTACTTATATGGTGAAAAATGCAGAATTTATATAGATCAGAAAAGTCTCAAATATTTGTTAACGTAGAAGGAGCTTAATTTGAGACAACGGGGGTGGTTGGAGTTGTTAAAAGATTATGACTGTATAATAGACTACTTGTAGCGTCCATTGCACTACCAATACTTTTACTTTTAAGATATAATCAAACACCATTTTAGCAATTTAACTATAGCTCTGATATCAAAATAATATGTAAACTCCAAACACACGAAAAGAATACAAATACATTTTTTGTATACTGTAGAATATATAATAATATGCATCAAAACATTTGCGGTAGGCCCATTATTTTGGGATAAATCCCAAAATTGTACAATATGGCATTATATGCCCTTTTCAATAAGATCATTTACAAAATATATAAGACTTTTCAATATCAAAACATTAACAAAATAAAATCACAGTTTATTCAAAATGGTCAAATCCATTTCATGAATGCATGGTCAGATTTTGCTTTGACACCGCTAAGCCAAGCAAGACCTAAACTCACTACTTGTCCCATACATGTTCACTGACACTCCACACACACAAAATGAACGCAAGCATTTTCATGTGCTTAGTAATTCTACATAATCTTCATTTCACTTGAACTAATCATGCTATTGTTTATAAAAACAATGCTTTGTGCATTTTAATGATCAACAGATAACACTATATACAACACACAATAATAATACACACACACATTAATATCATTGTGATATATATATATATATATATATATATATTCATTTCTATTTATCTAATTATGCCTTACATTGGTTTATATTTCAAGTTATGTAATTTCATCTACAAATCATTCAAATAACAAATCATGCACTTTTCAATCTTACTATCATTTTGCCTCTTATCGTACCTTAATCTATGCTTTCGTGTATAGATAATGAATCACCAAGATGGTCTCACGGGTCACAGTCGCATAAAAACCTGCTTTATATCACAAGATGGTCCCACTCGGGGTCAGTTATTAAAATCAATTTCATGAACACTATTGATACTATCCTGGCTAAGCCATGATCTTGATAATACCATTACATTCTGTAGTAACGCTTAATTTGACCCTATCGTATACCAATCTATCTTTAACTCGAATTTAATGGTTAAAAATCTTTTTTAAGGGTCAAATCATTCATAATATATAATCTTATAATATATACATTTGGATACAATATTAATGATTTTTCAACACTCATAAATTTACATGAATTATTTCGCAATCGGTTGTCTCAAACACTAAAACAAATAAATATAAAATTTTATCATAAATCATTTCAATATTTCATAGTATTTCACAATCAATTTTGAAACAATGAGAAGAGTGTAGAACAAACTTTCACAAATTTGAAACAAGAGAGAGGGATTGAAGAAACTCAAAAAGGTTGTCGCTCTTTCTAATTTACCACCCGCACCCTGCCTCGCTGCTTCTCACCAACCCCTAATCCATCATGTCAGAATTAAATAACAACCGAAGAAATAAAAATCAATTGTGCATTCTAGGATTTTAGTTAGGGCCACGTCTACCCAATACTCCTTCACTTGAAAATTTTTAAAAACACATTGGTCATATTTTTCTCATGCTTTCTTCAATAAAATGATAGCTCTATGAGTCTATTTTCATTAGGAATTGGAATCATATCATTTGGATCACCCAAACTCAAGTTACGGCATTTTAATGTCAAACTAGTCGATATGCCCAACTCACTAGATCACCTGTTTTTTTTTATTTCTAGGATATTAACTCCATAAATTGGTAATGGTTCCTTCACTCATTTAAATATATAGTTATAAGGTTTCTTATCCAATTGGAATCATCCAATTTGGATCACCAAAACTCAAGTTATTGTATTTTACATTTAGACTACTCTAATTTGCGAAACAAAATCTGCACATAGCTCCACTTTGACAGATTTCTGGGAACTTTGGGGTTACAATTTTATTACACTTCCTTCAATTAAATTATTCCCCTAGAAGTTGAGTTGACCCATAATTTTGAATCACTCAATTTGGATGAGTGAAACTCAACTTATGGCCAAACACTGCCAATCAAATTCAAATAGAGCATCACCGTGAGCCATCTAAACTCACATTTAATCCCATATTCGGGAGCCTTAGAGCTACAATTTGCTCCTAGTACCTTCTATAAGTTTGTAGCTCTAGATCTTATGGTTCTTTACCAATTGGAATCACTTAATTTGGATGATTGTAACTTATCCTATAGCTAAAACAAGAATAGGGGTTTTGACAAATTTTTGACAGCAACTCCTTTGAAAACACAACATTTTCCTTTTATAAACATTCCTCAAAACCAACCCAAACCAATACCAACCAACAATACACTTCAAAACTCAACCCAACACAACCCCAAAACTGATCTACAACCAATTAAAATCACCTTTACATATAAGGTTAAGGTTTTTTCCCCCAAACTAAACACAAGAAAAGAGTTCTGTGGTTTGTGTTTTTTACTTCAACTTTGAAACTTCGCTCTAGCTCCTCCTTGAACTTTCAAAGATCTTGCACCAAAGAGCAAGTTCCACACCAATCTCTTGACTCAACAAAACCCTTAGCTTTTCTGTCTCTCTCAATCTCTAAATACATTTTTGCACAAATGGCCATTCAATAGACCAAATGTGGTCTTAAGTCACTTAACATCATAAGGCCATGTTTGGCTCTAAAACCCTTTTTTGAGTTAAGTTCTCCCAATTTTCCATATAACTCATATACTTTCTCTATTTTCATTTCAATTCTCACTATTCACACTTAGAGATATTTTCTTTATCATAAATGACCCTTAGGTTCTCATATGATAATTTTTCCCATTTTTCCTTACGCTTGTAAATTTCGTCTACATCCATTGAATCATAATCAATCATTTATCATTTAGCATTTAATATGATCATTTAACAATACCTAAAATCCCCAATGCAGTTCATTTATACCCAAACACATAATAAAAATATAAAAATACTAGTGGGGAGTTACAACTCTCCCCCACTTAAGAAAATTTAGTCATCGAAATTACCTTCATTAAATAGTTGCGGATATTGTTGCTACATCGTTTCTTCACTTTCCCATGTGGCTTCCTCGGTCTTGTGGTTTCTCCACAACACTTTGACTAACGGAATTCGCTTGTTCCGCAATTATTTCACTTCCCGAGCCAAGATCTCCACTGGTTCTTCCTCATACGTCAAATCCGGTCTAAGCTCAATTATCTATGAAGAGATTACTTGTGATGGGTCTGACCTGTACCTTCGTAGCATTGATACATGGAATACATTATGGATATTTTCCAATTCTGGAGGTAAAGCTAATTTGTATGCCACTAGACCCACTTTTTCGATCACCTCAAATGGCCTAATAAACCTGGGGCTCAACTTGCCATTTTTCCCAAATCTCATTACTTTCTTCCAAGGCGATACCTTCAAAAATACTTTCTCGCTGATCTCATATCGACGTCCTTTCTTTCATGTCGTATGATTTTCGCTTATCTATGGCCACTTCAACCTGTTTCTAATTATTTCACCTTTTCTTCGGTTCAGATCAAATTTAAATAATCACTCTCTTCTCGCTTAACTCGGTCCAACATAATGGTGTTCTGCATTTTCTTCCGTAAAGAGCCTCATAAGGCGCCATTCCAATACTCGACTGGAAGCTTTTGTTATACACAAATTCAACTAGAGGAATGTGTCTATCTGATGAGTCTTAAACTCATATATTTTTAATCCATTTTTCTGGCTTATTTTTAGTATCTTCAAATATGTTTTAATGCCAAATTATGGAATATTTACCAACTTTGTGTTTTGCAGGTTTTAATTCAAAAATGAGAAAAATTCCAGCAGGAAAGAAGAGAAAAAGAGTAATTGCTCTATCTCTCACGCGACAGAAGTTTTGTAAAAGCAAACAAACTTCCAAGTAAATACAAAAGGAACTCGATCATGATAATATTTTTCACGCAACACAAAGGTCATTGGATGATGAGTCATGTCGTAACAAAAGACAGGTCGCAAATGAAAATAAAGAATATAACAACAGTTAAGACAAAGAAAAAGTTTATGGTTATGGCAAAGTTTTTAGCAGGATGTCAACACAAGGGAAGAAATTGTTATGACAAAGAAGCCTTCCTGCCAAGTACAATGAAACAGAAGGCAGAAATTCTATCGCGACAAGGTATCTTTTGTCACGACAAGAAATTAAAGAGTAATACAAGAAGAATACTGCAACAGATAAGTTTATGTTGCAACATAATGAAGAACAAAAGACAGAATCTCTGTCATGACAAAATCCTCTTCATATGACCGATTATTGCAACATGGAAAGTTTACCGAGACGTAAGAAAGCTTCAAGAAAGATTTCGCCGTGACAAGGTGATGATGTCACGACGACAAAGAAGAAGAAACTCGTCATGACATAAATAAGGTCACGACATGATGCTTTCATGAACCGGTTCAATTCAATAAAAGAATCCAAGGCTGTGACATACTGTCAAGAGATGTTTCATGTCGACAGGATCTTAAGGCCGGACACGTAGATAAGTCAACGATAAACATGGTCGCAACAAACTTTTCTATGTTGCGACAAAGATTCCAACACAGGGAAGAGAAGTTTGGTCACGACATAACAAACTGGGTCACGACAGCAAACATCGACTACACCAAGAATGTCGCAACATCAAAATGAAGTCAGAACAAAGAAATCGTTAAGTGGCTTTACAAACTGTCGCTGACAGACACTTTCCGGTCGCGACATAAATTCGACAATACAAGGAAACATTGTTGCAACAAGAACCCAAATGTAAAATGTCACGCGACATAAAACCGGGTCATGACACTAATTCAAGAGGTCGCAGACAGAACTTTGTCGCTAAAAAATTGTTTACACGCGACATAACTATTCCAGAACCACACATAAGATTGTTGCAACATAGAACTAAGCAACAAATGTGACTTTGTAAGACGTGACAGGTTAAGGAGCCAAGAAAGATCCGCCACGACACTTCTGTCGCTACGCAGAATATGCCTAAGAAAGAATAATGTCGCAATTAGCGAAACTCGTCGCGACCTTAATCCAAATAGTTATTAACAGGAATGTCACGGCTGCATGACTACATGTCAGAATGTGGATTCCATAATGAAGATTGAAAACTCTATCGCGAAAAAACTTTCATGTCGCGATAGAGAATGCAATCTGGACTAGAATTTTGGGGATCCACAATATAACCTCGAATTTAGGGCCCAAACTTCTGGGGCTCTATAAATAGAAACAATTTGAGGAAAGTAGTGGTCGTCGAGGGAAAAACCAGAGCATCTGGGGAACTGAGGACTCTTTTGTATTATATTTTTCTTTTATTTTCTTTTATATTTTTCTTTCTCAGAGATTAGATTTAGCGTAGAATTTTAATTTTTTTACCTGACCAAACAAAGGAATCGCTCGTAAGTTTAGGCCGAATTAAATTGTTGAAATTCATTTCCGACATCGCTCAATCCAATGAAATCTGCATGTAAAAGTCGGAATTCATTTCTTTCAATTGATTGTAGTTATAGTGGAATTTTCCTGATCAGTATTTCATTGTTCACTGTGATCCAATTTTCGAGAAATACAACTTCCGCTGGGAAAGATCTGATGTTGAAGGCGGCCTTTTCTCGCACACCAGAAAGAAATTTCCCGGTCGAGAATCTTGAATTTATTTGAATGGTGATGTTCAAGAAGTGAATTATTCACAATATTAAAACTAATACCCATAAAAGGACTCAAGTATCCGGTTCTCATTTCCAGAGGTCAACTGAGGACACAGATGGAGATTCTCGAGAGCATGGAGCTTACTGGGGTATGCTAGATCAATATTGAAGAACTAATGAGCTCAAAGATTACTTAGATAAATCCTCAATTTACTCATGGTTTGAGAATGAGCAACCATCTATCAATTTAATCAATTAGATATTCTCCTGGTCTATGAACGATCTTTGATCCTGTTAGCTTAGATTTAATAAAGGAAAGGGAGAACTCTTTACGATCTCAAGGATGAAACATCATTCATCTTGTAGAAATCTAGCAATAACCTTGTCTTTGGAAGCAAGAAATCTGCAGTCATAAGAAATGGGTACGAAGTATTGGAAAAGAAAAATAGCAAGATCTTATAAAGAAATTCTGATTACAAGTAATTGATTTTAAACAATTTTCAGAAATGAACATAATTCTCTAATAAGTGAAAAGTATGGTTAAAGGAGAAATCCAAACTATACTACCTTGCCTCTTAGACAATTTCCTCGTATTCCAATTTATGATAGAATCAGGGTCTAGATTATGCCGAGGAATTGATAATTTCACACAGCTTAAATCAAAGTGTCCACTAAAGAATAATCTGGTTTAGTCTAGTTTATGTCTAGGATTTTAAAATTTTCCTTTATTATAGATGTAGAAATTTAGATAATAGAATTCTTAGTTTGGTACGGAAATTTCTATGAAATGGAAGTTCAAATAGTGTGGAACTTGAGTAGGTGGGGTAATTGAATTTTAAATTCTTTTCAATCTCCGTGGGAACGATATCCAGACTAATAGGTATACTTTTATTACTTGTACACTGGGTAAGTAATTTGCAAGATAAGACCAAACTAAATCTTTAATGAATTCATTAACAAATCCATTTTTCTATGAAAGCATATAAGTTATTTTTGGTCTCGAACAAGTCGGTGCCTTTACTGGGATTTTCCTCAGTGTATATAACATGTGGTAATGGTGGCCATAAATTGTGATCTATTATTCGTCAATAAGTTTTTGGCGCCGTTGCCGAGGATTGACACGGTTCACTTTCTCTCATTGGAAGTTGACATTTTGAAGAACAAGTGATTTGCTAATTTAGACAATTTTTATTTTTATTTTTGGTTATGAGTTGTTTCTTAGTTAATTTTTTTTATTAGTATTTTGTATTTTATTTTCTTTTTTTTTTCTTCTTATTTGGTGGTATTTATGGGAGAACATTCAATAGAAGATAGTTTTGCCTCCATAGAAGCTAAGTCAATTTACTTTTATCAATCAATAAAGAATCTTACAATGACTCACTTAGAACAAGGAGTATTGCCTTATCAAGGAGTTCAAACCCCACATTTCAGATGGGTTAAGAGCCGTCTCCTATTAAGGAGCAAATTTGTATCTATAAGGATGGGAAAAGAAGATGATTAATCTTCAAGGAGCAGAAATTTTATTTAGATGCTTCCAAGTCAATAATACTAATGCAGATTGAAAAATGTAAAAGCTCAAATAGACACTTAGTCCAAGCATTGTATGAAAAATTTTTCAGACCTCCTAGTAACACTTTGCCAATCCCAATGAATGCATGGATATTCCTCACTGCCAGCGTAAATTTCCTATCCTAAAATTTCAGAAAGAAGGTGAAAATGAGGTTGAAATTGAGAAAATGCACTCCTAAACAACTAAGAGAATGAAAAGTCATTGGGTGGATAAATCTGAAATTTGAAGAAGAAAGTCAAGTGATGGCTATTGAAAATGTCTTGGTGAAGATTGACACATTTACCTTCCCCATGGATTTTATGTCTGGGGCATCACGGATCTAAAAAATTTGAAGATATTAAAAAGACCACTTCCTTCCTCAAGCCAAGCATGGATTGACATCAACAAGGGGTCACTCACCTTGCTTGTGGGTGAGGAGAAAGCAAAGTTCAATCCTCACCAACCATTACCTTTGACGGGGCAAGAAAGAATAGTCCTTGTTGATATGTGCAAGTAAAATTATGCCTTGGTTTCCATCAAAAGGACATGTTCGATAAATTCCTTGGATCATAAATGTGTTTGCATTTGCATCACATAAATGGGACTGTTTTGAAGAAATTTTGGTTGAACCACTAGCCACAATTTTAAGGGGATTATTAGTTTCTTTTCCCTCTTCAAAATCTGGAAGAAATCATCCTTAAGCTGAGTGGTTATGAAGAGGAAGTGTTGTCCAAGATGGATGAATGGTCAAATGGAAGCACTAGTACTTTTTCAATGAGTCTAGTTGGACTTTAAAAATGGAGCAGCTTCTTGGGAGGCAACCCAAGCTAAGTAATAAGGATTCTATCCACTATCTTTTTCTTTTTCTATTTTTAGATATTTTATTTGTTGCTGTTTTTTTTACTACAAGGATGAAAATTCGAACAATGTTTTAACTTTGTTTGTTAGTGTTTTCAGAATAAAGTAGGTTTGAAGCTCAACATGTTGTCATGACTAGTTTACAGGAGCAAAAGACTGTATCAAAGGGTAGCATACTGACGTCAAGGTTTGAAAATCTTCAAGGTTTCTATTCAAGCGCTACTACACTAGAAAGTGGAATTCGCTTTTCTCCCAACTCTCTTATTAATCTCTTTTACTATTGCTTCATTTTGCTCATTGCTAGAAAATTAGGATAATGTTCATCTCAAAGTTTGGGGGTGTTTATTTTGGTTGGTTTATCATATCACACCCCATATGTTGCACATGATAACTTTGAGGATGAAGTTTTCTGGTGGTTTTATGGATAATGACTTTGTTTGATGCTTTCCAACTTACATCTTAGTTTTGGTTTATTTTCTTAGTTTAGGTTTATTAAGTTAATTGAGTTTTGCTTGGAGTTGTTGTGATGTCAAGGATTATTTTTTGAACCCTTGAGATATGGACAGTATTCAAGATAATAGGACTTAATGCTCAATGGGTTATCTTTCTAATAGGCTATTTAGGTCATAAAGCCTCTCAAAATCCATGCACTTGGTCACTAAGTACCCTTGAAAAGCAGTTTTTGCTTGGGTTAAAGAAGGTTTATGAGGATCCATCTATCTTTGATCTCCATAGGTTCTAGACCTTGTTCTATTATCGCTTGAGGCAAAATCCTAGGCAACACAACAATTGAGAAATGATATAGGCCATCATTGGAAAGATTGTACCTTTCAAGCTAACCCTATTAATATACATATGCATATTCCTAGTAATTAGAACAAGTTGTTCTTTTAAAGAGCCAAAATTCTGTTTGAGGTAAGAACCAAGTTTGAAGCCAATAACCTTCCTATACATCACATTCTCAAGAAAAGAACCAAACTCACTCATAACATGAGGATTTGAACATAATTGAGAAATGTGGTCAAGAGCAAGTTTGGGGGAGTTATTTTTCCATTGGAAAAATAACTCCAAATTGGTTGAAATGAGTTAAGTTAAAAATCTAAAGAGGTTGGTAAAAAGGAAGGAGAAAAAAAAAACAAAACAAAAAAATATAAAGTGTAAAAGAAGTAAAAATAGAATAAAAATTCAAGGAGGAGTGAGTCTATCCTTGTAGCCTTCCTTCTCTAGAGTAAGTAAATCCTAAGGGGTGTCTAAACACCTACCCTAAGGCCAATTGGTTTGGGAGCTACTGATTTAAAGCTTGCTAAGGGTTGATAAAAAGCTTAAAGGGGTTTTCACATTGCACCACTCTAATAACCTTGTCTTAAAGAAAAAGGGTTCTTAGTGTTTGTTGAAAGACCCAGAAGGTGGATATGTTGAGTATGGAATGATGAATCTAAATAGATTTCGGGGTGCTTTGAAAGTGTCACTGTTGATGGTAAGAATCAAGATGGAGTAGAGCCACAATGCAGAAATTATGTATGTTCGGGGGGTAAGTTTACTTAAAATGACTACTCAACTACCCTCACCTAAGCCTACATTACAAGCTTATAAAGACCCATTTGATCTCTCAGAGTTGTGTGTGCCTACATTAGTGGAGAGTGATAAGAACAGCTCTATGGAACCTAAATAAATTATCTTAGAGATCTCGCGCACTTATCTCAATTTTTCATAAACTCATCTAAATTTCGTAATCGTTTGGAGCAGTGTGGAAGACCACACACACATGCAATTAGTGAGAACCATGATCTAAATTTGTCTACAGGAGATTAATTCACTATTAAAATGAATAAATTATCTTGATAATATTCCCTATATTCCTTGTAAGGGTAATTCTTGAGACACATATCACATACCTCTTGGAAAGCTTGGATTACTTCCGCTTTGCAAATAAAAGGGTGAAATGAACTCTTCTTTTCCTATTGCTCGAGGATAAGTGCAACTTCTCTTTCTTTACTGAGGACAAACAAACTTTCAATGATAGAGTTGATAGTGTAAAATCTCATCTATAGCTTGAAGCTGCCACAAGCAGCAGTATTTATATCCATATTCATGTGGGGAACTGATAATATTCTCTTTTTCTAAATTTGAAAGTTTACAGATTTTGATGGAAGTAAGTATTTGGTAAAGAAAGATGTAAAATGCTCTAAAATACAATCGATGTTCATAGTAAAATACCGAGAAGATCAATTTTTCTGTGAATATTTGGAGCACGTCGGTTCGGGGCCTACTTAGGCCTTGTTATTTCGTGAAGCCTGCTCAATGGTTGTCACACGCCCACTTCAGTTGTACCCAGCAGCGCTACGGCCTCGACAAGTCGACAAAGAAAACCGTCAAGACAAAGTTTTCAAGGCGATGTAAAAACTTTGTCATGATGCAGTTTTCTATCGCGACAGTTTTTTTTGTCCAATTTGTCGGGGCCATAACTTCTTCGTTTTAACTCAGATTTGGGCGTGTGAGGTGTCGTTGGAAAGCTCTTTGAATGTAGAATGTAACCATGGGTAAAGTTGAACCATTTGATGCTCTAGATGATACAGAAATTGATCTTCTCAATGACACATTGTGAGACATCCGATTAACTCTCTTTTTGGAAACATTTTGCATATTTTCTTACTATATCACTTGCTTTCCATCAAAAATCTTGCAAAACCAAATTTAGAGGAAATGTTATGAGTTTGACATGAATATGGATATAAAATGCTCAAAATAGCTTGTGAAATGAACTCAAAACATAGATGAGTTTTACACTCATCACTATCCCAACTACCCTCATAGTCGATCACACAACTTCTTAGCATATCTTCCAACACTTGGATCACTCTCTCTAATTATCCATCCGTCTGTGGGTGGAGCACCGTGCTGAAATTAAGTCGAGTACCCAAAGCCTCTTGCAACTTTCCCCAAAATCTCAAGGTAAACCTCGGATCTCTATATGAAATGATCGATATGAGAATTCCATGCAACCGAACTATTTCCCTTATGTAAAGCTTTGCTAGCTTATCAAGTGTTTAATGGTTCCACAGACGGAAGTGAGTCGAATGGTCAATCTGGCTTCACCACTGAATCTAAAATGAATCATGCTTCCTTCCCACAACGGTAACCCGACTAAAAATCCATTAGATTCGATCCCATTTCCATTCGGTATTTTAATAGGCCTAATTAACCTAAGGAACTTGATGTTTTGCCTTCACTTTCTCGACACACCATACACTGGTCACAAATTTCGGGAGCATCTCTTTCATTCCGACCACTGCATGAAGTCTTTAAATCCGATACATTTGCGGCTAATAGATGCATAGTAAAGGATCCTCATGTACCTCGTTATGGATTTCTTCAACTCATCATCATCAGGGTACAATAAACCCGATCTATATAATACACAACCATCCTCGCTCATTATAAATTCAATTTCTTCCCTCTCTACTGATGCATTATCAGATCTACTCTTTCATCATTCTTTGTGCTTCTAGCACTGATTCAACAAATTCGGTTTTGTTACTAATTCCGCTTACTATTGTACCGTCTTTCCGATAGGACAATGGCATTCAACGCTCAAGCGTTTGTACCGACTTCTTCAACTCAAAGACTACATTACATTGGCCTTCCCGATGATAGTCGGACATACAATCATAACTTCGATCAATTCCATCCATCTACATTGTCTCAAGGCTTACCTTAAGGAGGGCAAATACTTAAGACTTTTGTGATCGGTTTAGATGAAACACTTTTCTCCATAAAGATAGTGTCTCCATATTTTCAATGCAAACACAATAGAAGCCAATTCCAAATCATGCGTAGGGTGGTTCTTTTCATGCGTCTTCAACTGCCTTAAAGCATAAGCTACTACTTTACCCTCTTGCATAAGGACACATCCAAGTTCATTTAGTGAAGCATCACTAAAAATCACGTATTCCTTACCGTAGGTCGGCTGAGTAAGAACCGGTGCCTTGGTTAAGACTACTTTCAACTTTTCAAAGCTAGCTTGACACTTTTCACTCCATTCAAATCTCACATTCTTTGATAAATTCGTTTGATCGAAATGAATAACGTGAAACCCTTGAACAAACCCTTCTCTATAACCCGCCAATCCTAGGAATCACGCGACTCTCGTGGGTCATTTCTGGTTTCATCCATTGACTCAACTTCTTCTTTGACTCAACTCAAATTCCTTATTCGGCTGCCAACGTGTCCAAGAAAGAACACTTTCCCTTAACCAAAATCGATTTGCTCAGCCAGGCTATGAATTTTCCTTCGTTTCTAGCATCATTCAAGGTGTGTATCATGATCTTCCCGATCCTTTGAATACACAAGGATGTCATCTATAAACACCACTAAAAATTGATCTACATACGGTCAAAAAACACGATTCATTAAGTCCATGAAAGCCGCTGGAGCATTTGTCAACCCAAACGGCATTATAAGGAACTCGTAATGTCCATATCATGTTCTGAACGCTGTCTGATGCACATATGTATCCTTAATCCTCAATTGATGATACCCAGATCGCAAGTCAATCTTCGAAAAGACACTTGCACCTTTCAATTGGTCAAATAAGTCATCAATCCTAGGTAACGAATATTTGTTCTTCACTGTCATTTTGTTCAGTTGCCTATAATCAACACACAACCGAAGCGTACCATCTTTCTTCTTAACAAAGAGCACTGGAGATCCCCATGGTGATACATTTGGACAAATAAATCCTTTCTAACAATTTCGCAATTAAAGCCACTTTAACTCCACTGAGCCATTCTATACGGTGTAATGGATGCCAGAGCGGCACCTGGAACAACTTCAATTGCAAACTCAATCTCTTATGGAGGTACCTGGAACCTTTGAAACACATCGTAGATAGTCACTAACTGTAAGGATGTTCGATAAATCCAGCTCCGCCTTTTCATCTATCAAGATACGCCAAGCAGTTTTCCACAAATCCCTTTAGAACCATCATTCTAGTAGTAGCATGGAGTATCATACAAAGAGGGTCTGACCTCTCACGATAAAAGTCACTTCTCGCGAATCCCTGTGTCCTTAAGGTCACTCTCTTCATTCTATAATCAACTACTACTTAGTTTTGGGACAACTAATATATCCCCAATATCACATCAAACTCTCTGAATGATAACTCGATCAAGTCTCCGGAACTCATACTCAGACAGGATTGGCAATCTCTCGTAAACTCATTCACAATGACACTATGTCTAAGTGAATTTGTCACCAAGATATCATACTCCTAAGCCACTTTCGGGTAAACTACCCAAACTCTGAACGCGCATAAATGTAAGAACGGGTTAAACCTCGATCTATCAATGCATGTACAGTAGTCTCAAAGATATAGAAGTTACCAACCATCACATCCGATGCATCTTTGTCTTCCAACGCCTTCATTGTGGCGCGTCGTAGCCGAGCACGAGCATCTGCTCACCCATAGTCCGTATTGCTTCGGTTCCTTGCGGCACTCTCATGATACAACACTCTTGGTTGGCCCTTGTCAGCTTTTCTACACTACTGAAATTAAAATTCTTAGTCTGGGGTGATGTGAAAGAATGAGCTTTAGGACAATCTTTCACTTTGTGCTCAGTGGACCAACAAACTAAACAAGCACATGTCAATCTTCAACACTCTCCTTTATGTTTCCTCCCATAATGTGTGAAATAAGAAGGAGCTGGCCTTCTCGAAGAACCTTCAGTAATTAGTAACTGGCTGCGTTTGTAATAGTCTTACTTCACCTGCAACTGAGCTGGTCCCCGTATATAGGCCGGTCAGGAACCCTTTCTGACTCTAAACTTCTTTTTACTCTGGTGCTGATAGGAGCTTGACTGACCAAGATTTTTCTTACCCTGTCTTCTTTCTTTTCTTTCATATTCTTCTTTCTTCACTCTTTCAACATTTAAAGCACATGTCATAATCTTAGAAAAATCATCATGGAAGAATCATGTGACATGGGCCTGAATATAATCATTGAGGCCATCCTTAAACTTACGACACTTTTCTTCCTTAGTCACTAGCATCTTAGGAGCATACTTGCTCAACTGGGTGAATTCTCCCTGATACTCAGTCGCACTCATCTGTCTTTGTTTTAAATTATGAAACTCTCGTCTCATATTGCTCAAATAGATACTACCCACATATTGTTTCTTGAATTCCGTCAGGAAGAACTCCCATGTAACACTCTCCGGTGGTGCGGTCCTAGTCACGGACACCCACCACTGGTAATCCTCATCCTGTAGTAAAGAGGTCGCACACTCTAAATTCTCCTTTGGTGTGTAATGCATTTTTCGAAGCATTCTTTCAATCCTTTCAAGCCAATTCTCCACCATGGATGGCTCATTATCTTTCTTTTCAAGAAAATCTAGGGGTCGATATTTTGCTATTCTCTCAATGGTTGACCATTGAGGAGCAACTACAACTGGTTGTGCTGCTCTTTGCAAGGCTTGAGCTATCTGTTGGAGCATATCCATAGCACCTCCTGCTGCTTGACCTTGCTCACGAATCGATGGAGCATGGGACGCTTGCCTACCTTCCACACTAGCAGAGCTATTTGGGTGACTTCCTGAGTCACCTCTAACCCTATGGGGTCTTGAACTATCCATGCTTGACCTATTAAGACCAATAAGATCCAGATCAGAGTCACGCCATCCTTTATATGAAAATGCAATGCATGTCATAAACAATTTCAAAACCATTTACAAAACATTTCAAAATCATTTTGTAGAATCGCCTAAACCTAGGCTCTGATACCAAAATAATTGTAACGTCCATTGCACTACCAATACTTTTACTTTTAAGATATAATCAAACACCATTTTAGCAATTTAACTATAGCTCTGATATCAAAATAATATGTAAATTCCAGCGCTACCGATACGAATACAAATACGTTTTTTCGTATACTGTAGAATATATAATAATATGCATCAAAACATTTGTAGTAGGCCCATCATTTTAGGAAATATCCCAAAATTGTACAATATGGCCTTATATGCCCTTTCAATCAGATCATTTACAAAATATATCAGAGTTTTCAATACAAAACAATTACAAAATAAAATCAGAGTTAATACAAAATGGTCAAATCCATTTCATGTATGCATGGTCGGATCTTTACTTTGACACCGTGAAGCTTGGACAAGACTCTAAATCTCTCGCGAGCTCTTGTCCTTGTACCGTTTCATTCGACATCATGCGGATGACAAAACAACGCACAAGATTTTCTACGCTTATCAATCAGCAATTATCTCTTCATTTTAGTTTAAATCAATTCATGCAATGTTTATAAAACAATGCTTTTGTACATTTTTCAATGACCAATATAGTACAATATATATATTCATTTCATTTACATTCAATTACAATTCATTGGTCATTTCAAGTTATGCAATTTCATATGCACTAAATCATTCAAATCACAAATCATGCACTTTTCAATCTTATTATCATTTTTCCCTTATCGAATTTAACTTATGCTGTAATGTCCTAATCTTGGTTCTTTATAACCCTAAAGAAAAACTAAGTCATCTTAATTATAGAAAATTCAATTAACCACAAAACGTCACTTAAGGAAGTTACAACCTCATAATAGAAACATTAGGATTTTTTTTTTAAAAGCATTAAAACTCAACCAAAAACAATTGTATACACATTTTTCTTGTTCATAAACATGCCCCAAAACACTTAGAGTAACCATATATACATTGACATATACAATTCAAAAGTCTCCTAGAATATGATATGTCATGATGAGAGAGAGGAGAGGGAAGTCGCCAAAATGACCTATCACTCATGACGGCAAAGGAGCAAAGAAACACAACTTATTCTTCGACTCGTGGAACCTAAAAAATATTGTGGTAATTTTTAATGAGATGATACTAACGAGGGATATAAAGCATGATACCACGCCACACACATTCACATCACTCATCATAAGCCCATTCACTTTATCAAACCAAAGCACTTACATAGCTCCTACATATTCATATACATTCATATCATCAAATGAGAGCACTAGACACTATAACATCAAACATAGGCAATATCTATACCATATGTATTCTTATATCACAATGCTTGCATGTATTCGCTTCTTATCTATGACCTAAACACACTTAAGTATCGCTCTCGAACTTGTAAAACTTGTAAACTTGATAACTTGTAACTTGTAAACTTGTGTTTGGCCAGTCAGATACTCAGATTTGACTCATCGGGTCCTTGTAACTCAGATTTGGCGACATTGGACATGTCGGTCATAACCTTATCCTCTTATATCTTCCACGCATCATGGATTTTTCATATAACATGTACTTGCACATAATAACATTCATAGTTTATCACATAGACCAAAACTTATATAGTTCATCAACACATTCTTGCACATAACAACTGGCATAGTCCATAACATATATCATACATGAACATTGAATCACTTCATTACAAAAAAAACAAGTCATTCACATCAAATGACAAACAAGAACACATGGTATCAAACATTCATATCCACTCACAAAATGACGCCCTGTATCACCCTTAATGCGCCAGGTCTTGTACGCTCTGATCCTCGTGGTCTAAAAAACATATATTAACTGGCGTTACAAGTCATATATCATGCATAAACTTCCCAAAACTCAAAACATATGAGAACATATAACCTAGGTCACCTAACCCCGTTTTACACAACAGGACCTTAGTTGACCTCTTTTAGCTTAGTAACTCTCAACATATACATCCAAAATACATGATTCTTTTTTTTTAGAAACTAGACTCATGCCTCTTTAACATATGTAAAAATCAGCTTCATATTCCATATATAAAATTTATACCAGATTTTCAAACTTTAACTGTTATCAGGTCCCTTGTAACATAACAGCCTTTAAACAAACCACCATAACTCAAGATGGAGACTTGATCAAGCCATAATATTTTTCAAACAAGAACTAGACATATAAAAGTAGAACATTTCCGAAAATTAGGGCAAAATACCAAATACACAAGGAGAAACATGCTTTCAAATTTCACATAGTAAACCGCGTAATCAGACAAAGATGAGCAATCAATGGTCAGATCATAACTCGAGATAAACACAACCAATTACCAAGCCCTTTTACAGAAAGTCCTAGAAGCGACATAACCCAACAACTATATTTAGAACTTGTTCCAAAAGAGCTTAAAGACCCGAATATAGAGGTGCAAAACATATTCAAAACAGTTTACCTAAAAGTCACTTTTGAATTTTGAAAATGATGTAGATTTCGCTTCAAAACCAGTTTTTTTCCCTCTCTTCTATCACACTCGATCGACAACATAAATAAAAATGTAAGCTAAAGGTTCACAACTCTTAAAGCTTTTCTCTCTTAGATATTTTGACAAAATTTCAAAATGTATCCCACTTGCTCTGACTTCACACTTAACTCCCTAACTTTCAATTTTGTCACTTTAACCCTTAATCATGACAAATACATATCTATTGTATGCATGTATGTCTTTGTGCATAAATGCATGCATGAATAGTTATGCCTTTGGGATGGGTTATTACATATGATTTCGGTGCATAGGATAATGAATCACTAGCACGATCCCGCTGGGCTGCAGGCCAGTACAAAAACGGTTTTATAACACAATACGGTCCCTCTAGGCTGCTGTTTGGTTATTAAAAATCAATTTTGTGAATACTACCGATACTGTCCCGCTGGGTTACGGATCGGAGTGACACTTCATTACATTCGGTGTAGTACTATTAATTTGACCCTTATTGGTATACCAATCTATCCTTAACTTGAATTTAATGGTTAACATTCTTTTAAGGGCCTTTAAATCATTCAATACAATTTACAATAGTGTATATACATTTGATACAATAATTTTATTAACACTCATAATACTATATGCAATTTATTTCGCAATCGATTGTCTTAAATCAATTTAAAATAAATAAATATGCAATTTATCATAAATCATTTCAATATTTCATAGTATTTCACAATCAATTTTGAAACAATGAAAGAAGAGTGTAGAACAAACTTTCACAAATTTGAAACAAGAGAGGGATTGAAGAACAAACTCAAAAAGGTTGTCGTTCTTGGATTCCTGTCCTTGGAATCCCGTTCTTGGGTCAAGCATCCTCGTCACCAAACCCTAATCCATCACAAATATGTCAGAATTAAATAACAACCCAAGAAATAAAAATCAATTGTGCATTCTAGGATTTTTTTTGTTAGGGTTGATGTCTACTCAATACTCCTTCACTTGAAAAACTTTCAGGAGACACATGAGCCATATTTTTCTCATGCTTCCTTAAATAAAATGATAGCTCTATGAGTCTATTTTCAGTAGGAATTGGAATCATCTCATTTGGATCACCCAAACTCAAGTTACGGCATTTTAATGTCAAACTAGTCGATATGCCCAACTCACTGGATCACCTACTGTTATTTTTTTATTTATGGGGTCTTAACTCCATAAATTGATAATGATTCCTTCAATAATTTGAATCTATGGTTCTAAGGTTTCTTCTCCAATTGGAATCATCAAATTTGGATAACCAAAACTCAAGTTATTGCATTTTACATCTAGACTACTCTAATTTGCAAAATAGAATATGCACATAGCTCCACTTTAACAGATTTCTGGGCACTTTGGGTTTACAATTTAATTATACTTCCTCCAAGTAAATTATTCCCCTAGAAGTTTAGTTTACCCATAATTTTGAATCACTCAATTTGGATGAGTGAAACTCAACTTATGGTCAAAACACCACAACTACACCCAAAACAGAGCATACCCATGAGCTACCCGAAACTCACCTTTAAGCCCATATTCGGGAGCCTTAGAGCTACAATTTGCTCCTATATCCTTCTATACATTTGTAGCTCTAGCTCTTATGGTTATTTAACCATTAGAATCACTTCATTTGGATGATTATAACTTAACCTATAGCTAAAACAAGAACAGGGGTTTTGACAAAGAATCCTTTGAAAAAACACAACATTTTCCCTTTTTACAAACATTCTCAAAAAACCAATCCAAACCAATACCAACCAACAATACACTTCAAAAACCCAACCTAACACAAACCCAAACTGGATTCATAACCACCAAAATCACATTTACATAAGGTTAGGTTTTTTCCCAAATCCAAACATAAGAAAAGAGTTAAGGTGGTTTGTGTTCTTACTTTGAATCTTTGAAACTTCTCATTCCTAGCTTCCTCCTAACTTTCGTAAGATCTTGCACCAAAGAGCAAGTTCCACACCAATCTCTTGATCTTCACTCAAAACCCTAGCTTTTCTCTCTCTCAATCTCCAAATACATTTTTACACAAATGGCCATTCAATAGACCAAATGTGGTCTTAAGTCACTTAACATCATAAGGCCATGTTTGGCTTTAAAACCCATTTTTGAGTTATGTTCTCCAAATGTTCTATATAACCCATATACTTTCTCTATTTGCACTTCAATTCTCACTATTCACACTTAGACATATTTTCTTTATCATAAATGATCCTTAGGTCCTCATTTGATGATTTTTCTCATTTTGCCCTTAACACTTGGGTAAATTCGGGGTTCATTCATTGAATCATAATCAATCATTTATCATTTAACATTTAACGTATGATAATTTAACAATACCCGGAAAATCCCCCAGTTTGCTCAATTTATACCCTAAACACATAATAAAAGACAGAAAAAATACTTATATTTTTGGTGTTACACTGCTCACCCCGCAAGCTAATGTGGCAAAGAGATGCCTTAAGCAGAAAGGCATGACATTGAAAGCATCTGAAATAAGAATGAATGAGAATAGTATCTGATGGAGCTATATTAGCTCAATTAAAAACGCAGCTTGTTTTAAAGCAAATGATTATAGATGCTCAAAAAAATGATGTAGAGTTCCAGAAAAAGGTACAGATGGTTAGAGAAGGTGATAAAACAGATTTTTTTTTTTCAGTAAAAGAAGCTGAAAGTTTTTATTTCCAGAATAGATTATGTGTGCCAGTTGATAAAGAGCTAAAGAAAAAGTTGTTATTTGAAGCTCATAATACGGTGTTTACCATGCATCCTAGAGGTAATAAGATGTACCAGGATTTGAAACAGCACTATTGGTGTAAATGAATGAAAAAAGATGTTACAGAGTACATGTCTAAGTGTTTGACGTGTCAGCAAATCAAAGCTGAAAACCAAATTCCAACAGGTCTGTTAAATCCCCTTCCAATTCCTCAATGGAAGTGGGATAACAATACCATGGATTTTGTGTCTGGTTTTCCCCTCACGCAACAAAAATATGACTCTGTCTAGGTGATTGTAGATAAGTTCACAAAGTCAGCCCATTTTCTACAGGTCAGGATGAACTATTCTATGGATCACCAATGAAGCCATATGTGAAAAGATCAGACGATCGATGGTGTACCACCATTCCACATGTCATATAGATCCGCATTTTACCCGTTCCTATGAACTACGTCAGCCTTAGGTACTAGGCTGAATTTCAGTACAACATTCCATCCGCAGACATATGGACAGTAAGAGAGATTAATTCAAGTATTCGAAGACATGCTTCGAGGTTGTGTCATAGAATCTCCCGAGTCGATGTGCATATTCCATCGATGGAATTTGCCTATAATAATAGTTATCAATCAAGTACATTGCATGGCACCATATGAGGCTTTGTGTATGGTCAAGATGTAGAACCTACGTGGTGTTGGATGTAATTGAATGAGCATAAAGTGATTGGTTCAGACATAGTAAAAGATACAAAAGCGAAAGTTCAAGTTATTCGGCAAAGGTTAAAGACTGTTGGTGATCAATAAAAGTCATATGCCGATTTGAAAAGAAAGGACATTGAATATGAAGTGGGTGATAAAGTGTTCTTGTAGCACTATTGAGGAAGGTGATTAGATTTAAAGAAAAAGGAAGTCAGTTCAAGGTTCATTCGCCATATGAAGTTTTGGAGAGAATCGTACCAGTGGTGTATCGGTTGGCACTCCCTCTAGAGTTAGCTAAGTTGCATGATGTGTTCCATGTGTCTATGCTTCAGAAATACCGTTCTGATGAGTCGCACTTACTACTAGTGTAAGAGATACAAGTACATGAGGATTTTTCATATGATGAGGAACAAAAGGCTATTCTGGCTCGAGAGGTGAAACAAATTGTGGAACAACAGCATCATATATGCTGCAACACTACGGCGTAGAAGAAGCTACTTAGGGAGCCAGCAACTATGAGAGCACAAGATTCGCAACTTTTCAATCATGAATTTCGAGGACAAAATTTTGGGGGTTGGGAAGAGTCACCCCAACATTCGAACGCTTTATAACACGCGCAGTGTGATAATAAAAGAAAAAACATATTTTTTCTCGAAAAATAATGCTAAAAATAAAATAAGCAAAAACCCGGAATTAATACAAAAGTCAAGGGTAAATTGGTAAATTGTCAATTAAGGATCCAAATGACATACAGAGTAATATTGTATGTTAAAGTAGTAAATCGAATAAGTTAGAATGGCAACAGATGAGAAAGGAGGACCAAATAGCAAAATGGAATTTGATGTCAAAATTGGATAAGGCCATTAGTCTTATCTAAGACCTAAAATATCTCATTTTGGCAGGCTTCTACACAGAAAGAGAGAAGAGGAGAAAAAGAGAGAGAAGAAGAGAGAAGAGAATGAAGAGAGTAAGAAGGGAAGAAGAGAAGTTCAAGGAGAAGAAGAATCAGTATGGATATGTGTAAGGAATTCTTGTATGGAACTTGTTAGATTTTGTAATGCGATACTGTTTCGAGGTTCTAATACCTATTTTGTAGTGAACTCTTATTTGGAATGATTTTCGTTTGGTTACGGTCCCCAATGGAGGAAAAAATCTAGGAGAAAATGTTCTGGGCTTTGTGGAGATGCTCGGCCTGCTTTTAAACACATGTTTTTGTTTTCAAGATAACTTGGTCATCACTCATCCAAATTGAGGATTCAAAACAAGTAAACCCACATCTGTAAGAACAAATATCCTTGGAATAAGTATATCAAAATTTCGGGATCCCATCGACCTTAAAATTAGTCAAAGTGAAGCTTGCGGTCACTCTCGTTCGCCTGATACGCTGGGGTTTCATAATGTGCTTTGGTATTTAAGCCATAAGTTGAGTTTCACTCATTCAAGAGTGATTCAAATTTTCGAAAGTACACCGAACTCTAGGAGAACAAATCTCCGAAATAAGTGTATCCAAATCAATCCCATCGACCCGTAAATTGCCAAAGAAATGGCAATTGGCCCTCGAAATCTGCCTCATAACAACCCCCCCGAACCTGATAATTCTACTGCTTAAATCATAACTTGAGTTATATTGGTTCAAATGAGGTGATTCAAATTTCTGTACAAACTAGATATCTGGGAGAACAACGTTTATGAGAAATTATGATCAAATTATTTCTCTATTATTCTCAGAAAATTATCAAATATAAGATACAATTCTAGATTCTATTCCTGTAAATTGTCCAGGAGCAGTTTGGAATGTTTAGACCATATCTCCCAAATTAAAAGTCCAAATGACATGATGTCTGAACCATAAAAAACTTAATACATAGGGGTATATTGAGTTAGAAGATCACTTTCTCTAACAATCTCGTTTACAAGGTAAAAATTGTAGTCGACAATGGATTTGGGAACTACCTCTAGAACTGTTCAAGCATAATTGGTTATGGAAATTGAAATTGTATAAAAGCTATATAAATGTAGTGTTATATGAAATAATGCATCATAGTAAGTTCATCATGATAACATGTGTTATGAAAGCTAAAGAGAATACACGTATAATTTTGTTATATGAAAAAGTACAGCTAAATGTTTATAAGAGATTATTTGATAATGAATATCTCATAAGTATACATGATATCAATAGTTATTCATGTATATGAGATATCTTTTTCTAATACCTAAAAGATTGTTAAGAAAACATAATAAAACTGATTGTCTACTTATGACCGGGTAGTTGGATAGATAGGTATGCCTATAGGAATATAGTTGCTACAACATACAATTTATAGATATCGAGGCCTCGTTTGGGTCGATGACATAGATCCCGTTTGGATAATTATAGCGGCCCCGTTTGCGTCATACAAATAGAGATCACCGTCTGCACAGTTGATAATACCTTCTGTGGTACATATAGTTATTTCCTCAGATCCACTTCTAAGGTTTACGTGCATGAAACATAAAAGAAATGACAAGTATAATGCGAAAATGAGATGTATATGATATGATACGATATGAGAAGCATAACAATCGCTTATGTGACGATAGTATATATTACAAGAACAATAAGTAAAGTAAGATGATACAAAAGTATATGAAATATGATAAGCAATGAAACATGTTATGAAAAGTAGATATGAGAAATGGATAAGTATATAAATGTTATATTTGTCATAAGTATATGTATGTCTAAAGTGAGATGATCCTTATTGCGGGTCATCCACGAGCATTATTCCCACTGTTATAAGCTTAACACTGTGTTTCATCCGTAGGTACAAAAGAGGAAACCGCAGGACAGATAATACGCATCAGCGCCAAAGTCAACACATCACTAGGTACCCACCGGAAGACCATCGGTTTAATGTATATGGCTTTGTTTGCCTTGAGGCAATGTAAATATTAAATGTTGAACACTTCCATATATGAAGCTCAGATATATTTTGTAATCCGCTATTAATATAAGATAAGCAATGTTTTGCAATACCCCAACATATGCTCCCGACGCTTATAACATGTTTGGGGTATAATAAAAGTAAAAGTATATTTTCCTAATAAAATAAGGCTAAAAATAAATAAGCAAAATCCGAAATTTATACAAAACCAAGTGTTAAATTGGTAAATTGCCACTAGACCCAAATGACATAAGAATAGAAGATTGTAGACCAAAGTAGGATTTTGATAAGTTGAATTGGAGAATAAAAAAATGAAATCAGACCAAAGAGTATAAAAGAAAGATTTTAAAAAAATCAAATGGATAAGACAAAAATTTGTCTCTTATTTTGGTCTAGGAAGGGGAGAGCAAACTGGATAAGAAGAGAAGAGAAGGAGAAGGAGAAGAAGAAGAAGAAAAGAGAAGAAGGAAGAAGGAAGGATCAAGAAGAGCAAAGGTATGGATTTTTGTATGGAAAAATCAAACCATAAACCCATTTTTTTTATGAATTTGGGTCTAAAAGAACCCTACTGCATATCAGGTGTTTGGCAATTCTTGCATCAGATTCGGGAGTTGTTTGGTTTCATTTTGTGGTTGATTTGAGGTTGTATGGAAACTAAGTATGGATTCCCCAAATTTTTAGACTTAGGAAACTCTCCTAACCCATTAATTGTGTAGGATGGGGTTAGCAAACCATAAGTCCTCCTATGTTTTCGAATTGTTTGCTGCTGTGATCAGGATGATTGGATTGTAATCCTCAATCGATTTAATATTCAGATAAGAAATTTTGGGGTTTTAAGGGAGATGCTGTCAAAATTTCTCCAAAACCCATGTTTTTGTTTTTGTCATAATTTCTCCGTTCAAACTCCGTTTAGGATGTTCTTGGACTCTATGAAAAGCCCTTTGAGTCTAGAATCCATCCATATATAGGTTAAAGAAATTAGAAGTCATATGAGGTCCAGAAATTATGAAAAAAGTAGGCCCTATTGGTTCTGCTGGTAGTCAATGTTCATGGGAAGCCTTCATATTTGGACGGTCATAATTTCTTTGTTCAAACTCCGTTTCAGATGTTCTTGGACTCTATGGAAAGCCCTTTGAGTTTAGAATCCATCCATATATAGCTTAATGAAATTGGAACTCTTATTAGGTTCATAAATTATGTAAAACAGTAGGCCCTGATGGTTTTGCTTCAGAGTCATCAAGCATAGAAGCCTTTAACTTCTATCGATCATAATTTCTCGCTTCAACCTCGTTTTTCACCGTTCTGCCTCCCATGGAAAGCTCTTTCGAGTCTAGAATCCATCCATATCTTGGATGAAATTGGAATGATAGTAAATAGCTCATAAGTACATGGTAACCATAGTTATTCATGCATATAATGAGATATGAAAAATGCAAAGATACGAATAAATGATTGTAAATATCGCATATGATCACCGGATGACAATAATTATTCGGGAATATGAGATATGTACTGAACATAAAATACACATGGATTGTCTGCTTAGAACCTGGTAGAGGGATAGATGGGCATACTCTATTAGTAAAAACAAAGTTTCCGCGCAACATATCGATTAGTCGGACCCATTCACACATGTTCATTCGCCCTTATAGATGGGCACTGGGTTTAGTACAATGATACCGCGCCTCAGCCCTTATAGATGGTCATTGTCTAGTACAATGATAACATCGCCTTCGGGCCCTGATAGACCACATCGCCAGATAGTGAGTACAAGGCCTTCGACGCCCTTATGGGCTTATTTTATCCAATTTCTGTCATGACAGCAGCATTTAAACATAAAACAAATGACTTGAATATGACATATGAAATGTATATGAACATTGATAAGAAATGAAACATGATATGATAAGTAAATATAAGTTATGTTTAAGCATGTTTAAATGATATGATATGTTAGATGTGTATGCATGTGTATAGAAGTGTGATGATCCGTGTTAGTGGTCGCTCCACTGGTTTATTCCTCACTAAGCGTAAAGCTTAGTACGTTTTCATCCGTAGGTACGTACAAAGGCAAGAAGGCCTGACAGAACCTCATCGCCCCAAGGTTACACATAATTAGGGATGCCCACCTAAGACTTTTTAGTCTATTTTTGTATATGTAATATTTATTTTTTTGTTTCTTTTTTTTAAATCAAACGTAGTTTTTGCATAGCCGAACACTCCCATTTGTGGATCTTGGAATATATTTTTACGCTATAGAATATATAATCAAGATACATGCTTATCGCTATGAATGAACAGTTATAATGTACAAGTAATGAACAAGGACACCCTCACCCTACATCTACGGTGGCTGCCTGGGCACACGTGTTAGCAGTATCGTGAGCCTAGGTTAGGCATTTCTCTGATGCTTTAAACCTTCTAGATAGACTATAAGGATAAACATGCATATGTTAAGTAATGTCACCTCTGATGTGGATGTCCTCGTTTTATAGACGGATTGTCCTCGAAGAAGCCGCCGAGTGTTAACCCAAGGGAACAAGAGTTTTCAGCTTCGAGTCAAAAGTAATGTACCCACGAGCCCAATTAAGCCTCGTTGAGAATATCGCAGACATGGCTCGAATCGATAGATCGATCGCCCTAAAGCCCAATAGACACAGTAAGAAAGACATGGAGCGCAGGAATTCTATGTGGCCGAAAGACAAGAAATAAATAAAGCCGAATTCTAGTTAGAAAAGCTAGAAAGGGTATTGGAAGAGGTTAGATGCCCTCCCGATCAGAGAACATCATGTGCAGTCTCACTATTACAAGGTAAGGCATATGATTGGTGGAAAATGGTGCTCAAAAGTCCAGGGATTCCAAATCCCATGACATGGGAATTCTTTGTCCAAGAGTTTAGGTGCGGTACAAGGCATACATGCATGTGGAGTCCAGTTGGAAACAGTTCAATATAATGCAAAGGAACTTATCTGTGGTTGAGTATGAGAAAGAGTTCAGCCATCTCAACAAATATGCACCGGAAGCGGTCCTCACTGAGGCCTTTCGGTGTAGGCAATTTGAAGATGGACTACATGATTTCATCAAGAGGTACTTAGCACCTGTGACTTCTCTCCAACATGTGAACTTTTATCAGTTGGTCCAAGTTGTAATGAAAGTGGAGAGACTGGAAACCAACAGCAAAGAAAAGTCTTAAAAGAAGAAGTTCTCAAAAGGAGCCTCATCTTCTTCTGGTAAAAGAGCTAGAGATGTTCAAGCAGTACAGGGTTCGACTACAAGAGGTAGAAGACAGGGAAGTACAGTAGTATCTAGTGCGGGTAGAGGTGCTTCAGTTGGACAAGGAGAAATCTCGGAGTGCACTCATTGCTATAGATGGCATTCGGTTGTTTGCAGGTTATTGACAGGAGGGTGTTTCTGGTGTGGAAGCCTTGAGCATTTGATAACATAATGTTCCCGAGAGTCAGGGGATAATATAAGTCAACAATGAAGGGTGAAAGACTAAAGTATCACTTTCGACTCGCTGACGAGGTGCGGTCAGAACGGCCCATCTCGTATCGTAGGATAAGAAGGCATAGTTTTATAATGTGACTGTCTGATGTTTATGAATACCTCAAAGATATTATCGAGCATATGTTATGAAAGTGCCTGTGAGGATCAGGATGCTCCTAAGGTTATAGTTGTATATTTTCTTTATATGATATTGAGATGCATACTGGATTGATCCTGGATCTACTCATTCATATGTGTTCATGGAGCATGTATTTGACAAAGTACCAGTGATGGAGAAATTAGCATACGACATGCATGTGACTAGTCCATTGGGGCATAACGTTAGTATGAATAGCGTATATAGAAATTACCCCATTGTTATACAAACAAGAGAGTTTCTCGTTGATTTGATAACCTTACCATTCCGAGAGTTTGACTTGATTCTGGGAATGGATTGGTTGACTAAACACTGAGCCATCATTGATTATGGACAAAAGACAAGAGGCCGGTGATGCTCCGATCAATCTAAGGTGATAACAATGTGGCATTAGATCCAGCTAACCAGATCTCCCACAGGAGGAGCTTTATAAGAAAAGGATATGAGGCATTCTATTTTGATACTTCACCCAATAGAGATCAAGTTGATATGGAAAAGATTCCAAAGAGTGAGGAATTCTGATGTATTCCCGAAGAGTTAATGTGTTCCCTTGAGAGTGGAGAGGTGACCTATCCACAGAAATCAGGCCACCCAACAACCCCCCGTGTCTAGGGCACCTTACAGATGGCTCCAGCAGAGTTGGAAGGAGCAAAGGTTTAGCTACAAGATTTTTAGGATAAAGGGTTTGTACCACCCAAGAGCCGCCTGGTGCACCTATTTTATTCAGAAAGACGACACTCTATGGATGTGCACATTATCGATAGATCAAGGGTGACAAAGAAACAGGCACCATCACAAGAATCAAAGATCTTATCGCTGAAAGGAGCTGTCTTTTCAAGATCGACCGCGATCCGACATTATCGCTGAGAGTAAAGGAAGTAGATGTGCCAAAGACCGCATTTAGAACTCGATATGGCCATTATGAGTTTTTAGTAATGCCATTTGGGTTGACTAATGCACCGATAGCATTCATGGATTGAATGAATAGCAGATTCGACCCTACGTGATCGCTTGTGCTGGTTCTATCGATGACATCCTGGTGTATTCTAAGGATGCATAGGAACATGAACAACATCTGAAAATAGTCTTGCAAATGCTAAGAGAAAAGAAGTTATATGTTAAGCTCAGCAAATGTGATTTTTGGCTAAAGGAAGTTTCCTTCTTAAGCCATACTGTGTTAGCGGAGGGCATTAAAGTTGACCCTACAAAGATTGAGGCCATTGTGAATTGGAAACCACCTTGAAATGTAACCGAGGTAAGAAGTTTCATGGGCCTAACAGGTTATTATAGAAGATTTGTGAGAGGCTTTTCTGTCATAGCTTCTCTGCTCACTAAGTTATTGAGGAAAGGAATAAAGTTTGAGTGGACAGATAAATGTTAGAATAGTTTTGAACATTTGAAAGGGATGCTAGTCAAGCACCAAGATTGGACACAGTTCTACTCGAAAAGAGTATACCTTGTATAGTGATGCTTCAGGCATTGGTTTGGGATGTGTGTTAATGCAAGATGGGAAAGTGGTGGCTTATGCTTCCAGACAGTTGAAGCCACATGAACAGAATTATCCCACTCATGACCTAGAGTTAGCTGCGATAGTGTTTGCTTTGAAAATATGGCGACACTACTTATACGGGGAAAAGTGTAGAATTTACACCGATCATAAGAGTCTCAAGTACTTGCTAACGCAGAAAGAGTTAAATTTGAGACATCGAAGGTGGTTAGAGTTTTTTAAGGATTATGACTTCATCATAAACTACCACCCAAGAAAGGCTAATGTAGTAGCCGATGCTTTAAGTCAATAGACAATGGTAGCAATGCCACTGCAGTACAGTGGTTAGAGACTAGCAGATGATGGAGCTATGTTAGCTCAACTAGAAGTGCAACCTGTTTTAAAGCAAATGATTATAGATGCGCTGAAAAATGATGAAGAGCTACAAAAAGTTACATATAATAGAGATGTTATGACCAAGTTTTTCAAAGGGAAAGAAGTCGAAGTTCAGGATTTCGCACGTATTATGTGTGCCGATGACAAAGAGCTAAAGAAAAGTTGCTATTCGAGGCTCATAATACTAAGATTTACCATGCATCCCGAGGTAGCCAAGATGTACCAAAGACTTGAAACGCTATTGGTGGAAATGAAGGAAAAGAGATGTGACTCAGTATGTGTCTGCGTTAATGTGTCACAGAAGTCAAAGCTGAACACCAAGTGCCAACAGGTTTGTTAAATCCCCTTCCAATTCCCCAATGAAAGTGGGATAACATTACAATGGATTTTGTGTCAGGTTTCCCCCTCACACAACAGAAGGCTGTCTGGGTGATTGTTGATAAGCTCACAAAGTCGTCCCATTTTATACCGTTCAGGATGGACTATTCTATGGATCGACTAGCTGATTTATATGTGGAGGAGATTGTACGATTGCATAGTGTATCATTATTTATTGTGTCAGATAGAGATCCGCATTTTACATCAAGGTTCGAAGGAATCATGCCACTAAGCACTAAGCTAAAGTTCAAGATAACATTCCATCCGCAAACGCATGGACGCTAAAGAGGTTGATTCAAATACTTGAAGATATGCTTCGAGGTTGTGTCATGAATTCGAAGTTGGGATAGGGCATATTCCACGATGGAATTTTCCCATAACAATAGTTTTCTGGCCAAGCATTGTACGGGCACCATACGAGGCTTCAGATGGTCTGGAATGTAGAACTCCTCCGTGTTAATTTCCGAGCAAATGAGCATAAAGTGATCGGGTCCGTACATGCGAAAGATACCAAGATAAAGTGCGGTGTTATTCGAAAAGGTTAAAGACGGTTAACGATTGACAAAAATCTTACGCCGATTTGAAGAGGAGAGACATCGCACATGAAGTGGGAGTAGTGCCTTTAAAGTATCGCTGGAGGAAAATTACCAGCTTGGTAAAAGGGAAAATCGAGTCTAAGGTTCATAGTGGCCATATGAGGTTTTGGAACGACCGCCCCCGTGGCTTATCGCTTGGCACTCCTCTATAGAATTGGCTAAATTAGCACACTGTACTTCTCATGTGTCGATGCTTCGGAGATACCGCTTTGATGAGTCGCACATACTACCAGTGCGGGATGTGCAAGTACAAACAGATTTGTCATATGATGAAGAGCCGAAAGCTATTCTAGCTCGAGAGGTGAAACAGTTGCGGAATAAGAAAGTACCGTTAGTGAAAGTGCTTTGGAAACACCATGGCAAGGAAGAAGCTACTGAGAGCCAAACCTATGTAAGAAGAAGATCCAAGCAACTCTTCACTATAGGTAAAATTTCGAGGACTTAAATTTCTTTATGGGAGAGTTGTGATTACTCCCAAAATATGCCTTGCGCTATAACATTAAGATATATCAAAAATAAAATATATTTCAATAAAATAAGACTAAGAAAATAAGAAAAAACCTGAAATTTATACTAAAGACCAAGGTTAAATTGGTAACCACAATTAAGGACCCAAATGACATAAGAATTAGAAGATTGTAGGCCAAAGTAGGGATTTTGATAAGGTTGAATTGAGAATGAAATTGAATGATAATCAAAGAGACAAAAAGATTTTAAAAAAAATCAAATGGATAAGACAATTTGTCTCTCATTTTGGTCTAGGAAGGGGAGAGAAAATTGGATAAGAAGAGAAGAGAATGAGAAGAAGAAGAAGAAGAAGAGAAGAGAAGAAGGAAGAAGGAAGGATCAAGAAGAGCATGAAAAGATGATTTTTGCAGTGGAAAATCAACCACAAACCCTTTTTTGCAACTTGGTCTGCAAGAACTCTAGTTATATATTGGTGGTGTTTGAAGTTTTAGACTATATTTGGAGTTTTGTCTGCTTTGTACATTTAAGTCGTATGGATTCCCCAAACTGACTTAGGAAACTCTCCTCAACCTACACTGTGTAGGATGAGGTTAGCAAACCATAAGTCTTCCCCTATACGTGTTTTCGGGAATTTTTCGACGTGTTTTTACTCTGGGTTTGGCTGATTAATCCTCAATCGGCGAATATTTGTATTAAGAAAATATTGGGGTTTTAAGGGAGAAGCTGTCAAAATTTCTCCAAAACCCATGTTTTTGTTTTTGTCATAATTTCTTCGTTCAAACTCCGTTTAGGATGTTCTTGGACTCTTTGAAAAGCCCTTTGAGTCTATAATCCATCCATATATAGGTTGATGAAATTGGAACTCATATTAGGTCCAGAAATCATGAAAACAGGTAGGCCCATTGTGGTTCTCCTCTATAGTCACAACTTCATGTGGAAGCCTTCAACTTCTAAGGTCATAATTTCCTCGTTCGAACTCGCTTTCGTGATGTTCTGACTCTATGGAAAGACCTTTCTTTGAGTCTAGTATAGCTTGGATGAAATTGGAACCTATATTAAGTCCAAAATCATGAAAATAGTAAGCCTCACTTGTTCGCCAGTCACCGCTCATCGAAAAGCCTTCAACTTTGATGGTCATAATTTAGTGCATCCAAACTCCATGCTCTGGATGTTTCGACAATATGAAAAAGCTCCTTTGAGTCTAGAATCCATCCATAGCTTTACAAACTTGACACAGTAAATAATCATAATACATGGTAACCATAGTTATCTTACACATAATGAGATATGAAAAATGCAAAGGACATTTAATAAATGATTGTAAATACTCGATATGATCATCTGATGACACAATTATTAGGGAATATATGATATGTACTGAAACATAAAATACAATACTGGATTGCTTGCTTAGAACCCTGTAGAGTGGACATTTGGGTACGCTTATTAAGGAAAAACAAGTTCCATAAAGATACTAACTCATTGGTCTGTTGTCATTACAGGCCTTCTGCCCTTATAGATGGTCATTGTTCGCACAATGATAACAAATAGCTTCGACCCTTTTATAGTTAGTCATCGGCTCTCGGCACAATGATAATATCGTCTTCTCGCTTTGATAGACCATTGTTTCAGATAGTGAGTACAGCGCTTCGGGGCCCTTATAGTTTCCTCATCCACTTCTAAGGTTTATGCATGAAACATAAAACAAATGCACTTGAATATGACATATGAAATGTATATGAACATTTCGATAAGAAATGAAACATGATATGATAAGTAATGAGATATGTATAAGCATGTTTAAATGATATGATATGTTAGATGTGTATGCATGTGTATAGAAGTGTGAGGATTCTGTTAGTGTCGTCCACGAAGCCATCTCCACTAAGTATAAAATAGCATGAGTTTTCATCCTCAGAGGTAAACAAGTGTGAGGTAAGAAGGCCTGACACCTCACGCCCCCCAAGGTCAACACATAGTTAGATGCCCACCAGAAGACTTTTTGTTTTTTTTTTTTTTGTATATGTAATTTTTTTTTTGTTTGTAAACAAATGTAAACTTTTTATATAAGTCGAACACTCCCATTTGTGGATCTTGAATATATTTTTGAAATTCCGCCGCTATAGAATATATCTCAAGATACATGCTTATTAGTGTATGAATAAGCAGGTTATAGTGTACATCGAACGCTGACACCGCCTCTACACGCACTCGGGGTGGCGGCCTGGGGTGTCACATGTTTAACATTATATGAATGAACAAGCTTAAAGTTTATAAGTTTATAGTAAACATGAATAAAAAAATGACACCCTCGCTTGAAACTAGGTGCCGAGTTTGTGGCGTCACACTATTACACATAGATTTCTTGGGAAAGGTCATTGAGAACTTAGTTATTACTGGTCAACCCAATCTTGTTTAGCTATGTTCCCCAGAAAGCTCACAACTCTAAGGATCCCCGGATTTTGTATTTGATAAAGGCCCAGACATGATTCGTCTATTTCGATCTGTGTTGGAGTCATGTATATCACACTCATGTCGTAAAGGTTGGTGTCAATTTTCATGCATAATAAGTTATGAGTCTGTTTCTTACTTGGGACAAGCAAGAGTTAAGTTTAGGGGTGTGATGAGTGCCTAAAACACTCATCATATACCCGCGTGTGAGCACGTTTTCGGTTCATTTCATCTAGTAATAAGAGTGGTTATCGTTGTATATCTGATACTCGACTTTTTGTGCATTTCAGGTGAAAAAGGCAGCATTTGGAGGCTATGTGGAGATTTGAAGAGGACATTGGAGGAGAGCTCAACATCAACGCGACGTGAGACCAACGTCGTGACGTTGAGGTCATATGACGTGCAGCCTACATCAGCCAACATTATGACGCTGTGATGTCACGATGTCGCCGAGACTCTCCTAGTGAGAATTTTTAGATATAAAAAAATAAGAATGAAAAAGAAAGGGAGAAGAGGGAAATACAAGACAAAGAAGATGATAGAGGAAGATTCGAGAGATCGTGTAATCCTTGCACTTGTATTTTCTTTCTCAAACTCCTATTGATTAAAAACCTAATAATTGTAATGAGAAAAATGATGTTCTAACTTTATTTTCTAGAGTTTTGCTGTATTCTTGTTATATTCATATGGATTAGTTTTTAATTTAGTTTATTCAGTATATATATAGATTTGATACTCCACTTGCCTTTATTCCTGCTAATTACCTACATGGTGGTGTTCGCCAACACTAACTTGCTTGCCGAGAATCTAAGATCGACAAAGTTCTCTCCCAGATCTAGCAGAGGACATGTATCAATAGAGCAGAGATCTCTGGCTTCGAATGTGGCTGCATTAGGTTTTAACCATTTAACAGCTTGAACAGGTCAGGCAGAGATGCGACAACCCACTGGCGTAGATAGGCGACATATTCTCAGAGAGGATATCTCGCATGCACTATCAATTTGCCTACGTATATCCGTTAATATACTAAATAACATATTTTACATAGATGATAATCCATTGAATATGGCAAGGAAAGACAAAATCCCAAATTTTACATTAAACTAATAACTCAATAGGATCAAAAACACATATTAGTGTAATTCCACCCAAGCTTGATGATCCCATATTCTATTTCATCCCAGATTCAACACTTCTCTTCGTGGGAACAACACTTGACTAGCCGCTATATTACATAAACTCGACGCATATACTTGCGCATACGGGCCTACGTTTTGTACTAATATATCCACCTATATCCGGAGCCCGTCACATAGTATACCTAGTGTGAAATAACTTATGGCGTTGAGTCTCATCACTACACTTCAGAGATAACACTAGTTTCCTCACCACACAAGTGTACTCTTCCTGCTCATATTCCTCATAATCATCATCCCCATCAAGTCCGCACACCTCATTCTCTACAACATCATTGTCCTTCTCTACTACATTCATTGCCTTCCGTTTAGGACATTAATTGGAACGGTGGCCTACCTCTTCACATCTGTAGCACTTAACACCGAAAGGCCTTACTGCACACTGCTTTGCAGCAGAAGTACACCCCTACCCTCCACTCTACACCCTTCCTTCCCACACCAACATCGACGCCCATAGTTCGTGATACACAAAGCGTTTTTTTCCCTTGTCACTTGGAGCATTATTGTCAACCCCTCCATATCTTCTTTAATTAGTACTACGAGTTTGCTCCAGAATGAGTAACTCAGCTTTCATGGCCAAATTTCTAGCCTCTTGCACATTGAAAACCATATGCACCCCAATTTTATCTCTATTAGTCTGCTTCTACCCACTTAAATATCTCACTGCCTGTTGGTTCTAACTTTCTGATAATTGATTCCTCTCTGCCAATCTAAAAAATTCAATAGTATATTCATTCAGAATCTTGCTATCCTGTGTACATCTCTGATAAGCATAAAAAATATATTGTTCATAGTTCAGAGGCAAAAATCTACCCTGTAATGATTGTTTCATCCTATGCCATGTTTGAACCGGGCCATGCCTCTCTCTTATCCTCATCTCCCTCAATTTGTCCCACCATACTGATGCTCTCCCTTTTAACCTATAAGCAACAAATTTAACTTTCCTATCACTGGGAAACTCGACATAGTCGAAGAACCTATCTACTTCAATCAACCAATCCAAAAACCCCTCAATATTAAGATCACCACTAAAGGTAGGGATATCTACCATCGTTTTTGTAACACCCCAAATTATACCTTAATAGTTTTATGATATGTTTAGGGTATAATAAAAGTCAAATTTGTATTTTTCGAAAATTTAAGTGCTAAGTGTGAAAAAGGGTAAATTGGTAATTAGCCAATTAAGGACTCAAAGGACATAAAATAAGATGATTATATGCTATTGTAGGAATTTTAATAAGTTTGAACTACAAATTGATTAAAGAAGCAGGACTAAATAGTTAAAGGGAAAAACTTGAGCCAAATCCCATAAGACAACAAGTTGTTTTCTAGGAAGGGAAATTTCCCCATTTTTTTGCCTTGGAACTAGGGCATACGGTTTGTGGGAGAAGAAGCCATTTTGGTTTCTTTCTCTTCATTTGCTTTGGAGTTCTACTTGTTCAAGTAAGGAAGAGAAGAAAAGAAAGCTAGGTTGAAGCTTTCAAGAAATCAAGGTTAGGAAAAGTAAAACCCTAACTTGTTTTGTATATTAGTTTTTGTTAATTTGAATCAAGCAGTTCATGCATCAAGGTTAGAAACTATCCTAAACTCATTCTTTGTTTATGTGTGTCTTACTTAAAACCCCAACTCTTCCATAATGTGTTTTTACCGACTGAAAGTGGGTTTTATGGCTCGGGTTTGAATTTGTTTTGTTTTGGATTGGATGTGTCCGGTGAAATAGGGAAAAAATGCCTCATTTCTGTTCCAGCTCGACGCCTCTCTGCTTAGGCGAAGGAGTGCACACTTAAGCGAAGATCTTCACTTAGGCAAAGGTCATTTTGCCTAAACGAACCCAAGACCATCTTCTAACTCCTTCTGTTCGCTCCGTCGCTTCGCCTGAACCCGTCTCTTCTCGCGCACTTCGTTTCGCTCTTCTCTGCTTGTTTTACTTTCTATTTTTATAAAGCTTAAACGAATGTTATAAATACTAGTATAAAAAGCTCTGAAACACATATAATTGTAGGCCTACTTAAGACCAGATAGTGAATGAATAGGCACGTGTGTTTAAGTAAGCCGACAATTCTATCTATTGCAAATTCCACACTTTTGTTTCGTAGACAAGCACGCTTGACAAGGCTACAACACCCGCATAGTGCCATTTCATACCTGCTTCGCTGCGTGCACGCCTCGTTCAACACTGACACCTTTGTTCAATATCGCATTATACCTCGGGTACCTATCGTAGTCGTATCCTTCCCATTCATCAAGCATCGCCCACAAGAAACATTTATACGATGATTTCAACAATGAAATATATGAAAACAAAGTAATCAGCTCTGATGCTAAGACATATCTCAGTTCTATATTATAATGTACCTACGGGTACCTTATGTTAAGAGATTTATGTTATGCACTTCTACGGGAGATATGAATACTATGATATGTGAATTATTTTAAATGTATATCAGAATCGAGGAACACTAAAGGGTCATATGTTATATACTTTTTCACCCAAGTTATGTTTAGCACGGGGTGTTTCATCCGTAGGTATCAAGAGGTCGCTAGAGACATCTTGTGACTCGCTGTGTACAACATAAGATTATGCGTCCTTTTGATGCAGTTCTCGAATCGGGTTTTTTATTGTGAGTAAAAATATAAACATAATATTTTCGAGATAAGGCAAACTCATAAATACAAGTAGTCGGACCTGCATATATGTACAGACACTAAACGCTACTATGATAGTAGTTTTACAAGTTTGTTCTATGAATATATACTTGAAATGGGCCCCACTAATGTCGTGTTAATAGTTCTTTGTTCTGGTGTGACGTCCCTCATACTAATTTCGCCGAGGGAAGGGGCGCAGCGCTTCACCTCTTGTCTACCAATGCGGATTTACATTCACCTGGCACTTCCTCATCTAAAGTGTCATCAAACCCTGCGAATAGACTTCTTTGATTTTGTATATTTGGAATATGATTAAAAGTGGGTTTAGCGGGGCCAATTCCTTCACCATGTTCTTCATCATCATTCGTACGCTCTTGTCCATGAATACTCAATAACACGTGTAATTGTGCTTGAATCGTTTCCAATTGTTGAGTTTAATTTTGGATTGATTGTTGCTGCTCGTTAACCCACTCTTCGCACGTACCTCGCAATCCCATTGCCGTTCTCGATCGCTACCATCACTAGCACCGTATTAGCCACTCCACTCTGGAAAACCTACTGATACCACCCGACGCAATACAGAAGGCGATTAATTAACACACGATTGATCAACAAGGATAAAACGTCTCAATCAAAAGACCAATTCTTAACCTAGAGAGCAAAACAAAGCAAAAACTTTGATTTTTATGATAAATTGATAAAAGTGAAAAAATTCCTTAAAACATCTATTTATACCTTAGACACAATTTGGATATAAAAGGAAATAAAATAATATCCTAAAACAATAATAAGAAAGAAAATAATACCCGAAAACAATCAAGGGGAAAAAAAATCCCAAAACAATAATAAGAAAGAAGATAATACTCCAAAAAAAAAAAAGGGAAATAAAAACAATATCCCAAAAAATAAAGATAATATCTCAAAACAATCAAAATAAGGATTTTGATTTATTTGATCTAATTGCTTGTGTCACCAGTAAACATAGATGGATCAGACAAGTGCCAAACTCTAGTGTCAAGTGATGTGTTGCTCTAGAGTCCATATACCAAGAGTTATCACAAACCAGTAGGTGACATAGTAGGAGCTATTGAAGTGGTGGACATTGGAGCTATGGAATTTGGAGGTTGTGGCTTAGGTTGAAAATTTAGGGGCTTAGGTTGAAAATTTAGGAGCTTTGGTTGGCTCGATGGAAGCAGTGAAAGGCTATGTGCCCAAATTTGCCACAAATTCGACATTATGGCTTTGGTCCAAAATTTATTCTGTTTCTGGAGGCCATCTATGGTGAATGAGGTCAGTTTCTGTGGTTTCCCAAGAATTCTAGTCGAGAGCTCAGCGAAAGGACTCAATGGGTTGGTGGCCTTGCTCGGGGAAAGTTGAATATGAACTGGTGGGTATCGGGAAGAATTTGGGTGATGATTTTCGTGAAATTTGTTTTAGTTATGATAGGCAGTTAGATTAACATGGGGAAAGAAACTAAAGCTGTTGAGCAGTATTTCTCTATTCTAATCGATATTCATAAGTATAAAGTGGACTATGAACTTCTTCCAAAGAGGGTTTATCATATCTGTTTTAGATGGAGGATACAAATCCATCATATTCTTCGGTCAACCCATTCAGAGTATACGTGGGTTTGTCTCTATATGATAATGGCTCACCCATAGTAGAATATTTATCAAAACATCTTAATATGAGTAAATATGCCTGTGAGATAATCATACCTTCCTTTTTTATCCTCTGAAGTTGAGAGTTTAGCCTTAGCACAATAGCAAGCGAGGGAGACTGATAGATTCTATTAAGGGCAGCCTAGATTTCTCGAGCAGTTTTATATTCAACAATTTTCCCACCATTGTTGGTGTTAGGGAAAAATAGATCCAGCTCATGACGAGTCTATTTGTTCGTTCCCACCGTATAAAGAGAGTGTTGATCTAGGTTTGGGCATTATCTAAGAATTTTACTGGTACGAGTGTTTATTCCTCAATGAAATCCTCCAACCCATTGGCTATGGCCACATTCAAAAGTTGATTTTTCCAGAGTAACAGATTTGTCTCGTCTGAGTTTAATGGTTAGAGGTTGGGAAAGCAATGGGTAACTAGGTTTAGTAACATTGGAATTGGATGCTAGGACTAGATTAGGGTTATGGGAATTTGTGGTTAGGGTTGCTAGAGGAGAGGAGCTTTCAATAGACATGTTTGGAGAAGGCTCTAATACCATGATAGAAAAGAAGGCAAGAAGAGGAAGAAGAAGAAAGAATAGAGCACAGTAGAGAGAGGAAATTCCAGCCACACCAAACACGAGCTTGGAGGAGTTTTATATATGCTGAAGGGCAAAAAACTCAACAAACAGTACACATGTCAAACAGGAAATGAAAGAAATATTTTCTACAACTAATTACATTTCTCAACCTTATCCTACAACTAATTACATTTCTCAACAAATGGAAACACGTGAATCAAAATGTTTGGTCCATACCAACAAAAATATAAGATGTTATATATATATATATATATATATATATATATATATATATATATATATATATGTTAGATTATTATATTATTATATTTATTTTGTAATTTCCTAGGATTATAATTTGTAAGACTCGAGAAAATTCCACTTTTCGGAAAAAGGGTAAAATGGTTATTTCGGTAAAAATCCAAAAATTTTCTAGATCTCGGATGACTAAACAGATTTCACCGTTGGAATCATCTCGCGAATCTAATGACCACGTCAATTTCATCAATTCAGACAAATAAATTTCACGCTATGAAATGCATCGGTGTCAGAAAACGTTTGAGAGACATGACAGGACGAAGTCACCTATTACATGTACTCTTGTGACACATGTTGCAAGAATAGAGAAATGATGGAAATGGACGACCTAGATAATGCCAAGTGTCAAAAATCTAGAAGAAGGGACACATTGGGAATTTATGGAATTGTTAATGATAATGAGACAAAAGATGAACAGTGTTCATCTTCTTCAAAGAGACCAAAACGGGCAAGGATGAACAGCTGATTGGAATCTAGGAGAGAGAAAGTGTGACTTTATCTCTAGATTTCTCGCCATTCGTAATCAGCTTGCTCGACAGAAAGAAGAAGTAAAGTCGTTTCACGCGGCGAGGGCAACGTCAGTGGATTACTAATTTGGGTGAGTTCCAACAACCCAAGAGGCAGGTCTTTCCTACTTATGCTAATCTTTGGCTAAGAGCCATGTAAATGGTTGGGGAATGTTCGGAGGCTTGTTTTAGCCAGAAATTCTGGCCTCCAAAGCTTTGAATTGGAGTGTAGAAAATTCCTATTCAGGTGATTGTGAACAAAGAACCCGAGGGGTTTCAAATCGTTCACATGAATAGTGACACGCAAATTCCAGAAAATGTGTTTGGTTGAGTGATTCAAAATTGAATTACTGTTTACACTAGCCCATGTGAACTAATTTTGTGTAATCGACGAGAATTCAGACACATGTTTTATGTGATTTAATTATGTTAATATATGTGTATGTGAATATATTAGCATGAATGTGTGTTGGAATTGGCATCATGTATTCCATATGTAATCGGGGCACCCTAGAATATTAGGAGGAAAGGTGCATGACATGAAATTGAAAGAAAAGAGAAAACGTTTTTTGAAATGAATTGAGGAAGATTTTTCAAGAATCGCCTCGAGAGTTGTCCAACGTATCACTTTGATGAGGACCATGACTCCAAGCCAAGAAATATCCAGTAATTTGCCTTGGAGGGTAGTCCAATATTTTTACCGAAATTCGATAGTGAGTTTTCGAGAACAAAAAACTTTTGTTTTGAAAACTTTGATTTTACTCGCATTCGGTTGTGCATACGTGAGGGAGCTCTGCAGGACTCAGACATGGACGGTCATACAGACATTCGAGTAGGTTCATGAAATTCTTGAATGATTGTTTGTCATGCAGCGTGCACTTGCAGGAGTAACCTATGTAGGAAATTATCTCTACCGGGCTTTGCTCACCTTGCGAGGGATCACCATTTCGTATGTGAGTGTGCACGTGACCCGCTAGCTAGAGGCCGTTTAGAAGAAAAACCGCATTGTGGCTTTGGTACTGATTTGTATAACATGTATTAGAATTAAATTTTATTATATGTTGAATTAAGAGTAATGTAAAATTCTCGAATCCATGTAGTATATTTCGTCAGATATGTTTGTTGTGAGTATTAATGGCTGTGGACCTAAGTGGTCATTTTTACTCATTTTTATTCACATGACCACGTAAATCATCAGAACTTGTTGAGATAGGTTTGTACCTTGGGTAGAGCTCCCCGTACAAAGGAGATTCTGCCTGATTTTCATGAGGGAGGTTTCGTTACTCCCACATCCACGTAATATTCTCCGCTATTACGTTGTCAATCTGATAATTCTTGGCTAAAGGCCACTGTATATTCCTTAGGATTGTAATTTGTATTTTCTGGGTTGCTTATGCTTTAGCCTATATAAGAGCCCTCACGTCTTATACTTGTAATTTATAGTTTTTAATATAAAGACTCGAAGTCTTTCTTCATAGTATCGGAAATGGCTCTCTGATTTTTTTCATTGCTCTCCGCAGTCTGAGCATTACGGTGCCGTATGAAACTGCTTTTTCGGCGAACACCACCATTTGCCCACCGTTTCCTCCTGCTTTGGGTTGCCCCTGACTGCGCAGATTGACTTTACCATGTCGAGTGATGGATTGATCGTTAATGAAATTTGACTAGGTGCATTCGACTTATTTCGTCCGATTCCATTTTAACATGCATTTTTCGATTCGAATTTTGATATGCGGTGGTGAGATTTCGTCCGTTAATGTTATTTTAATGGAATAATTTTGCCCGATGGTCTTAAGCCATGCGTATGGTCTCTCGAGGCCATGAAGTTGTGGCTTTATGTCTCTGGTGTGTCTTATTCGGAACAAGTGGACAAAGCCAGGGTCTGCCTATGCCATTCGGATTGAGAGATTGGGGAAAGTCTTGTCGTCATTATCGTGTGGTTTAAATGTATCTATTTCATCCATTATTGATGGGTTTGGCAACATTGATATTGCGAAGAAGTTTGGGACTTACTTATTACTCGGTATCTTCTGAATGAAGTGGTGCTCGCAACTAGCTCACATCACCGAACTTTATCCAGTTAGTCGGGAACCGGAGTGGGTGGATCACTTTATCTATCACGGTAGGTTGAAATCTATTTTAGGATCAATTAATTGCATCTGAACCAGTTCTCTCCAATTCTGTTGACACCAAATTGGTTTATGTTCCGCAGTGAACAAGGGCCATTTGTTTTAGTTTTTAATGGGCTTAAAGTGAGTTTGAATTAGCCCCGGAAGTCATATTCTCCATCGGGATCCTTTACCAGCGATCTCACAAGATAAGTTAGTTAATAATGAGATCTGCCTTCGCACCGAACCGGGCCTAACCTGCACCATGGTTCTGCCATACTTCAGCCACCTGCTTCAGATCATTATCATTTTTCTCCCCATCAATTCCACCTACCTCTCGTTTCTAAAGGCAAAGGGAATAATGTTAGATCGGATATAACAATAAGAAGCCCCTTCTTATTTGCAAGTCAGAAGAACAAAGGTCATGTTGAACTTCATACACTCGCCGCCGCATTCTTCTTAACTGCCTGCCAACCCACCCTCGAATACACAAACAAGGTGGACTCTCATTCCAACTCGGGTCCTGTTACTTAATCTCTCTATAGCATCTACAAAGATAAGGTTAATCGTGTCTATCTTCCATCTTCTATGCATCCAACACTACTCTTTCTAAGGATATCGTGCACATTCCATCGTGGCTTCTGATTCACTGTCAAATCATATGACTCTTCCTCCCGATGCTGTACCTTCACACACTTCTACTTCTCTCCCCACCACATACACTCCCAACATGAAATGGTCTCTGATGCATGTCTCTCATCTTGGTAATGTCTCTACACCAGCCTTGTCTATTTCCATTGTTTAACAGATTCCTAAACTCACTTATAATTCTTTCTTCGCTGGGCAATCCTTATCGAACTTCTAAGTTTTCTTTAACATTTTCCTCTACTGTGGTCAGGCAGATTCCCTTAATGGATAGATCGTTGGGACCGCCTGTAAGGCCTGGGGCGTTGTTCGAAAGTTCATCTCTTCTTCATTTACCATCTTCGTCTCAAGTCACGCCTGCAACAGTACTTCCCTCTCGCTTTACATTCTCACTCGTCATGCATCTATCTCTAGAGTTAACAACCATTTCTGTGGGCTGGTTAAAGTCAGCTTCCAAAATAAGAGTTTTGATTGTATGTCTTATTCACTGGCAAACAAACTGCTTGTACCATTAACAAATAAAGGCTTCTCATGCTCTCTTTCTTCTTTGATCTACACTTACATGCCTGGGGGCCCTCTCCCATTTCTACTCCGTGGGCCACGCATTTGTTATTTTTTGTAGATGATTTTTCCGATATACTTCGGATCTCAACTTTATCAATATATCGCACTTTACCAAATGATCGAACACGCTTTTCTAAACCTATCAAAGTTTTCAGATCTGATAATGCCCAAGAATATAAAGCCCAAGGAATCTCTACATCTATTCTAACAATTTGCACTTTCCTCATCCTCTCATTCCAAAGACCCTCAAACAAATGATAAAACGTTTAAACTTCGCCTATATTCTTGATGTAAGCTGTTCAATATGCTTACCACTACTGCTCGCTTCTACTCCCTTCTCCCGCTTGGGAAGTACTTTACTCCCGTCGCTTTACACCACTCAATCAAAGGCCCTTTCCTCCTACTTGTCTCGTAACTCAAACCCTTATGATATGTTTGCTTGGGTTATTCTCCTCCTATGATTTACTAGAGTCTGATGTCTGCTTGTTCTCTTCATGACTGTTAGAAAGAAACAAACTTCGGGCCCTGCTCTTTGTTTGTGTTGTCTTTCGCATGGAATAGGTCAAAAGATTATAAGTGTTATGATCCCATTAGCAAACATCTCGTGCTTCGACATGTGGGTCTTAAACATAAATATTTTTACCAACTACCTCTATGTTCTTGTTTTTATTCCCATCGAGATCCCTTCCCGACCTTTCCCGAGGAGTCTCCCACCTCTCGCTTGAAGCCCCCTTCATACATCGATGTTCCTTTTTCTCATGCATTCATGAGCTTATCGCACTATTCATCATTTGGCACACCGAGTAATGTCCCCAACCGTGGATCCCGCCGTCCTTCTCGACTCTCATGCACTTCATCGCTCATATCTGCAACTACTCTTCTTTCTCACCTTCACGACTTTCTTTATCGCTTTTCTACTTCGCCTCAGAACCTCAAACTTTTCATATGAGGCTTCCTTCAACCCTTTATGGCAAAGAAGCTATGAAAGAAGAGCCTGGATGATCAGATAAATTGGAACACTGATCTGGCCGATCTTCCCTCTAGAAAATCCGCTATAGGTCAGAATGGGTTTATAAGATCAAGACTCGATCGGATGGCACTGTTGATCGCTACAAGGCTCACCTTGTTGCCAAGGGTTTTACTCAGAAGTATGGGATTGATTATGAGGAGACTTTTGCTCCTGTGGCTCGACTTTCTTCTATCATGACTCTTATTGTCGTTTCTGCGGCTCGCAAATGGCTACTCTTTCAGATGGATGTCAAATATGCTTTTCTTAATGGTGAACTCTCAGATGAAGTCTATATGAAGCTTCCACTGTCAGCGCTTCCTCAATCCGGTTCCATCACGAGTATTTTTACTACTTGGCTAGCACTTTACGGGCTTAAACAGTTCTCCTCGAGCATGCTTGGCTTATTAAGTTCAGCCAATGATCTCTCAACATGGTTTTTCATGCAGTACTCTTTGATACAACCTTTTTCCCGAGACGATCCGGTCATGGTATTACTATTCTCCTCAGATGTCGATGATAAGGATTTGTCACAGATGACAGGATATGCAGGGTATTTTGTGTGGATCTAAAGTACTTTCGGGCTCATCATCTGAAATGAAAGATTTCGAATCTCTTACTATACTGTCTGAAGATTCCTTCTTCAATGTATGGTTATTATCTTACTCAGCAATATATCTCCATTTGATTTCTTCGAGCCAGATCACCGATAGCAAGATAGTCGACACACCTATCGGTGCATAACCTGTCGCCTCATTCCTCATGATGGCGACCACTATACGATGTTACCTCACAAAACAGCCTTATTTCGAGTCTAATCTATCTCACCAAGTATTTCGCCTGACATTTCCATGCAAATTATGTGGGCCACCGCTTTATGGTTGCCCATAGATCTCTCATTATGTCATTGCTCTCGCGATTCTTCGATCCGAAGCACCATATTCGATTTGCCTTCATTGTCTTCCCATCTTTCATTAACTCTTCGTGTATATTCGGGATAGACAAGGTGTGATCCCACCGATCGATCTACTACTGCGACATTTGCTTTTCTTCTCGCGATTCTCTTTATCTCTTGAAGAAGCAAGAAACAAGTTTACCGCCGCTTCGCTCCAAAGACCGGCTGCACATAGAGCACCGATGTACTACTGCAAACGAACCATTCGGGTTACGCTTCGTCACAGGATCTTGTAGTCGACCGCTCCACCGCAACTAAATTTCACCTCGATAATCGCGCTGGTCTAAATTACTCATAATGATGTCTTCCATGAACATACTAAACATATCGGTATCGATTGCTACTCATTCGCCATCATCCGCCTGCACACTCACACTTCCGCCTATTTCCTCGCGATCGCTAAATCGACATCTTCATCAAACCACTCTCTTAAACTTTTCGAGTTTTAAACTTTCCAAACTCGACGGTTTCTTTTAAACCACCATGAATTTGAGGAGGTGGATGTGTAATTAATATATTATTGTATTTATTTTCAGAATTTCCTGCGATTATAATTTGTATTTTTTAAAATAAGATAATGCAATTATGTGTTTTCTATACTGTAATCTATGCTTTAATATAAAGACTCAAGTCTATTTTCAATATATATCTATATTGGTTTCAAAGTCATGAAATTGTAAACAAAGAAGCATACTGATATAGATTATACCGACATCATGAAGTCAGTGATTTTGAAAATTGAAACCCTCTGATTAACATCATACCGACAAACGACGGAAAGAAAAAACCGTGCGGGCAAAGAAGAAATGGGTAATGAACAAATAACCGACAGATCATGCAATCTATTTTTTGCTTAGTAACTGAAAACGAAAGTATTTATTATTATCCGTAGGAAACAAGGGGTGAACGAATGGGGGGAATTGGGAGGTATAATGTAAGTACATGATGGATTTAAAGAAGTGCAATATCTTCACGTGCGGGTTCCCCAACCTAAAAAACTTGTTGAGATAAGAATGCTGTCAGCCTATCCCCCAATTCCCCCCACTCCAATATTTTTGAGATCAACCGACACACCATTCATATCTTAATATTCTTAATTTTCTGATCTCTGTATATGCATGTATCTGCCTATTTATATTTATTATCACTAATTAATAATTGAAAATCTAATCATTTAGTAAGGCAAGTGTGGTATGAGAATCTAATAGGTCCTCCCATCATTTTCATTTCTTGTTGGATGTTCTGGATGATGATTTTATTTTCTGGCATGTACATGGAGATGGAGTGGGAGTAACCATGGTCCATGGAAGGAAAGAAGCATGGCGGGTCTAGGGAGTCAAGTGGATTAGAGACCGCCCAGTGTTTGAAGCACGAGATGGTCCCCTCACTATAGTGCAGCCGGATGTCAACCCTGCTCGGGAGTCGGTCAGGACCCATTACCCAGGATACCATCCTTTAGAAAAGGAAAACCATGTTATCATGTTCTATTTTAAACTAAGGTTATTTAAAAAATATTTTATAAAAATAGTAAAATATTTGATAAAGGATTTAATAAATGTTAATATAACTTGAGTGAATTTTAGGTACTATTATATATGTTAGGTATGATATCGTATATAAGATTTATTAATGTCGTCCTTAAGATTTGTTAAGCTATTTATCAAATATTTTTTAAATCTGAGAATCTGACCTTAGTTTCGGGTTTTTTTTTAATAGTTAAAAACTTTGGTTACATTATAATAAATTGTTCTTATTAGAACTTTAACCGATCACCTCTTTCCTTCTTATGTCTTGATTTTTTAAAATATTGAACACTTCATCACATGAATTAGGTATAATGAGTTCATGCTTTTTCAAGTAGATTATAATGAGGTGAGGACCTAACCGTAGTTTCAAGTTTTTTTTACTATTAAACACTTTAGTCATATTATAATAAACTAATCTTATTGGGACTTGAATCGAAGACTTCTCCTCTTTATATATCTTGATTTTTTAAAACTTTGATGACTCTATCACGTGAATTAGACGCGATGAGCTCATGCTTTTTCAAGTAAATTAAAATGGGATAAGGAACTAACCTTAGTTTTAAGTTTTGTTTTTACGATTAAATACTTTAGTAAATTGTTATAGTGAGACTTAGAACTAAGCACCTCTGAACCAAGGACCCCTTTTTTCGCCTATGCCTTACTTTTTGAAAACGTTGAGTAATCTATCATAGGTATAATGGGTTCAAGCTTTTTTGAAATAAATTAAAATGGAGACCCATTTCATAGTTTTCCCTTGAAAAAGATAAGGAATTGTACCTAAAATTAATTAAACAAAGCATCAAAATCTGAAACAGGGATAAAAGCAAAGGTACACCGCACAGGTCAAACACCACCTTCATACGCGTTACAAAAGTATTATTTTTATAATACTGTATTAAGTTTCTAACACTACCACTACAACCCCCACCTCCACATGATGCTTCCAACACTATCTATCGCCACTTACCATTTTCTTATTACATATCCGTTGGAATTAGAATGGAAAATGGAAAATAAGATGTAAGCAAGGCCACAACGGTCAACAGTGATAAAAAATATTAATGGTCTGTGATAAATCTATTTAGATTTTAGGGATGGATACGGTTTGAAGTTAGACGATAGTGTAAAAAAAAAAAAAAAAAGGGAAAGTGGAAGTGGGGTATCATCTTCCTATTCCAGAAGTCCCATCACGCCAGCTGCACTCTTTCTCTCACTATTCCCCTTTCTAGTCCATCCCTACCCATTGATGCCTCTTTATCAGCTGCTGCTGCTGCTGCTGCCGCAACTTCACTTTGTCTCTCTTCTTCTTTGATGCGTCTTCCCAACAATTGGAGTCTTTGCCCAAGGGGAAGGGGAGGGGGAAGAAGAAGACAATGTCTGAGGGTGCGTTTTTGAACGATGAGCTCTCCAAACATACCTCAATCTTCGGTCTGCGTTTGTGGGTGGTTCTGGGCATTTGTGTAGGGGCTGGCATTGTTCTTGTTCTGTTCCTCATATCGCTTTGGTTCACTTCAAGGCGGAACAGTGCCAAGTCCTCCCACAAACCCACCATCCCGAATGTGTCCAAAGAAATCCAAGAAATTCGAATAGACCATTCCCGAAACCCAGCGAACTCCAGCTCGGACCCCAAGATTCATCATCCTCCGAATTCGAACCCACTCCCTGAATCGGACCCCTTTGCTGGGGCGGAGCGGCTGCTTCAGCCGGGAGAGGAGAGTCCCGTGGGCATTCAGAGAATTCACATTGAGATTGGGAAAGATCACCGGATTTCGTACCCGGAACGCGGCGGTGGGTCGTCGCATGGTAGTGGGGAGGCTCGGTCCGGTGATCAGGGGACTATTGCTGTGCCTGAGGTTTCGCATTTGGGTTGGGGACATTGGTATACTCTAAGAGAGCTTGAAGATTCGACCAATGGGTTTGCCGATGAAAACGTGATTGGTGAAGGTGGGTATGGGATCGTTTACAGTGGTGTTTTGGAGGACAATACACAGGTGGCTGTCAAGAATTTGCTCAATAACAGGTTCAATTTTTGGGCTTCTTATTTTTTCTTTCATTTTTAGATTTTTATCGGAAAATAAATTTCTATAGGGGGGTTAAACTGATTTTGATTATGAGGGTTTTTCTTATTTCACACAAACTCAGCTAGGAAATATGCTGATCTGTTTTTTTTTTTTTATATTTATGACTATTCGACAATGATTGCTGTGTTGACACTTGACATAAAATTGAGAACAAAAAGGCCTTCTTCGCAGTTTATGTTCTTCTGCAGAATGGGTTTTGGTATTTCAGATTTATGTCAGATAGTGGTTGATTGGTTGTTATTTTGCTTCAGGGGACAAGCTGAGAAGGAGTTTAAGGTTGAAGTTGAAGCAATTGGGCGTGTTAGGCATAAGAATTTGGTGAGGCTGCTTGGTTACTGTGCTGAAGGAGCCCATAGGTAATTCAGTTTTCATCACATATATTCTGCTTCTTTTTCTTTTCAGTCCAAATATATGACCTTGCTAAGTAGGCTATTTTGGACTCTGTCATCTAGATGAGCTGATGTAGTTTCCTGGTTTTGTTATAGGATGTTAGTCTATGAGTATGTCGACAATGGGAACTTAGAACAGTGGCTTCATGGAGAAGTGGGGCCTCAGAGCCCTCTTACTTGGGACACCCGGATGAACATTATAATTGGAACAGCCAAAGGGTATTGCTTTGAATCAATTAATTAAGTTCATCATTAATTGGGATTTCATTCTTGGTTAGTTCTTCTTTGTTACTAACTGAAACATCATGAAGAATGCAGGTTGACTTATCTGCATGAGGGGCTTGAGCCTAAGGTTGTTCATCGTGATATTAAGTCGAGCAACATTTTGCTTGACAAACAGTGGAATCCTAAAGTGTCTGACTTTGGCCTAGCCAAGCTCCTGGGCTCAGAGAGGAGTTATGTCACGACTCGAGTGATGGGAACATTTGGGTCAGTTGAAACTTGAAACTGCACAATTGAAATATTATCTTTTAACCACACCTATCTTCGCATCCAATTGATCAAGCAATAAAGGGAATGACAACTTTCAGTTTCTGTTTCACAGCTATGTAGCTCCAGAATATGCGAGTACTGGCATGCTGAATGAAAGAAGCGATGTATACAGTTTTGGTATTCTTCTTATGGAGATAATTTCTGGGAGAAGCCCAGTGGATTATAGCCGGCCTCCTGGAGAGGTTTGTTTTGATGATCAACTTCACTTCTTGACATCATCTTAAGAACAGTTCAATGTAGTTCTTTGTTTTATTTTAAGTTGCAAGTCTAACTTTCAGGTGAACCTTGTGGAGTGGCTTAAAACAATGGTTACAAACCGGAATGCAGAGGGTGTTTTGGATCCGAAGATACCTGAGAAGCCATCTTCCAGGGCATTGAAGCGTGCCCTTTTAGTAGCTTTGCGCTGTGTGGACCCGAACGCACAGAAGAGGCCAAAGATGGGTCATGTTATTCATATGCTTGAAGCTGATGATTTCCCTTTCCGAGATGTAAGATTTCTTTGTTTTTGCAGCAAAAATGTTTCTCTCTTAGATTGCATTTCCCTCTTAAATTAGTTGTATAGCATTCTTTCTTTCATGTTTTTAATTTTCTCTGTTAACATGCAACAACAGCAAACTTGTGCTCTCTCAGAATTTTGAGCTGGAAGCCAAAACATTTCATACACAAATGCAGAAGTGAATTGCAATCCATTTCCCTCTTGATACTAACCGGATGTAGCGATGCTTTCTCTCTGTGGATATAGCATTGTTTGGAAGTTTGTTCTTATCAAAACATATTTTCAAACTCCAGCCAAATTAATGACTTGCAAACCACAACAATTATTTTTTCTATCCAGTTTTTTGGAAAATGAATTGCATTGTTGACAACCCAACCCTTTAATTATAATAACGGGCTTTCAGGATCGTAGAGCTGGAAGGGAACATGGGCGTTCACAGCGTGACGGACTGAAGGAGGGGTTTGTGGAGAAGCGGATGATTGAATCAGGTGACAGTAGTGGGTATGAAAGTGGTGCTCAAAGTCAAAACAACAGGACCTTGTGGAAGAAGCCAGAACAAGTGGAAGAAGAGCAATAGAAGTTTGAAGGTGAAGGTGAATTGACATACTACACTATGTCATTTTTTTTTACCATTATTCAAAACATCATTTGGTTCACCTGTAGATGCCATTTTTATATGAATTTGAGTGGCATTTTTGTAGATTATGTAATATGTAGCATGCTCTCTGTATAGCATCATAAAGTAATTGTACCCCTGAATCCTTGTTTTCTTTTTTACATTTATTTTTTGTTTTCCTTATTCGGGTGTTCTGCTGAGAAATGTTCCATTCAGTGACCAAGATGGCAAGAAATGAAATGGAGTTTGATATAATTCCCTGTTTAAATGACCTATCATTCCCCATCCCACCACCCCTTTTATCACTTGACACAGGCCTTAAAGTACATGTTTGATATTAAATGCTTTAATGCAATTTCTTGATTGGGTATGGGCCATGGCTGGCTGAGAGGGACTACTTTTATTGGTGGAAGCGATGATGGGCTGGATAATGAAGAAAATGGGACCTGCTGCTCACATGCCTCCTGAGTATAACAAGCCGACGGATGATGAGTGCTGAGTGGTGGGGGTGCCTAGATAGCCATAAAGGTAGGGTTGGCAATTCATATTGGGGGGTAGTGTCAATAATAGTAGGTGGTTTTTTTTATCGTATTCGTCGTCTTGATCACGACATGAATAATAAATCATTTAATAAATTCAAACATGATGTAATTAATAATCGTAGTATAATATTATATAACTTTTTTATTAATTTGATAATTAAAAATAATATAAATTATTATTAATTCATTTAAATATTAATAATATATATATATATATATATATATATATATATATATATAATATGTTATTTTAAGTTAAATATTAATCAATATAATAATTAAACAGGTTAATATATATTAAATTTGTGTTATATGGATTGATACTAATATAATCTATTTATTAAATCAGTTATATTTGATCAATACAAATTTAATTAAAATACGATTATATCCCATTTAAACTCATAAAAATTGAGTCGAATTTGTATCATATTCATCGGGTCTACATAAAAGTACAAAAGGCCTGGGAATCTTTGGACCCCTCCAATCTCCAGTGAAAATTTGATGTGTCTGCCGGTGATTTGAATATTAATAAAGTTATTTGAGGGCTTTTCGGCTTCAATTTTGGCTTTTTTGGCCCTCTAAGGAGAGAGTAGGACACCCACAATCAGTATCCTCCTAAGTCCTAACCTTTTCGTTGCCTTAGCCTTAGCTTTTGTGCCTGTACCATCTTTGACCATCTTTATTTTTGACTTGCCTTCCTCCCTGCATGGCTTTTGCCGCCCACACATTGGAAATTAAAAGGGAAAATAGATATGTTTTATATTTATAGTCACACTCCAAGTCTCCAATCAACAGCATGTGACACCCATGCGTATAGGATGGGCTGTTAAACAAGGCTACAGGGCACGTGATGTGGGCTTTGTTTAATAGGGCTGCGTGTCCAGGCCTGGGCTTGCAGGCCCGACCTTGAGAACTTTATTTAAAGAAATTATTAGTATTAATTATTAAGTATTAAGTTGTTTATGTTTTAAAATATTTTATTTTTATAAAGTATTAAGTTATTTGTTTTTTATAAATTAAAAATTACCATTTCAACATCTTAATGTATTATAAAAGCCTATCCATCATTTCCTTCATTTTCTTTTATCTTGTTATTTTTTAACCCATTTTTCTTAAGCAACGTGAGATAATTTTTTGGTCATTCTTGCCTTGAAATCACAATTTTATATATTTTTCTTTCATTTTTTTGCTTAATAAAGTAGTTATTCTACGAAAAATGATGTTTTATCTGCTTTTCAGATTGCCGTTTTTATCGCTTTTGGTTTATCGCCATTTAAGGCTTACTGGTAACCCACTAATAAGAAAAAGATTATTCGGGAAGATGACTACCTAGTGTCGCAGAAGTGGTCCAAAGTAAAAGTTTATCCGTGCAGTGCGAACCGCCAGAATGTTTCAGCTTTCAGGGCTGGCTAATATGATTTCACACGATTCTATATGTTAAACGGAGTACTTAAGTTCAGAGACTTTCTACACTCCATCATATCGATCTCATCGTATTTCTTCTGACATCGATAACCATCATCGCGCTTCCATCGGTAATCGACACGATAAAAATGACTACCTGACACTGGTAAGCGGTTTGCAGTCGGGACGACGCTTTTTCAACCCGAATCGGGCCTGAGCGTGTAAGGGTCAGCCATCGACTGATTGATGAAGGGTCGACGTTGCGCTGATCGCCCTATTCGCCGAGGAACGATCGGGCCGCAATGTCATCCGGCTTGATATGCGACTTCCTCAAGAAACACAAGGAGGAAGAGGGGTTTCCATGGCGCGCCGCGCCGCCCGACGCCAAGTCGCTTTTCGAGAAAAGAGAGATCGTTGACTGCAGATCGTTTAGAGGGCGAATGTGTGCGTATTTTCTACCGATAAAGGCTTTATATTTATAAGAGATATTCTCCTGGGCCGATGGTAGTGAGATCTATTCCTATTAATGATATTTATTATACCAGACGGATGGTATAGATATGAAAGAGTAGTTTATTCGGGGATAATCTCCTTCCTTATCAGGGGAGATTCGCCACTACGAATGATATATTATTGGTGACTATTCTATTTTCTCAGACTGTGGGAGACTTTTTCCATATGGCCTCGGGGTCAAAGTGATGACTTTTCCTACCGCCCAAAAAGGTCAATGTCGGGCAGAAAGAGTGTTTCGAGTGCCTCTTCAGTAAGCCTATCCTTTGAATTCAAACAGATGCCTTCACGCCACGGCCGGGCCTCTTTCGGCTCGTGTGGGCTTTCAGCGAACCTTATTTTTCAAACCTATCGCTACTTCACTGTGGTACTGCAGCGTGGGCAAGGGTCAGATTACTCGCGACGGTAATTCCACGTGTCTCGTCAGGCTGGGGAATAGTTGCATTGGTCGCTATTTGGTCTGGATAATGATGACTCTTCGCCGCATTTATTTCATCCTCTTCAGCCTTTGTTTTTCGCCAATCCTTTTTGGCCTCAGGTACCACTCCAGCCTCGGATCTTTATTTGCCGCCAGCGAGCTCGGGACTTCTTTTCTTGCACACCAGCCTTTGCGCGCAGTCTTTCTCATAGCCTTCGGGTCCACCGCATTCGCTTTGATTTCTTTCAGCGATAAGACGAGTTATTCGGGCTGGCCGAATTTTGTTTTCTTACTATCCAATTTCATCACGGGTCCAGTCGCTCTTCTTCTTTCACAGACGACGGTGATTCTTTCTAATTATTGATGGTTCTAGATCTATCTGGCGCGCCCTCCACCATTCGCCTGAGGCGGACTTCGAGGTACCCCGAGGCGCTCCTCTTCCTCGGGCAAAGGCAAGGGAAAGTGAATATAATAAATACCTCGGGGTCAGGAATATCCGAGATCCGTCTACATGCTTTAACCGCTGACCTAGCGCCCGCCCTTCCACGGGCCATTTTCGCACGCATCGCCTCGGGCGCTCGTGGTCCCCCGACGTTTCACCTCTATGTGGTCTCAGACGCAGGATGGTGTGTTTCTTCGAGGCGCTTCGAGCAATCCGGGCTTCTCGCTCTTTACATCCTTCATGCGCGGCTTCATGAAGATTTAATGCGTCCCGGCCTAACTCGCGCTCAACGGTCAGCATTTCGTTAGTCCGCTGGTTTTCTTAGTGACGGGCTCGCGTTCCTAAAGATAGCTCGCTTTTATCTTTTTCACCGGCGACATCCGAGGGCTTTTTATTTCAGCTTCGCCGCGATTTAATCTTCCTCCTCCAGCCGGAAGGACGCTATTTTTCGTTAGCTACGTAATCGGGGAGTATGATCCTTCAAGGATGACACGCACCGCAGAGCCGCCACTCGCGTAATCTTTCGTGGAGTATTCGCTTGGCTTGCTGTAATTGCGTACGCTGGACATTTCACTCGACTGCTTCATATTTCTCGTGTGTTCAATTGATCTTAGCGCCAACATAACGGCGCGCCGCGCTGGGCCGAGTGCCTCCGTCTTATGCGAGTCGATTAAGCTGATGTTCCGCCCCATCGAAGTTCAAGTCCTCACCTGCCGCCCGAGAGCGCTCCCACCGTAGTCTCTCCCGCGCCTTGGCTGCAATCCATCAGGGGGAACCGGCTGCCTGGGCCGAGGTGCATCTGAAGCCCTTGGGAGGCAGAAACAAAACTTTAACTGGGCGAGAAGGATAGGCAAAGGTGGTTAAAGTTCCAAAGTCAGCACTGCCATCTTCTCCGGTCTCACATCCAACCGACCAAGCAGGCTCCATAATTTTAAGTCGGTCCCATTCTCACACCGCTGGCAGAGGAAAAGGGTCCTTCAAAGTGGGAATGTCACTGGGCCGGGCGATCACACTTATCACCGTCTGAACCCGCCAACGGCCAGTTAGGTTGCCTTCCTGAGAGAGGAAGAGGCGAGGAGGAAAGATCCTAACCCCAAGTCATGAGATCAGGATTCTTTACTTCATCAGGCTGAGTCAGGGCGCAGCTTCGCTTATTCTGTGACTCCGATCTTAAGAGGTCACTGGCAATACCATGATGAGGCGTCGACCATCTTTCCGTGGTCGCCGCAAGTTCTCGACTTCGCTCTTTTCTACCATTTTACAGTGAGTTCAGCTCATAGCTGGATGTCGATTTTATGTCGATGCATGTGGCTACTCATTTGAAAGGTTTAGCCGTAAAAGCCAAATAAATGAAGGTCACAAAGCAAACAGATTATAAGCAGGGTGGTCGCTTCACATCTGCGCGAGCTGAGCCGCGAGGTCGATGCAAAGTATGACCAGGAAGCTATGAAGTCAAGTCGACTTAAACATACCACTACCGTGTTCGGTCAGGGTAGTGGCGACGAGGCCCTAATACTGAGGGCGCCGGGCTGCAGCTCGTGAGGCTCGAGGAATTGCGCCTGCAACGACGGATGGTGGCTGGTGATCGGGCCAGTCCGCCCAATATGAACTTCGATGACCAGGACGAGCTTCGCGTTCCCGGGCGAAGCCGGAGTCTAAGGAAGAGCGCCGCGGCAATCAAAGACGATCTCCGTGATAATATCTATTACTTCGCACGGTACCGCCGGCAGGTTACCGAGGCGCTTACTTCAGGATGCTCGACGAGGAGTGTTATGGGTTATGCGGGGATCTTCACGCAAATACTTTGCGGGTTTCAATGATGAAGTTATCGGGAAGACTGAGGGGCCGAGGCATCTAATCAATGGATTTCGTGGTCGCCTCGCATGTCATAATGCCTATTCGACCGGGATTTCAATCAATTTTCCTACCGATTTAGGAGGAGGAAGGTCCTCTTCGCCGACATATTGAGAGCTCAAACCCCCGTCAGTCCATTCTCATCACCGCCTTCGCGCTGATTTCGTCGCCTTCGCTGGCCCAACGCCGACTTTACAAAAAAAAAAGTTGTTGTCGCTCGGGACCCAAGATATATGTAACCCTTTTCTGCCAATGAATATTTATTAATTCATCTTACTACTATTGCTTTCGCCTGATTTCGTCGCGCGATCTCGGATTAAGCCGTTGTTAGCGCTTGTAGCTCTGGGCCGATTCGCTTAGCTCTCGGGGCTTTCTGCTTCCTATGGGCTGAATAGCCCGAGCCGAACTAAATCTCAGCTACGTGGGCCCGTAGATCGGCTGAGTTTCGCCGCTGCGCATCGGGCCGGGCTTCGCCTATGCGAATAGTCGGTAGTGGCTCGGCCCATGAACTGGCCAATCGCGAATCGCCGGGCGGCTCGTTTATGTGAATCCACAGAAGAGCTCGCCAATGCGAATGTCGCGCAGCTTCGCCTATGTGAACTGTTAGAAGAGCTTCGCCAATGTGAATCAGCTGAAGAGTTTCGTCAATGCGAACTATATTCGCGTAGCTTCGTTTGCGGAATCGTTAGGAAGAGCCGCCACGCGGTCGCTAAAAAGCGCAGCTCGTTTCAAGGAATCGGGAAGAGTTTCGCTGCGACCGGCGGGAAGAGCTCGCCGCTGCGACCGCCGCGTGAGTTTCGCCTAGCGTGAACCGCCGGTTACTTCGCTACGCGAACTGCTGCGTAGAGCTTCGTCTATGTGAATCGCTGGGAAGAGTCAATATGAACCGCTGGCAGCTCGCTTCTATGTGAAATCGGCAGAAGAGCTCGCCACGCGGTCTGAAAGTAGCTCTGCTTCATGTGAACTGGCTTGAAGAGTTTGCCAAAGGGAACTCATGGAAGAGCTCGCCGCTGCGAATCAGCGTAGAAGCTGGGCCAATATGAACCGCCGCGTAGCTTCGCCTATGTGAATCGTTAGGAAGAGCTTGCCACGCGAATAAAGCAAAGTAGCTCGCTCATGTGAATCGCCGAAGAGCTCGCCGCGAATCTAATGGGAAGCAGCTCGCTGCAATCGGTTGGTGTGAGCTCGCCCATGTGAACCGCCAAAGAGCTCGCAATATGAACCGCCAATGTTTCGTCGGCGTGAACTGTTAGAAGAGTCACACAGCACACGCAGTAGTCATTCCATGAATCTGTTAGAAGAGCCGCCAACGCGATAATTAGCGTGGCTCGCCAACGCAATTTGGGGAAGAGCCGCCACGCGAATAACTGGGCAGTCATGGAGTGAGTTGGTCAATCTCACTCAGCTATCGTCAATCGGAGATACTCCTTTAGCGGCGCGCGGACCTCGTCCAGCGTGACTCAAAGTGAGCTACCGGGTTCCGAGCGCTTATGGCCGAGTGGCGGCGTAGCCGAAAGTGGCGTTGTACCGAGCGATCTGACTCGTAGCGTGATCTCGGCCCGCAGTAGACGAACTCGCCAAAGTGAGTCGGCTCCTGCCATGGCCGAAAGTGGCGATGTAATGAGCCGGGCGTTTGTCGCTCGAAATAGCCGATCCGACTCAGTAAATAAGATCCACCCCGCAGTGTGACGCACCACAGCGGTTTCACTGGCTCGGCGGCGGCCGAGCGGGCGATGTAACGAGTGGCGATGAAGCCGAAAGGGTGGCGCGAGCCGTCGAGGCGCCGGATCTACCGGGCGGATGACAACCAGAGTAGACGAACTCGCCAGTGAGTCATTGGTTCGCGCCATACCGAGCGCGAGGTAACTGAGCGCGAGATGTAGCCGAAAGTGGCGTTGTACCGAAATGATATGACTCCAGGTGGGCCATGACTGGCCCAGAGTAGACGAACTCACAAAGTGAGTCACGCAGGCGCTGACTTCCGATTTTCGAAAGGTGCGAACGCTTTAGCCGCCGACGGCGGAGAATTCGGGAACGCTCGTGACTTTTCGAAGTGTTTTCGGGCCTTCTTATAAATGGCAGCTTCATTGCTATGGAGGTTATACTTTGTACACTCCGTCTCGTGCGTAACTCGAACCGGGTGAGATGAAGGCCGTTTAATATCTCATCGTGATCCTTAAAGATCTGTCTGCACTGCTCGCCGCCCGGTGGAGCTGTGTTTTCCTCAGTCTCCCCTTTACGGGAGTTTCATATCTCTAAATTTGCTGTGAATAATAGGCGACGCATTTCGCCGCCTTTCTCCATTTTATGTTCTTCTTTACTCTTCCTCCTTCTCCTCCTTCTTTTTCATTTTTTCTTCCACATCTCATTCTCTCCCCTTTTGCTTTCTTCCACACAACCTTCCGTAATCATTTTTCCGCTTTTCCTCTTCTCCCATATCTCGTTTCTCCCCTTCTCACTAATTCTTTCCATCCTTTTTCTTCTTTCTCCTTTTCCACCTTTCAGTCTTCTTCCATTATTTTCCTTCTCATTTTCTTTTTCTTTGCGTTTTTTTTTTGTGTGAACTATGGTGACCGAAAGCTTCAAGATGTAATTCATGAGACACCACCGGGATTGTGAATCGAATGTATTATGATTGAATAAAGAGAGATTTTCCTTTTATGTCTACAAGCTTTCTCCTTTATTGGATATAAATTTCTTTGAACATTATATATCCTGAGGTCAGTAGGTGACGCTCTTAATAAAGATAATCATGAAATGGTTGAATCATTAATCGAAATCGATTAATCTCCATTTAAGATTACAAACCAAGGTCTACCGGGATAAAAACGCTAAGGTGTTCCGCTGCCCATGCATGCCGAAAATTTTTCCCTCCTCTGCTAGAGCTGCGGATTGCTCGGGTCTCGACGACTCGAGATATGATGTAGGGGGCCTTCCCAACAAATCATCCAACGCATCGATTTTTTCTCCACGCACGGTCTTTAATCGCATCCCGACGGCCTCCGGTCACCTTGCATTAGCACCGCCACTTGTGTCTGATTTTTAGTCGTCGTTACCCGGAGGTCAACGCTGAGAGCTCGGCCACGCGTTCCCATCGCCGCTAACCTCGATCCTCGGGGACTTTGCACCAACCATAGGCTATCGCTTCCGCGGCCGGCAGCATGGCGCCTCGCTGCCGACTTCTCGTGGTCAGCCCGATTAGCACTTTTGTGGAGGATTTACCCACTTTCCTTCAGATCTTCCGCCTGCCTTAATGCAACTTAATGGTCTCGATGGTGACTTCTACGCCTATTAGACCCACAGATGTGCCGGGGACGAGCAGTACTTTACCCGAGCCCCAAGAAAGAAGTCTCGACCATGTCAAATTGTTTTTCTGATTGTCTGCTAATGTGACTGATACCAAACCCGCGATGATAACGCCCTGCCACACAAAAAAATTGCGCATCTTTGCTCTATGATTGCGGGCTGTGAGGCTCTGGCCACCATTTGGTGAAGCAATCCACCGTGGACGATGATGAACTTACGACCGCCCTTCCCAGCGCAGCAAGGTCCTCAGAATGTCCAAACCCCATTGTCGGCGCCAACGCATTTCACGCCGAGGCTTGGCGGGGAAAGGATCTGCGGCTCCCGCGCAGATTCAGATTTCTCGACTGCGGCCGCTAAGGCTCTTGAGTATCAGAGGCCAAGAGTATCCTGCCTCAAGACCTTTCCCCGCCAGAATGCTCGAGCTCCAATATGATTTCCCGCACATACCAGTGTACTTCACACGATTCAATGTTTTTCCTCGCGATGTACTTGGTGATAAAAGTGAAGAAACTCTACTACATACTCCTTTATGGATTAAGGAACCTAGCGATTCAATGTCTAGTCGCCTTTTCTCGTCACAAAGAAGGTCCGTCTATTATATAGTTCCAAATGTAATCCATCCAATGCCTGCCATCCAATTTCCACTGCAGAGGATCACAGAGGCCTCAGTACTCGATAGGTGTCACTGGTCGAGGTCTTCTCAGAAGGCCGCTGCGAACTTTGCCAAGGTCTACGGGGAGTTCTCCGTTCTGGTGAACATGTTCGACTGCATCAACACGAATTTTTCTTTCAATAAATTCTCAGATTTTGAGATATGGTGATCATCCTCCGCTGGGCCCTTCAGAGGTCCTCTGACCGCCTACCACCAGCTGGGAGTCACAGCGCACTTCCGTCGGTCAATCTCAAAGGAATGAGCCAGGTTGAGACCGCTATGATCGGGCCTATACTACTTCGCTGCCGAGGCTCGGGAACTAACTGAAAGGCATATTCGATGTTCATTCCTTCAGAGAGGTCAGACACCCGCCAGCCTCGCACGTTCGAGGCCCACCAGCTGCAGAGCTTCCGCATGGGGAGGCCGGTCTATCGCCGAAGCCACCATCACTGAGGAATTCGGCGATGAAGTCACCAGATCGGCCCTTATTGCGCCGCTTGTATCTCGATGTCGAACTCGCTCAAATTTATGGCCCATTTCATCAACCTTCGAGACTTCGCTTATGTAACACTTGCTTCATCTGGGTATTCGGCCGACTTTGCGGTGAGCCCGAAGGCGGGCTTAAGTTTTCTGCCAAGGCTACTACGCCAAAATTAATTTTTCCGTCCTTGCATTCTCCTCTTAAAGTCGTCGCAATAGTAACCTGACGCCGCACTGCTCGTCGACGGTGACCGCAATAACAGCTGAACCGCCAGGTAGAGGAGAGCTCCTTCAATGGACTTACCATAATGGCGGAGAGCTCAAACATGTTTTTAAAGCCGGCAATGCTTTTTCGCACTTAATATCCTAACAAATGCCTTTTTCAGACTTCGGGAAGAAAGGCCGCATTTATTACTCGCTCGGATACGAACCCGCCAGTAGCAATCCTTCCGCCAAAGTACTAAACTTTTTATACTTGATGGTACGCGAGCTCAGCCACCACACGACACGATTAACTGAGATATTAACCGCCGACAACTGAAACGGGTGATAAACGGTCAACCCGCTTAACACGCGACCAAATGTCGTTCGGCAGAGACATAACTCGTTTATAACCCGCTTACCCGTTTAACATCAAGCTTTCCTACCGCCAAGTACTACAATGGTTTACTGGTGTTTATCACCAACACGACACGACGAATCGCCGATTAAACCTGCTCAGTGGAGACTTAACGTCGTGATAAACTGGCCAACCCGCGCAACACCGCGACAACGGGCCGCGCCGCCATGTTTTTCACCCGCCACCCGCTTAATTTAAATCGCTAACCCAACTCTAACACGCCACAATTTCCTACCGACGCATGCGTCGAGCACCGCTTTATCTTCGTCTGGATTTGCTTCAATTTCTGTGTCAATGAGAAACTGACTTTCTCGCCCGATGAGCCATATTCTGGGTCGGATTTAGTTTCATGTTGTGTTTCAGATTCAAACGTTCGATAGACGAGCCATGTGGAGCTCTACGCTGATGGATTTTACCAGCGATGTCATCTATGTACACTTCCATAGTTGCGCTTAACCTACCGAAGATCCGATTCACCAATCTTCGATATGTAGCTCGCTGCGGTTCAACTGATTACACATATCAACAGTTCCCGTAATAGTGGACGAACGAGGTCCTTTCTTTCGCCGCCAGGTCCATATCGACCGTTTCAGAATGAGAAGGCATCCATAAAATCGAGGAGTTGATAACGAGCATCTGGTACGATGAGGCCGATTCGCTGCGGTAGTAAACCGCCCTTCGACATGCTTGGCTGATGTCGCGAAGTCGATGCAGAGTCGCCACTCGCTGTCATTTCGACGAGTTAATGACGCCGCGTACCCACTCGTGGTATTCCTACCTCCTCGACGCTCTCGCCGTAGAGTGCCTGGGCGACTTCCTCGTCGATGGTTGGCTCGGGCGCCGTCTCTTTGCTTGATCGCTTGAAAGATGTCAATGCCACTTCAGAGAGTGATTAATAGGATCGATTCCTCCTACATTCTGGTTTCACGCCAAGACGCTTTGTTTTGTTTAAAAATGGATAAGGGATTTCTGGTGGTCTTTTCGAGCACTTGATCCGACATAAAGTAGATGCTCCGGTCGTCGTCTAATAATACGGTTCCGCTTCGATGGTTTCGGGTCGTGATCACCATCACGCATGCTCCAGCTCGCCCAGACATGTTTGCCAACCATTGTTTCATGATTGAGAGATCTTCCGGCCACCATTGAGTTCGAATCCATTCTCACCATACAAGAAGGAACTTGATCATCAGCGTGGCTACGGAGGTGACGCTTGGTCGCATCGGCGGCGGCTCGCCTCAAAGAACATTTGTGTTGCATCAGGGCGCTTCACGACGAGGAATCTTGCCGTGGTCGCCGTCGACACGGGGATCTCCCATGAGTACCAATTGTAATGTCAGGCAATAATTTTTCCCGCGCAGAACTCGCGAACGAGCGCCATGGGCTCGCCTTTCGATGCCCATTTTATCGGCTATCGACGCTAAGATGATGTCACCGAACTCCCGTTGTCAATTGGGCACCCATGGAACTGCTTGCCGCCACCACTGCTGAACTAGTAGGGTAGGGGCCAGCGAGGGTGCTGGAGCACCTCCAGATCTCGAGTCGAGAATGTGATCGACGATCGAGTCGCAGTTAGACACCGCTTAGAGTTTTCACTCTCCGCCGCCCCATGCCGTTGCGAAAGCCTTCCGCGGCTGAAATGCTAGATCTCCTCCACAACCCTCCCGAGATGACCGATTCACCTTGTGGTTGTCGTTAAGTCACATCCGCCGAGGTGTACAGACGAGGCCCAGTTCGAGCTTGGATTCTCGGTACCGATGCGATAGCGAAGCGCCTGAGGTATCCACGTCGTATTAAGTACCTATTTCTGAAATGTGCGCTTGTCCGTGGTGTCCGTAATTCCCATGAACTCGTTGCAGCATTCGGAGTTGTCTCTCGCCGCAGGTCTCAATTTCATTTATTGGTCATTCGTGAACTGCTCGCTTTCGTACTTCAGACCCGTGATACCGAGGCCGCCAGGTGAAGCGCCGAGGCGAATAACATCGCTGCCTTCTGACGCTGGCGGCTTTGACGCCGACCAGGTCGCACGCCCGGGGGACCGCTTCTCCATTCCTCGGGAGACATTTCACGGCCGCTTTTGCTTCGGGGCTTCGTCTCTCGCCGCTTCGTCTGGTCCCACTTTTACAAGCAGAGCTTTTCGACATGAGGGCTTTTCTACCTTATATATTTTTCGCCATGAGCACCCCGCCATGCTTGCTTGGGATTTCCGACGGAAACATCAGATCTTCAATGACCTGCCGCACGAATGCGCGGATCGCGAACTTTTCATCGGGTATGTTCTACCTTAGGGACTCAAGATCAACTGGACTTAAGACCTCGTGCTTTCAGTTCTCCCGCCTGATAGTCAAAGAACGATAACTGCTTTCAGACGCCCCATTTAATGGCGAGTGACGACACGAATGATAACTCCCTAATGAAGAGATTGATGATGGTGGGGAGTCTATTGAACCATGCTAAGGTCAGCCTTTTGCAGATAACAAAGTTCTGATCGCATCTTCCATCTGCACCCATGCAATTCCATTTGGTTTTTATAAGTGTTGAGATGATCCGACGATCCGCACCGCAAATCCCACCCATACTCGAACTGCCGAGTGGGCGGCGACCTCACAGATGATTCGCCACACCCAGCATCCATAGATCGCTACCTTAATTACTTTTGCGTCGCTCGAAGTTTTGCTGAGCTCAACTTCGTTTCCTATGATTGCTTCCCGCCTGTGCCGAGGTGGCGCAGCCGTTTCCCGACGTGTTTCCGCCGCTTTTCGCTCTTCCGTGTGTTAGGTCCGTGCCTCGCTCGTGATTGCATTGGCCAGCTTTGGGAGTACTGAGATTTGTTGCCGTGAGGAAAGTTGTAACCTTCGAGTCATTGAGCTCTCGGTGTTGGATTCGCTGTAAGTTGTTTCTAACTTTCTGTTGAAAGGTTGCTGCGACGGAGTCACTCGCTCGTGTTAGCCAGACGTTTCAAAGTGCCGTGAGGCTGCCGTCGCTTTGCCGTCGGGTCTCGCATCTCGAGGACAAGTCGGTTCGCCGGTTCGAAGTCGATACTATCGCGAATCAGAAATCGCTATATTTGCAGCGAACCGCTGCTCCTACGCATCGCCGCCAACCGACGATGCCTTTTCAACCGGAATCGGCCGAGCGCAGGCGGTCGCGGCCGACCTTCTATTGCCGGGCGCCGCGATGCAGTTGGATCGCTCCGCTCGTAATAAGAACTATCACTGACTGCTGATCTACTGCTGGGATATAGCACTCCTTCCGCAAACACAAGGAGGAAGAGGGTCGGCGAGGCTACCATGCGCCATTCGACGCCAAACGCTTTCCGGCAGTTAGATCGCAGAATCGCCAGAGGGCTAATGTGCGTACTTTCACCCCATGGGTGGCCTGGCTGAGAAGGGTATGATTTTCCGCCACGAGAAGAGATCATCTCATCGGACGGATATTTCTTATTAGCAAATCAGATTCGACGGGTGCGGCATATAGAAAGAGTAGTTTATCGGGAGCACTTCCTTATCGGGAGATTTGACGACCATGAACGATGGTATTATTGCACCATTCATTTTCGTACTCCACTTTCCATGTCGCTCTCGCCGTGCCGGACGACTCTTTCCCGCCGTGGCCCAAAAGGCCGAAATGTCGCGCAAAGAGGCTCGAGTGCCTCGGGCAAGCCTCCAATTCAACAGATTGCCTTCACGCTTTCACGGGCCACTTTTCTTTGGCTAGCAAAGGCCGCGAACCTTATTTTTCAAACCCTATCAAGAAATGGGAAAACTGATCTGTGAAATGTGAAATTGCCTACAAGTTTTTGCGATTAAGAACGATTACTGATTCTACATCGATTTCACATGTTATTAAGCCGAGCAAAAGACTCTTTCACCTATTAAAGCCGATCTTTTTGAATATCAAGATCTCATATTGCGATTAGGTACTCTTATAAACCTTAGAGTTCCCAAAGCCTGCATCTTCCATATTTCTTGGTCGTTTCTTCATAGATACCTTCCTCCTCTTGATTCTTGTCTTCTTCCTCCATTTCTTTTCGATGGCCCTCCGTATTACACGCTATTACATTTATATTTATATTTTTTATTTTACATTAGTACAAACTTGGTCCAAACAAATTGAAAGTCTAAGAGAATTTTGTATGCCGTCTGATTCTTTTATTGGTTAAAATTACAAAATAAATAATTAAAAATTATATTTTCTAAACAAAATTTCTTCTAAGAATTTAAAATATTCTCAATATAAAAAAAATAATAATATTTATTTTTAATTAATTATATGTTTATATAATTATTTTTTTAAAAATAAAAAATTATTAACAAAGATATGAATCTGGGACAAAAGACATTCTCACTGGAACCGTAGATTGCGACAGATTCACACCACCAAATAGAGTGCGACAGATTCACACCACCAAATAGAGACCATTAAAAACTGAAAATAAAAACATATCGTCAAAATATAAAAATTAAATTAAAATAATTTCTCAAACTCGGAGTCTTGACCAAAAATAATGTGAAGAACTCCAAACGGCGCTTCAGCAAAGGAGATGAATCTCTAAACGTGAAGAACTTCACGAGGGTATTGACAAACGTGAGAAATGACTCTGCAATGTATAAAGCAGTTCTAGAGGTTCCTTCCAGGGGGAGAATAAAAATAGAGCCAAATATTCTCACATTCGATAATAAATATCAAAAACGAGGTTTTGTTTTGACCGTAGAGATTGATTTAGATGCCCCCAGTGTCATCTATGGCTATTTGAGATGGATTGATCAAAATGAGCACATTGTATCAAGCCCGATGGTGGCCATCAATAATTAGCATTATCTATTTTCAATATGTGTGTTAAACAATCGGATCAATCTGTTAATTTTCTCATGATATTATGTAGTATTACTTTTAAATATTTTTAAGAAAAGGATCATCAAGAGTAGACTCAAGAAGTTGATGTCATCACTTCTCTTCAATAATAAAACGATTCCCTTAGCTCAATAACAACTACTACAATAATAATAATAATACACACACATTAATAATAATAATAATAATAATAAACAATTAATGAACAATAATAATAATAAAAATAATAATAATGATAATAATAATATTAATAAAATCCCATTGATAAATGAAATTTATTATTTTTAAAAAATAATTTGAAAATCAAAAATCAATTTATTAATATTAAAATCAAATCATTTTTAATTCACTTGGAATCGTAAATCAATACTCACATTATATTAAAATAAAGATTTAAACATAGTTTAACAACCTATAGAACCTTTTTAATATCATTACACAAAAAAAACATTTTTAGTAACGAATATTTAGTCACGATCACAAAATACTGTTACTAAATATGTTTTTTTTTGTCACGATCATCATAAACAGTCACCCAAAGTATTGATAGAGAATTTTAGTTACGATTTTATTGGAAACTGTGATTATACGTAAACATAAATAACGGGAAAATTTGGTGCGAATCATTTATTCACAGTTTTTTTTGGAAATCGTGACTAAATATATGTGAATGTCACTTTTGGTCTCCAGCTTTATTTAGACATGATCAGATTATCACTGCAGTAATAAACGCGACCAAATGTATAATGAGTGACGTTTGATCATAGTTTTATTTGAGACCGTGACCAAATCTATAAGTTAGTAAGTTTTGGTCACGATGTTAAATAAAATCATGACCAAATGTATAATTAGTGACTTTTGCTACAATAAAATAAACCCGTAACCAAATATGAAAGAGAAGTTTATCACAGTATAATAAACCCATGATCAAATATATAATAGATTTTTAGTCACGCTTAAAAAAAAACTGTGACTAAAGCTATATATGAGTAATATGTTTGGACTTTGACTATATGTAAAATTTAATATAGAAAAAGTTTGGCACCAATAATTTAGCCACACACACATTTATATATATATATATATATATATACTAAACTAATTAGTTAAAAATTTACATTGACTTTCTATTAAAATTTTAAAAAGAAAAACATTTTTCTATATAGATTATAAAAATTAAGGCTTTTCTATTATATGCAAAAAATATTGAAATGAGATACGAGCAATGATGAAAATATTGGTACTTTGATATAAATAATGAAAATATTTTATTACATTCAATGACTATAATTTATATAAAAAAATTGATTTCAACATTAATGATTTTGGGATATATATATATATATATATATATGTGTGTGTGTGTGTGTGTGTGTGTGTGTGTGTGTGTGTATTTGATTAGAATAATTTGTTTGTAATATTTATTAAATAATAATTATTAAATGAGGGAATATTTTAAATAACATTTAAAAAAAAATTATATTGCAAGTGTATAACAAAAGAAATTTTAATATTTTTAAATTAAGTAATATGTTTATTTATTTTAAATAGTTTATATTTAGTGTATGATGACTTGAATTACATTTAATTTTGTCCTGAAAGCTCATGGTGTAACATATATGGTGAAATTATAAGTATAAAATTTTAGAGGCTCAGAAAGGGATACAAGAAGGGATTAGAACAAGTTATAATTATGAGATTTTTGGGGCCGTTGGTGGAACAAAGCGTAGGATCGGGCCGTGATGGTCCTTTTTATTTCTTATTATGTACTTATACAAATTACATATTAATTAAAATGAAATAATAGATGTTGCTTTTAAAATTATATAACCTAAACTTTCTCCTTTCATATACAATTTTTTTTTCTTTCTCAATAATTTTATTTCTACTAATATATGATTTCATTATTTTCCCCAAATGTATAACCTATGGAATTGAGAATTTTAATAGTGTATGTTTATGTGCTCTTTCAAGCATGTCCTAAAGAATCTCACTTGAATGCGGTTAAAAGAATATTCTAAGTACTTGAGAATCACTATTAATATTGGTCTTTGATATCCAAAATGTGATAATTTTGAATTGATATGTTATTCGAATGTATGACTTTGTACAAATTACAAAAAAAGACAAAGATATTAATTTTTAGAAGTCATCACTGTGTTTTTGTGTTCTTCTTATATTCGACAAGCGAGGACGCCAATAAAGTAAAGACCGTTAACACAGATTTTTTTGGCATTATTTGGGACTCTTTCAAGCATAGATTCATAAATGACATAAAGTTGAGCCTAAAAAGCCAAAATATGAAACTTCGACTACAATCATAACTACAGAAACTACCACCAATAAGAGCTAAAAATGTTTTGTACATATGCTCGAGTCCATAACTACTTTCAGATTTACACAAGTTAATCATCTCAAATTATTACTTTTACACCTCTATTATAAAATCATAAAGAAAATAAGATCCACATAAGGTGACTCGATGTTGTGTTGGCCTTGTTTCAAGTGGGTGATGTCCATGACGATACTTCTTTGTAGAACCTACACGAATATATATATATATATATATATATATATATAGATAGATAACATGTATGACATAATACATGTATGAACGCTACATTAACTTTCAATTTCAATATATAAGCACATATAATTATTTCCACATATCATATTATTCATCTCTCCCGTAGGAGTACTTATTAGAAATTTCATAACATAAGGTACCCATAAGTACACTACAGTACAGATAAGAGATATGCCTTAGCATCCGAGCTTCTTACATTTGTGTTCATATTATTCATTATTCAGATGCACATCATATAAATATTTGTCTGCATAGACCAGTAACAATGAATGAGAAGGATGTGACACAATAGGTACCCAAAGGTACAATACAATACTGAATAGAAGTGCCAAAGCACTAAACAGATTTGCATATTCATTCACTATCCGGTCTTAGGAAAACACACAATTATATGCAATTTAGAGCATTTCGCACTGATCTTACCAATATCCATGTTATACACTTGGTCATTTATTAAGACTGCACTTTCCTCATTCATATTGAATCATCCATGTCACGTATATTTGATTTAGTAATCAATAACGTATAACTTGTGTACATGTACGAACCCTTTCATTCACCTGTTAGGATCGTAAATTAATTCAATTTCATGTCTATCGTTCATTTCAATCGAAGTCCTAACAAAGGAGTAATGGTTTCTAGAATTAATAGAAGGAAGAGGAAAAACATGACTTCAGGTTCGCCTAGGCGAGGCAAAGACTGGGCAATTTTGGACTTCGGGTTTGCCTAAGTGAATAGATCTTCACCTAGGTGAAGAAGTGGAAATTAGAAAGAATATCCCTACCCTTCTCTAAGGCGAAGGACTCTTCGCCTAGGGGTAGGGCGTCAGGCCTGAACAAAAGTGTCACATTTTGCCCTTTTTGATCGAACAATTTCAAACCCATAACGAAACAAGATCAAACTAACTTCAAACAAACAAAAAACACCTTTATGGAAAGAGTTAGGGTTTTTCCTAACCTTGATTTATCTTGAAGGCTTACAAATGGAGCTTTCATTTTCTTCTTTGTCTTCTCTTCTTCCTTTTCTTCTCTTTTCATGAACAAGGAGAACTCCAAGAGATGAAGAGAAATCAAACCAAAACAATTGGTTCTTCTTCCACAACTGGATGCCCTAGCTCTCAAAGCCCAAAAATTGGGAATTTCTCCCTTCTACAAGATAAGTTATTGTCTTATGCCCGTTTTGGCTCAAGTTTTCTCTTTTTGCTTTTTAGTCCTTCCCCTTTATTTGATTTGCAATTCAACTTATCATTATTCCACCATATCATATAATCATTTAACTTAATGTCCATTAAGTCCCTAATTTGACAATTTAACATTATCCTCTTTACTTCTTTAATAATTCTAGTTATATCCATTTTGCACACATAACTATTAAATTTCTGGAAAATACAAATTTGACTTCCATCATACCCTAAACATGTCATAAAACTAATAGGGTATAATTTGGGGTGTTACAACTCTCTCCCCCTTAAAAGAATTTAGTCCTCGAAATTCATACCTGAATTGAAGAGTTGTGAGTACTGTGCCCTCATTGTCGATTATGGTTCCCATGTTGCTTACTCCATACCATGGTGTTGCCAAAGTACTTTTACTAGAGGGACTTGTTTTTTTCCCAATTGTTTCAAATCACAAGCTAGAATGGCTTTTGGTTCTTCATCATAAAAGAAGTCTGATTGTACTTGTATATCTTGTACGGGCAAGATGTGCGATTCATCAAAACAGTATCTCCGAAGCATTGAGACATGGAGCACATTATGTAATTTGTCCAATTACTTTATGCTTGTTCAGGTCGGTCCAGCATACATGATTTCTAAATTTCCTACCATATAAGGCTTCATAAGGGACCATACCAATACTTGTCTGGTAACTGTTGTTATAGGCAAATTCCATAAGGGGAATATACCTATCATAACTTCCAGGAAAATCTAGCAAACAACCCTGAAGCATGTCCTATAACACTTGAATTACTCTTTCAGATTGTCCATCAATTTGTGGATTAGAAAGCTGTACTAAAATTCAGTCGAGTACCTAAGGTTGACTGTAGTTCTTTCTAAAACCTTGACGTAAACCGTGGATCGTGACAGTGGAATCCCATGCAACCGGACAATCTCACTCACATACAACTCTACTAACCAATCCATGGAATAGTCAAGCCAGACTGGTAAGAAGTGAGCAGACTTTGTAAGTCTATCGACAATTACCCAAATTGAATCATGTTTCTTTTGGGTGACGGGAAAACCGGACACAAAATCCATAGTAATGTTGCCTCACTTCCATTATGGAGTTGGGATGAGATTTAACAAACCGGGCGGTATTTGATGTTCAACTTTTACTTGTTGACAAGTCAGACATTTGGATACATATTCTGCTATATCATTTTTCATCCTTCGCCACCAATAGTACTGTTTCAAATCCTAGTACATCTTGTTACCTCTAGGATGCATGGTGAATACGGTATTGTCGCTTTCATATATCAAAATCTTTTTCAGTTCCTAGACATTCGGTACACATAATCTGTTCTTATAATAAAGACTTCCATCTCCTTTTATAGAATAATCAGTCTTGTCTCCATTTCTAACTAATTGTACCATTTGTTGTAACTTGACATCATATTTCTAAGCATCTATCATCATCTGCTTCAAATATGGCATAACTTTTAATTTGATGTAAGGCTCCATTAGATCTGAAATCTACGTACCTGAGTGTTTCGAGAATGACATAATTTTTTTTCTGCCAAGCGTTCGCCACCATTAGCTTTTCTTGGGTGTCAGCATGCAATCATAGTCTTTGAACAACTCCTAGCCATTGACGTTTGCCTCAAGTTCAGTTCCTTACGAGTTATGAGATACTTAAGACTCATATGATCGTAAATATTCTCATTTTTACCATATAAATAAATGTAGCCATATTTTCAAAGCAGATCCCCTCTGTTGCCAACTCCTAGATCATGTATTGGGATAATTACGCTCATGCGGTTTCAACTGTCTTGAGGCATATGCCACCACTTTTCCATCTTGCATCAATACACATCCCAAACCAATCCTTGAAGCATCACTATACATAGCATATTCTCTACCTGGAGTAAGCTAAGTCAACAATGGTGTTTCAACCAGTATTTTCTTTAACTGATCAAAACTTAACTGACATTTTTCATCCCATTCAAACTTCACCCCTTTCTGGAGTAACTTAGTAAGTATAAAGGTTATGATGGAGAATCCCTTTACGAACCGCCAGTAATACCCAACTAAACCTAAGAAACACGTCACCTCTGTTACATTTCGAGGCGGTTTCCAATTCATAATCGCTTCAATTTTCACAAGGTTAACTCTAATACTCTATGCAGACACAATATGGCCTAAGACTGACACTTAAGCCAAAAATCACACTTACTTAATTTTGTAAACAACAATTTTTCTCTAAGGATTTGCAACACTATCCTCAAATGCTGTTCATGTTCTGGTGCATCCTTAGAATACATTAGGATGTCATCTATGAAAACCACTACAAACTGGTCCAAATAAGGGTGGAATACCCTATTCATCAAGTCCACGAATGCGGCTGGTGCATTAGTCAACCTTAATGGCATTACTAAAAACTCATAATGACCATATTGAGTTCCAAAAGCTGTTTTTGGAACATCAACATCTTTCACCCGAAGTTGATAATATCCCGATCGTAGGTCTATTTTTGAAAAGACACTCGCTCCTTCCAACTGATTGAAAAGATCTTCTATTCTTGGAAACATATATTTATTTTTTACGGTTACCTTATTTATTTGCCGATAATCAATGCACATTCGGAGAGTGCCATATTTCTTTTTGACAAACAAAACCGACGCACCCCAGGGCAAAACACTAGGTCGAACGAATCCCGTCCAATAGTTCCTGTAGTTGAATATTCAACCATTTTAGTTCAGTTGGAGCCATACGGTAAGGTGTCCTAGAAATAGGAGTCGTTCCATGTAAAACTTCAATAACTAAACCTTTTCTAAGAAAACACTAGGCTTGCATAGCGGAAATTAAATTTGACATTGGTCTAGATTGGATACCATGTACAATTACCTCTGACAGGTCAGAACATTTAAGCACTACTGTCTTCTTATCACAATCAACTATAGCCTGATGTTTAGATAACCAATCCATCCTCAATATCAAGAAGTCAAACTCATGAAAAGGTAAATGCAATTCGATCAAATGTGAGAACTCTCATCAGGATCACCAGGAGGACGCCTATACACTCCGACCCTCACTATGCCCTGTGGAACCCAGTAACATGCATGTCATATACTGAATTGCCTATTGATGGCATTTTATCAAACAAGTGCTCGTGCGCATACATGTTGAATAGGAACCAGATCTATCAAAGCATGCATTCAATGTCATAGAGAGAGAAAATACCAAATATAGCCCCTAAGGCATGTGCTCGAGCTGACTATGTTAAAGGATGCATCGCTTCGTTGCAATACTTCTTCTATGCTGCCCTGAACTACCTCGCCCTCTACCCTTGTCATGAGTTGGTGGAAGTACATTTGATCCTCCTTTGCTACTTCCTTGAGGATTTCTAGAAATTCCATATCCTCACAGACAGTTCACTATAAGATGTTTTGTGCTTCCACATTGAAACAACCCCCAGTTATCAGTCTGCAATTACAAGAATGATATTTGTGGCAATGTGGGAATTCAAGTCTTTCCCCTTGTTTGGTTGAAGTGCCCTTACTGGAACCCGGTATCGTCGTAGGTCCCTACCTTCTTCCTCTAGTAGCAGAACTATGTACTAATTCAACTTGAGACTCTCTAGTTCTTTTACCTGAGGAGGAACTACCCTTGGAGAACTTTCTCTCTGTTTTTCTTTCTTGACTCATCATTTCAGATTTCTCAATTTTCATAGCCGCTTGCACCAGCTGATAAAAAATCATCACTTGAAATGATGTAACAGCCGTGAGGTACCTTTTTATAGACTCCTTTAGGCCATCCTCAAACTGTCTACATCAGAAGGTTTTAGTAAGAACTAGTTTTGGTGCATACTTACTAAGACGGCTAAAGTCTTTCTCATACTTCGCCACTATCAAACACCCTTGTTTCAAATTTAGGAATTGCTTCCACTTGGTCTCTCTGTAATCATCGGTGACATACTTCATCTGAAACTCTTGGACAAAGAAGTCCCATGTAATTGGGTCTGGAAGTAGTGGATTTCTTAGAACTAACTTCCATCAATCATAAGCTACACCTTGCAGAAGTAAGGCGACACATTTGGCCATCTGATCAGGGGGACATTTCACTTTGTTTAGAGCCCTTTTTAGTTTCTTAAGCCAAAATGTAGCTTTATCTGACTCTTTCAGACTTGTACCATGGAATTTGATCATTTACATTTGATTAGATCGAATGAGATCAGGCTGCTAGTCTCTGAGAATTAATGACTTTATATCACGACAGAACATCATGTTCACCTCTAGTGCCTAGCGACCAATGAGGAATCCATCTTAGTTAACACTTTTGGCACTTTCCTCAACAGTGTCTTGAGGTCGTTCCATCTTATTCACAATATAAAAAAAAAAAACAAGAACAAGGACATCGTCATTAGGCTAACACAATACTATGTAGGTACCTTTTTAACCTAATAATTTTCCAGAAACGCCTAAACCTGGGCTCTGATACCACTAAACTGTAGCACCCCTTCCCCTATCTTTGACAAGCGAGGGGACGCCACACAGAGCAGAGACTTGTTAACCTGATTTTCTGGCATTATTTGAGACCCTTTCAAGCATAGATTCATAAATGACATAAACTTATTTCAAAAAGCCAGAATTATGAAAATTCTTTACTACAATCATAACCTTGTAAAACTACCACCGTAGTGGTGTTTAAAATGTCCTGTACATATATACTTGAGTCCATAACTACTTGTATTTATACAAGTTACACTATCTCAAATTATTGCTTTTACAATTCTATTACAAAATCATAGCAAAAACAAGGACCTACATAAGGTGGACTCTAATGCTGTGTTGACCTTGCCGGGTGCAGGATGTCCCTGATGACTTCTTTAGAACCTACATAAATGAAACACTCGTGTTAAGCATATACCTTAGTGGGAAAAACAAGATAACACACACACACACACACACACACACACACACACACACACACACACACACACACACACACACACACACACACACACACACATATATATATATATATATATATTGAGCCATATATATATGACATAAATGACATGTATAACCGCTACATTAATCCTCTAATTTTAGCATATAAGCACATATAACGCTTATTTCCATACATATCATATTATTCCATCTCTCCCGTAGGAGTACTTAATATCAAGAGACAGTAGATTCACCCAGGCATACCATAAGACAGCAATGATATGCCTTAGCATTCGAGCTGATTATATTTGTGTTCATATATTCATTATTCTGATGCACATTATATAAGTATAATTTCATATAGACCAAAGAACAAATAGAAATGAGAGGAACATAAGACAGGCACCAGCAAAGTCAGCATAAATAGAGATAGAAGTAAATGGTAGACTGGCTACAGGATGTGGCTTTATAATATTTAAATACAAGAGTGTGTCAAGAGCATCTAAGTGTAGGAGTGGCCAGACAGGGTAGGGTGCACAGAAAGATCTGTTGCAGGGCGCAGTTTGAGACTCACCTTCATTTTTCTGTCACAAAATAAAATTAGTACTGCAATGCTATGGCAGCAATGCACCAAGATTTTATTTTTCCAACTCCACAAAAACATCCCAGAACTCTTACAACAACTTTATCAGTATATCTGTGAGAATTGAGTTCAAACTAGTCTGAATTGATAATCAGTGATGTAATCAATACATTTAGCATATACGTTATTGAATGTTAATTTTCAAACAAGAATGATTAGTCCCAGATTAACTGAAATGCGTTTAAAAATATTTCAAACATTCTAAAGTGTCAAACAATGATAAAGCTTAAATAATGTAAAGAACGATAAATGATAAGAAAAGAAGTCTGTCATATAAACGTCGTCAAACCAGATCATTATCGCGTTGAATTATAAGATAGGTGGGTCCTGGCATACAAAATGAAAATGATAAATGGTAGGGTCGTTCATGGTTTCCATAATTTAATAGAGATCTAAAAAGAACAAACTCATCTTGATGCCTGGGCTGAGCAAATCACGCGGAGGGATAGTAAGAAGCAGGTAGAAATTTAGTTTAAAGAGGCGGCTTCTGTGGCCATACTCCCATTTCTCGCTCCTGCGAGAACCAGCAACATGAGGATTGTATAAAAATCAAACCCCAAATCCTCATTCTTTTGACGGATTTGGGGGTGTAGAAAAGCCCTAACTTGAGGGGAAATGGATTTTTATTGAGTCTAAACCACTTTTTATTGTCAGTAGATTCCATGGCGATTTTTTATATGAGACGAATCGAGAAGATTTGTGGAAGAAAATGAGTGAAAATGCCAAAATCCCGTATTTCTTAAAGTAAACTCGTAAGGGGCACCAGGTCGGTACTGGCTGAGGCACCACGGATGCAGTGGGCACCTGCAACTGGTGTTCGGGCTTCAAAACCCGGTAATTTATCGATCGGGCAAGGACAACCTAAGACGGTAGATCGACAAAGTGGTACCCTAATTACTATACTCCCAACAACCCCGTTTTGACATATTTTTGCACCGTTGTTCGTATTCGAGCACCGATGTTTAGGACCCTAAGAAATGACAATGAGGGTTCAAAGGTATAAACTATGAAAAACGCACCGCACTCGCCGCCATGGAGCTTAATCTGGCCATGATTTGGTGTCTTAACCTAAGACTATTAACAAAAATAAATTTGTAATTCACTAAAATTAATAATTGCTTTCATCCACTAAGAGTGGGCGTAGGAATGTTATTGACTAGGACGGCAGATGATCGTTCCAGGACCGATTGGAAGAGAAGGAAACTAGATTCATCACTGTTTGTTCTCCGACTTATTCTTATTTCAAGTATTTTGGTGAGTTTAATAAGTAACTAAGGGAAATGAGGACATGAAATGAGTATATGAAATGAGTACATGAATGAGTATATACAGCAAGTAAGATAGATTTGAGTATATCTTTGAAAAGATAATACGAAAGTGAATATGGAATTGAAATGTGATATTGAAAATCGAATGAATGTGAATGATGATAAAGACGAGATTCATCAAACGGAATCCGTCAGAAATGTAATTTGAATGATATATCGAATGAACCGCCTGACGGGATGCACCAATCGCATCCGCCAATGGCGTAAATCCCAAATTTTCCAATGTCCCACTTGGCGGATGCACTAACCCAAGATCCGCCATGATGACGTATGACATTGAAGAAATGTTCTACTCGCGATGCACCAATCGCATCCGTCATGATGGAGTATGGCATTTAAGTGATACCACTTGTCGGGATGCACCAAACGACATCCGTCATGATGGGAGACCGAATTGTTAAAATGTGTAAGCACATTACCGAATGTTAATAAGGGCTGATTCAACAAACTAATCCGTCATAATAAATTGAATAGTCAAGGTGAAAGAACTAAATATCGACGAAAGTGAAAATCTGGGATTTTTATGTATATGCTTAAATCTCATAAATTGAATTGTGAATGAATTGCATTGAAATGCGTTGTGATATAGTAAATGATTTGGAACGAAAAGCATAAAATGAATATCATGAGTATATGTTGATATAATAGGCATGGTTTAATGTTAAATGCATGTCGAAGTTAAATTGAATATTGAAATATAATCAGATAGAACCACTAAGCATGAAAATACAGCGATAGTTTATCTATGCTAGGTCAGTAGACAGGAAGGAAGACAAGATCGTGCAGAGTCATAAGAAAGTACGGCAGAAAAGTATATACCTGGGCCATTTGCATATCATTCCTTTGAACAAGTGGTATTTGTGGACAAAAAAGGGCCACCTTGAACCTTGATTTTTGTATATCATTCTGAAAATGCATGAATGCCTTCTTTGTAAATGTATTTTGTTAAATGTTTATGGGCCTACTGAATTGTATTGAAATTGTAAATGATTATGAGATTGCCCAAAACTGAAATTGCTTCCACAACAAAATGACATAATAAAATGTTTTGATAAGATCGTCGAAAAGCCTGAGTAAACTGGTCGGTTCGAATCCTTATTTGGGTCGGGTCGGATTCGGGTCAATGACATTTTGAAAAAAACGAAAAATTTAATAAATGAAAAATAAAAAGAAATAAATGGGCGTCCCCGGGGCTTTCGGTTCTGACTCGCTTTTCGGGTCGGACAGGGCTTGGGGGTCTCTACAAGTACCGAAGCACTAAACAGATGTGCTTATTCATTCATTATCCGGTCTTAGGGAGACACAATTATATGCGATTTAAAGCATTTTGCACTGATCTTACTAATATCCATGTTATACGCTTGGTCAATTCTTAAGACTATACTTTTCTCATTCATATTGAATCGTCCATGTCACGTACGTTTTATTTAGTAATTAATAACGTATAACTTGTGTACATGTACGAACTCTTTCATTCACCTATTAGGATCGTCAATTAATTCAATTCCATGCCTATCGTTCACTTCAATCGAAGTCCTAACAAAGGAGTAATAGTTTCTAGAATTAATAGAAGAAAAAGGGAAAAACGGGACTTCAAAAATCGCCTAGGCGAAGCAACCTTCGTTGAGGTGAGGTAGAGACTGGGCAATTTGGGCTTTGGGTTCGCCTAGGCGAAGCTCTCCTTTGCCTAAGTGAAGAAGTGGGAATCAGAAAGAATACCCCTACCCTTAGCCGAGGCAAAGGACTCTTTATGTAAAGCCCTAAAAATACCCAAACAGTTTCAGAACATGTTTAGGTATAAAATAAAGTAAATGAAATTTTTCTGGAATTTAAATCCTAAGAACGAAAAAAATAAACAACCCGAAAATTTTACAAGAGCTAAATAAATTTGGTAAAAATGTCAAATGGGGATCTAAGGGTCATAAATGAAGAATGTAATTGCCAAAATGTAAATGAAGTGAAATGAAATGAAAATGAAAGTGAAATGAAGTGTTAAAATGGCAAAAATGAGAAAATTGGAATTAGTGTGTAGGCCAAACAAGGCCTTATGAAGGATTTTGACTTAAGACCAAATTTGGTCTTGTAAAAGGGCATAACTCTCATTTGTGCATTTTGGGTTTAGAGAGAAAGAGAGACACGGATTGAGAAAGAAGAATGAGAAGCCATTGTTGGTAATTTCTTCTCCATGTAAACAAGAGATGAAGTGGGATCAAGAAGAGGAAGGCAGAAAGAAAAGAGAAGAAGAGCTTAAAGGTAAGGGAAAACTAAACCCTAACTCTTTTCTTTGTTTGAGTTGATGAAACCCCCAACCTTGCCAAAGATGTCTGTGATTGGTTGTAGCTGAGTTGGTGGGTTGTTTTTGGGTTGAGTTTTGAAAAGTATTGTTGGTTGGTGTTGGTTCGGATTGGGTTTTGGAGGAATGTTTGTAAAGGAAAATGTTGGGTTTTCTGGGCAAAGAAATAGTTGCCAAATCTGTCAAACCCTGTTCTTGTTTTGGCTATAGGTTAAATTATAATCATCCAAATGAAGTGCTTCTAATTGGTAAATAACCATAAGAGATAAGGCTTCAAATGTATAGAAGGGACCAGGAGCAAATTGTAGCTCTAAGGCTCTCGAATATGGGCTTAAAAGTGAGTTTCGGGTAGCTCATGAGCATGCTTTATTTTGGGTGTAATTGTGGTGTTTTGGCCATAAGTTGAGTTTCACTCATCCAAATTGAGTGATTAAAAATTATGGGTAAACTAGGAATTTAGGGGGAATAAATTACTCAAGGAAGTGGTATGTAATTAGGCCTAAAGTACCCAGAAATCTATCAAAGTGGAGCTATGTGCATATTATGTTTTGCAAAATAGAGGAGTCTAGATGTAAAATGCAATAACTTTAGTTTGGGTGATCCAAATTGGATGATTCCAATTAGAGAAGAAACCTTAGAACCATAGCTTCAAATTAGTAAAGGAACCATTACTAATTTATGGTTTTAAGACCCCATAAATCGAAAAAAATTGTGGGTGATCCAGTGAGCTAGGCATATCGACGAGTTTGGCATTAAAATGCCGTAACTTGAGTTTAGGTGATCCAAATTGGATGATTCCAATTGGAGAAGAAACCTTAGAACCATAGCTTCGGTGTCTGAGTTATGAGGTAACTCAACAATTTAAGAGTTAAGACCCTATAAATTGAAAAAAATAGTGGGTGATCCAAAGGAGTCGGGCATATCGACTGGGCTTGGTAATCGAAACGTCAGAATCCAAGCAGGTTATCCAAATGGAGATTATTCCAATTCCTACCGAAAATAAAACTCCTAGCGAATCAGTTCAATATGTGATTGTCATTGTATTTGAATATGGTTTTAGATTTTATGAGTGAAAAACAACCCGCATTGAAGTCGAGATCAAGATTGGAATCAAAGCGACGTATTTTTGGTCGATCTCAAACTCTCTCTATTTCTAAAATATTTGAATACTACGAAATGATTTGAATTTTGGAAATGATCGACAAGAAAGTATATTGATTTGTGTTTGAAATGATTTGTTTTAACTGATTTTAAGACAATTGCTTGTGAAACGAATTTGCATAAGAAAATTCTGTATGATAATGAAAATGTTCTATCGGCATACAAACAGTAGATATACTATTGTAAATTGTATTGAATGATTTTAATGCCCTTAAAAATAATGTTAACCGTTAGGAATTTGAGTTAAGGATAAATTGGTATACTCAATAAGAGTCGAATAAATGGTAATTATTGTATACACTGCATCCATAAGCCTAGCAGGACAATATCGTAGGACAACAAACTGAGAGTATATTATTTTATATATATATTCTAAATGTAACAATGATCACGCTAATGATTCGTTATTCGTAATCGAAAACATAAGTTAAATTCAATAAGGGAAAAATGATAATGAGATTGAAAAGTGCATGATTTGTGCTTTAAATGATTTTTTTTTCTTTCTGCCTATGAAAATGCATAGCTTGAGATGACCAATGAATTATAATTGATTTATTAAATAAATATATAGATACCTATTGTACTGCATTGGTCATTGAAAATTATAACAAAACATTAGCGATAAATATTGCATGTCTTAGATTAAAAGAATGAAGATAATAGAATCGTATAGAACCATTAAACATTTAAAACGCTACGCTAGTTGTTTTTATCAACGCCGCAGTACCAAGTAACAGGTACAAGAGTGAAGACTGCATTGCTAATGAGAGCCAACATCAAAGCCTTCTGAGGAGTATAAAACTCCGCAACAAACATGCATGAAATTGAATTGACTCTTTTTGTATAAAGTATCTTGTGAAAGTTAAACTCTAATTCTATTTTGTAAATTTTTTTTATATTGAAAACTTTGCTAAATTTTGTAAATTATGGTACAAATGTGGGAGTTATCCTAAAATGACAGGTCTTTCACAAAATGTTTAGTTTCTGCAAAAATGTTTAATGTATATTTTTACGTATACCCAATGAGTATTTGAAATGCGTTTGGTATTGAAAATGTATTCACATTTTTATTGATTTTTTTTATTTGGATTAGAAATGAAAGTGAGGACCGTGTTCCCCCAAATCTGGTTTGGATTTGTCAATTGGGTAGGGTCAGGTACGGGGCGGCGATCGGGATCTTACACTTCGCCTAGGCATAGGGCGTTGAGCCTGAATAGAAGTGTCACATTTTGCCATTTTCATCGAACAATTTCAAACCCAAAACGAAACAAGATCAAAACTAACCTCAAACCAACCAAAAACACATTTATGGGAAGAGTTAGGGTTTTTCCTAACCTTGATTTATCTTGAAGGCTTACAAACCAAGCTTTCATTTTCTTCTTTGTCTTCTCTTCTTCCTTTCCTTCTCTTTTCATGAACAAGGAGAACTCCAAGAGTTGAATAGAAATCAATCCAAAACAATTGGTTCTTCTCCGACAATCGGATGCCCTAGCTCCCAAAGCCCAAAATTTGGGAATTTCTCCCTTCTATAAGACAAGTTATTGTCTTATGCCCTTTTTGACTCAAGTTTTCTCTTTTTGCTTTTTAGTCCTTCCCCTTTATTTAATTTGCAATTCAACTTATCATTATTCCACAATATTATATAATCTTTTAACTTAATATCCATTAAGTCCCTAATTTGACAATTTAACATTATCCTCTTTACTTCTTTAATAATTCCGGTTATATCTCTCTTGCACACATAACTATTAAATTTCTGAAAAATACAAATTTGACTTCCATTATATTCTAAACATGTCATAAAACTACTAAGGTATAATTTGGGGTGTTAAAATCTTGGCATAGTAAGAAACAAAATTCGGTTGCATTGTCAACGGTTGAAGCCGAATATATTGTTGTCGGGTTAGAATGTGCACAAGTACTTTGGAAGAAACAAACTCTTAGTGACTTTGGCTTAACGTATTCTGATGTTCCCATAAAATGTAACAACACAAGTGCCATTAGCATATCAAAGAACCCCATGCAACACTCTAGGACTAAGCATATAGAGATTAGATATTATTTCCTTAGAAATCATGCACAAAAAGGGGATATTACTCTTGAATTTGTTAGAACCGAGGACCAAAGTTGCGGATATTTTCACAAAACCCCATAATGAGGAATTTATTAACATTTGAATGCAATTAGGGGTTATTACTTTGTAATTTTGTAATTAAAATTGCTTCAAACTATAGGGAAATCACTCAAATATCTTAGGGGAAGCTTCGGATGAAAAATCAAAAAATCAGTAGAATATGAACCAAAAGTTCAACCGATTCAAGAAACGGTCAACTGGTTCAGGTATAGAAAATAGCAGAAGACAGATCAACCAAACGATCGACTACTTAATCTCGATCGGTTGGAATCGGTCGACCATTTAAGCTCGATCGATTGGAACCGATCCATCGGTTCGTCGACATAAGTGGCAATAAGTTCTTATTTAACGCGCTGAAACCCTTCCTCTACTCATTCTAAACCATTCTCTCTCTTTGAAACCCTCCATCTTCTTTGCTAAAACCCTAAAAATCCTAGTTCCTATGTTCGATCTTCATTTCTGGGCTACAAAGATTGGATTTTAGCATCCACTAGCTCATATTCTCCGTAGTTAGTGTCATGTCCCTACCCCTGCCTAGGCAAAGATAGGGGGCGCGACACGATAGTGGGACTCCTTAACCTACTTTTCGGACATTGGTGGACCCATTTCATATTTAAAACCATAAGGAAATAAAAATTCTAATACCACCACCATAATAGTGTTTAAATTGTCTCGTACAAATTCCTGAGTCCCTTTTACTTGTACTTATACAAATTCCACTATTACAAAAACTTTACATTTACATTACACAACCAAAAATCAAAAACCTATATCAGGTGGGCTCCTATTGTTGTGTTGGCCTTGGCAGATGCGGAATGCCTTAGATGTCCTCTTCAGTACCTACACGGATGAAACACTCGTGCTAAGCTTATAGCTTAGTAGGAAACATATAACAACTATGACCACTTGCAGTGGTTCACATTTATAGGATACATATAACATAATTCTTATATGTAAGAGTTTACGTATAACAGAATTCTTATATGTAAGAAAGCTATATATGTTGTAATCTCTATAACAGAGTTTTCATATAACATAATTTATAACGAAATTACATTCCGTGAGTTCGTAATGTATATTCAGATGTAAGGTAATTAGAGGAAGAGATTACATAACAGAACTAATTTCTTATGTTTTCTTATTGTTTATTATTCATATTCTTATCATATAAATGTTTGTCTGTATAGATCACATAACAGAACTAATTAATTTTAATTTCATGTATACAACATATAAGTATTTACCTGCATAAACCGATAACAATGAATGAGAGGAACACAACACAATAGGTACCCGAAGGTATGGTACAGTACTAAATAGAGACGTGCCTACCCAAGTAACAGAAGTGTCGTAGCACTAATAGGAGTGCCGAAGCACTGATTAAAGACATGCATGCCCACGTAATGTATGTCAGAAGATTAGTAGGGAGCGTTGCCAAAGATTTAATCGTAGACGTCACTGACGTAATGTATGTCGTGGAAGACTAGTAGGGAGGCCGGGCATTGATCAGAGACATGCCTGCCAACGTAACAAAAGTGTTGTAGCAATAGCAGGAGTGCCGAAGCACTGATCAGAGATGCCTATTCATTCACTATTTGGTCTTAAGTAGGCATGCGGATTATGGCGTGTTTCGTAATTTCTTAATCTCATTAGCAAATGGCGGCCAAGAATAGCTGCTCGCTTCAACGACCCAAATTTCTACCGAAAGCGAGGTAATAAACTTTTTTCATATGACTTTTAATACATGTAATCGTTCCTTCATTCAATTAGTAAAGAACATGACGTAAAAGTCGGTCAGACTTAATAAATGTCCTCCTGACCTGAAAACCATTCTGAGTAATTTTGTGGTAGACTCACTTTCTGCACATTCGGCAGATTCTAACATCATCCTGGACCTTAAATCGCTTCTGAAAGTACCAAGATCAACCTAGCACCTATCGCACATGCTCCTGACTAAAAAACCAACCTGAGTAATCGATATTCTCAACCTTCAGCATCAATGAAATGAACTCTTCGTGACTATGATTTCACATTCTAGTTAAACTAGTTACTGAGTACCCACATCTCCAAACTCAATACCAAGATCACCGCGATTAAGTAAAAATGGCACCCACATTTTCACTGTGAAAATCTTCAAACCAAACTAACTTATTCTAAAAAACCAAATCATAAAATTTTGAACTCAGAACCAAAATAAATCACTTTATACAAGAGATGGTTCTTCAACCCAAAACAGGCAAAGAGAGATGTTTCATGAGGCTTCCTTAAACTAACAAATACAAGAGTCTCCATACAAAGTGATGTTCCAAACTACAAAGTTCCAAATATGAATTCTAAACCCGGATTTTCTTCTCTTTCTTTCTTCTTTCTCTTCCTTTCCTTCTTATTCTCTTTCATTTCTTCTTTCTCTCACCCAAAGCTCTCACCTTCAAAGCCTCAAAATATATATGATTCTAAGAATAAGGTTCGATCTTATCCATTTTTGCCAAAGTTCCTTTTTTTTTTTTTTCATTCGTCATTCCTTTTAAATCTATTTACAACCAACTTATTCCCACTTCTTACTTAGCATATAATCTTTTGTTATGAACCTTTCTGGGTCCTGGTACAAATAAAATTACCAATTCTATCTTGGGATCAAACAAAATGGTAATTTACTTTTCTTATACTAGTGCAAAACAAGTAAGAAAACCAATTAACTTAATCTTGTTACAAATAGGGTTTTACTACGCCTCTATTGAAAGAGAGTAGATTTTTTCCCATTTTGGCAAGTTTTCCACTCTTTCTATTGCTCCAATTCCATCTGTTTTTAGTGTCAAGTGTCTGCTTTAGTATTTTCACCCCCTGATTTATTGCTTGGTTTATTAGAAAGAGTTCCTTAAGACTACTAGACTGAACCTCCTCTTCTTGATAAAACCTCAGAACTCGCCTTGTCTTCACTTTCTGATTCCTTCTAGGTCGCAAAGATTGATTTTTGCAATCCACTAAATTTCTCAGAGCCTTCTACGCTAAAGCTGAGATTCTTCACTACCAGAAGATGGAGAACTAAGCATAATCACGCATGATTTTTAGCAATCTAATAACCATTCTCGAGAAACCCAATGGGATCAAGGTTTCTTCCTTTGTTTGAATTTCTCGAGGTCAGTAAAACTTCTTCATCCGAATCCGACCATGCAATATTATGTCTAATGAAGTCATAGAACTAGAACTTTAATTCGGCGTTAATGAGGAGTTTCATGAAAGACACCAATGTAAGAAAATGATTATATGTTTTTCAAAGGACCAGACTGATGGACTTTCACAATTTTTCTCTTGATTTTGCTCATTCTTCCACTTAAATGGTCAGCCTTAATCGTACTAAAGTCGAGAAAAAGAGCAGTATTAGGGTACTCGATTTATCTCAGAAACTTACCAAAACCTACAGTAAGATGAGGAATAAATGAGTACTTAAAGACACTTGATCATATGTCTTTTAAGTGAAGGTTTTCCCCATGATTTTCTATTTGGTTTATCAGGAAAGAGTTAAAGTCTCTGTCAAAACCAAACTCATAGCCTGCCTAGGGCTGGGTACTGTTAGAAAACAAACCATGTCCTCGCCTAAACAAAGTCGAAGTTTTATCCTGCCTGGTATATATACCTCTATTTAGAATCCTCATTATGCATTCCATCGGGATTGATCGGACTATTCACTCCATTTTGCAATCAAGTATTTTATCTTAGGAACGTCCCTCTCGCAAATTGAAGTTGCATTATTAGCTTAGTTATTAATCTATTAATCTTCTTTTTATTTTTTTTTCATTTTGAAAATTTTCTTTTAGTCAGAAAACTAAATTAGCAGGTGATTTTGGGAATTTTGGGAATCTCTTTCTTTTCCTTCATTTATGAGTTATATTTATATGATTTATGTCAAATGTTGTGGAAAAGTGTTATGATTCAGCTAAGTATATTTCCTCATTATGTCCCAATAATAAATAATAATTCTTTGTATACATTTTATCAATGTCAGTCCTCATGATGTGTTTTTATGCAATTCTTCTAAATGTCAGTTTTGTCATTCATTCTTATCATTCACTCATTCCTCACCTTAGTAAACCCCAGAAACTTCGCTCACATCCCTCAGATGACGCTTGTTCTCTCTCACCATGCAACAAAACATATAAGTTGGAAAAAGTATGATAGCGGATTATTTGGTCATGTAATACACCAAGTTTTCAACTCAAATTTTCAGATGATTCGTAAATTATCTAATAAATGATGCTCGAATTTTCCATTCGATAGTTTAGAAATACATAAACATCTATGAAACACACGCTTATGTCTTTATCATTTTAAAATTTAATAAAGAATTCCTCATTCTTCCAAGTTATTATTCAGACAAGGTGATATTGTTAGCAAATTTAGTTGTTTAACTAAAAACAAGGTTCATACCACCATTTCGTGTACTTATGTGAACCCAGAGAAAATGCCTTCACCCTTCTTCAAAAATGGAAACTAAGTATGTTAGTGCATTAACGCTGGAACGATGTGATTTTTAAACGTGATAGGAACCACTTACCACATAGAGCTTGGTGATGATACAAAACATCACTATCCATTACAAGTCAGAGAGGGAAGATCTCATTATTATGTATCACCTAAACTGTACCAATTGTAAGGTACAGAAAAAATGTCAATTAGATAAGAGTCGTAGATGCAAAAGTCAAGAGTAAGAATGAATAATAGATAGAGTCCCTGCCATTTTTGATCGCTTCTAATAATGCACCAGGAAAAAGAAATGTCCAGATTTCATTGCATTCAGTGGTTAATTGCTCACAACAAAAGCAGAAACTATGTATGACCATTCGTGTCTGGTTAAATGGATAGTTAGAATTATAAAGTATGGTCATGCACTCAGGAAATTATGAGTTTAATAACTCCTTACAATACCTTAAATATATAATTAAACAGTCCTCATATGAACTATGAGGATGAAAGAAATGGCAAATGATAACTGAAATGGTTAATTTTTCAAATGAGGAATCTCGTGAAGTCCAAGATATTCAAGAGGAGTTTGAATCCACTTAATGAGAGTCTAAACAATTTTAATTTATTGAGGAAGTTTGAAAGAAGGAATTATATCTGTATAAAAATTTACAGTGTTGTTTTTTATCATAAGACTATTTCATATGAAGTGTCTTAATGGATGGAGTAATGTACATTACAATGTTAATTGAATTGTCACAGAGGCACTTCCCTGAGGGCGGACATCATGGCAATTATTACTAAACAAAAAAGTACCTAATTTTAGCCGACAGTATTGGGATTGAAACCATTTCTCTGTATTGTATGGTCAGATTCTAAAAGAGTTGCAACAAAGGAAATGAGTGTATCAGTGGTGTCATAGATGGAAATCGGGCTGATATTCATCCTATAGATGATGAGCCTGCAACGGGTTATCAAAGAAAGAGCACTTCAAGGTATCACTATTTTCCTTAAAACCAAGACTTCTGTATTATGAGAGGCCATCAAGATGTATTTTCAAGTATGAAATGACATGTCGATGGTTGTATGAGAAGTGATGATGAGGAATCCAGAGATCTTTAGCTTGAAAATTTTTTTGATAAGGGTACACCTCTTCAACAGACAAGAGAATTAATGTTGCCTTAAGTGAAGTAAGTTATGTCCAATCCTTTTGAATATGCCAATTTAAACAACATGTGGCCTGTGTTCTTATTCCATATAATCCTACTAATTGGAGGCAAGAAACAAACATTCTTCATGTTGTCACTACTATTCCTATGCCTGAACTGCACTTGTGTGAAATTAAACATCGATATGGATACTTACGACTATTAATAGAAGGAGTTGAATGAATTACGGAGTGTCGAGTTTAAATGATGCTGATGCTTCAACAAACAGTAAATTTTTTGTATGTACTATATTACGGACTATCATGATTTCCTGATGATGCAAAATCCCTCTTAATGAGTACTAAATAGCAATCGGCTGGAACTAGATTCTGTATTTGAAGATCAGTTGGTCATACCATTGCTGTTTGTCCCTAAATAGTGTTGTGCCGTAATGGCTGTCGATTTCCTGACCACCATCATGATTTTTAATGCTGATAAAACAAACATTTATTAAACATATTATTAAGTAGAGTATCCTAGAAATCAACTCTCCAAAACATGCAATCAGAATTCTACATAAAAATCAGAATTTCGTTTAAACCGAATTTATTCTGATCTCTACGATGAAACTGATTTCAATCGCTGAACGGTCTCGCCAAATCTAAATAAGACGAAATTCTGGGTCAAATCCTGGTATTGCACTGAATTCTATACGCTTTTCGGTATCAGGGTTCTATGTCAGAAAAACGTGACCCTATGCGACGCAAAGTCAAGATATAACAAGCACCACGCACAGGCAAGTTCGAGGAGTGTATTAAACGATTTAAAACTGACTACTGCATAAATAACGCCTTTCCAAACCTAGTTACGACAACGATTTTAATTCGCCTTAAATGATATTAAGACAAATTCTTGTGATAGTACTCATCTTCCCAAATTGAAGAGAAGAAAGATGAATACGTGATGAGGATGCAGAACCAAAATGAGTGGTTCCATAAGAGAGTCTCATTTTCTTCTAGAAATATCGCCATCCGACCACTTCACAGCTTCCTCGACAGCTAGTCAAAGTTCGCCACTGAGAGTTACCGCCGTGATGTTCTGATTTGAGTGAGTTTTGATTGCAAACTCCAGAGTAGTGGGTTTTCCACTGCTGCTTTACTCATAAGAACACAAATTAAGTTTGAGCCTGTACTCGTTATAATGAAAAGTTGACGCCTCCCAAACCTTGGACCGAATTGATATGAATTTTTAACTTTCCATTAATGCCTGTGCAAGTAACGAACCTCTATAATAGAGGTTTTGGAGTGCTTTTTATGATGAACTGCGTCATTTATGCCACCTAGTTGTTCTGCCTCCAAGAACACTTATGCTACTTGTGAGGGGTATTTGGTTGTTTCAGGCTTTCGCGACACTGGAAGTCTAGTTCTGTCATGCTGATGAATCACAGTCGAACTGTTCAAATGATCAACTGCACTCTCTTTTTAATCAATGAGAAAATCTGGCGCAAAGTAAAGAAAAACTGATAGCAGAATATATTTAAGATCAACAGTTTTGTGAATTTTCGCAGAGTCATGAAATTTTCGCTTAGAGATCGCAAATTTCACAAACTAGCTAAAATTGAACCTGCTTTAAATGCCAAATTTCATAAATTAACGTAAATTTCCACTGAAAACGTTCCTGAGCCAGCAATGACTCACTCGTCACAAGAATTCAATAGTTTAGTTTAAATTTCAATAGCTAAATAAATCACGCAATTCCTGAATAGCTCGTCAATAGGACTGCTGATTTATCACTAGCTTAAAATCTTTTCCCAAATAATAAAATTGGAGCGCTCACATGTTTAGAATTAATGCAAAAACCGCCTCCAAACTTGGGTGTATTACGAATCATTCTATAACTGCCAGAAACAATTTACAGGTTTTGGCATTTTCTAAGGCCTCTGAGGCGGCCCCATACAAGCCCTCCTCCTCGCTGCAGAACCCCAGCAAGAACTTGTGCAAACAACTCTTACAAGAGTAAGACATTTCTGTAAGCCTTTCATTTTATAAATAAAAAGTCCCGCATTTTTACTTTAGGCTCTGCTTTCTCCTCCTCTCTCCTCCTTTCTTACTTTCTACCGCTGAAACACCCTTCTGAGTGATGACAACCCACAGATGCTCGCTTAAGCCCCTTTCTTTCAAGAGGCTGAAGCTAGTCAAAGGCCGGGGCATATGCATATTACCCTCAGATTTGTTCACAATAGGCCGAGCGCCCCTATTCTCTCGTAACATGGCTAAGTAACAATTAACGTCATTCGATCCGCCTAATACCTCCATGCTTAGATTCAAATAGTACAACCTAGTGTTTAGAGCACCATCCTTTGGGATAGTTTCATTTGAGTTTCAGAATGACGTTTAAAACGTTGTGGCTCAAATGAAATGAAGACTTAATGTTACTGGATTCGCCAATACTCATGTCAAAATATAGATACAAAGGTATACTTAATACAGGATGACTGCGGGTCCATTAGATGGTCTTTAATAGCCTCCGAGATGATATCAATGTTAGGTTTTAACCTAGCAATGGTATATGCATGCTAAATTGTGGTTTAATTGAACAGGTTTTTACTGCGCTAGGTTTGCTAGTTAACATAGATCCCAAGTATGCCATGGATCATAGGTTTGTAAGGTCATAACGCGAGGATAAAAAACCCGAGGACACTTGCTTCGCCCAACCCGCCATGCTTAGTAATCAACCTTCAAAGTTAACTTTCACCTTTACTTTTTAGTTTTTACACCTCAAGCTAAACCATTCCCACTGCTTTTTGAAACACAATTCCAAAGAGTCCAAATAGAAAGCCTACCTTCAGCCGACAAAACCCATTTTGTGGATGGAAAACCCCATCCTGTTCGACCTTAGACTACTATATCAGAAGAGTCGATCACAAGTAGAGGGTAGGAACTTAGGTGTATATAATTCATAATTTTAGCTCAGCTTCACTGCGGCACTAATCAATCCTTGAGACCAAAGAAACTGCGATTGGGTGTTAAATTGTGCTCTTACATGATGAGATCATGTATTGATTAGAATGAGGCTGAAAATGGCGGGTGAGGGGCTGTGAGTTCTGGTGAACGATTATTGGTGATTTGTGGGAATAATATAGCAGGGTTTCACTGTTTAATACAGAGCAGTGTTTACCAAAATAATTTTTGTGAAAATGTGTTTGGTCGAGTGATTCGAGTCGAATTGCTTGTGTTTGATCATTAGCCCACGTGAGCTAATTTTGATGTAATGAAATGAGAATTTACATGACATGATTTTGTGAATTGAATTTTATGTAAATATATGCATCGGCCGATATATTTGGAAACATTGGTGCTAACGACTGTAATGGAACTGGCATTCCTTAGTTATATGCCTTTGGGGGCTTTCCCTAGGATGATAGGAGTGAGTGCATGAGAATTGAGTCTAAGAGTGAATGGTTTCGGAGGGTTGTCTAAAGCTAAAAATGATCGGAGGGTAGTCCATAAATAATATCAATCGTCGGAGACGGCCCAATTGATATACATCGGAGGGTAGTCCATAAATAATATCAATCGTCGGAGATGGTCCAATTGATATACCAGTACATCGGAGGTTGTCCACAAACAAATAAACATGTGAATTCTCATACGGGAAGCAGAGACGTGGGTGTGAGGGAGTCGATGAGGACCGAGTGCGGATGATGCGAGTTAGACATTCAAAGTGGGATCATGCACATTTGCTTGAATGTGTGTTTATTTTAGGCATTACATTGCACTTAGGTGGGTGTGGCCCACTTGGGGTTGGTTTCCACTGCGAGCATTAGCTCACTGTCGAGGATATTATTTACGGTACGAGGGGCGTGCGGGGGACCGGCTCGTCCTAGAGACTGAGGTTTAGAAGAAAGCTGGATTGTGGCTTTGGTTTATGACATGTATTAGAATTCTCTAATTTTAATATATGTGTTGTATAAGAGTAAACTTTGAACTCTTGAACTATGGTTGGATAGTTGGAAATATATATACATTGTTATTAGTATTGGTTTATGAGCCCAAGTGGCCGTTTTAATCATAGACTGTTATATTGGATTGTTTGGGACCGGGTTTTATCTGAGAGGACTTGTATTTGGGTAGAGCTCTCCCAATTTTAAAGGAGACTCTGCCCGATTTTGTGAATGTCGGGTGGCCCGACATTCCGCGAGGAGTATTCCGCGGGTTGACAGTGATCCAAACGGACCCCGGGTTTGGGCGATCACGACTTGGTATGCGGAAGGCTGGGTATCTCACCGAATGCGCCTAGGGGCTCGGGTTGGGTATCCGGCACTCGCCCACTAGGAGGTGTGGTTCGGTCTGTTAAGTGATGGTGTAAAGTGCAGGAAATCCACCAGGACAAAACTAAGGACACTATTTGTGCATGTGTTTAGGTGATTGTTTGATAAACCCTGTTGTTTTGGTGTGGAGGAATCTTCCGTGTTCTTTTATTGTGATGTGGTCTGAAATGATGTAATGGCACTAGTAAAGTGTATATCTCTCACCTACCTATACTATGTTGCCACCTTGCGCGCATAATAATATTCCTATATATGATTATTTTTGTGCGTGTTATGCACATAACGTGGCGATTACCTTCTGATGACCGAGTGTGGAGGTGTAAAAGCTAGACAATAGGAGAAATAAAATAAGTTTGAATAAATTTATTTGAGTTGTTGGATAATGAAATCGAATTTTAATAAATTTGAGATTGAACACTAGGGTTAGTGTTATAGAAGGAGGCTTTGAGGAAATTCTGGACCATTTTCAGGAATTAAATGGAAAAAGAAAAAAAACGAAAATAATAAATAAACAAAATAAATTTTATAGGGTATTTGGTTTATTAGTAATATAAATATATATATATATGCTATATATATATCTTTGAAGTATATATGTATATATTAAGGTGGAGAAAAAATTTATTCTGATTGTAAAAGGAAAAGAAAGTAAGAAAATAAATTTTTATAAATTTATTTGGTTATGAGTGAAGAAAATAAATTTATAAGATTTTACAAGTGTAAAGTGAAGAAAAGTGAGTAAAATGAATTTTTATAAATTTATTTAGTGTTCGAAAAATGAAATTTTTTTAATTTTTAAATGATTTTCCGAAATTTACTTCTAAGAAATAATTGGAAAAATATATTTGTAATGGGAAAGCGGTGCGAAATTTGAATTAAGTGCTTGCTTGATTGTATTGCAAAGAAAAATTTTGTATTACGGAGTTGGGATGAGATTTTTGTATTGCAATATAAAGTGTATTGCAAGTTGAGTGGGTGTTGAAAATTGAATTACTGTCTAATTTTTTATGATATGACATCAAAGAGGAGGCTAATTTCAGAGAAAATTTGTATTGCAATAACAATAATTTTGTATTGTGGCAATGAGGCGATAGGCTACTAGGTTATTAAGGTTATGCACTTGGTGGCATTCCTTTGTTGGCTTGAAGGCAGGTTTGACTCGATCTTGTTCTGAGTCAATTTTGAACATTGTTCATGAACGGTTCATGAACAGCATTCATCTAAAGTCGAAAAAAATTTGATAAATTAAATTGAAATTCAAATCAAATCAAATAAATTAAACCAAAGTACCCAGAAAAATAAAAATTTTTAAAAATGAAATTTTGTTGATAAAAATATTTTTAAATCATAATCGATTACCTTGCATTACTGTAAATGCAAGGATAATGGAAGTTATCTGTGATTTATGTGTATGAATAGTGTCTCGGGGCTGTGTTTATGCCTTAGAGATACTGTATTGAGATTTAACTTGCCATTGAACTGTACAGATGGCTAGTCGAGGACGAGGACATAGAGGGCGTCCACGGGGTATTGGTCAGGCACCACCAGTGTTTGATGCGCGATTTCAGGGTGCATGGGTATTGCAATGTTCTTATCGCTTATGTTTGGTATGGTGGTGAGACGAGGAAGGTCCTAGTAACCTCCAGAGGTTGGGAGTGCATCATCCTCAGAACATTCACGGGGGAGGAGGTCAGATGAGGTTGGCGAGACCATTGGTTTACTCACGGTCGAAGGTGTTAGAGGCCATGGGTTGCCTCGACACTCACCCAGGATGAACCCCAGGCTGCGTTCCCGACTAGAGAATGAGGCCCAAGTATGGTGGAAATGGGCAAGGATCTCTTGAGATCTTAGAGGAACCATTGTATGTGAGTTCTCCCCTAGGGATAAGGGCGAGAATAGGGATGATATGTCTAGGTTGCGAGTTAGAGATCTTGGGGACTCTACTTACAGTGGACTTGAGGATCATGGACATGTCAGAGTTCGATGTCATCTTGGGGATGGATTGGCTGACAGCTTATAGGGTTGTTATTGATTGTGAGCGTAGGAGGTTACCGCTGCGCGGGGCCAGTACTCTGTGGTATTTCGGGAGACGAAGCATGATATTTTGCCCAGAGATAGTATATGAGTCAGGTGTTAGGGACCGGTTAGCGAGATTGGTATGAGCACCACCAGGACGAGGAGAGACCAGACTTGGATCTCTATCGAGTAGTGTGCGATTATGTGGATGTTTTTCGGATAGAAATTTCTAGGCAGGTTTATCATACAGAGGTTAGTAGACTTAGGTTGTAGAGTTACACCACGGTACTTCACCCATCTCTATGACTCCGCATGGGGATGAGGCACAGGTGAGTTGCGGGAACCCGGGTCGGCTATGGAGTTGTTGGATGGGGTTCATTAGGCCAGACGTGCCACGACCAAGGGCGCTCAGGTTATTCGCAGTGAAGGAAGGACAAGACCCTTCGGTAGGATGACTTCACGAAGCCGGGTTGAATAGGAGGTCCACGATCAGGGACTCGGTACCCATTGCGAGGATTGATGATTTGTTTGGTCCGGAGTTGAGAGGAGCGCGGGGTCTACTCAGGAATGGAACCTTCTCACTTTGGTAACCGTCATTAGAGTTAGGGACAGAACATCTCACTAAGAGCCGGCGGGTTTAGGGCCGTGTTATAAGGACACTGAGTTTACGGTGGTTTTAACGCGGGGACAACAAATATGGGCAGACGGCATTCATGGAGTCTCATCGCGCAGGATATTTAAGGACTATCCCCAGATCGGTTTAGCCGTAGTTTTTGTGGAAGACATTGCGTCCCTGTGTCAGTGGGGCATGAGTATCGGATGCGAGGATTGTTTATAGTTGGTGAGAAGACCGTGTTGTACTAGTTCGATAGGGTGCAGGGTTTGCCGAGAAGCTTCTTGAGGTGAGATTTTAGGACACATGGTTGAGGGCGCTAAAGAGTGCCAGTCAACTTTAGAAGGTTGGGGCGATGAGTTAGGAGGACCGAATGTCAATCCTCGAATGCGTGGTTTCTTGGGATTAATTTGGGATGTCTGAGGAAATTCGATAATGGGCTGAAGTTGTCTATTCGGGGCAGGATCGTAGGACTTCGCCTACTAGACATGGACTCCATGGTTGGGACGGCCCTGACCATAGAGAGAGAGAGATCGAGGATGCTCAGAGCACTCGAGATGCGGGTGTTGGTAGCAAGAGGGAGGATCAGCCTTCTTCTAGTTCGGAGGCGAGGAAGACTACGCTTCACCGAGTTTGGGACTAGGGCCAGGATTGGGCATGTGAAGGCAGGATTGCCCAGCGTGAGAGCAGGGGATCCCGGGACTTTGGGACCGACACCGTCTGGATTACTTGTAGAAGCAGCGGGGATATACAGTTCATTCCTCCGGCGCCCTTGATGCAGATTCGGAGAGACCGGTTCCGGTTCGAGTCTTATCTGGCTTGCTCCCGGCGACATGGAATAGACTGAAAGGGGCCATAGTGTGGAGTTCTTAAAAGTCGGACGGATCGAGTTGCGCGGTGGAGCGTGGGGACCTTAGAGTGGTAGACTATTGAGGTTTGTTGTTGTCGGGACGACATGGATGAGTTGGCTTGACCATCGGGTTGTCTGATAGTGGGACCTTGGGTTGGGTTGGCATTTTTAGAACACAACCTTGAATTTGGGCTTAAAGGTTAAGGCCTTTAGAGAAGCCCGGTGTAGATTTTTTTTTCCCTAAGATGTAGGGTGAGTTGGGACGATGGGTCGGGATTACAAGTGAGAGATCTCAGTTAACGCTCATGGTGGACCTCGGGATTGGGTGTCACTTGAAGTGTGGCATTATTGCGTTCGTGTGCCGCAAATAATAGCATCGCGTAGGGTCGAGGTGTGGGGTGCATGGGTACGGTCATTCACCGCGCGGGATGAGTGTGGGTTGACTTTGTCTTTGGGACTACGATCTAATGAAGACTCATAGTTCAATTCGGGAGATATGAAGAGTAATTAAAGTGTGTTGAAGTAAGCAAAAGGGGGTTCGTTAATCCCCCAAGGTGAGAATCCGGAGTTAGAGATTGTAAAGACAGGGAGATACCACAGAATTTCTAAGTGAATGTAAGAGGCTCGAAGTGTAAGCCCGAAGAGTTATGTTAATCGAGGATGAAAACGCTTGGTCGGATTATCAAACGTAGACTTAGAGTTAAAGGTGATAGGAGTTGGGAGTATTTCGAGATTTGGATACCCTTTGGAAATTGCATTGGGTGTTGTTGGCCCAGGCAAAGGGACTGGTATATGGATATCGTACATGACATGGACAGGTTGTAGAAACAGAGTCCATTGGATTATCGACGAGTGCTGACCTGGGAGGTCGGTTTTAAAGTAAGGGTTGTGTAGGGTTACACGTTGTGTAGATTATATATAGGTGTTAAAGGACACGCTGCGAGCATACGTCCTGGGTCATAAGGGTAGAGGAGCACTTGCCCTTAGTGGAATTTGCCTACAACAATAGTTATCAGGCGAGTATACAAATGGCACCATATGAGGCATTATATGGGAGGCCATGTATATTACCGTTATGTTGGACCGAGGTGGAAGAGAGCTCCATCATGGGTCCTGATTTGATTAGAGACACCTCCGAGAAGGTGAGCTTAATACGATAGCGTCTTCTCACGGCTTAGAGCCGGTAGAAGATCTATGCAGATGTACGACGTCGACCCTTAGAGTTCAAGGTCAGGATCACGCCTTCAAGGTGATGCCTAAGAGAGGAGTGGTCGGATCCGGCAAGCGAGGGAAGTTATCGCCGAGGTTCATTGGGCCTTTCGAGATACTCGAGAGGATAGGCGTTGTTGCGTCCAGTTGGCGTTACCGCCCAGCATGTCAGGTGTCCACAAGGTGTTTCATGTTTCCATGCTCTGGAAGTATACCCGATCCAAATTTCATGGTGGATTTGGGGACAATCGAGGTCGACACGATGGACCTCGAGGAGGGATCAGTATGCATTTTGGATAGCCGTGATTAGGTTTTGCGACGCAAGATCGTGAGGCTAGTGAGAGTGCCACATGGGCACTACGTGGTGTGGAGGAGTCAACGCGGAGCGCAGGACGATGCGCCACTCATCCCTCTTGTTTAGGGATGAAGGCACGTGGTTTAGTCGCTAAAGATGCAAACACCAGTTTACATGCATGATAGAGTGCACGTTGCATTAACGCATGTGAGTGATTATGATTGTCTATAATTTCGGGACGAAATTCCTTTTAACGAGGGGAGAATGTAAGACCCGAGAAATTCCAATTTCTGGAAAAATGGCAAAATCGTAATTTCGGTTACAAAATTGTAATTTCGGTTAAAAATCCGGAATTTATTCTTCAGATCTTGGATGATGAAACGGATTTCACCGTTGGAATTGTCTCGCGAAATCTAGCTAGCACGTAAAATTTCGTCGACCCGAGACGCACTAATTTACACGTCGAGGCATCGCGGCCCGGTGTCGTAAATGAATTTCTCGATGCGACGAAGTCACATATAACAAGTACTCATGTGCCATAAGTGGTATGAGTAGAGAAAATGATGAAAATAGAAGGCCGAGATAGTGCTGCCGAATGTCAAAACTGGGAAAGCATGACAACAGATTTTAGAATTGTCTTTTAAATGATAATAAGACAAATTCTTGCATAGTACTCATCTTCTCAAATTGAAAAGAGAAGAAAACGTGGGATACAGGGGAGGAGATGCAGAAGACCAAAAATGGTGGGTTCTAGTGAGAGAGAGTCTTCCTTCTCTCTATAAATACGCGCGATCCGACCGTCGGCAGTCTTCGAGACAAGAAGGAAAGCTGCTCTACGCGGAGCAAGCTACGAGTGGACACCGGATTTGAGGAGTTTTGACAAACTCCGTGAGGTAGGGGTTTCTCCCTACTTGCGTTTTACTCTTTGTTTAAGAACATTGTAAATGTTTGAGTCGAATGAGGCCGTGAGGGGAGTCAGCTTGGACGGCCCCAAACCTGGGACCGACCGATATGAATTTTTAAATCCCAATGAAACCCGTGACTGACCATGGCTAGTTCTTCGGGGTGTTAATTGTGCTTTACATGATAAATCATGTATTGATTGAATAAGGCCGGAAATGGTCATGGAAATGCGGGTTCACGGCGGAACCTGATGATCGGGTGATTTGCCCGTGAATAGTAACCGAGGGTTTCACTATTCCCGAGAATAGTGTTTACCAAAATAATTTTTGTGAAAATGTGTTTGGTCGAGTGATTCGAGTCGAATTGCTTGTGTTTGATCATTAGCCCATGTGAGGTAATTTTGATGTAATGAAATGAGAATTTACATGACATGATTGTGTGAATTGAATTTTATGTAAATATATGCATGTTGATATTCACATGTGATATGACCGAATGGAATCGCATCATGCATTCCATATGCATTGGGAGCACCCCTAGGATGATAGGAGGAGTGCATGAGGTGAGTCTAGAGTGAATGGTTTCTGAGGGTTGTCTAAAGCTAAAATGATCTGAGGGTAGTCCATAACAATATCAACGCCTGAGATCTTCGCCCTAATCGATATACATCGAGGGTAGTCCATAAATAATATCAACGCCTGAGATGGTCCAATTGATATATATACACGGAGGGTTGTCCACAAACAAATAAACATAATAATTTTCATACAGCTGGAAGAGTGTGAGGAGTCTGTGAGGACTCCTGGTACGAGATGATCGCTAGATATTCATAGATCATGCATTTGCTTGAATGCGGTGTTTATTTCGGGAGCATTACATCGCACTTTAGGTGAGTGTAGCCCACTTAGGGTGATTCCACTATCGTAATAGCTAACCCTGTCGAGGGATATTATTTACGTGCAATGTGGAGCGTAAGGGGACGCTCGTCTTAGAGACCGAGGTTTTGAAGAAAGTCGGATTTTGGTGGTTTCTTGCTTATACAGACGATTAGAATTTTCTAATTTTAATATATGTGTTGTATAAGAGTAAACTGGAACTCTTGAACTATGGTTGGATAGTTGGAAATATATATATACATTGTTAGTATCGTTATGAGCTCAAGTGGCCGCTTTTAATCATAGATCGTTATATCGGACTGCTTCGGGATGTGTTTTACGCAGGGTTTGGCTTCTCGCAGCTCCCGCACAAATGTTGTGAATTCTGCCTGAATGCAGAAACACTGGCGTCCCCATGACTCCCACAGTATTCCGTAGTCGACAGAATAATCCGACCCCTGCCTCGGGGAAGCCACACATGAGCAACACTCAAAAACAATCAGTCTCGCGAAGATGTTCTACATCAACTAAATGAAATGGAACATATTATTTTAGGGAAGGTATCTAAAAACAAGATGTTGGCGAAAAGAAAAAGATAACATTCTAAACTTGAGCACAACTGGAAAAAGAGAAACACTTTTTTCCAATTTCCATATTGGAAAACCCTTATTTCACATCACAATTTGGATGTAATGCATATTGAAAAGAATATATGCGATAGTATAGTTGACACCTTGTTGAGTATTGATGGTAAATCGAAGGACAAGATGAATAGTTGTCTTACAAGCTATGGGTATTAGATATCAACTTCACCCTATAGAAAGAGGAAATAGGGTTATATTGCCTGTTGTATGCTATTCACTAACTTCAAATGAAAAAAATGGATTTTGTAAATTTTTTAAAGAAGTGAAGGTTCCAGATGGTTATGCTTCTAACATCTCTCGATACATACAAGTGAATGAAAGAAAGATTTTTGGATTAAAGTCTCATGATTGTCACGTTCTCATTCAACAAATTCTTCCCCTTGCGATTCGTGGAGTTCTACATAAGAATGTTTGTGTTGCTATAGTTGAATTATGTAGTTCTTCAAAAAATTGTGTTTTAAAGTATTAAAGACTTATTAATTAGAGCACTTTCAAAATGACATAATAGTCACACTTTGCAAATTGGAAAGAATATTTCCTCCATCATTTTTTGATGTTATGGTACATTTACCTGTTCATCTTGCAAATGAGGCAAAGGTCGTTGGACCAGTGCAATATCAACGGATGTATCCTATTGAGCGGTATGTTCTCATTCAATTATATATATATTTGTGTTTACATATGTTTAATTTATCAAATAATGAAAATTGATTATTTAATTTTATATAAGAGAATAAATTATGTTTCTTATAATTCCATTCTTACTTTTAGATGGTTCCTATAGCAAAAAGAGGACACGTGGTCCAACGCGTAACTTGAATTTACTTGGCATGAAACCCGACAAAAAAAAAAAATCAACACAATTCAATACAAAAGGCCAAGTTGTTTATCATGACAAAGGGGAAAGACTTTCTAGTTATATGGAGACATTGATACGATCTCAACACAATGTACCCATCCAAGTCCAATATTAACATCACGTTAGTAAGGATGTAAAGGAAATTCTTTGGGCCTTAATATTAGTATGTCAATTACTATTCATCTAAATTGTAATGTTATTGTTTAAAAATGAAACATCTTACTTATATAAGGAATTTTCATTAAATATAGGAGAAATATGAAATGGATGAAACATGCAAGAGCTACATTATTCAATATTGTGGAAATCTATTCAGAAGTTATAGAAATAAGATGAGACTAAGTATTATGACCCTTATAATACAGATGAAGAGAAATTGCGCCACAAATCTCCACACTTATCAGATGATGAATGGAGATGACTCATTAACTTTTGGGGCACACCTAAGGCAAGGATAAACATAATAATTTTTTTTCATATAGTATGTATTTTCATACTCATCTTCAAATAAGATCATATTTATTAGTTATATATAATTTAATACTTCATTTATAGTAACTTTTATTATGTTTCTAGTAGCTATATAAGGGGATATGCTATTTTTAATCGATATAGGGATATCTCTCAAAAAACAAAGTTAATAAATATAAACAAGTCATAAAGCATACATTAGAATCTAAAAGTTATGCTCAAATTTGATATTAACATGTAGAAAATTTATTATTAATAAGATTTTCTTGTACATCAATAGTTCATAAAAAATAACCTAATTATTTTACTTGTAAGGATAGACACAAAAAAGGGACGATCGAACTGAGCCTAATAGAGTTGAGATGTTTGTCTTAATACATACAAAAAAAGATGGGACGCATGTTGATGATCGTTATAAGCAGATCATGGTAATAAAGTATCTAAATTTTATATATTTGTATTTCAATCATAGCAACATACTAAAATTTTTGTACAAGTCTAACAATTATTTTTGTTTTTTGTAATGTTAGGATCAATTTGAGCAATTACTATCCCAACCTGAAGGGATGTCTTCTTATTTTCCTGCTGCTTCTACTGCTTCTGCATCATCTGTAGCATCTACATTTGTAAATGACATCTATATTCAAGTGATAGGTCAAGAGAGGCATGGACGTGCTCGAGGCTATGGATTTGGTGTTACTCCTACCTTAGTATTTGGTAGCAGTAGTACGAGGCAATCAAGATCTACTTTGTCAGTACAACTTGAAAATGCCTAAGAGATGCTAAGAGTTGTAGAACAAAAGTTTACAACAACAACTATAACATTTGAAGATAAGTTGGTAGAAGTTCAAAGGAAGATATGAGAAGAAGTGAAAGAAGAGTTTGGTAGAAAAATTATATAAATGCAAAGAGTGCAAGCACAACTTCAAAAACAGATGATACACATGATGCAACAATTTCAACAAAGGCAGTAATAGACTTACATTATACTACATTTTATATGATACTTTCTCCTCATTTTTTGGACTTTTTATGACTAATATGTGATGGGTAGTTAGTTGACTTATTACATTATATGTTAGAATACAAAACTAAATTTGTATCTCTTTTATTATTATTTTTGTCATATTATGTTAGTTTTTAACTATATAGTTTGGGATAATTTATTATGATATATTGTACTATTTTAAATTTTGAATTTTATAATTGTTAAGTTGCTTAAAGATTAATTGCATACACAGGTCTAAAAGATTAATTGTTTTTTACAAGTTTAGAAAATGAAAATCTATAAAAGACATTGTTTAAATGTAACAATTTTTAGTCACGATTAGGCAAAAAATCGTGACCAAAATATATATCTTTAGTCATGGTCACGTAACAAACCGTGACCATAAGCTTATAGGTAGTGGACCTTGGCCAACATTTAGTCACGGTTTTGCTCCTAACTGTGATCAAAAGATCCCCTTTTGGTCACGATTTTTCTTTTGACCGTGACTAAAAATGGACCTTTTGGTCACAGTTTTTGTAACGCCTCAAAAATATCCTAGAATTTTTATAATAAAAATTATTATATATTCCGTATAATCAACTCGTATTTTTCTCGAATTGTTAGGATGAATATCGACATTAAACGATTATCAACTTAAATAAACCCAAGTGAAAAAGAGAAATATGGAAATTGTAAAATGGGGACCAAAGGGTCAATTGTAAGTAAGTTTATATGTCTAAGTGAAATTGGGGAGAAATAAAATGAGTAAGGGGAAAATAATAGGAGACTTAAAATGAAGAATAATAGAGAACAGAGGGAAGGGACCTAAATATAAAAAGAAATAAAGAAAAAGAAAAAAAAATCAAGGAAATGACATGTGGCATGTAGGAAAGAGGGAGGAAGCTTCCTCCTTTTTAAAATAAGATTAAGAGTGATCCATAAGAAAAGGAAAATAGAGAAAATGGAGAGTTAGAGAGAGAGGCTCTACCTTCTCTCTAGATTTTCCGACGATCGGACCATAGGTCTCCTGGCGGGGGCCAGAAGTGAAAAGTTCCTTCTCGCGACAAGAGCCGCAAGTAGAGACTGAATCGGGGAGTTTCGACAAACTCCGAGAGGTAGGTCTTCTCCTACTTTGGTTATTTTCTACCCTAAGGGTTGTGTGGTGGTTATCTTGCCTTAGGAATGTTTGATTGTATTTTAAACCATGAGAAGCTGCCACATTGTAGTAGTTGTACTATCCCGACCTTAGAGCCGATTGCAAGAAATAAAGGGAATTTGGTAGTGAGTCCTTCTGGTAAATTGTAGCCACATCAATGAAATTGATTTTAGGCTGTTGAATTTCTCAATTTGGACCTCTGTAGACCAAGTTATGGTCCTTTACCGAAGTCGCCTCGCCGCCAAGTCAAATGGGCTTCGCTAGCTCAGTCGGCCACCGGACCTGTGAACGATTCGTGGCACGAAACAGCGGAATTTGGTAGTGAGTCCTTCTAGTAAATTGTATCCTCATCAATGAACTTGATGTTATGCTTTTGAATTTCTCAATTGGACCTCCTCGTAGACCAAGCACGGTCCTTTTACTCGAGGTCACCCTCTTATGGGAGGTCGCATGTGCAGTAGAGGCCGGCCAGACCTCATCTCGTGAGGTCGCAGACCTCATCCAGCAGAGGTCAACAGACCTCATCCTAGAGGTCAGTAGAGGCCGGGTGAGGACTCCCATCCCGTAAAGGCCAAGCGCAGGACAGCCCAGACTCCCATCCCTGTGAGCGGTCGCCTCAGTCACCGGGTCTGGGTTATTTACGTATGACCTCCAACTTCGGAAGGTCATAACTTTCGTCCGAACTCCGTTTCGGGTGTTCTTGGACTATATGGAAAGCCCATTGAGTCAAGAATACATTCATATGCCTAAGGAGGATAGAATATGTCAGACCGAGTTTACCGAAGTCAGGTTAGCTCAGTCAATCAGCTCTGCTGGGTGTGACTACGTATGACCTCCAACTTCGGAAGGTCATAACTTCTTTGTCCGAATTCCGTTTCGGGTGTTCTTGGACTCTATGGAAAGCCCATTGAGTCAAGAATTCATTAATATGCCTGAGGAGGATAAAATATGTCAGACCGAGGTGTCAGACCAAGTTTACTGAGGTCATGTCAGCTTAGTCAGTCAGCTCGGCTGGGTGTGACTACGTATGACCTCCAACTTTGGAAGGTCATAACTTCTTCGTCCGAACTCCGTTTCAGGTGTTCTTGGACTCTAAGGAAATACCATTGAGTCAAGAATTAATTCATATTCCTGAGGAGGATAGAATATGTCAGACCGAGGTGTCAGACCGAGTTTACCAAGGTTAGGTCAGCTCACTACCACTACCGGGTGTGACTACGCATTTAATCTCCAACTAAGATCATAACTCCTTCGTCCAACTCCATTTGCGTTCTGACTCTATGGAAAGCCCATTGAGTCAAGAATTCATTCATATGACTGGAGGAGGATAGAATATGTCAGGATCGAGGTGTCGACCAGTTTACCGAGGTCGTCGCTCGGGCTGGTCACTACTGGGTGTGACTAGGCCGTAATCGGCCCAAAACCGACCGACCGGACCGGGACTGGACCGGGCTTCTGACCGAAACCGAATCATGTTTTTCAAGGGACCGAGACCGACCGGTATTATTCCGGTCCAGACTTGTCCGAACCTGTTTATTCAGGTCCGGTCCGGTTTTGGACCTGTTTGGACCTGTTTCGTATTTTTCAACATTTGCAGTTTAAAAAGCCAAAATTTGCATAACAAATTCTCTTCATAGCACACACCATTCACAAGCCACAAATACAAATTTTTAACATTAAAATTTGATAATAAGAGTTCAATTATATGACATTCTCGCATGCCTCCACCAAACATAAGAAATCATATCATGGAGTCCACATATACGACGCCACATCCAAATTATTATTTTGAAAATCAGGAACAAGGGAAAAAGATTATTAATGAGAAACAAAAGTTTAGGAGTTAAAAATCTAATAAGAAATAAGAAATTATCATTACCTTCTCAAGTTCCTCCAACTCTTGCAATTTTCCTCTATATCGACTCTCGACATTCCCTTTGTTCGAAGCCAATCTTGTGTACAAATAAGAGCTTGTACCATCTTTCATGAACATGAATCAAAATCCAACACGTTAAAGTTTAATGCATAAATAAAATGGAATAAATAAGCTGCCTTTGATAAAAAAAAATGAGATGCATTACCTTAGGAGTCAAAGAACTCATAAATGGACCAAGATGATGACCTCCCGCACTAAAAGCGGATTCCGATGCAACATTAGACAATGGGATGGCTAATATGTCACGCGGCCATGGAAACAACCCAAAGCGATGCCCATTAATACTCCACCAAGACAATGCATCCATTTCTTCTTCCTCCGCCCTAATTACCCGTCTCATTTGGGCATCTCCCTCAAACTCACTCCTCACATACTCAATTTGCTCCTTCAACCTTAAATCTATCCCTAAGACTTTTTCATGTAATCTGAGCCCCCTCCTATATGATCATCCTCATTTGATCAATTGGACATGGGATCCCACTTTGTCCACTCCTGAGGAATCAAAGAAGAATACAAATTTCTCTATACTCTCATCAAATAAAGAATAAGAAAAGTCTTCACATCATTAGCGTTTCATGCCCTTTTCCTTACCATACATGTCGTAAGAAGTGTAATTTCAACAACTAACAATTTAGAATGAGGATCAACAATTGCTGCAACATAAATCAACATATTCATTTTGTCCACATTCCCCTAATATTCATCATACTTTTTTTCCATTGAGATGGTCATAGCTTGAAAATCCTCATCCACATTTTTTTCCCATTTATTCAACATATCATAAATAGCAGCAATTTCAAAGAAACCTCTATTACTCGTAACATAAAGAGAACCAGAAATACGACGAGTTAAAAGGTAAAACCCTCTCAAAAACACCACCAACCTCTCTACTTTTTTCCAATCATTAGATTCAGGAGGCCTTTCATTGTCCTTCACACCTACCCCATCAGGTAGAGATAGTCCACTAAAAACACGTTGAAATTTCAAAGCCGTGTCCAACATCGTGTGTCGAGTTCCAATTTCGGCTGCACATCAGTAAAGGACAAGGAAGATTTGGCTTTCTATATTATCTTTTTGACAAGGTCTTTAAACCTAAGTATTCTTATAAGAGAATTCTTAACATACTTAACAACATTTCTAACCCTATCAATGCACACACCATGCTCTTTAATGCCATCCCACACAATGAGATTGATAATATGAGCAATACATCTAATGTGGAGAAACTTTCCATCACTAACACATCCAATTCATTGAACCATTCTTCTTAAGTGTGCACAAGCAAGATCATTAGAACTAGCATTGTCAACTGTGACAGTAAAAAGCTTATCCTCAATACCCCAAGATTCCAAACATGCCTCAACTGTTTTTACCAATGGCCTCACCTTGTGACTCAGAAATCGGACAAAATTTATGATCTTTATGCAATTTCCAATCATCAAGCCAATGAAGTGAGCAAAGATACATGTAGTTAATTCTTTGAATCGATGTCCAAGTATCAGTTGTCACACAAATTCTTTGACAATCTTAACACTTTTCAACTTTGTCTTTCACTCATACATAAAGTTGAAAACAATCACGAGCAACGGTACATGATGGAATGTGAATCAGACATGCAAATGCATCAAATACTTAAAACCAGCTTTCTCCACATGTTTAAATGGAAGCTCATCAACTATGATCATATGAATTAATGCTTCCCTAACTTCTTTCAAATTCACAGTTCCATATTTTAATTTTCCATCACCATCCTCACTATCCTTGTCCCCTTCCCCAGGTTGAAATAACAATTCAGTTTGCTTTCCTTTACCCTTATCTTTATTCACAGGATTACAAAGGCATTTTTCCGCATGATTCTTAACATTTTTTGATCCATTAAGATTACCATCAGCCGCAAAAGTTTTTTCACAAAACTTACATTCAGCCCGTAGTTTCCATTTTCACTGAGGTAATGCTCCCACTGCTGCTTTCCTTTGCTTTTTCTAAACCAAATATTGGCGTCCCTCCATTAAAGGCTTCTTATCCGGAGGCAAGGACTTGCGCACTTCAATATTCATTCAATAGCAAAGATCGGAGTAGTGTTTCAGGCTTTGATCTCGAGGAATAGACGGCCGACCTTTTAGGATTGGGAGCTCGCCATCTACAATGAATTGTACTACCATTATGACATATACACAATAAGTGACTAACAAAAGCAACAATTACAAAACATAACTTATTATAACTTTATAAGAGAATGTAAGAGAATCTTACATTGCCGTAAAAACGAACCGTTTGTCACGAGCCTCTTTAGAGTGCAAGTAGTATACTCTATATATAAGCAACTAGTTGATCAAAACAAATGATACAATTAAGAAATGACTAATTTTAGTAATTTAAAAGCTAGGTTGAAGAAAAAAGAACATGATATATAATGCATGGGAAAAAAACCCATTGATTTCAGCATTCCCTATAATTTCATAGAAAATTAGCAGTAACACAATAAACTTAGACAATTACTAATGCAACTTTTTTTTTCAAGTTTTTAAAGTGATAAAGTCACAGGACGTCTGACAAAAACCCTCCACATATCCAATAATTTTTTAAGGGTGTGATAACCATAGTCAGCTTGAGCAATTAAAGGGTATAACACCTGCACCAAAACATTCAGCATGTAGGCATTGTCCAAATTGGTTGATCAAACTAGCTAGATTCTACATAGCATGTAGGCTATATGATTTCATTTAATTTATTACGGTAAATACATTTTTATAGTTGAAAGTTGAAACTTATTCATTTTAATAGTTAATAATAATCATATTAAAGTATTTTATTAGACCTTGTTAAAATAAAAAGTATAGTAGAGAAGACGAAAGAAACAATTTTTATCAATCTATATTCTCTATGAACTCAATAAAGCTAAAAGCTTATACTCTGTGTTAAGAGTCATTTCTTAAGACTCTTAAACAAGACATGAAAATGCCTCAAATTTAGTTCCAAATCACCTTATTTTCAGAATAAATTTTTTGTGTTGATTTTATTAATAGGTTATAGAAGATTGTTTTCTAATATTTTAAACAAAAAAATATAAATGATCTCAAAGAATATATTACATGTAGTAATTTACGTTGAATAATTTTTTATACTTGTGTAATTGTTTATTACAAGAGCCCAAAAAAAACAAAGCATTTAAAAGATTCTTTGAGAACATTATATGTTTTGTTTTTAAGATTAGAAAACAGTTTTTTATGCTTTTGTTGCCAAATATGTCTTCGTGTTCTTTTTTTTTTTTTTTTTTTTTTTTCCTGGAAAACAAAACATTGTTTTTGGAAAACAATATCGAACATACCCAATTCGAACAATATATTATATTGATTTAATCCTTCTAATAAAAATATATTATATTTTACAATCTTTGAGAAAACACAATTCGTAGAAAGGAAAAGGAAAAAAAGAAGAGAGGAAAAGAGAAAGAAAATCTGCAGAAAGTGACATGAAATGTCTTACCGATATGAATTGAGTCAAGAAAATGCACCCATTTTTGTTCCCGTTTCGAATGTGTCTCGTTGTAACTCGGAAGTTGCGGAGAATTCTAACATACTTAACAACTTGTAACTCTCTAACTTAAAACGCTTTTAGGAAGTTGTTTCGACTTTTGAGTTACTTCTAATATATTACCAATTGCTTCAACCAAAAACAATTAATAATCCCATTAAAGACTATGGGGAATTGGGGATCATTTAAAATAAATAACAAATTTCAACACTCAATTAATCAATGAAAAGAATTATCTTCATATGTGGCAAAAAATACCGGGTCACCGGTCCGGACCGGAATATTCCGGGTTTTGCCTGGACCGGACCGGAAACCCGGAATCAATAATTTTAAGGACCGGAGACCGACTCAACCCGGCCCGTCCGGCTCTACCCATTCCGGCCCGGCTCAGTCCAAATTCAGTCCGGACTGGATTTGTGCACACCCCTAGGTGTGACTACGTATGACCTCCAACTTCCGAATCGCACATAACCCTTCCGGTCCAAACTGCTGGGTGTGTTATTAGACTCTATGGAAAGCCCATTGAGTCAAGAATCTATCTATATATATCTTGTTGAAATTGGAACTCATATTAAACTCCGAAAATCAATCCTAACCAAAACTACTAGTACGCACGAATAATATTGTTCTTTAATGGTTTTGGAATAGGAGCTGACGAGGAGGAAAAGCCAAACTAAGATTGAGATTCCAAGGGTTGGAATCAAAGTGCAAATATTTTTGGGTTTGTTCTATCGACTTCTATTCCTCGTTTCAAGTTTTTGCATGTTTGTTCTATTTTTTTCTATTCTCGTTTCAATATTTGAAATGCTTCTGCTCTAAAATGCATAAAACATATTGGAATTGTTTTAAAATGATTTGAAGGAATTGATTGTAAAATGTTTGCATAGGAAAACTGCATGACTACTGAAAGTGAACTATATATACAAATGTACATATTGTATTGTACTTTGCTATAAAGGGATAACGTTTCTTAATAGAATGTTAACCGTTTAGTTCGTATTAAGGATAGATTGGTATACCAATAGGGTCAAATAGCAGTACTGTGAACTATTGTATTGATGTGTCACTCCGATCAGCAGCCCAACGGGACCATATCGGTAGTGTTCACTATTTGATTGTTTATAACCAAATAAGAAATTCTGCGGATCGTGACTGCGGTTATAAACCGTTTGATACCAAATTTACAACCTGGACCGTGCCTGACTCGATATCCCAGATATCGAAGACATAGGTTAAATTCATTAAGGGTATAACTGAATTGATTGGCATAACTGAATTGATTCAGATCGTGGAAATATCAATATGAAAGTGTGCTTTTCGACGATCAATGAACCATAACCGACAGATATAAAAACAAGTATATGTATCAGATTTACTGATCATCCATAAAGATTTGAAAGCTTTGAATTGTTAAATTGCATGATTTGATTTAAATCAAACCGAGGAATGGATTTGCATAACCACTAAGCATGAAAATGCTTAGCGTATTGTTTACCAATGCTAAGTGCATCGAATGATAGATAAAGCGATCGAAATGACCTAAGATCAAGGGAGCGCCGAGTCATAAGAAGGAAATTTCTGAGTATGCTCCTCGACATGTGCATGCATTTCATGTTTTCTTTGATATTGATATTATGTAAAAGCAATTTGAACTCGAACATCTATTTTGTAAATCATTTCAAATGGCTTGAATGCCTTCATTGTAAATGTATTTTGCAATGTAATGTTCACTGTCAGCCTACTCTTAAAAATCTTTCGCAAAGATATGATTTTGAGTGATTGAGTGATAACAGGGCATCCCGGACTCGGTTCGGATCTGCTAAAAACGGGTCGGCCCGAGAATAGGGTCCCACATATTTGCTCCTGATCGTGACCACAGGGTCCTCTTTTTGGTCACGGTTTTTCTATGGCTATAAAAAAAATGGACTATATGATCATGGTCATGTAGGAAACCGTGACTAAAACTTTTTCCTGCGCCTACTATTGTGACGCTTGGTCAAGGTTTTATAAAACCGCAACAATAGGTTTTAGTCACGGAGTTGTATAATTTGGTGACGGTTTGTGACCATGACCTAAAATCCTATTTCTTGTAGTGTGTGTCTTTTTCTTTTTATTGTTTTTAGTATTTAAAATTTTTTTTTTTTTTTTTTTGCTCATCTAATAGAGACACGTGGGAGCATGGAATGATCCTGATTTTTAGGGTAAGGGTGAAAACAAGATATAAAAGGAAAAATGGGCTCTTTTCTTAGAAGGGGAAGAAAAAGAAAAGATGGCTAGGGTTTCTTGAGGAGCAAACTTTTTTCCTTTGGGGAGAAGATCATTTGGGAAAAATAAAAAAAGGATGAAGAGGGACGTTGACATTTTTTTAAAGAAAACCCCATTTCAGCTTCTTCCGCAAGCTGAATGCCTATCCTCTTAAATGGCTCGAAATAAGGTTAGTTCTACTAAAATTAAAAACTATTTGTTGCTATGATGTCTTGTACTTGTGTTGGTTTTGTTTCTTTTTTTATGCGACAATGTGCTGATACTTGTTTTTTTTGTTTGAAAATGCGTATAATGTTCTAGATGATGCCTCACTTGTCATGCCCTTCTTGAGTTGGAGGGGTTTTCGATTTCTTTTCTTTTCTTTTCTTTTTTTGTTTTTGTTTTGTTTTGTTTTTTTTTTTTTTTTTCTGTTTTTTGTTTTTTTTATTTGATGATTTTGAATAGTAGTGTTAGTGTTAATTAAGCTGTGAAAATTGGTTGATTCTGGTCAGAGTTTGATGCTTGTGATTGTTCTTCTGCTAGTTAGGATTTGGCTTTGAACGCATGAAATCATTTTTCTGATGGCCTTAGAGAATTGGTCCTTTCTTAGGGAAAAGGTTTCTTGGAAAGACCTGCCCAAACAAGTCTTCCATTGATTTTTTTTTAGTATGGAACCAAGCATGCCCTTTATTTTTTATTTTTTCCAAGCAGGTTGGTCCTAGCTCAATTGCCATGACACTTGATTCTAGTGTGAGCTAGAAGATCCTATTTAGGCATTCGATTATGTTCTTCTTGGATGTGCTAATATTTTTCAATTCCTATAAATGGTTTACAAAAGATGCACTTACTAAATGAGGGTAGGTTGGGAAATGTGACATGTGTGATTTAAGGGTTCCCTACGAACCTGATTGAAAGAACAGGAAGAAAATTTGCTCTTTGGGGTTATTTTGTATGTTTTACAGTACCATATTGTAGACCCCCAGTTTAGGGCATTCTTGTCATTCCCTTTTTTGGCCTTAGATAGTGTTCTTTTATTAGAAGCCAAGTGGATGCCTTTCTTGGAAGGGAGGTCATTCAAATTAGGAGATAGGGGCCCGGAGAGAGAGAAAGAGACAGAAAAGAGAGAAAGAAAGAGAGAAAAAAGAAAAAAAAAAAGGAAAAAAAAGGAAGGGACATCCTGGAGAGGAGGAAGGAGCAGTCGCCATTTTTCTTTGGGAGAAAGGGAGGAGCTCACCTTTTTTCTTTTTTCTTTTTTGGAGACCTAGGTAATGAACCATGATTCTAGGAAGGAGAGGGCCTAGAGAGAGAGAAGATGTCGTCATCATTATTTTGGGAGAAGAGGCACAAGGTGAGTTTTTTTTATTATGAATCTTCTCTTGAAATTTATTGTATTTTTGCATGTTCTAAAAACCCATTGGTAATGGATATGAAGGAGCCATGTTTGTTTCTTTGTCACGCTATTCATAGATCCCTTCTTTCTTTATTTATTTACTTTTCTTTGATTGAGTTTCATTATTTCTACTATTGCTTCACGATTATTGTTTCTACTATTTTTTTTTATTTGAATCCTATACATGCATTTTAGTTCACAAACTTTTTAGGGGATTTTTTTTTTCGGGCTTGTCGGGATTATATGTGTTCTAGTTCATGAACTATGGAAATTTGTCAGGTTATTTGGGATTGCTAGTTTAGCATGTCTGAATTTTATATCGTATGGAGACGAAGTATCAAAGATGATGTTTTGATTGGGATAATGAGATATTATTGGTAGTGTTTTTTTATTTTTTAATGTGCAAGTGTTGTCTTCTATGTGCCTTAAAATGGGGTTCACGAGATTGTTGTCTTTTGTGTGCTTTAAATTAGGTTTCATGGCACTGTAGCTTGGTATTTCCAATTCCCCATTATAAAATCATTTTCTTCGTTAGATCTCTTTAATTTTCTCATTCTTGATTTGTGTGTTTCATGTAGTGGGCATGTGTTTTGCCATTTTGTAATTAATCCTTTCATTCTTAGGTTGCGTGCTTCATATAGTGAATAGGTATTTCGACTTTTTTTTTTTTTGTTTTGTAATTAATTCTCGTATTCTTTATATATGTTGACTTTTTTTATATAATCAATTTCAATAACTTCTATATTTGAATTCACAAAATGAGATATTGTGGCATTCTCTATTTCACATACTTTAATTGATGCGTCCTCTATTTATATATATTTTCATAATTAATCTGTATAACAACATGTCTTTATATCCGGTCATTTGTTTTTGATGGGGTTTGAAATAATAGGCGCGCAGGCTCAAGACGCAAGCCCAAACATCGGGATTAAAAATGGGCTCAATACTAGCAATAGGCCCTTAATGGTATCCCCCAAATGCAGTTTTCTCCAAAACGGCGCCTAACTCACCCCTTTAAAAGACTCCAGAGCTCCAATGAATCAGAGATTGGGATGAAACACTCAATCCCTCCATCAATCGTTTAGGATATTTCCTAATTATTGCCCATCAATTATCCCTTATTAGTCAGTTTACAATAAGGAAAGAAAATCTCTCACCTAATGGAAGGAATATTGTATCATCCTCCAACAAGGAAAGATATTATTCAGTGTCATCATCTGTGACGCCCCAAATTCCGGGGGTCCGTTGACAACCTGTCAACCTGCAGAAAACCTGTCTCATGTCATGAGACCCATACATGAGTAAAATAGCCACATTGGCCCATAAATCAATACTCATCAATAATCTAACCAACTATATTATAATAGTTCAAGAGTTAATTACATCACTCTTAATACAACATATATTAAAATTTAGAATTTTAATACATGTTTTACAATTTACGTGTCAAAGCCACAATCCGGCTTTCTTCTCAAAAGCGGCCTCTAATGAGCGTCGTCTTCCCAAACACTCCCTGTACCTGAAATAATATTCCCTCGACAGGGTGAGCAATGCTCAGTAGTTGAATTATCCTACATGAGTTACTCCCCACTTAAGTGCACATGCAATGATTCAACACAAACACATTCAAGCAAATACATGATCCTCCTTGAATGTCTACATTATATGGATGAGGATGTGACTCACCCCTTCCCACTTCTCGAGCCCTCTCTGACTCTCTCTCACACATGCCTAAGCCAAATGTGAGAAAAATACAGTTTTCAAAACAAAAGGTTTTTTGTTCTCGAAAACATACTACCGAGTTTCGGTAAAATCTATTGGACAACCCTCCGAGGCGAATTTGTTGGATAAGCTTCCGAAACAATTCATGGGCTCCTCCAACGTGAATTGTTGGACAATCTCCCAACCCAATTCTCAAAAAATCTTTCATTGAAATTCCTTTCACAACAATTTTCCATTTTCATTTTCCTTCATGTCATGCACTCATACCTATTATTCAAGGTTGCCCCGGTGCATATGAAATGCATTATGCCATTTCCATACAATTCATGTTAATATGTTTTACATGCATATATTAACAAAATTCACTCACAACATCATGTTATTCATTCATAGAAATAACATCAAAATTAGCTCACATGGGCTAATCAACAATCCAATTCCAATGGCTAACACACAATTATATTTTTATATAATTCAACCTCATGTTAACACATTAAATTTTCATGCATTAACAATTTCATTCTATACATGCTCCAAGCCATTCATCTTGAGCAATATTTTACTTACAACACACATGGACCATTCTCGATCCACAGCAAAACCGGACTGCTTAACAAATCCCAAATGATAGTTAGGTCAGCCCGTGGACAGCCCCCTTCACCATCGGTTCCACTTTGTGGAACCGAAATTCATGGCCATTTCCAGCCCAACAACACCCAAACCATAATTTAACACACAATTATAACACAAGGGACCATTTCAGCCCGGACGTCCGGGATCAGCCTAAAACCCGGGATCCCAAAATCCATCAATCTAATCCCAAGTTTTCAGATCGACTCAAACGCCATTCACAAATTTCAAACACTCCAAATCATTTACAAAGCTCTTAAACAAGGATTAAAGCAGCAGGTGAGAAAACCCCCTACCTCTTGAAGTTGTCAAACCCACAACCTGCCCACGCGTAGCCCTCGGCAAATGAGTGTAACAATTTTTTTCTTTTTGGCCCGACGAGAACCGACGGTCCGATCACCGGGAATTCTAGAGAGAAGTTGGAGCTTCTCTCTCTAAAAACTGATTTTCCTCCTCCACTGCACATACCAGCCACAATTTGGAGAATAAAGCTCTTTTTCTTTTCATTTATTCCTCTTTTGTCCCTCACTTGCCACTTGTCAAATTCTCATTGGTGATAGGATTACCTTATCCACTTTATCCACCCACCTTTGATTTTCCTCCAATTATGAGATGTCACATGTCCACATGGGCCCCACACCTGAGCTCAAGTTGACTCATTCTACACCTAACACGTGGCACATTGTGAGCCATCCAAAATGTGTCAAGTGTCCCGAACTACGCTCGTTGCCTCGAAAAACATGTAAATTCTTACTGTCTCAGAATTCGACGAAATTCGATGTAGTAGCTAGATTTCGTGAGACGATTTCAACAATAAAGTCCGTTTCGTCATCCGAGATCTAGAAAAATTCCGGATTTTAACCGAAATTACCATTTTGCCCTTTTTCAGAAAATTAGGATTTTCTCGGGGTTTCACATCATCCAAGTAGGAAAGTTATCATGATCACCCATTATAAATACCAGGCCACCCCATCAGTGAAAGGTACGCAAACTTATGCACGAAAATTCATTCCCTAAGCAGTCGATCTTCTCTTCCCCCGAAAAGAACTGACTTAGGCATCAGAGAGGCAATGGGCGAGCCCCCACCGATCCTTTTTGTTTCTTTTTTTTTTTGTAGAGGAGCCCAACGTCCAGAGTCAGTGGGCCGGCCCAGCAATACCAGCATGCTCAAGCCCAGTTCAGATTGAAAAAGCATCATCAGTTTTTATTACATACTTTGATATATTAGTTTGATAATATGTATTTATGCCCAATCATGTATTTTTCTCCTTTCATTATATTAGTTTGATATTATATGTGTATTTATATCTCTTGCTTACTAGTCCATAAATTTTATTAGGCCAATAGCTCACCAACCCATTAGGTCTTTTAACTAACCCATTAGGACTTAGTTAAAAAATTTCTATCATCTCTCTAAACCCAATCCATTAGGTCCTTTTACCAAACCCATGAAGACTTAGTTAAGAAAGGCCAGTCATTTCTCTAGTCCCAACCCATTAAATTAGGTCAAACTCATCCCAACCTATTAAATTAGGTCCAACACACTTATGGTCCAATCCATTATATTACAACTCACTTACTTATACCCAACTCATTATATTCCAACCCAATTATTTAGACCTAACTCATTAAGTCTAACTCATCTAGGTCCAACTCATTAGGTTCTTTTACCAAACCATTAGAACTTAGTCAAGAAAACTCTATCATCTCTTTAAGACTAACCCATTAGGTCATTCGATCAATCCCTTTGACCACATCCTCTGACCAACTTTTTAACCCATCAAATTCTTATCATTAACTGTGAAACCCCGAGAAAATCTAATTTTCTGAAAAAGGGCAAAATGGTATTTTCGGTCAAAATCCGGAATTTTTTAAGATCTCGGATGATGAAACGGACTTCACCGTTGAAATCGTCTTGCGAAATCTAGCTACCACGTCGAATTTCATCGAATTCCAAGACGCTTGAATTTACACGCTACAGAATCGAGCCGCATCGCGTAAGACTTCGTACATTTTGAGTGACTCACACTGTGCCATATGTCAGGTGCAAATTCAGTCAACTTGAGCTTAAGTGTGGGGCCCATGTGGACACATGGCATGATGCCATTGGAGGAAAATCAAATGGTTGGTGGATTAAGTGGAAGAAATCCAATGAGCCAATTAGAACTTGACATGTGGCAAAGAGGGGAACAAAATGAGAGCTTTCTTCTCCATTTTTTTGCTGATACGTGCAGTAGGTGAGAGGGGGAGAATAGATTTGAAAATTGAGGGTTTTTAGAAAGAGAAAGTGCAAGTTCTCTCTAGATTTTCAAGCCAGACAATGGATAGCGCTGCCAAGAAGCAGCTGCTCTACTCGCTGGTGGGTACTGTGGGCACCTATTTGTGGAGTTTCGACAACTCCAAGAGGTAGGGTTCTTCTCCTTCTATGTTATTTTCGGTTTTAAGAGACTTGTAAATGATTCGGGAGGCTCAGGTCGAATTCATTAAGCCGGCCGGTCCCAAAACTCGGGATTGAATCATGGAATATTTGAACCCGTTTCGACAACTTTAGGGACTCATGGTGATGCTCAGGTGGATAATTTATATAATAAATTATGGTTTTGGTGTTGTTGGGCCTAAATGTAATATGGATTTTGGTTCCACAAATTGAACCTATACAGGAGTGGGCCGCCTACTGACAAATTCTTCCACTACTATTTAGGGACCGTTAAAAACAAATATGGTTTGCTCGGGTCGGGACCGAAAATGGTCCATGTGTGCTGTAAGCAAAAATATTGCTTAAGATGAATGACTTAGAATTGTGTGGAAAATAATATGTTAATGCATGAAAATTAAATGTGTTAACATGAGTGTTTGAATTATATGAAATATAATTGTGGAAGAGTCATTGGAATTAAAATGGATAGTTAATTAGCTCAAGTGAGCTAATTTTGATGTTATTGATGTGAATTAAATAACATGTCGTATGTATGTAAATTTTGTTAATATATGCATAGTTGATATATTGGCATGTGTGGTTTGAAACGACATAATGCATTCATATGTATCAGCAACCTAGAAAATTAAAGCTGAGTGCATTTTCGCATAAAATAAATGAAAAATGGAAAACGACACAAAGTGAATTTCAAGGAAGATTTTTCAATAATTACTCTTGAGAGAACTAATAGTTCATCTCGAGGTATACCCATGATCGTTCTAAAACGATCCAAAGAATTCGCCTGAGGGTAGTAATATATTTACCGAAACTGGTATGAGGTTTTCAAGAACAAAACCTTTGTTTTGAAACGATGTTTTTCCCTCAGACGGCTTGCGTGACGCGCAGTGAGCCTGGTGATGACTGAGACATGGATTGTGTGCATGTAGACATTCAAGCAGATCAGCGTATTTGTTTGAATGTGTTTATGTTGAATCATTGCATATGCATTTAGGTGGGGAGTAACCCATGTAGGATAATTCCACTACTAGGCATTGCTCACCCTGTCGAGGGATCATTATTTCAGGTACAGGTAGTATTCGGGAAGACGACACTCATTAGAGACCAATTTTTAGAAGAAAACCAGATTGTGGCTTTGATGTTTTTGTATAACATGTATTAAAATTCTTAATTTTAATATATGTTGGTATTAAGAGTAATATAATAACTCTCAACTATTGGGCACAGTAGTTTTATTAGATTTTTGGTGAGTATTGATGTAATGTACTAAGTGGCCATTTTTACTATGTATGAGTCTCAATGATATGAGACACGCTTATTCAGGGCTGAAGTTGATTCGTTGTCAACCCAGACACCTTATTGGGGCATCACATTAACTTATTCAAAGTCCTAATTTTTCATTTTCTAAAATTCAAATTTTCAATTTTAAAACACAAGCCTTCAAAAATTCAAGTTCTAAATTTTCCTTTCTCAATTTTTAAAAATTCAAGTATCCAGTTTTCAAAATTCAAATTCCTAATTTCTCATTTTCTAAAAATTTAATTTTTTCAATTTTAAAATCCAATCCCCACCTTGAAACTCCACTTAGTTCCCACCTCGTACGACATCCCCACTTCCAATCACATTCAAAATTCAAACCCCACTGAACCTGAACCCTAATTTATAAAATCTGTTCCCACTCAAAACCACTCCAAACCAAATCAACACCCAACTAAATCACTCAAATTTCCACTTCACCTTCACAAATCTCACTTAAATCACCTTAAAAATTTCAAAACATGATTAATCCTATAATTCCTATAAAATGAAATCTTGTGGAGTTAATTGGTATAACATATAAATGGGCTTGGGTAGGACCCGACATCTCATGTATCCTTTTAACAAATATTTCGAAATTTCACTCAAATCACTTTAATCAATGTGAATATTATATATTATTGTGTCAAACTAACATGATTTTCTATTGATAGCACTCTTGATTCACCGTCCAAGTATACATTTTTCTCATCCGACTTTGCTTATTTATTTATTTATCTGTCTATTCATTTATATATATTTAGAGTGTTGTTTTATTATTATTGCTTGTCTTTGGTATCCATTGATTGATTAGCCAAAGACCATATTTTTCGTAGTTTGTTTATAGAGACTTGATTTTAGGGGCTTAGAGTGGTGCTACGCTTTTATCGTACCTTCCCGATAAGTAACTTGACACTACAAGAAAACTGAAGAATAGAGACGGAAAATAGAGACGAAAAACAGTTTCCGTCTCTATTTAGAGAAGAGACGGAAAATTATTTCCTTCTCTATTTAGAGACGAAAAAATTTCCGTCTCTAAAAGTGGTGCGATAGGTTCCTCCAAATTGAGACCGAAAATAGAGACCGAGTACTTTTCCATCTTCTAAATGTAGACTCGAATCCCTTCCGTCTCATTTTTCCAGGATCTTTTCCCTTCTTTTCCTTCTCTCCTTATCTTTTCCCCCTTTCTCCCCTTTCCCCTCCCCTCGCTGTAACCTTTTTCCACCCCCTCCCGCCGCCCCCTTCCTTTCCTCCCTTTCTTCCCGTCGCGTCTCCGCATCTCTTCCGGGCGCCGACGCCTGCTCCCCTTCCTCCCCCCAACGCTACAACCGGCCTTCCTCCCCCCACCCACGCGACGCGCCGATGCCGCCGGCCTCCCTCCCACACCGATCCGGCAACTGGGGTGCAATCTTTTTTTTTTTTCTACAATTTTTTTTTGTGCTATTTTATTTATGTATTATATAATATTTATGTGTTAATTTATTTCATTGGTTTATATTTTGATATTATTTTTATTATTCTATTTAATTTATATTTTGTAATGTTATTTGTTCTAATTTATATTAATTAATTTTGTAAATGTTATTTTCAATGTAATTTTGTCCTAAATTTAATCTATAATAAATTCTAATGTAGTTTAATATGTTGGTTGGTTGTACTTATTGTAGTTTAATATGTTAATTAAGTAGTTTAATAGTTTAGTCATGTCGGTTAATACAAATTAATAGTTAATTAATTTGTATTTTAGTACAAATTAATAGTACACCTACTTATACAAGATGAAGATATCATCATGCTACAAGTTTTACTATGGTCAGATATTTAATTCAGCTTCATTTGATTGCTTTCAGCTTTTTTAGTTTCTTTTATTCTTAAAATACATTTATGTTTTGATTGTTGAATTGTGATGTATCAATATCATCTACCGTAAAATCACAATATCATGTACTCAGAAATTTAATTCATATACAATTTCACTTTATTTTATTTATTTGTTTTGATTTTATATTTTATTGTGTTTTATAATATATAATTAGGGTTGTTCGTGAATTAATCAAGATCGAAGAATGGCTACTTCTATGGATTTTCATGTTTATCATATTAATTATTATGTAATATAAGTTTTAAGAATTTTATAATTTTTAGTTTATTGTAATTTTTATATGTTTTATGATTTGGTAAAACGTTGCATTTGTTTAATAGGATTTTAAATTAATGTTGTTTAATGTAATTTATATGGTAGTTAATTTTAATTACATTTTATTTTATTATATATATATATATATATATATATAAAGAATTGGTTTCTAAGCTTAAATATTCGGGTGTGAAAAACCCTGTAAAATCCAAGATTTTGATAAAGGGTAAAATAGAAATTTCGTTGAAAATCCTAATTTTTCTAGATCTCTGATGACAAAACTGACTTCGCTGAATTCCCTCCTACGACCATTGGCTACCACGTCGACTTCGTTAGGATTCCGAGGTGGCCTGGATTTCACGCGAAACTATGGCTACGCCAAGGTTTACTTAATACATGGCTAGCAGGTGGGGATGCCATCAGATCCTAGAGAAATGACACTTTAAGAAGCCACGTGGTCCACTTAAATGAATGGCCCACAAACGAGCCACGCGGGAAAATGGATCCCATGGCTCACATCAGCCATGTAAGTGATGACTGTCATAGCCGAAATTACGAACAGTTAAAACGCATTTAAAAAGGAGAGCCACACCTGGGTTCAAGGGAACGAGAGCAATATCCTCCCATCGGACCGAATGGATGATTTCTCCAAAAATGGAAAAGGATCAAAGGAGAAGAGAAATGAGGAGAAATGCGGAAATGAGATTTGCAAGAGAAAAGAAAAGAAAAGCAAAAAGGAGAGAAAAGGCGAGGAAAGAAAAGAAAGAAAAGAATCCAGAGAGAAAAGGAAGAAAGGAGAATAAGGAAAGGAAAAGGGAAGATTTCCTTGCTCGGCGCGACGCTCAAAGTTCGAGGACTAAAGCTTGCGCACGCAATGGGATCTGCCGTGGACACTCAAAAGTTGGAGTTTCGACAAACTCCAAGAGGTGTGGATATTTTCCTACTTGATTTACTTTTAAATTCTCAAACGCTTTATAATGGTGGGTCAAGCCATGAGCTAGCGCAGAAATACGTGAATTAGTTCCAAGCTTGGAATTAAAGGGTATGGATTTCATGACCGGTTTCACACAGTCACCGACGGTGGGAGTTAGGGTTTGGACTAGTAACCGAAAGTTTCTAGGTGTGGTGGCTCAGGGTCATGGATAATGATGCTCGGAACCGGATCGGGTTCATGTTTATAAGGGGCCGAGGTACCCCGTTGAATGGTCCTAATTTCGAGACCTCATATGTGTTACGGCCATTGAATAACATGCTGCGCTGAAATGTGATATTGATGCATGCTATTTGACGTATTGATATGGTTTGTATGGAGGTAGATTATATGTATAAATTATAATGTTCCATGGTTTGAAAATGTTTCATGTAAGTGTTCATCCATGCATGTAACATGAGGAAAATGTATCAAGATTACGCATTTCATGCATTTCCACACATCGCTGGCCGTCTGGGTGTGGGCAGGCCAGGGTATACCAGTTGTTGGTGAATGGGTCGTGAACTCGGGAAAAAATGGGACAAAGTCCAAGATGTAGATTCACGAGTGTAAATGATCAAAATGATAAATTATGAATGCTTTCAAGTGAAAGAAAATGGTATAGATCCTCTGTGGTGAAAGTCCCAAATGTTATTCACTCGCTAGACATGAACTCCGACGATGTGTCTGCGGAAATGTTGAAAAGGCGCGCGGCGCCCACGGTGTAAACCCTAAACCGTGGGCCCACAAAATAAAGGAAAAAGACTTTGATAAATAAATCGAGGGTCATTCAATGGTTACCATGGTATAGTACACAGATGACTTGTTTTAGTCACACTTGGCAGTCCAAGTGTGAGGGAGTCGGTTGGGACTCAGGTGGTGAGCATGAGGGGTCGCATCTCATGCATGATATAGACATTTCATATAGAAAATAATTGTATGGAATGTGATTGATTGTTTATATATGCCATCGCATACGCATTTTTGCATGAAAGAACCCTCAGGAGTGAAGACTTCTACTCGGGCTTGCCACCCCGTCGTGGACCCCCTTTCAGGTACAGTACTATCCAGGAGATGGTACGTAGGTAGAGGTAGCTTTATACAAAGCCTGTAAACGCCGGGGCTTTAAGTAAATATTTTGTAAATATGTATAAATCTTTCAGAGAACAAACATAAAACTATGAGAATATAGTCGGTAGATTTGTTTATAGTATGATTTTATTGGTCCCAGCATGTGGCTATTTTACTCATGTGTGTGTCTCGTAATACGAGACATATAGATTTCCTGTGCTGTGATTGTAGTCAACTGACCCCCTGAAATGGCACACCTGGCCTCGACAAATCTCAAGTTAGTCGTCTCGTCCCTACTTTAAATATGGTCGGTCTCTGTGGGGTGAATATGGCTTCTGCTCTCGGGTTATAGATCTGGCCCAAGCTAACCCGACCATTGCACAGCCCTAGTATATTTTGTCAATTTGGTTTTTATGACTTGTTTCAGGAGAGTAGAAATTTTTGATGTTTGCGCTTATTGCGGTGAAATGTCATTACATTAAATATATAATTAATTTCCTTGTAGTGTAATTGTGATCAATCAGACATGATTAAAATTATTCAATTTACGTGTAATTTTTTAATATGTTGATATAAATATGTTTTATTATATGTTACATTGTTTTCTCTTTTTTGTATGTTGGTTCATGTATAAATTACTTATGTATATTGAGGTATATGTTGAGCAATTGTTATTATATGTATTGATATGCCAAGTTAGAAAAGGTTTTTTAATTTTTTTTATGATATAAATAGAGTTTATAGGTTCAAATTTGTATGTTGATTGTGTCATATTTAAGAAGAAGGTAATATATATAAATTATTTTTTATTTGTCATTGCATGTACCTACCACAACCGCCCCCGGATCGGCGTTGACCCGTTGTACGTGCCGACAATCGTATTTACCACCGCTGGCCGAGGTAAGTGTCAGAGGCAAAAATTTATTTTTAAAAGTATTAAAAATTTTTGTAATATTGTTTTAATGAGATAAATATGTGTAAGTCACTACCATGTTGTGGAGTTGCGATTATTGATATTTCACTAAGTGTTAAAATTGCTAATGTTTGACAGAATAGTAACTGTGATGGGGAACTATGTCCGTTTTTTTTACAAAATATTTATGATTTTAATTTAAGGAAATGAATCATTATAAAACTAATTAGGGACAGTTTAACAAGAAGCAGAGAATTGAGTTCAAATAAAATACAATAATCGACATCAGTGATGGTACTAACTTCGACCTTATGATTTTGCTAAGCAACTAATATTACCGAGTAATATGGATGTAAGTCGGGATGTATAGAAGATTAACACCATATGGGTATATTAATTTAGAATTTGCTGAAGGAGTTCAGCACTTTATAGAATACGCAAGCTCCCAGCCTGCATACATGGACGGTTTGAAAATTAGATGTCCATGCAAGAAGTGCAAACACAGATGTTATCTGCCAACGGAGGAGGTGCATCTCCATATACTAAAAAGGGATTTCAGGCCTAATTATTTTGACCGACAAGGCATGGAGAGCCATTAATTAGTAGCTCGTCTAGAAGCGCGGAAGTTGGAACGGGTGTTGTTGGATCTGATGTTCTAGGGGGTCCGTATTGTATGACTGACAATGTTTGTGATACAAAGAATCCATATGTGCAAATGGTTTTTGACGAGCCTAAGTTCAATTCAAATTTCAATTTAAAGTAAAGTAAGAGGAACCCAACCCAGATTTGCAATTGTACTGTAAAAGAAACGAGTTGGATAGGGATTCTCGCACTGGTAAATATCCAAAAGCTTGTTATACTTTGGATAAAAGAAAAAAAGACGTGTTATGTGATTGGTTGAAAAATATAAAATTCCCGGATGGATATGTGTCAAACTTTAGCGAGGTGTGTTGATATGAAAATTCAAATTGTTCTAATGAAAAGTCATGATTGCCACGTTTCATGCAAAGGCTGATGCCTGGCCGGCTGCGGAATTGTTGCCTTCTAAAGTTTGGGAAGTAATAATCGAAAGCTAAGCTTCTATTTTTCAAAAACTCGACTTCCTCCGAGATAACAATGGCTGATATGGAAAAAACTAGAAGGAGAAATTCTCAGAATCATTTGCAAATTGGAGGGAATATTTCCACCGAGCTTTTTTGACATTATGGAACATTTACCTAAGATATTTAGCACATGAGGCCAAATCTGTGATTCCTGCTCTCAGTGATAGATGGATGTATCCATTCGAAAGGTAAATGCCAATTCTTGAAATATATATATATAGTATAGTATATATATATATATATATATATATATATATATATAGAGAGAGAGAGAGAGAGAGAGAGAGAGAGATAGTTTCACAATTTAGCCGATGTTAACTTGATTAACAAATTTCATGTAGGTATCTCGTATCATTTGAAAAAATGTCAAAAAATAAAGCTCGAGTTGAAGGTTTTATATGCAATGCGTACTCGGTCAAGAAGCAAGTACATTTTGTTCTCATTATTTTGAGCCGCATGTTATCACGCTAATAAAAAATTCCTCGTAATGACGACATGGTGGCTAACTAAGTGCCAATGAAGGAAATTTACGATATTCATGTGTATCCGAAGTCGATCACATGGACGGCAACTAGAAGAATGTTTGGTATAGATTATGAACTAGATGCTCCACATGGTTACATATTAATCGAATTGTGAAGAAATTCAACCATTTGTGCAAGAAGCATAATTTATCGCTTCGTTGCTAATTTGTTTATTGCACCAAAATGGATATGTAATTGCTACGTTGGTCGATGCAACTATATGAGAATGTATTACGGGAGCTTATGCCACATATAACGCAAAATGATATCAATAAGGAAGTCTAAAACACTTCCCTTCATGGTTTAAGACATATGTAAGTTCTCTGGACAGTAAATTACAACACAGTACCATATAATTCTTTTATGTAAATGGAATAAATAGCAATTAACATTTTCGTTATGCAGCGCCACAAAAATCCAATTGAAAATAATTTCATCTCCGACGTTGCTAAAGGACCTTTGCGTACTGTTAAATCTTACCCGATTTATTTTATCAACTGGCCTAAATATCATACACAATCGCATGGTTACAAGGCAACTACAAACAGTGGAGTTTGCATTAAGGGTGAATTGATGGATTATTATGGTAAAATTACAAAAATCTTGGAAATTGAATACTCTACTTTGCCAATAAAACATTGTGTGCTATTTAAGTGCGAGTGGTTTGATCCAACACCCAATGTCGGAATCAAAGTCAACTGTGCCTACAACTTGGTCGAAATCAATCAAAGGAGAAGACTTGCTAATTTCAACTCAGGTTGGCCATGCAAGCAACTCAGGTGTATTACCTTCCTTTTCCTAGCCTTAGACGAGATAAAATGGATTGGGTGGCAGTTTGTAAGGTAAAACCCAGGGGCATATTTGAAATGAAAGCCGCAAGACAAGACAAACAAATTGAAAGCGAGGCCTTTCAGGAAGAGGAGGTGGAGGGTTATGAAATAAATGAAAACTTGCCATACAGGGATAATGAACCTTTGAATAGTATGGACAATGAATTTGTTGACATTGGATCTGACGAGGAATCCAAATCTACATCTGAATTGGAAAGCGAATTTGATTCTAATTACTCGAAAAATGAAGAAAATTGTGATAATAATGTTGATGATAGCGAATAATTGTTCGCCCACGTGAGTAAAACGCATAATTCTAATATCATTAGTTATTTATGTTTCAATTAACTTATATAATTTAGACATTTGCATTATTGACTGAGATAATCATGTATATGTAATAATTTAATGTCTAATTATGATTGTTAATATTTTCTCAGTCAAAACATGAATAATAGGAGGCTGACGGATCGACGCAAACCTCCGAAGAGGGCCGATGCGCCCGTCTATATCGAGCGGATGTCAAGGGATGGATCATCTCCTGCATCAGCACCTCCCCGTATGGGCATGACATCTTCATCGCCAGTTTATACATGCCCGCCATCCTCGCCTGCAACGACGTCTACCAAAGCGCCTAGTTCAGAGAATCCGTCTGAACCATCGCAGTGATCGCCTAATACTATCGGGGTCCACGCTCGGTTCTAGCTTGGCGCTTGGATCGGCGGATATATATTGTCATTGTCTAAAACAATGAGTTACGTAAATTTTTTTAACATACTCGTCATAGGTGTATCCATCGTGACAATTACATTTTCGCTCTTCCGCATTTATCCTTCCGTACGCGGCCCCAAGACAACGACCGGGTACATTCAAGGAGAATTGAATTTAATGGATATTTCAGGGAAAATATCTCTCGCCAGAGACAAAGATGTTCTACTTTCGAGAGTTCGTGTAAATAACTTATTTAAAATATTTTGACTTTTTAGATGTTAATTACTATATAATCTAAATTATATAGTAATATTGGGAATATATATATTATGTTCATTCGCTTTGTTCATTAAAATCCTTCGTAAATCTTATTTGAATAAATTCTTCCATCGATCACCTTGTTTACGACGTTTGGGAGAAACGAGCCCGTGTTCGTTACAAGGATTTTCTTAATAAGCTACACGCAAAAGGTGAACGACCAAGGTATATAAGTGAAGACATTCGGGGCAACCGATGCGCATCGGGTCATCCGAAGCCGCTATCACGCGACCCACTCCACCAATGTGAAGGAGGACCGTATGTTAGTGTTTCCATACACACCGGAGGAACATTGTCCCATCAAGAGCATGCCGATGCACTTGTAAGTTCCTCACATATCTATCTTCTTAAATGATACTATTTAGTCCATATTGCATTAGTCGTTATCGCATGAACAATTTATTCACCGTAATAGTCGCGAACTCTTGGGATAATAATTATAACGCTTGATCAATGAAGGAGGATGGGCAATAAATTGTGAAAGGAGTTTGATATGGATTTACTGGGTGATAATATAAATGTAAATGTATTTTCTTGATGTTTGAACAGAGATTTGTTAAATATATGTGGGAAATTTCGAATTTTTTTTTAAATTATGGACAACCGTTGTAGTCGGGACTCATATTTCTATTACGTCATGTTAAAATAACAATACATATCTACATGTATTCTTGTTAGGAGTCTTCTATGGGTCGGTCACCTTATCCTCATGAGTTGTTTTTACACACTTATACGCTGAATCATGATCTACAGGACATTCACGATCGTGCTAGACAAATTCATGTACGCTAATTTCAAAACTTAATATTTATTTTCTTTTAACCTCTTAGTTTCATTTTACTATTTACATAACATTCAATTAATTTTTATTACAGGAGCGAGTAGTAAAGAGTTTTCAGAGTCAGCAAATGAACGGCGATAATGTTGATCATGCTCGCGTATATTATGAGGTCAAGTCGGGCGGTAGTGGATCGCCGTGTGGACCCGGTCTTTGTCTGGCCCTACGCAAATGTTTGTTATTCGTGACAAGGCCCTCCCTCCTCCCCTGGGCCACGCCAGTAGGCTTGCGGCAACTACCAATGAGGTCATTGAGCTACGCGGTACGGTCGGCGTACTAATGGACCGTATCAATAGGCTGGAGGACTTCATTAGCCGTAGATTACCTGCTGACCCGCAAGCACCGTCTGCTGATCGTCCGCATTCTCCTCCATCTTAGTTATTATTTTTAGAATTATTATCTTTTTTTTTTGTAATCTCACTACACTTTTTATATATTAATACATTATATAATACAATATTTTCATATTTATTTATTGTTTATTTAATTTTTCATTATATAAAATTAAGAATAATTTAAATTTAATATTTATTTTTAATATATTAAAAATTCAATAAATTAGAGACTTAAAATTCATTATATAAAATTAAGGAAAATTTAAATTTAATATTATTTATTTTAATATATTAAAAAAATTCAATAAAAATAGAGACGGAATTGATTTTTCGTCTCTAAAAATAGAGATGGAATAATTCATTCCGTCTCTATTTTTAGCTTATCGGATGATTTTCCGTCTCTCTATTTTTGGGGGAGATCTTAATAATTCATTCGTTCCTATTTTTAGAGACTAAGGGACGCTTTGGCCTCTAAAAAAATAGAGACACATTCGGTCCCATTTGTGTAGCACTAACCTAATTCCTTATCTAAAATAGAGACTTTAATAAATTATCCTCTTCAAAAATGTAGACTTAACATTTGGTCTCTAATTTTAGAGATCGACCTAAATAGAGACGGAAAATTTCCATCTCTATTTTCAATTAGAGACGGAATTCCGTCTCTATTTTCCGTCTCTATTTCTCAGATTTTGTAGTGCGACCCTGACCTAATTCTGCGCTTCCCAAACGCGCACTTTCCCACTCTAAGTGCTTTTCTCTTTCTTCTTATTTTTGCCTTCTATTTTAAAATAAAACAAAAATAAATTGTGACTCCAAAACCCTTTTAAACGGCTTCAAAAATAAAATCGCTCGCTTTTTTGCCTAAAATGCATAATACCTAAAAATACAAGTGGCCCACAAATCGCTCAGGAAATGCACACATAAAATATTATTTAAATGATATATACTTTGTATCTGAAAGGGATTGGGTCCTGGCCTCATTAATTCACTGTGTTTTATGACTAGAAAATGTAGAACATGAAAAAAAATTTCCATGCAAACTTCTTCTCAATGTTACAGAACATTTCCCTTCAAGGGATAAAGGCAAAAGCATAGCCTTTGTCAAGAATGAACATACACTTTCATGTACAAAAGTATAAAAACAAAGAGTTTTATTATTGGCATTCAACTATTAGTGCATTGCAACTGTTGTTGTCTTTATTCATCGTACTCTTGTTAGTGATTGGAGATTCTTTCATATGGTTTTTCTAGTCATCAGTTCAATTTTTTACAGTTTAGTTTTTAATAAAAATAAAATAATGCAAAATTAAACAATCCAACACATAATACCATGCATTAATTATTATATAGATTTTTAAGTTTATTATAGAACTGATGTAAAAAAAATAAGTTTATTATAGAATTAACTAAGAAAAAAGAAGAAGAAATCCACGACCTTATTGAAGCCTTGTCTAATTGATATTAAACCTAAACTATTTTGTTAACTTAAGAATGACAGTAGAAATATAGAATGATTAAAAAAAAAAAGACCTTTTCCCATCTTCATTAGAAAAGGGAGAGAGAATATAAGGCAATTCGGGTTGAATGTGAGAATTTTTCGTACTAGTAAAATTTATTTTTGAAATTATATGCGCATTTGGAATTTTTTTTAAACTGAAAAAATTAAACAAAATTTCCAAATAAGTATATATACACCCGAATGGAATAAGGTAGAACAACAATGAAACAATATGAAAACCTATTTTGAACGAAATAAAGATTAAAAACTATTTAGGCCACAAAAACAAACTCTTGACCAACCCATTAATTCTCTATATCATAGGCGACAAAAATTTAAATCCCTTATATTCTCAAGCATATAAGCTAGTGGAATAGTAAAGTTTGCGTCTCAAGCATATCCCGTATTTTCTCAAGGGGGATGGAAGTTCAAGGTTTGAGTCCTAGCTGCCAAGCATTTACCTATCAGAGGGTAAAAGATGATTAGCTAGGTTCCGAACCCAAATGCGACCCATCAATATTTTGTTTAAAGGTTAAGTTTTTCTGTTTAGCAATTTGGTATAATAAGTAAAACATGGCCATGGGGTACGCTAGAAACTCTCCAATTTTAACATGTAATCATGCATCCAATAGCTGGAAATTTTTGGAGTCCAACAAAGAATTTAATACGCACCCATCAAATCACTAAGATGGTGTCTTGAGTTTGGTGAGAAAATAGTCTTTTTTTTTTTTTAAGTAAAAGAGGAAGGAAAAAAAAAGCTTAATCTTTTAAATATTATGCCAATTACATTTTTTACATGTGATAATTATTCTCTAAAACAATCTTCCACGTAAAATCCTTGATATCATTACTGGCATCCCAAAAAAACAATGTAATACGAAAAAATTTGAATCCTAATAATAATATTGTTAAAGTAGTAGAAAGCCCTGAGCCTTGTTGTTGTGGTAGACCCCACTCAATACATAATGAGTCGATCTGTTGATGTATAGGTTGATGTGGGGACATTAAAAACTAATTAATAGAATTAAGAATGAGTGACTTTAATATCGTTTGATTTGGTAGGAAGGGCAGTGCTTTAATAGCGTTGGCCGTTGTTAGGTAATTGGCATAGTTACCAAAAATTGCGTTAAGTCCCCGATAATGGTATCAAAAACTTAATTGTTAACGATTTTTCGTAAACGCACTAGTCGCACAAGTAATATAGTGGACTAATAAGTCCAAATATCAATCTCACATGGAAGGTGTGTTTTAGCGAGTATTGAGTACCTTGGCTACTAAAGTCATACACTATTTAAGTGACTAAAAGGTAGGTAGAAAAACGTTTTAAAAACAAAGTAGGGTATAATAAATGTTCACTCACAAGGAATGGAGTGATATCGTAATGCAACCTGGCCGGTAAAGATTCAAGCGGTCAGATTGTCCCATCGATGATTTCTATATTTATATCCATTGTCACTGATCGGTTTCTAACATACACTCAGGCATGTGTATGAACTGACATAAAGTTTACACTTTCATGTCTCCCCTCAATTTCTCACACCAACTCCCTATTCTCCTTTCGGTTCATCTAGGTCATTAAGTATGGTACTTTTAGAAGACAGTTCTTTCCTCAGGAATCCTATTGGTCACCTCTCAGTCCATACAATAGAACTACTCGGACTACGCTCGGATCGTTCACCTCTCGGTCCATACGATCCTCACATAATGCTGAGATGATGCTGCTCCTAATGAAATCCATCTAGTACTAGACATTCATAATTCCCTAGACTTCTTTGATTAAGTTAATTAATATTTCAATTAATTAATTCATACCTTAAGAGACCTGGGACCAGATTTTAGGGCGTAATCCAAGCATCACTAAGGATGCCCTAGTGTGGGGATCGAAGACCCAACTCTCAGTATGGATTAATTAGTTAAAATCATAATAATCCTAAGAACTACACCAACTAACATCCACACAAGCATGGTTTCACAAAACCATCATAAAATATATATAAACCAAGCATCAACTTCAAGCAATCAACTTTAGAAGATGTTTAGCTACTCATTGCAACCAAGTAATCGAATAAAATCATATTCAATATAAATATTAACTTAAAGATTTACAAATAGAGTAAAGTTTAGAGATACAAAACAAATGAAAGGTGAACTTCATCCCCAACTCTACACCACAACTGCAAGAGCTCCTCTAATGAGCTAGATCTTCAATATCAGCTCCAATACAAAGTAAAATGAACAAAAACTAAAACCTTACAAATGGCTCAAGAAGAAGGGAGGAGAAACCCTAAGAGGGTGTTCCCTATCCCAAAACCAAAACCCTAACAATATCTCAAACATACATATTTATAGGAAATGGAAAATAGGCTCAAAATGGGCTAAAAATGTGATGTGTACTATTCCAGCCTAACATTCTTCGCCTAGGCGAAGGGTCCTTCACCTTGGCAAAGGGCAAGTGTCGTCCATTTGGGTGCTCTTCCTTCCCTTAGGCAAAGGCAAGCTTTGCCTCGGCAAAGGTTTTCTTTGCCTAGACGAACCCGAGGCCTCTTCTTTTCTCCCGTCTTGGGCCGCCAACAAAGTCAGCTCCCTTTGCCTTGGCAAACCACTTCGCCTCAAAGGAAGGCTTCTAGGCAGGTTTATGCTTCTGCTCTTTTGCCCTCTTTGTCACTTACCTTCTATTCCTATAAAACATAAGCAAATGGGGGATTAGTGTAATCATTAGGAATATAGGTGTGAATCTAGCATTTACGTTACAAAAATACATGTAAAAAGACACAACAAATTCTAACAAGATCCACACCTATCAAATACCCCAAACTTAACATTTTGCTTGTCCTCAAGCAAAAAAACAACTCATTTTCCTTATTCAAAACTAACAAACATGCTGAGCATGAAATTGAGATAATGAATGAAAATTACCTCAAGGATTTAACCTTCATACAACATAAAGAAAACTTCGAGATAGCCGTTTTCAAAAATAATAGATTGACCTTAAGTTGAACAATCTAAACCAAAGTTCTCAAGTGTATGTGTGTAGTCTTCCCCTCTTTGGTCAATTACAGTTCGGATGGAATTAGAGTGAGTTTTAGTGGAATGAGGATCTCTCACTTGAGTGTGTAAGACTCCATAGGCTTGTGGGGCATATCACTCTCCACTAATGTAGGCTATACACAACTCTTAGGATCAATTAGGTCTTTAAAAGCTTCTAGTGTATGGCTTAGGTAAAGGTAGTTGAATAGGTCATTTAAGCTTCAGTTTACCCAAAACATACATCTTTTTCTTCTTTTCTCCCCTCAACTTCTCATCCTTTAGTATCTCACATTGGCTTTCTAGCTCTCCTTTAAACTTAGCTTATTGCATCTTTTTATCTCATAACTTTCCCAAACTTGCACGATTTTCACCATCCTCATAAAAACACCAAGAGCTTTATTTTTTTTGAATTACAAGGCATGGAGTAGTGCAATGTTCAACCTCATTAAGCTTTCTATCTATCCCATGTAACGATATTTAGGTTAGTAACTCCCAGACCAGTTGGCTTTAGGGTACAAGGTATAGAAAACTCCTAAGAACTTACTTGCTCAAGGTAGGAAGGCTACAAGGCCAAACTTACTCCTCCTTACTTTATTCTTTCTTTTTCTTTCTTTTTTCCACCCCAAAACCTCCTTTTATTTTCCATTCATAGCACATCCTCTTCAACCAAATCCCCAATCCACACTACATGTATTCATAGGATACAACATTGAAACCAACATGTTAGGGTAAACAAGGGCTTTGACTGGAAGATATTCAACAAAAAGGGGTAAGGGGTTTATTCTTGGCTTTTCTTGAAATAAAATGGCTTATATGGCTCAACTTGGGTGACTATGGATACATGCACAAAAAGGTTAGCTAGAAATGCTTAACCAATCCAAAGATGGCCTATATCATGTCCTAATTGTCATGTTGCCTAGGATTTTGCCTCAAGTGATAATTGAACAAGTTCTAGAGTCTCGTAAGATCTAAGTAGGAAATGATCACCTAATTCTTTTCTAAACCAAGCAAAATTGACCATCAAGGGTATATGACTTGTGCTCAAGATACAAAGAACAAGGGGTTAGGTCTACAACTATGTGGTCAAACCATTATGTTTTATGTTCAAATATATCTTATTTTCTTAATGTGAAAGAAAGTTCAATCATTATTCATCATAGACATCATAATCATCTCCAAAATAAGCTCAACCAAAACAAAAACAACCTAAAAATGAAAAAAATTAACCTAAAAAATGAAAACATATACAAACAACTATTTGTTTGTATATTTGTTTGTGGCCAATACTCCCTCTTCATCCTCATCACTCGTGAGGATGGCTTCCTCCACCTCCGGAATGGGAGATGTAAGCTCAAATGCCAACTCTTTGGTGTGGAAAGGGTTGGCTTCAAATTTATATCCTTCAAGAGTTTCCTCTTGAAGGATCTTGGGTGTTTGCTCCTCAAAATGTCTAAAAGAGCTCTCTATCCGCATGCACGTCATATTTTCTTCATCCATAAGTCATATGCTTTGGTGGAGGTTGAACTTCACTTTTTCCTTACCAACAAGTAGGTTATTTCCCCATGCTCTACATCAATCCATGCTTGACTTGTGGCATTGGAAGGTGTTCCTATAGATGACACTATTGGTCCTCTTCCATGCCCAAAGTCACAAAATCTATGGGGAAATTGAACTTGTCAATCCCAACCAAAACATTTTCAATCGTGGCTCACGGGATGGCAGCCTTCAACTGTCTCTTTCCAAAGAATTACCTTCCTCATTAGCAAGTTCATTCTTTTTCTCCTCAACCAATTTCGATTCTTGGATTTCCTCCTTAAAACTCAAAGGCACAAAGTTACATTATCTTTTGTCCTCATCTTTTATGTTTCTTGGGAGTGTCCTTGAATATTGCTCCTCTAATGCATGAGCTAGTTGCCCAAGTGGATTTTCTACATTTGTCACAGGAGCTTCTTCATTGGTGACTTGATCTTTCATTTTGGCTTCCCATGCGGCATGGTCCTTCTTTATCTCATTCCATAAGGCATAAAATTGCTTTTCATCAAAAGGTTGCTGGATTTGTTCTTGATTATTGTAACTTGAGCCTCCTTGACATTGAAAATTTTGGCTTCTATAAGAGAAATCCTAATTTGTCCTCCAACCCAAATGATAGTAGCTTGGCAAAATGTGTTAGGGTTGAAAGTAATGACCTCCATTGTAGTTGAAATAATTGGGTGCTGAGTTTGTTGGTCAATGAGGTTTGTGACAGCATCAATCTTTCTCAAGTGCCGAGAGGCGCTCATCTATCAATAAATTGTTCATTTATGTGAAGCACCTATAAGAAAAAAATATAAAATAAAAGAAAAAATGAAGTATACTAAATACAAATAAGATACAAAAGAAAATATGAAAAGAAAATTTTTTTTTTCTCAAATTAGCAAACTTCTCTGTTACTAAATATCAATCCAAACCAAACCGTACCTTCCCCAGCAACGACGCCAAAAACCTGTTAGGTAATTGGCATAGCTACTAAAGACTGTGTTAAGTCTCCGGCAACGACACCAAAAACTTGTTAGATAATTGGCGTAGCTACCAAAGACTGTGTTAAATCGCCGGTAATGGCACCAAAAACTTGTTAGCGATTTTTCGCAAGAGCACAGGTCACACAAGTAATACAGTGGACTAATAAGTCCAGATATCTATCCCATAGGGAATGTGTGGTTTTAGTGAGGATTGAGTACCCCGACTACTGAAGTCGTTCACTATTTGAACAACTAAAGGGTAGGTAGAAAAAGGTTTTAAAAACAAAGTAGGGTATAATAAATGTCCACTCATAAGGAATGGAGTGGTATCGGGGATGTAACTCAAGGAAAGATTCCAGGGTTGATTGTCTCCATTAATGCATTTATGGTTTATATTCATTAAGCGCTGATTGAGTGAACGTACACTTGTGCATCTCCAAAGAATTCGATATGAAGTTTTCACTTTCGTGTCTCTCCTCAATTTCTCACACCAACTCCCTATTCTCTTTTCGATCCATCTAGGTCATTAAGTATGGTCCTTTTATAAGGCAATCCTTTCCTCGGGAGTCCTATTGGTCACCTCTCGGTCCATACAATAGAATTACTCGGACTAAGCTTGGATCGATCACCTCTCAGTCCATACGATCCTCACATAATGCTGAGATGATGCTGCTTCTAATGAAATGCATCTAGTACTAGGCATTTATAATTCCTTAGATTTCTTTGATTAGGTTAATTAGTATTTCAATTAATTAATTCATACCTTAAGAGACCAGGGATGTGACGCCCCCAACTCGACACCCGGTGTCAAGCGAGGGTGTCATTTTTTTTTTCCTGTTTACTATAAACTTACAAACTTTAAGTTTGTTCATTCATATAATGTTAAACATTTAACTTGTACTATATTCTGTAGCAACGGATTACAAAATATATACAAGCTCCATATATGGAAGTGTTCAACGTTTACAATATTTACATTGCTTATAAAAGAAACAAAATACATATACATTATACCAAATGGTCTTCCAAAGAGGTACCTAGTGATGTGTTGACTTTGATTGTCGATGATTGTCTCATTCTCCGGGTTTCCTCTTTTGTACCTACACGGATGAAACACCTCGTGCTGAAGCCAGTTTAATGGGAATAATACTCATGGACGACCCCTAATAAAGGATCATCTCACTTGTGACATGCATATACTTATGACAAATATAACATTTACATATAATTTATCCATTTATCATATCTACTTTTTCATAACATGTTTCATTTCTTATCATATTTCATATATTTTTCGTGGTCATCTTACACTTTACTTTTTGTTTCTTTGTAAATCCGTATACTATCATCACATAAGAAATACATGCTTCTCATATCACACATCATATACATCTCATTTGCTTATACTTGTCATTTGCTTTTATGTTTCATGCCTGCATAAATCTTATAAGTGGATATGGGAAAGAACCATATGTACCTAAAGGTACTGTCACTGTACGTGTTGAGCCCCGATTCCCCCACCTAGGTGAACGGGTGGCGGGGTGCAAGACTCAGATTGGGACTCTACTCGCGTATCGGGTGGGCCCAAGTCTTATAATTGAATCACAATAACATATACAAAATAAAACTATCACCATAGTGGTGTTTACAGTATCAATACATACAGTCCTGAGTCCCATTTACATATACATATACAAAAACTGTACATTTACATTTACATAATCAAAGCGCCAAAACTTACAGTGATGTACTCCTACTAGTGTTGTCACGCCTGGAGGTGCGAGAGACTGGACTGAGACTCTTTATTTTCTTTTTCAGACATTGGTGGTTCCAAGTCTTATAACTGTATCAAAATATCGTATAGAAAATACAAAATACAACTACCACTAAAGTGGTGTCCATCAAAATCTATACACATATACTGAGTCTCATTTACTTATACAAACACTTATACATATACATGTCTAATACAAACATCAGACATCGCGGAAGCAGCGCTGGTGAGAACCTATCTCTGAGATAACCCGTACTGCTGGTGTGGAATGTCCTATCCTCTTGCCTCATCTTCAATGCCTACAAGGATTGACACTGCTATGTTTTACGCTAAATGAACATATAAACAAATGGACGACCAATAACAATAATCGTCAAGCCACAATCTTTTATACGCATTTTCCTTATGCATATAACGAAACCTATTCGTATGTGACTCCTTAACTCATATCATATTACACATGTAGGTTTTATCCTTTTCAGATTCCATATCATTATCATGTTCGTATTATTTCCATGTGTCATGTCTTTTTACAGTCAGACCATATCTGTATTACTGCATTTACGTGTCGATCATATTTAAAGCAAACTTATACATATACAATGGCAAGTCGGAACAGATCAGAGTCATATCAAATACATACAAGGTTAAATCAGAATTATACAGATACATATCAGATACGGACATTAGTCCATAGCAGGTACAGAACACATCAAATACATATACCAGGTTCATACAGATTCAGAACATATCCAAAAACAAATAGATTTATAGGTTTATATCAAAATCATATTCAGACTGATACATATTCATGTCAAGGTATCCGATTCGTCTCTTTTACATGTTTCATGACTTTCTCGGGTTTCAGGTCATGTTCATGTTCATGTCATTTACATAATTTTGTCTACTTGTACCTTATGACTTTTAACATAATTCTTACATCTCCCGTAGGAGTATAGAGCCTATACAAAGATAACCATAGGTACAGTCAGAGCGGAACTGAATTCCTTTCTCTCTTATTGTTCATTATTCAAATTTACATGGTTTATGTTCCATGACTTTATCAGGTTTCGTATACTTTACTTATTCCCTATCATACAGTGCGAAACAGAAGTATGCTAAGGCATGATTCCTTAAGTATACTAGATGTGTCCTATCCATATCAGACCTTCTATCATTTACGTATTTCCTGTCTATCATGCTCATTGATATAGATATATACATATATCATCCTATACATCTCCCCCGTAGGAATGCATATAAGACAAATCGGAACATATGGTACCCAAGGGTACACAGTACAGTACAGAAGTATGCTAAGTATACTGGGTCTTATTCATGTACACTTTATGTAAGTGTATTCATCAACATCTACACACTACATATCTATAGTCGTCTACCTAGACCGGGAACCATGAATGAGAGGGACACAAGACAATCAGAACCCGAAGGTATGGTACAAGATCAATCGAGACGTGTCCGCCCACGCACGGGAAGTGTCGCGAAGACTATCAGAGTGCCGGGCACTTTATCGAACGCGTCGCCTAATGCAATGTAAGTGTCGCAGCATTACAGAGTGCCGGGCACCGACGTAACGTGCCCCGCCCACATAATGTATGTCAGAAGACTAGCAGAGTGTCGGCGACAATTGCGAGTGCCGGCACTAATCAGAACGTGTCTGCATACGAAACAAAAGTGTCGTAGTACTAGCAAGAGTGCCAAATCATTGAACAGGAGTGCCAAAGCACTGATCAGATTGTCCACTCATTCATTCTTCGGTCCTGGGTAATCATACTATCATATGTCTTTAAGAACTCATAACCTATCTTAATCACATTTTGTCTTCATATCATTTATGTAGATCTATCAGGTCTTTATCTATTCATATCCCTCTTAATCATATCACTGGTTTCATCTCGCGATTTCATATCATTTGTTATCTTTTCTAGTTATATGTGATAATAATCATATATAATCTATTTTTATTCGTACGTAATAATTAGATATTCTAACTACATTACGTGTTCATGACATATTGCCTTCATGTGTTCATGCCTACGTTTCGCTCGTTTTCATGTTTCATATCATATTCATGTTTCATGAACACATCTATACATATTGCATTTCCTATATTTTTCATGTTTCATGCCTATTACATATGACATTTCATATACTTGTATAGTATGACAATATTCATGGCTATTGTTCCCTCTATGAATCTATTTTACTTAGAAATCGGAATCATTCCAATCGAATCATCCAAACTCAAGTTATGGCATTTTCACGCTAAACTACCGCTTGCCTATATTTACACTAGTGGACAAATTAAATACTCATTTTCAGGGGTCTTAACTCCATACATGACACTGGTTATTTGTACTCATTTGAAGCTAAGGTGCTAAGGGTTCTTCTCCAACTGGAATCACCAAAATCGGAGCACAGAAACTCAAGATATGTCCTAAACAACCGGGACTACTTTATGTTCAAAACATAACCGTAGAATTGGTCTCGAACATACCCCACTTTCAGTGAATTTCGAGCCACCTGTGGCCGAATTTTTGTAGATACCTATTTCTGGGAGATTTGTTATCCTTGAAGTCTAGTTTACCCAATAAATTGAATAACTCAATTCGGATAAGAAATGACGACGTTATAGCCAAAACACTAATGCTGGTCCAAAACAAAACATTGGGTACCAGTACTGACTTTTCGGTACCGGTACTAGTCGACCAGAACACATGTGGTAACGGTACCACACTGTTTGGTACCGGTACCAACCTCGAAAATGCCTAGAAATGATGGTTTTTCTCCTATTTTTCCATATATTTCCACCCAAACCAACTCAATACTCAATACACACATCAAAACCACTCCATATTCATCTTGTAACCTCTATTCTACTCAAATCATCTTTCAATACTTATCTTACACCAAAAACCTAGGGTTTTTCTCAACCCTAATTCCTCAAAACTAGGTGGTAACACCCTAGCTTGACAAATCTAAGGTTAGAATATTTCTCGTTAACCCTAGAACATGTTCCAAGCTTCAAATCCAAGTATCCATATCATTCCATACATATCTTGTGACGCCCCAAACTCCGGGTCCGTTGACTCACCCAACCCGCTACATCAGCCAAGTGGATGCCCGTTACCTGACTACTTAAAATCGAGCAAAGTCTCCTTTGTACGGGGAGCTCTACCCAAATACAACACCTGCATAAACTTGTCCCAAACAGTCCAATATAACGGTCTATGATTAAAACGGCCACTTGGGCTCATAAACCAATACAAATAACAATGTATATATATATCCAACTATCCAACCATAGTTCAAGAGTTCAAAGTTTACTTTATACAACACATATATTAAAATTAGAGAATTTAATACATTTCATACGTCATAAAACCAAAGCCAATCCGGCTTCTCTTCTAAACCCGCCTCAGATCGAGCCGTCCCCCGCACGCGCCCCCGCACCGTAAAACAGTATCCCCGACAGGTGAGAGCTAATGCCCGCAGTGGAATCACCCTAAGGGCTACTCTCCACCCAAGTGCAAAGGTGGCTCCAAAATAAACACACATCCAAGCAAATACATGATCCTACTTGGAATGTCTAACTGATCATCTCGCACTGAAGTCCTCATCGACTTCCCTCACACTCGCCTAAGCCTCGTATGAGAATTATTATGTTTATTTGTTTGTGAACAACCCTCCGATGTGTATATATCAATTGGGTCGTCTCCGACGATTGATATTATTTATGGACTACCCTTCGACGCGACACCGCCGTCTCCGACGATCGATATTTTAGTACGCGACTACCCTCCGATCATTTTTAGTTTTAGACAACCCCTCCAAACCATTTTCTCTAAACTCATCTCACGCACTCACTCCTACCAGCCCTGGGTGTCCCAAAGGCATATGGAATGCATGATGTCAATTCCATTACAGTCTATAACACATGCAAATATATAAACATGCATATATTCACATAAAAATTAAACCACACAATCATGTTATGTAATTTCTCATTTCATCATATCAAAATTAGCTCACGTGGGGTAATGATCAAACACAAGCAATTCTACTTGAATTACTCGACCAACACATTAATTCACAAAATTTATTTTGTGAACACTATTCTCGAGAATAGTGAAACCCTCGGTTACTATTCCCGAAAAATCACCAATCGTCGGTTCACTTTGTGAACCCGAATTTCACGGCCATTCCCAGCCTTTTTCACATCAAGGCATACATTAACACATGATTTCACAATACAACCTTAAATAGCCCGTGACGGGCCACAGACTATCCACATGGGTTTCAAAAATCTAACACCTCTATTCCAAGATTTGGAACCGATCAAACGACCCTCACGACCTCATTCAACTCAAACATTCACAAAGTACTTAAACGAAGAATAAAACCCAAATAGGGAGAAACCCCTACCTCTCGGAGTTTGAGGAAACTCCCTAAATCCGGTACCCAAGCGAAGCCCTCTCCGCGTAGAGCAGCTTCCCTTCTTGTCCCGACGACTGCAGACGGTCGGATCGCGCGATATTTTAGAGAGAGAAGCTAGACGTTTCTCTCTCTAAAATCAGCCCAGTCGGCAATGATCTCATCTCCTCCCAATTCACGTTTTGCTTTTGCTTTTTGATTGGAGAAGAACACTATTCTCTAATTTGGCTTTTTCCAACTTAAAACAATTCCATTAATACCAATTATGTCCTTCTTTTCCCAAGGCTACATTCTAAGACTATCTCTGCCATCCATTTTCATCATTTCTACCTCATGCCACTTACACATGAGTACGTGTTATGTGACTTTTGTCGATCGAAATCTTTACTAAGACCCGAATCGCGATGCCCAGAAAAATGTAAAATTCGACCGGCCCTCGACTCGACGAAATTCGACGTGCTAGCTAGATTTTGCGAGACGATTCCAATGGTGCAATCCTTTTCATCATCTGAGATCTAGAGAATAAATTACAGATTTTTAACCGAAATTACAATTTTGTAACCGAAATTACGATTTTGTCCTTTTTCCAGAAATTGGAATTTCTCGGGTCTTACATATCTTTTATCATTTAGTTTTTACCCAACCCAACTCTCATCAAATCTAGGGTTATGAGAGAAATTCCTAACAAAACCCTAGAAAGATCAAATGCCAAACAAGAAATCCTTACATCCAAGGTAGTTCCATACAACCCAAAACATGTATCTATACCTTAAACTTGGCTTCTTCTTCCTTCCTTCTTCTTCTTCTTCTTCTTCCCTTCTTTTCTTCTTCTCTCTACGGTTTGCTCCAAAACGTGAAGCCCTAAATTTGGGAGACCAAAGTTGGTCTTCCCCCTTTTTATAGCTAAATTTTCCTCTTATTTGCCTTTTTAGTCCTCCCACTCTTCTTATTTACAAACCAAGTTATGTTATTTCTATTTTAACCCATAGTCTTTTTATCTTATGACTTCTATATCCCATATTAACAAATTCCATGTTTGCCCTGGTATCTTGTACAAATTTTCGGGTTTCGAAATTTACTAACTTAGCAAATTAATAATTATGAAAAATTCACTTTATAACTACAAAATACCCTAAACACGTTTAACGCAACTAGGGTATATTTCGGGGTGTTACAAGTGTGCTGGCCCAGCAGTGTGCGGAAGATCGCGAACGTCCTCCTCTGTACCTACACAAATTAAAAACCGGTGCTAAGCTTTACGCTTAGTGGGAACATATAACTTATACATATACACATGCATTTATACTCTTTTTCAGTAAACATATAACAGTAACAGATATCAGGATTCATCATGAATTCATATAACAAACTTGTACATATACTTGTACTTATAGCAGATTTATACTTACTCAGATCTCACATAGAAGTTATAGAGCTTATGCTTATATTGATGTACCTGTAGGTACTACAAAGCTTATGCTTGTACAGAAGTACCTGTAGGTACTATAGATCATAACGATGTACGTTTCTTTACTCTTATTCTTTATTCAGGTTCTTATCATATAACTGTTTAACTACCTAGACCAGTAATAAGAAATGAGTAGGACATAGCACAATAAGCACCAAGGTACAAGATAAGATCGAGGTGTCAGAAGACAAAGCCAGAGTGGCCTGAGCACTAATCACAGACGGCCCGCTCCACTTAATGTGGCGGTCAGAGCACTAGCAGAGTGTCAAAGCACCGATCGTAACAACCCGCCCCACGTGAATGTGTTGCCTTTAACATTGGGCCAGGAATGCCGTAAGCAATCGATTAGAGACGTGTCCCGCCCAAATAAATGTAAGCTCAGAGCACCAGCGTGAGTGTCAAAGACTGATCAAAGACGTGCCCAGCCACGAATGTAAGTGTCAGCACTACAGAGTGCCAAGCACTCATCGTAGACGTGGTTCGCCATCGTGAATAAGTAAGTTATAGCACTAGCAAGAGTGTCAAGACTAATCATAGATGTGTTCCCACGTGAAAGAAGTGTCAGCATCTGCATGAGTGTCGGCACTAATCGAACGTGCCTCGCCCATGTAAATGTGGCGCTATGTCATTCAATATCTGGTGTTAGGCATTCCTACAAATATATGTGTTCAGGAACTTAGGATATTATCATAGAGGCATTTAGTTTGCCATCATTGAACTCGCTAAGGCACGGTATAATTTCTCTGTTTCCTTTACCTTACAAACATGTATAGACCTTTTCATACACTTATAAGGTCCTCATTAGTCCAATAGACGAGTCCTCGGAACAACGGAATAACAAAACAAAACCAAAACACAACAATTTTTCATGTCGTGGAATACATACGTCGCAGTTGTAAAGACTTCTACGCTGCGCAAAGCTCACGCGGCGTATTCCTTAAGTCGACTAGCCTCCCATTCGAATTAGCAACAAGGTGGCCTGCCGTCGCTGCAACCCTCCACCCGCAGCGTGACCCCGACACCCTGCCTGGGATTTGCCATTTGGTCCATTTCTCTAGAAATCCAACCAAAAACAAAGGAAAACTCATATATTATACAAAAAAACATCTCCCAAATGTGTTCTAACTCAATCAATACCTACCATAGAGATCAATTAGGGTTTTTCCAAACCCTACTTCAAATACTTGTAAGTTAGGTTAACTTCCTAACACCCAAACCGGTATCCAAACATCGTACACCAAGAATCCATACCCAAGGGAGGATTCCTAACTCATCTTGTACAAAATAGGGTATTGCCAACCCAACTTTCAACAAGTCTAGGGTTAAGACGGATTCCTAATTAAACCCTAGAAATGGAACCACTAATATCCATACAAACACTTCCATACTCAAAGTCATGAATCCATACAAAAACATGGTTTCCATACCTTTCTTCTCTTCTTCCTCTTCTTCTTCTCTTCTCCTCTTCACGTTTGCTCTCCAAATATCCCTAAATGAGAGACCAAAATTGGTCTTATTTGGTCTAATTCCCATAAAGCCTTGTTTGGCTACCAAAAATGCATTTTTTTTACTTAAGTTTCCTTTTATTGCACTTTGGTCCTTCAACTCTTTTATATTTGCTCCACAAGTTATGTTATTTCTAAAATATCCTCACATCTTTTTATCTTATGACTTTTGTGTCCCAATTTGACAAATTACAAATTTACCCTTGCTTATTTCCGGGTTTTTCAGATTTCACGTTTTGCATTTAAATTACGAAAATTTCAAATTATACCTGCAAAATACCCTAAGCATACTGAAAACGACTAAGGTATATTTCGGGGTGTTACAGTACGAGACAGTGATCTTTATCTGTATGACCCAAATGGGACCGCTATAATGATCCAAATGGGATCTATGTCATCGACCCAAATGGGGCCTCGATATCTCAGTGAACCGTATGATGCGAAGAATCGCATTCCTATGTGCATGCCTACCTATCCAACTATTCCGGTCATAAGTGTATTAATCAGTTTTATTATGTTTTCTTAATAATCTTTCAAGTATCAGAAAAAGATATCTCATATACATGAATAACTACTGATATCATGTATACTTATGAGATATTCATTATCAAATAATCTCTATAAACATTTAATTATACTTTGCACTTTTTCATATAACAAAATTATATGTATATTCTCTTTAACTTTCATATAACAATACATTTATATAACCTTATACAATTTCGCTCTATAACCAATTTCGCTCGAATAGTTTTAGGCAAGCCCCAAGTCCATTTTCAAATACACTTTGACCTTGTAAACATGGGATTGTTAGAGAAAGTGATCTTCTAACTCAATATACCTATGTCTTAAGTTTCTATGGTTCAAACATCATGTCATTTTGGACTTTTAATTCGTAGACATTTTGGCCTGCAAACATTCTTGAACTACTCCTAGGCAATTTCCAGGAACAGTATATGGAATTGTGTCCTATATTTGAAAATTTTCTAGGAATGTTAGAGACTTAATTTGACTATAATTTCTTCATGAAAGTTGTTCTCTCATATGTCTAGTTTGTACAGAAATTTTAATCACCTCATTTGGACCACTATAACTCAAGTTATGATTTAAACAACCGGAATTACTCCAGTTCAGGGGACTGTTATGAGACAGATTTCAAGGACAAAATTATTCCCTTACTTTGACGAATTTTTTGGGTTCAATGGGGTCTAAATTTGGATACACTTATTTTAGGGAGATTTGTTTTCCTAGAAGTCCAGTTTATCTAGAATTTTGAATCACTCAATTTGGATGAGTGATACTCAACTTATGACCTAAATACCAAAATTGTTCCGAAATCCAAAACTGTATCAGAATTGAACTAGAATTGACCCGAAAATAGAGCCTCAATTTTATGAATTTTTTGGGTCCAATAAGGTCCAAATTTGGATATACTTATTTCAGAAATATTTGTTCTTCTAGAAGTCTAATTTACCCAGAATTTTGAATCACTCAATTTGGATGAGTGATGACCAAGTTATGGCTAAAACAAAAACATGGGTTAAAAAAAAAAACGGACAGCATCTCCCCTAAAACCCAACATTTTCTCTATACAAATTTTTCCTCCATTGAGGACCACAACCAAACCAAACAACCATTCTAAACAAGGATTCTACTCAAAAAGAGGTATTCTAAACCTCCAAATAAGTATCCATACAAAAACCTAACAAGTTCCATACAAAATTCCATGCACAAATTCATACCAAAATTCCTTACATATCTATACTTAATTTCTTCTTCTCCTTGAACTTCTCTTCTTCCCTTCTTCTCCTCTTCTTCTTCCTCTCTTCTTTTCTTCTCTCTTTCTTCTCCCTCTTCTCTCTTCCTCTACGTAAAAGTCCTACCAAAATGGGATATTAGTCTTAAGATAAAGCCGCTGCTCGCCTTTATCCAATTTTTGACATCACCTCTATTTTCTGCTTATTCGTCCTCCATTTCATCTATTTTCCATTATAACTTATTCAATTTCCTACTTTAACATACAATCTTTTCTTCTTATGTCATTTGGATCCCCATCGTAAATTTACTAATTTACTCGACTAGACACTCGGTTTTGCTTATTTTATTTTTTAAAGATTATTTTATTATGGAAAAATATGTTTTTACTTTATTATACCCTAAACATGTTATAAAACTGGTTGCCGAGCACTTGCAAGGTTAAGACTCCACTGCATTTTGGGGCATAACTAAGCACCAAGGACGCTTCTAGTGTGGGATCAAGATCCAACTCGCATTATTTATTAGTTAAAACCATAATAATCGTAAGAACTACACCAACTAACATCCACACAAGCATGGTTTCACAAAACCATCATAAAATATATATAAACCAAGCATCAACTTCAAGCAATCAACCTTAGAGGATGTTTAGCTATTCATTGCAACCAAGTAATCTAACAAAATCATATTCAATATAAATATAATACTGAAAGATTAACAAATAAAGTAAAGTTTAGAGATACAAAACAAATAAAAGGTGAACTTTGTCCCCAACTCTACACCACAGTTGCAAGAGCTCCTCTAATGAGCTAGATCTTCAATATCAGCTCTAATACAAAGTAAAATGAACAAAAACTATAACCCTACAAATGGCTCAAGAAGAAGGGAGGAGAAACCCTAAGAGGGTGTTCCCTCTCCCAAAACTGAAACCTAACAATGTCTCAAACATACATATTTATAGGAAATGGAAAATGGGCTCAAAATGCGATGTTTACTATTCCAGCCCGATGTTCTTCGCCTAGGCGAAGGACAGGTGTCTTCCATCTGGGTGCTCTTCCTTCGCTAGGCGAAGGGAAGCTTCGCCTCAGCGAAGGTCTTTGCCTCGACGAAGGTCTACTTTGTCTAGGAGAACTCGAGAACTCTTCTTTTCTCTCGTCTTTAGCTTCGCTTCGACGAAGCAATGCTTCTGGGTAGGTTATGCTTTTTTGCTCTTTTTGGCCCTCTTCTTTGTTTGTTTTACCTTCTTTTCCTGCAAAACATAAGCAAATAGGAGATTAGTGTAATCTTTAGGAATATGGGTGTGAATCTAGCATTTAGGTTACAAAAATACATATAAAACACACTACAAATACTAACAAAATCCACACCTATCAGCCATCCTCCTAAATGAGTGTATTGAATTTCCACAGTTTCCCTCATGGTTCATATCATAGGATAAGTGGGTCAATTAATCATCTTTTGCCTAATGTATCAGAATCTTACTATGCGGATAATCAAACAAGCCAGCTTCTTATTCATTCCTGACAGCTTCTTCATTTGTACAGAGTCTTGGAATGGAGAAGAATAATGGTGGCCTGTCATTTTAATTTGTGCCATAATGTTTATTTCATGGAAGAAATTTTCAACATGATTGCAGAAAATATAGGGTGTTATAAATGGATACTACAGCTGCAAATTATGGGACAGGAAATTTGAAAAGAACAATTCTTCAAAAGAACAATTCTAACACCTTTGATGGACCACTCTAGGTTACAACTTGAATACGACCATATGCATCCTATCTACTTTGTGATTCCCAAACTATGACATTTTCCTTTCTTTTTTTTTTTTTTTGTTTTATTTCTCTTTTTTTTTTTTTTTTTTAACTTTTCACCTTACTCCTCATTAATATGGTAGGTAGAATTTATGCATGCATCCATCTAGAGTGTGATTCTCAAACTAGGACATTTTCCTTTTTTTTGTTTTTCTCTTTTGACTTTTCACCTTGGTCCTCATTATTCATTAATCTGGTAGAATTCATTAGTCATGCAGACCATAATGAGGAAAATTTGCACAATCTAGTGCCTTTAAAACTTGGTGTTGTACTCATAGGCCGGGCAATAGGAGAAGTCACCAGACTGACTAGGGGAAGGACCAGGAGAAGAAGGCGGCAAAGGCGGCGACGGTGATCGGGGAACATCTGGGAATGGATAAGAAGATGGTGAAGAAGACTCTTTGGTTGGATAGGAACTAGGAAGCCGTGGCATTGATGGCGCATTCTCCGGCCATATGTTAAATTGTACTACTTACACCTCAATTCCCCATCCTTTTCCCCCATGAATTCTTTCAAATCCAGTAGTACTCTTGAATCTTAATCATCTTCAAGCAGAGCTATAGCCAAATATCAGAACGGCATGGTCAATGTCATCTGGATCGTCTGTCCGAGCAATCCCCAGCCGTTTCCGGTGGTCTGTGGCAGCCCTGAAGTTGCAGAGTATGCGCATTAATTCCCATTTCGGGCCTTGGCAGAATTGGATCCTCTTCCCCTATTTCTCGGTCGACAGCCATCCCATCGGTATGTGATCAACTTATTATTTTTGTGATTTGGCACTGTTTCTGCATCCACCAAACCGAAATTTTACTAAAACATGCCCATGCATTGAGCTGCATTTGGATTGATTAAGAGTGACGTCATAATATTCTGGGAAAAAACAAGTAATTTGCTAAATGTGGATCCCTTTAGCTTTATTTTATCCTGCTGATATGTTATACTTGGGAAATTATATGAATAAATTTTGAGAAAAAAAAATCTGGACCATAAAACCCAAGTTCACTGGTCTCTTTTCCCCACCGAGTTCTTGAATATAACCAACCCTCCATGAACAGTTTCTCTGTGTTTAATCAAGCCATGATCTCTGCTTCTTCAGCGATTTGATTCTAGTGATTTTGATCGAGAATAATGAAACTTATGTTAAACTGACAGGGGATTTTCTGAACCTCAAACTCAAAATGAGAAGGTAAGGGTGTGGAGTCCCCCCATTCTGTTTTGATATCTTGCACTTTTTTGGCTATTGGTCTTTCTACTTGGGATCAACAATGCCATGTCAGAACTTGAACAACAGTACTAGACATACATAATTCATATGGACCATTCCTATAAGCCTGATTCTTTTTCAAATCATGAATCATGACACCTTTCTACTCTAAAATCAGTATAATATCTCCAATAAACCACAAAGAAATGCTACTCTACTCGTACAGTCATGTGATCAAGGTTTCAGTACTATACTCCATCTTCCTAACTATATATACAATTGTAGAAGCCTCCGACTCATCATGACACACTTTTGACCAACTGATATGTGCCACGATGAGCCGGAGACTTCTCCAATTGCTATAATTTGAAAATGAATTAGGCTTATATGAATTGTCCATGTGAATTATGTATGTCTGTCGTTCTTCAAGTTTTCACATGGCATTGTTGAACCCTAGTAGAAAGACCAACAGCCAAGACAGTGCATCATATGAAAACAGATTGGGGGAACTCTACACCCTTTCCATTAATGTGGAAAGGCAATGCGTGATATGAAAACAGATTGGGGGAATTCTACACCCTTCTCGTTATAGATGAGTGATGACTGGGAGATAATGAAAAACAAGTGCTTTGCAATATCTTCCCGAGGTATTTAAGGTATGACATTTCTTTTGTAATGGTCTCGCAAGAAGATGTCGATGATAAGAAGAGGGTCAATAATATCTTAAAATGAAACTTTATTTTATAGCATGGCCATCAATATTAGCAGGATAAGTTAAGCATCTGTGTGTTTGTTTCAGTGATTTATTTTTTCTTAAAAGACTTGATCACTATCTTTTTGTCATATTGGCACCACCTGTTTTTCTTATGCTCTGTATGGATACTTTTTGTTTGTTTGTGCCGAGAAATCCTCAATGGTAGCTTGTTTGTTGCATTGTAGGATAAGGGCCGGCTATCCCTGCTTTATTTTGCTTTTCAGTGGGCAGATGTCTCTTCTCTTGAAAAGTATATACCCCCTTATAGTATCAATTAATATTAGCTTTGTCATGTCAAATTGGTTTGTGTTAATGAATTGGTAGACTTCTCATGGTCCACGAAATTTAATTTGACAAATATTATTCAATGATGTTAAAAAATTACATATGTTGACCCCATAGATCACTATCTGATCATTGAGAACTGCCGCGAATGATGAGGACGTGCCATTTGCAGTTTATTTGTTTCACATTACGGCACAATACAAGAGAGAAAAACAAAAAATTTTGAGGCAGTCGTATCCATCCTATCATCATTTATCTTCTTAAAACCATTTCTGGGTTGTCCAGGCTTCTTTCCTTCGACAAGTTTGGTTTAATTTCTCTTAGTGCTTCAATTGAATGGATCTATATGTCACTATAAACTGGCATTGCTTAGCTAGCCAACCAGCCCCACTTCATTAAAACTTGCATTTCACTAATTTAGCTTCCATTATTTGCAAAAATGTTCTCTACATTGATGTGTAACTTCTTTTGCTTTCTACTAATACAGAGTACTCGAGTATATAACAGAAGCAATTCACGTTGCATACTACAAATTAGTTTGTAATCAAACAATATTTAAATTAACTAAATCTTTGAATCGTACGTGAAACTTTCCCCACCGGGTGACCCAGGAAAAAGAAAAGCATTGAGGGGATTCTCGATTCTTCTCTTGGTTTACAAATCCAACACAAAAGCTAAACTAGAAACAATCATTTCCGCCGGTTCCCTCGTTGGAATCAAAGACAATAGAATAACATCGTAATCTAAAAAAAAATTGAAAAATAAAAAATAAAAAGTGAAGAAAAATACAAGAAGAAGAAGAGAAGGTGTTTGATGATAACTCTGATCGATAATATTTCATTGATATTCTTACTGATATTTATGCCGTATTTTATACAGCAGATTCGTAACAGATAAAAACTATAAGATATTTATGAAACAGCTGCCACATTATCTAGCAATCAAGCACACATCTATAACTATGAAACAACTAAGCGATATTATCTTGACAAGCCACAACAACTTCTCAGGAATCGGGCCTGTAATGTGATTCTGGCCAGATCAGCTTATAACAAATTCCTTAACATTCCCCCCAACTGTAATAATGGGAAGGAGGTCAACATGCGCATTGCGACGAAAAGTATGAAAAAAGCTTGCCACAAAGGTTTGGTGAAAATATCTGCAGGTTGAGAAACTGATGGTATGTAACGAGTGACTAACTGATGAACAGCCACTTTTTCACGAACAAAATGATAATCCAAGGAGATATGTTTAGAACGAGAATAAAACATTGGATTAATAGTCATATTTAGAGCACTTAAATTATCACAGAAGAGGTTTGAGGTTTGCCAGTTTAACTCCCAAATCACGCAAGATAAGGATCCAAGTAATTTCAAGAAGAAGTAGCGTATGCCATAGCGATACTCAAATTTCGGGACCAGAGCGAGAAACAAATGGGTTGTTTCTTTGAACCTGTGAAATACACTGAACCAAGAAAGAGACAAAAACCACTAGTGCTTCGACGGGTTACTTGACAGCCTGCCCAATCAGCATCACTGAATGCATAAAGAGAAGATGGACTGCGTGAGAGATAATGAAGACCGAAGTCAGGAGTTCCCTTCAAATAACGGCACCCGCTTTGCAAACGCGGAAGGTTTGGCGGCAAAGTCGAGAAGAGAATGTCGATTATTACTCGACATAAAAGATGAGTTAAATATCGTGACGAGTGAACGTCAAATATTGAAGAGCACCTACAATACTTCGATAGGAGAATGCATCAACAAGAGTAGATTGATCAACATCAGAAGTAGTTTTTATTGCTTCTGGTGTGGCAGATGGTGAGCTATCAAGCATCCCTGTTCGAGTCAAAAGATCATGAATATACTTCTGTTGACTTAGAAAAATACCATCGGATGATCGTTTTACTTCAATTCCCAGGAAATAGTGAAGTGAACCCAAATCTTTGATTGCAAATTTTGTCCCAAGTTGAGTGATTAAGTGCTGAATATAAGATGAATCATTACCCGTAACTAGTATATCGTCAACATAAATAAGGAGTATGATCACCATGGAAGACTTGCGTAAAATGAACAAAGATGGATCTGCCTTGCTACAATTAAAACCAATGTGAAGTAGAAACTGAGATAAACGATCAAACCAAGCACGAGGTGCTTGTTTTAGGCCATAGAGTGACTTTTTAAGTAAGCAAACATGATCAGAGAATTCAGGTTCAACAAAACCAGGAGGTTGCTCCATGTAAACCGTTTCCTTTAAGACACCATGCAAGAAAGCATTTTTAACATCTAATTGTTTCAATGTCCAATTATGAGAAATGGCAAGAGAAATGACTAACCGTATAGTTGTAGGTTTGATCACCGGACTAAAAGTATTATCAAAATCAACACCCTCGTGAATTGCGAAGCCACGAAAGCAACAAGTCTCGCCTTCTTTAAACCTATCAATGGATCCATCTTCTTGCTTTTATCCCGAAACACTCCATTTTGAGCCAATAACATTAACATTCAACTGACAAGGTACCACGCCCAGGTATGATTGTCAAGTGAAGAGTCAAGAATTCTTCTTCATTGGGTAAAGAACTCCAATTTCGTAGATCCTTAGCGCACTTGAGAGTTTTCGCCTCACCGGTTTCGATGAGACAAAGAATCGGTTGCATAATCTTTAAATACTCTGAGGATTTGATACCACGCCGTGGCTTGACAAGGCAATAGGGCAATGAGGATGATGGCACATTAGTAGAGGAAGAATCATCGAACATCTATGGATGACTGAAAGCAAAGATGTTGAGGTAGAGGAGGTCAGGATATTTTCACGTTAGAGGATGAACCGATGGATACTCCACTGTAAGAAGAATCATCATTGGTTGCATCATTGTCATGCGATTGTAATGGAGTATCACAACAGCCTCGATGTTTTGCTGGTACATTTTCAGTTTCCAAAGGAAGAGAATCCGTAGATGAATCCTTAGAGAACCATTCATCTGTTGAAGGGTACTGTATGAGATCAAAGTTCGGTGTAGAGACTTCAGGGTGGATTAGCCCGCAAGGAAAGACTTTCATTAAAGACAATGTACCGAGAAATATATACACGCTTCGTGTGAGGCTCAAGACAACGATAGCCTTTATGTAAAGGACTATAGCCCAGAAAAATACAAGGATAAGTCTTCTTGGAGAATTTTGAATTGTTGTGATGCCGAAGAGAGGGAAAGCATTGACATCCAAACACACGCAAGCCACCATAATCTGGATTTCTGTTGTGAATATGATAATACGGTGTCACATTGTTCAAACCAGGAGAAGGAAGACGATTAATCAAGTATACTGCAGTAGAGAAGGATTCTACCCACAAATGCAAGGGTAAATTAGCATGAAAAAGCATGGTTAACCCTGTTTCTACGATATGACGATGCTTCCGTTCACCCACTCCATTCGCTTCGTGAAAGATACGGGCAAGATACTTGCAAAAGCAAATTCCGTAGGTTGACAAAAACCTTGAAAAGTCGCGGGAATTAAATTCACCACCACCATCACATTGAAACACTTTATTTTTCTCGATCTAATCGATTCTCCACAAGTTCTCAAACTTCACAAAGCAATCAAATAAAAATCGCTTTCTTTCTCAATGGATATAGCCATGTAAAACGAGAAATCATCAACAAAGATAGCATAATATCGAAAGATTGAATTGAAGCAATAGGTGCCGGACTTACAATCACAATGTATTTTCTCCAAAGGGAACATAGAGATTTTATTTGCTTTATTAAAAGGTATTTTACAACTCTTACCCATCTGACAACTAACACAAATACTCGGTTTTGAAACCCAAACACTAACATCAATCAAGTTTTTATCCTTTAAAAAAGAAAGTCCTTTTGCGTGAGGATGGCCAAGTCGTTGATGCCAAATGGAAAATGTTGTACTGTCCTTTTTGATAGCACTAAGAGCTTCATGAAACACACCATCTAAGGCATAGAGTTTGCCTTTTCTACTGCCGTGGGCGATGATCCTCTTGTTTTGATCCTTAATAACAAAACCAGATCCAGTAAATTCAAAAACACATTGATGATCAGATGCAAATTTACCAACAGAAAGTAAATTTTTCAAGCAAATTCGGAACAACTAGAACATCATTCAAATTTTTATTAGTCCCAGATTTGTGGAAACACAAGTACCGCTAATATGAGAAATAGTGAGACCATTTCCATCTCTTACAAAAATTTTATCATGACCGATATATGGCATTTTGGAAAGTAGTTTACCTTCATCGTTGATCATGTGGGCTGTTGCACCAGTGTCAGCATAGAGAGATGCATCATTTTTATTTAGAGTGAGAGTAGCAAGAGCTTGAGGAATATCTTCAGACTGATAAGAATAATCAAACCTATACCAGTAATCTAGAGCAACATGGTTAGCTTTCCCACAAATTTGACAAGTAGATTTATCACCATTTGATGATGTAGCATCGATTTTGATCAGTATCCACTGTAAAGCTCCTGGACCATTTGATGAAGATTCAGCTGCATGAACACCATGTGAGTAGTTGTTATTTGAAGATTTAAAACGCCCAGCAGGAATAAAACCTCGTCCTCTTGAGTTAAAATTTCCTCGACCATTTCCTCCTCCACGACGTCCTCTTCCACGGCCTCTCTGTGTGAAAAAAACCTGAGCTTGATCAAGGAAATGCTTTTTCTTCACTTTCGCCAGGTGAGAACAAGCTTGTTCATGACCTTTGAAGTGCCATTACAAACCGGGACAGCTGGGATGGATATGGAGGTTTTGTCAAAGATTGGGTCGCTCTAAAGTGCATGTAATCCCCACCGAGACCATGAGTAAATTGGAAAACCTTGTCCATATCCGAGACTGGTTTCTTAATGGCAACTAGATTGTCACATATTGATTTGAATTCTCTGAGATAATCTTCGACAGAGCGAGATCCTTTCTTGATCCCCATCCGCATATTTTTTAAATTCCCTTCCTTTCCACCTGCACGTGGTAAAAGTCATGATCAAGAGTGCCAAACTGGTAGCTAAAGCAGTAGTCTTCTTCGTGAGGCCATGCCGATGATTTCTTTCATTGTTCGAGAAGCCGTGATGTGAGAAGTTGCCATCATCGACTCATCCGTAGGGATAGTTTGATTGATCTCCGTTCCTGATGCATCTTCTAGTTTCTCTTCAGGTTTGTCACTAGATGAGACATGGTGATAGATTCCAAGGCTCCGAATCAAGGGAATAACCTGTGAACGCCATAAGAGATAATTGGTAAGACTTAATCGAATGGATACTAAGCTGGAACATTGATGGAACTGTTGGATTGTGAGTTCAGGTTCTTTTGTCATTGTGACAAGAAATTGAACAGCAGCAAATTTAAAAGAAATATATAATATTGATCAGAGTTCAAGCTCTGATACCATGAAGAAAAATAAAAGAAGAAGAAGAGAAGGTGTTTGATGATAACTCTGATCGATAATATTTCATTGATATTCTTACTGATATTTATGCCGTATTTTATACAAACATTCATACGTATAAAAACTATAAGATATTGCGAAAAACAATGGTTAATATTATCTATAACTAAGAATATTATCTATAACTATGAAAACAACTAAGCGATATTATCTTGACAGCTTGCCAACAACTTTTCGCGAATCGCTCAGAATGCATTCTGGCCGCATCAGTTATTATAACAAATTCCTTAACAAAAAGCAGTATTGCTTTCGTTGAAACAATCCCATCAATCACGAGTGCCGATATCACAAAAACCAAAAGACCCTAGAATTATTTTAACAAAAATTGAAAAACTACGAGTCAGGCATTAAAACAGAACAGTTGGGCTAAGGAAATAGTTGCGGGCCTTAAAAAAAGAATAAATAAGATTTCAGATCTTTATGTAGTTGTTTTGGTTCAATGGGGCTGAAGAAGCTTGTGGGAATAGAAGTATCTAAAAAAATGGGGCTGAAGAAGCTTGTGGGAATAGAAGTATATAAAAAAATGGGGCTGAAGAAGCTACTGGGAATAGAAGTATCTATAAAAACAGGAATACGGGCACAGATTGAAAGGACTAAGTAAAAGAAGTAGCATTTTATTTTTTCTGAGAATGGAGTGGAGACTGGAGAAAGTACTGCTAGCCAGCCTAGCCTGCTAATGCTAGGTGGAGGGGTCGATCCATTCCCCACTAGTGTAGAATTTGAGGCCAAGAAGGAACGGGAGAGAGAAGAACCATCATTCCCATCATTAATGCGCATCTTTTGTGATCAAATCATTCAAATGCCTAACTACATTATATTAAAAATTATTAATTTTCAAAAAAAAAATCATTCAAATGCCTTTATGCACATGGATAAAATATTATTATTTATGCTAATTTTTTTCCTTTTTTAGAAGAAAGGACTTTTTGATCCCACTTTTTTATTCCGGAAAAGTGTGTTCAGGTTGTTGATTTATAAATAATGATAGTTCAGATATGATGTTTTTATCAACGAGGCAAAAAAAAAATAGATTTCAACACTACCTTAATAAATTTAAGATATAACCTTAACAAAATATAATTTTTTGTGGTCAAAGACTGAACGCTTATTAGGATAGTGAATCAATAATAATTTTATCCATGTGATATTTCATATTATATAAAAAAAATAAAATTACATTTAATTAGGTGAAAGGAATATATATATATATATATATATATATATATATATATATATATATATATATATATATATTCTTAAAAGGGGGAAGACCTCGATTCTCTTTCTCACTGCACACAATAGCCAAATCTATCTTGCTTAAGGAAGTGAGTCATTCCTCAAGGGAGTTCTAATTACACCTTAAGCTCTTTATGATGTGGTCCCATTGTCATATTTTCCATAAAAATAATTATATATGAAAAATTAAAAATAAAATATAAAATTATTATTAAAATAATTCAAACATTTATTTTTATCTCAATTGCATTGCAGCCATTTTTAAAAAATAGATAATAAAATCCTAATAAAGAAAAGATAATATTCTCTATTTTTTTTTTATCTAAAAGGATGATATTCTCTTTTCATTTGATTAAAGATCTTTAATTATTTTTATATGATGTGAAATGTCATATGATCACATTTTTTATGATTTAGCATGTTAAAAAGCTTTTGTTGATAATCTTCTCTCTGACATCCATCTCTCTGCTTCTCTGCTTCCAAGTCAAGGTAGAGTGAAGTAGCGATTCAGAATTTCACTTGAAATCACTCATTCTTTCTTTTTCTTTCCCAAATATGGATTTTATTTTCTAATAAAGTGGTTTCTTCCACACTAATATGGTTTGTCATTGTTTTTCCTTCGTTTTTTTTTTTTTTTTTTTTATCGTCGACCTATTGTAGTGTATTTTGCCAACTATTAGAATGTTTGGTCGCGTACTGTTTCCACTGCACTGTGTCATCGACATTAACTTCTTCACGAAGCAAAGGCACGCTCAAACGACAAAGCTCCATGGGATAGCCATGGCACGATCAAATCTTTTCGCCGTAAAGATGTCATTCAAAACTACGATTCAGGCAATTTTTGATTATCGTGCCGTAGCCTGTTCCCCACCCGCTTATTAACTTGGACAGATTATCCTTTAAGCTTTTATCAATGATTCAGTGTTTATGTCAATTGTATTACTAACTTGAATCAATGAATTTATCTCTTAAAAAAAAAAGCTTTTGTTGACGAGAAGCATTTGATTGAACAAAAATTAAGAGTTCAAATACTTAATGAAACAAAATAAAAGGTGAGACATCAAAATAGAAAATTTGAAAACTTAGATACATTATTTATGTAATTAATCTTATTGATCCTGGAATTTTAATAACCAAAATAATATTACAGTTTTTTTTTGTATACGGGTGTTTTTAAGAACATATTTTTTATGAAAACCCTATCCTCGTTTTTTTTTTGGGAAAAGTAAGTTATAGGCTGTTAATTTCAAAATAATATAACTTTAAGAATTAAGTTTTATAAACTAACAACAATATGTTAATTTTTAAAAAATATTATAGGGTAGTATGATATGGATGATCGTTTTTCTTTAACAAATATACCCTTTGTACATCCACCCCTCGCACTGTGACTAACTAAGATTGTAATCAAGGTTCACTAAGCCTCGTAGGCTCTAAAAATTCACTAAGATCGCATTCGACTCATAATATCATTCTAACTTCACTATTGATGTACTCAAGTTCATTTAAAAGTCTTGACTTTACCCTACCATGTCGTATCTCAACTTTACTAAAATCATACCTATGTGCTGATTGCTTTTTCTTTGACAAAAATACCCTTTTATACATCCACCTTACATGCCAAGGAAACTAATGATAAAAACAAAAAACAAAACAAAAAGAATGTTAAAATACAAAACTAAAAGACTGTAAAATCTATCATAGCCCTAAGCCCTTTTCGTCCTCCTTTCTACACTCCCTCTTTATTATTCTCTTTAAACCCTAAGTCACAGCTACATTTGAAATACGAATTGAATGAGAAGGAAGAACCTGCTGTTCGAGGTGTCGAAAGCTCACGGAAGGAATCATGCAGTGGAAGCCGAGGTCCTTGATTAAATCTGATGTATGATAGATATATTTTCATCACTAGTACTAACTGTAGTAGTCTGAAAAATCTCTTCTAGAATGCACGGGACCTTAGTATTACTACGTGGATGCATGTGAGCGCAACACATCGTAGAAACTAGATCGAAAACGCTCTGAAACTTTTGGTTTTACATTTACCCTCTCTCCAAGGTGTTTTTTATAGACACAGAGGCTAGTAAAACTTAAACATGAAGGTAGTAAGTGTATTTATAATTTGCTAACCTAACTTTATCTAGGGTTTTATAACACACACTGGGCTTTATAACGCTTGGAGTCCGATAAATGGAGAAGCCTTTGTATCTTAATAATCTGATTAAATGAAGTATAATAAATACAATAAAATTTAGGCTTGGGGATCCTATGGCCCATTATTAATTAAGGCTCTTGATCAACGGTCTAGATTGCTTCTGGAGCATAAATCCAACAAGCTCAAGAATGGAAATCAGGAAATGTGAAGCCATCATTCCTTGATTTTATTTGACAACAATATGCAAAACCATCATTCCTAGATTTCATTTGACAACGGAATGTGAAGTCATCATTCATCTAGTTAGCCTATAGTAAAAGGAAAGTTATGACAAATCTTATGTTGGGTTTTGCTCAAATTTCATTTGATCATGGTGATTAAGAGTACTCTGTTAAATATCTCATTGAATTGGGAAACCATTTTATAAGTTAGATATCAATATTGGTTCTATATGATTCATGAGAGAATAAATGTGTATAAAATTTTTTATTTATTTTTCATACTTTGTTATTCAAATTCTGAATTACTATTAGGAACAACCTTAGTAGACCTGAGGTATGATCTTAGTGAATCTAAGGTATGATCTTAGTGAAGTTGAGATACGACCTTAGTGAATTTGAGGTATGACTATAATGAACCTGAGGTACGATATTAGTGAGTTTTAAGAACAATATTAGTAAAGTTAAAGTACGATCTTAGTGAATGTGAGGTGGATATACAAAAGGGCATCTTTGTCAAAGAAAAAACAGTCAACACATAATGTACTATACTATAATATTTTCTTAAATTGACATATTATTATTGAGTTATAAAAAACTTAATTCTTAAAGTCATATTATTTTGAAATGTCCGCCCATAACCTAATTTTCCCTTTTTTTCTCTTTTTCTCTCCTAGTCTTTTTTTCTATAAGAAATGAGAAGTGATTTTTTTGTCATTCTTAATTTCAAATTGCCCATCTATGCCTCTTTCCATATTTTTTCTTCTTTGATAAAGTAGTTATTCTATAAGATCTAGGTTTTCATTTATTTTTTTGTGTTTTAGTCGTCGTAGTGTGACGTGTGGTTGTGGTTGTCGTCGTCTCGGTATGACATTTGTTTGTCGTCATTGTGGTGTGGTGTTTATTTGTATGATAGCGATTCAAAAGAATAAAGTATATTTTATCAGCGATAAGAAATCAAATAAATGATCTTCAATATGTTGTAGAATCGGAATCATATGTATTATAATCACAATAGTATAGGGATTTTAGTTATAATAATAATATCAAATATATAGACTCAACCATCAAATGTATAGACTTTTAAATCGATTTATTATGCTATTAACTTGAATATTATTTATTTCTCTATAATTTTTAATAATTTTATTTTTTTGTTTCTATCGATATATCGATGGTTTGAATCAATAAAATTGTTTTTCTTTTCAAAAAAAATATCGACATAATGTAATATTATTAGTAAAAAACACACTTTTCCCTTTTTTTTTTTTTTTTTTATCCGGTGTAAACTTAGACCAGCAAGAAGAAAGGCTGGGAGTTTTAAATTTAATTGCACACGCTTTTCAAAAATGACGACGGAAGGAAACAGATTTCAGTTTTTTTTTATTTTTTTGTCATAATTATCTGTGGTTGGAGATGGATTGAGCCACCTCCCATAAGATTATAGGGCCATAGGCTCATAACTCCAGCCTCAGATCACATGGCAATTGGCATTGTCTTGTCCCCTAATATTTGTATCCATTCGTTTTGGGCACGAGGAGAGAGAGTCAGGTGGTGACCCTCTCACCTTCTAATGCACTGCACAGGCAAGGATGGAGCTGACCTTTGGACTAAGGCAACTGCTTATGGCCTACTCCGACAGGTTGGTTAAGGCCACCGTAATTTTGGGTTGTCCTGGCCCATTTGAGTTGGACCCTATCGTATCTTGTGACTCTCAGAAAATATACTGTGTATCGCTGCTGTCTGGGCCTGGGTCTTTCTCCAGGCCATCTCACTTTATCGCCTTTTTTTATTTTTTATTTTATTTAACTAAAGGTTAGTACAGTATTTGTCCTCACTGAGAATCGATCTGTAAATGCCTACGACATAAGACGTTATAACCAACTGAGTTGCGTGTCATTGGCCACTTCATCCCTTCAGACTCCAATTATATGATTTTTTTTTTTAAGAAAAAAGTGAACCAATTATCCCATTGAAAAGGAAGGTGAACATAAATATTATCTTATTAATAAAATCACTATAACCAAAAAAAGTTCTTTAAATCAGGAACTTATGAATATTATCATATGGATAATTTCACTATGACGAAAAAAAGTTATCAATAAATTAAAATTGGATAGGATTTGGCTCCAAAAAGCTCGTCTGCATATGTAGATGAGCTTTTTAATCGTTAGATCTTATTGTATTTTTTGAGATATGAGAAAACTCAATAATCAAAAAATACAATCTTTGACTAATATGCAAACGAGTTTTTTAAAGCCAAACCCAATTGAATAACCTATGTGATTCATATTTCACAATACTAAGGTGGTGTTTGTTTTTTTTACTTAATACTGAATAGAACTTTTTTTGAGCTTAATGTTGAATAGTACTTAATAGCATTAAATATTAAGTTGTTTGTTTTTTAACGTGCCATTAGTGAGTAGGGATGTGGGGCGGATTATTTTGGATTCCGTCCGCCTCCATTTGCGCAATGGCGCATGTTTAATTTAATTTTGATAGGGTTTGAAAAATGGGAACCGCGGCTATTCATGAAACCGAGAAGAGATGTGCCCATTGAAACATTTAGACCTTTGGCAATACGAGAATGAAGGCGGAATCCGGCTCGCTGGCCAAGGCGAGTCAGTGTCCCGAGAAAGCCGTCGGCAAATCAAACTAAAATCCATCGATAAGGGAAATAGAATAATCCCCGATAACATATTATCACGCAAATCCAACTAAATCTCTGACAAGGAAAATAAGGTAATTCATGTCTGCGAATTTCAAATTCTACTTGGTCAATAGGATCCTCTAATAAGGAAGAAAGATAATTCTAAATAAACTGCTCTCCCTAATCAAATCCGATACCGATAAAAGTAAGAAATATCCCGTCCAATGGAAAATAATCCTAATCACCATCCAAGCTGGAAAGCATATCGCATAAATACCGGGTGCCCGCCGGTGAAGGTACATGACACATTCGCTCTCTAAAGCGGTCTATCTTTTCTCATAGCGGGCCGGCTTAGGCATCGGGCGGCCACGGCGAAGCACCGCCGGCGCTAGCAACTGCTGTTTTGCGGAGGAGGCGACGGCGGTGTCTGCGAGACCGGCCCGGCCCGGTAATCGAGGTCGGTGACCGCCCCTGATGCAGCTCCGGCCGGTCAGGTTGAAAAAAGGCATCATCGGTTGGCGCGGAATGCGGGCAGCAGTTCGCGCCAGAAAATAAGGCGATATCTCGGTTATTGTGGTGTCGGCAGGCAGCCGGGAGGCGGCGCCCGATCTGGGATGCGGGTCGCGGGGGCGGCGTGGTGACGGAGCCTCTGTGGCGTTAGAAGCGTGCAAGCTAGCATGAACGAGGTGGAGCGCTCAAGCCTCCATGACCAATGCGATAGGGGAGTTAGACGACTCACTGGCGAGATCTGACACTACGGGAGGCACGTAATTTCGAAGGTCATAACTTTCCTCCTCACGAAGGGCAACACAATCTTGACATTCCCAGGGTCTTTTGGGGAAATAGAGCTGAGTCCGCCCGACGGGGCATGGTGTAATTGGCCCTGGAGAGGAGATGTGAGCAACACTCGGAGGGCAGATCGGGAACGAAGAACTACGTCACCCTCGAGGCGGGGAGGGAGCAATCCTTAGGAGGCGGAGGTTCAAGGCCTCCGTGAGAGCTCCCAGCGTGTGGAAGGAGGGTGGTAAGAGGACGCTCTGACACTATGGACACCTTGGTACAACGATTTGAGTCACCCTTGGTAGGGTGCTTCACTTCCCTCTTCCAGTGAAATTTAGGATACTACAGTGGAAGCATTCGATGGTGTCGAGAGAGATCGGTCGATCATCTCGACACTTACAAAAACGAGAATGGGGCATGTATGAGACCTGCAGTAAGTCAGGGCTTTTGCTATCATTAAAGGCGAAGCCTTGGCACAGTTTAGAGGCTTCGCCTTCATCAATCTCCTGTTGGAGAGCTATCCATTGTGTTCGTCTCTCACTTCATTGGAGCCAGGACATATAGAAAGCCAAGTTACCATCTCTTGACCACCAAGAAGAGCTTGCAGGAGAGCCTGAGGTCCTATGTTCAAAGGTTCAACGCAGAGTCTCTGAAGGTAGATATACCTGACGAAAAGTTTGCGATCACCACATTCATTGCTAGATTAGAGTGCGATGTCGAGAAGACTTGATGTTTTCCATCTCTAAAATCCTCGAGTAAGCGCCATTTGAGGTGCTTTCATGCGGAGAAGTACGTGATGGCGAAGAAGCTCTCATATCGAGAAGGGAGCTCCTCCACCCATAAAGAAAAGTGGGACCCCGGACAGCGACGAGGGCGGAGCCCCCAAAGACAAAGCGACGGGGAGAGGTCTCCAAGAAGATGGGCTTGGTACCCAAAAGGCGTGGAAGCCTCAAAGGTCGTGCCAGGCCTCGACTCGAGAGACGACAACGTTGACCTCGGCGGTTTACCCATGCGGCCTCGGTATCACGGGTCGCATTGCCAGGAGTCTGAAACGAACAGTTCTTGAGGTGGCTAACTCAAATGAAGTCAGATCCCGCCACAAGAGACAACACCAGGTATTGTGAGTTCCATAGGAATTTAAGGGCACCACAGGACAGTTACATCTGACTCGAAGGAAATAGAGTATATACAGGCGTGGTATCTTCGAGCTTCATTTACCTTTTAGAAAATCAGCCTCGGAATCAAGCTCGAGAGCCGGGCTCGGCACCGGCTAGCCACCACCACCACAGCAATGAGCAACAGCTCGGCACCCGCAGCCTGCGGGAAATCCGTGATCTCGGGAGGATTTGCGGGAGGAGGAATCCGGCTCAGCTGGAGGCCACGCTCTGCGCAGCATAGTCGGCGGAGGTAGTGAAATCTGGCCCGGTTATCTGGCCCCTCGCCTCGAGACATCCATAATGTTCTCTAACTCATATCTGGAGGGATGCCAACACCCCCATGACGACCCCTTGGTAATTCGAGCAGTTGTGGCTAACAAGACGGTCCATCGGGTCGTAGTGGACAGGAGTTTATTGTATCATGTCGCACCATTTGATAAGATGGGCGCCCGGAAGGGAGAGAATGGAACCCGTCAGCACCCATTTGCGAGGATTCTCCAGAGAAAAAGTATTACCCTTGGGCTCAATACAACTAGTGCTCACCTTGGGAGATCCCGTACGAGCGGCGGCGATAGCGGATTCTCGTTGTAGACACCACAGTCGCATAATATGTTGTTGGGCGGACCCTCTCGATGCAATAAAAGCCATTTCCTTCGCTTACCACATGATGATCAAGTTTCCTACCGTAGCGGAGTAGGATGATTGGTGACGAGTGGCCGGGGAATGCTACTCGGCATCCATGAAGCTGCGGTCGATAACATATACTTGGGGGCTGAGTTCGACATGCACGGCGGGTGCTCACCCGACTGAGCCACCAAGAGCTGGAACTGTATCGTTGGATGACAACCACGAACACCTTGCCCACCATCGGCTCAAGCTATGACCTCAAAAGCCCTCTCACCCCATTTTTGAGATAGAATAAAGATGTTTCGCATGGAGCGGCCCCCAGGACATGGCTGGGAGGATTGACCAACGGTAATCACACACGTAGGTTGAGCGTCGGCCATCCTTGAGCCCGGTCGAGAAAAATGGGAGGGCCGCACCGAAGGCAAGCGTCAGCGGGAATTCGACCAAACTCCTCCAGCGGAGCAATCGGAGAGGTGGAATATCTGAATGGTTAGCCAACGTCGTGCCCAGTCGAAAATGGCAAGTGGCAACTTTGCATCGACTTCAGCAGCGTCAACGAGCATGCCCAGACAATTTCCTTTGTCTCGAGATCGAGCCTCATCGTGGATGCCCGCTGGCGGCCATGAACTCCTCGGTTTATGGATGCCTTCTTCGGCTGGCGGATCGACATGGACCTGAGCTGACGAGAAAAGACCTCGTTCGTCTTATTTGAGGGGAACTATTGTTATGTCGTGTGATGCCATTGGGCTTCGAAGCGCGGAGCTATCAAAGAGTGGTAGGCAGAGGATGTTCGAAGCGAGATAAGGAACAACCATGGAGGTGTACATAGATAACATGCTGGTAAAATTCCCTACTACCAAGCTCCACGTAGCTCACTACATCGGCGTTCGGATCCACGAGTCTGACATGAAGATGAATCGACGAGTGCGCCTTGAGTATCGGTGGAAAATTCCTAGGTTTCATAGTCAACAACCGAGGTGAGGCAAATCCAGACAAAATAAAGGTTATGCTCGACATGCCATCACCCTCAGGCATAAAGGAGGTCCAGCGTCTGACAGGAAGGATTGCTGCTTTAAGCCGATTCGTATCCAGGACTAGTGATAAGTGTCAGCCTTTCTTCCAAGTTTTGAAGAAGGCCTTTCAATGGGATATGAAGTGCGAAGAAGCATTCTCAGCATTGAAAACATATTTGAGCTCCCCCCCATTCTGGTAAGCCCCATTGAAGGGGAGCTCCTTACTGCTCTTAGACATTTCGAGACTTCGACGAGCGTTGTCCTGCGTCGGGAAAAAGGCGTCTGACACCAGTTTACTAATGCGGTGAGCTCACGAGAGGAGCGGAGGAGAGAAGTATCAGGATGGAAAAACTAATCTTGGCATTAGTAACATATTTCGGAGCTCCACCCTTACTTTCAGGCTCATACCATAGAAGTTCCAACAGAATATCCAATGAAGCAAGTGTTACATAAGCCAAATACCTCAAGAAGGCTGATGAAGTGGGCCATAGAGATAAGCGAGTTCGACATCAGATATAAACCGAAAACCGCAATAAAAGGGCAGGTCTTAGCAAACTTCGTCATGGAATTCATCTCAGCGGAGCACGCGAGGCATTTCGAAATAGCCAGGCCTCCCCATGCAGGCTCTACGTAGATGGGCGTAAATGCACAAGGAAGCGGAGTCGGTCTAATCCTAACCTCCCCAGAAGGAATAGATATTGAGTAAGCGCTCAGATTCAAATTCCAAGCCTCCAACAACGAGGCCAAATATGAGGCCGTCATAGCAGGCCTCAACCTCGCTCATTCATTGGAAATTGACCAGCTTGAGTTCTACAGCGACTCCCAGCTGGTAGTAAGACAAATAGAAGAAACCTACGAGGCTAAAAGTGAAAGAATGATCCTATACCTCAAAAGGGTACGGGATTTGATGAAAAAGTTCGTGCTGGTCCAGGTCAAACATATCCCCAGAACAGAGAACTCCCGAGACGATGCCTTGGCAAAACTAAGCGGCGGCCTCACGGGAAGACCTCGGTGATACTGCATCGAATACCTTGCGAGCCTTCTATAGATCTACGTAGGCGTGGAAGTTGTTTGATCGAGTCCGAGCCAAGTTGGATGGACCCCATTTGGGATTACATAATAGGCGGACGTCTACCCGACGACCCAAAAGAAGCATCTAATGTTAGGACAAGGTGCTTGCAGGATTCACTTAATCATAAGGGAAGCCTTCTGGCGAGGTTTCTTCCACACCCATCCTTAAGTGCATCGCGGGAAAGACAACGACTATGTGCTAAGGAAGTACATGAAGGGTATCTTGAAATCATATCGAGACTCGGGCATTAGCGGGGAAGATTTAAGGCGGGGATACTGCGGCCCGCAATGCTCGAGGAGGCGGCCAGAGCTAGCCGGGAGGTGCGAATCTGCCGAAGGACGCGAATCTCTCGCCTCCCATCTGAGCCCTTGACATCAATCACAAGCCCCTGGCCTTTCCAACAGTGGGGTTTGGACATTCTAGGACCTCTGCCCATTGGGAAGGGCCAATGCAGATTCATCATCGTTACAGTGGATTACTTCACGAGTCATTTGTGGGAACCTTGCCCCTGATCACGAGGAGACAAAGATACACAATTTTTGTGTGGCGAGCCATAATATGCGGAGTTTGGTATCCAGAGCCACAGTATCGGACAATGGAAGCAATTTGACAACGCCAAGTTCAAGGATTTTTGTGCCGAGCTCGGAATTAAGATTATTATAGTCCCGACACATCAGCGGTCCCAATGGTCGGGCATAAGTCACCATCGAGCCATAAGGCCACGTGAAAACCAAATTGGAAGATCTTAAAGGCAAATGGGTAGAATACCTCCCCGAGGTGTTATGGGCTTACAGGACTACTCGCAAGTCAGCAACCCAGGAAACCCCATTCGCCCTAGCCTTTGGTACTGAAGTAGTAGCTCCTGTCGAGGTCGGGTTAAAGTCCCCAAGGATCGAGTTGGCAACGGTGGAGCACAATACGAGGCTCTCCGCCTAAATTTGGACCTCTTAGATGAAAAGCGTGAGCGGAGTCTGAGAGCACGGAAAATTGCAAGAAGGCGAAATTATTATAACCCGAAAGTCAAACACATGACTACATGCCAGGTGACCTAGTCTTGAAGAAGCTCCTGCCAGCAAGGAAGAATCCAGCGCATGGAAAACTAGGCCCCAACTGGGAAGGCCCCTACATCATATCCCGCGTCATCAGACCAGGCAATTACAAGCTCCAGACAGAGGAGGGAAAAATTCTACATCATGCTTGGAATGCGGAACACCTTAAGTGTTTTTATCAGTAGACCTCGGTTTGTAATCTTAAATGAAGCATTATCAATTTTCAGATGACGATTTGAGCGTTTACTAGTTATTTTATTAGACGTCTCAAATAGCTCAGACATAGAATGATTAGAAAAATTACATACAACAGAATGTGAAAGTTCATGATCAAAAAAGGTAAAGTCTTTCTTTATTCCAATCAAATTACATTCAATTACAATCAGTAGTGTCATCTATTACACCTCGGAAGTACACAGTACAAGCGGTTCCCTCGAAAGAAAAAAAAAACTCTCAAGAAGGAAAGAGGAAAGGAAAACGAGATGAAAATAAAGAGAAGAAGAAAAAAGGGATGGAAAGAGTTTATGCGAAAGGAAAGGAAAAAGGGAGAATGAGATGTGGAAGAAAAGAAGAAAGGAAGGAAGAGAGAATGAAAGAGAAGAAGAAAGAGAAGAAAGGAGAGGAAGAGAAAGAAGAATAGAAAATAGAGAAAGCGGCACAAGAAATGTACCGCCCTCTCCGGACGCATTCCCTAGCACGAAGCTAGGGAATAACATAACTCCCATAAAGGGGATACTAGGGAAAAACACAACTCCCATAAGCAGAGGTCCAACAAAACTGAACCAGAATCCTCAAGCGGATCCCCGGTGAAGGCTTGAACAAGCGGCCTTCATTTCTCGCGGATCTCGATTCACGCTGAGAGAAGGCGAATATCGAAGTATAAACTCCATAGCAATGAAGCCGCCATTTATAAGAAGGCCAAAGCACTCGGAAATCCGCGCATTCGTTTCCAATTCTCCATGAACCAGCATTAAGCCATTTATAAGAAGGCCAAAGCACTCGGAAATTCCGCGCGTCGTTTCGATTCTCCGTGAACCCGGCGTGAACCTACGCATCTTTCGAAAAATTAGAAGTCGAATGGTGCATCTGGCTGACTCGGTTGTGAGCTCGACTACTTTGCATAGGCCATGCAGCCTAAGAGTCGGATCGGCTCGAATGTCGGCCCACAGGGCCTCGGCGCCGGAGCCTAAGCGGCTCGAGTTTGGCGAGCTCGACTACTCTGCTGCCGCGGGGCCCGTGCGAGCTGGGAGTCAAATCGGCTCGGTTGTTAGCCCTGGGGCCTCGGCGCCCGGAGCCCGACTCGGTTGGCCAGGCTGGGCTACTCTGCTGGAAGCCGTGCGGCTGGGAGTCGGATCGGCTCGGGGCTGTCGGCCCCTGAGGCCTCGGCGCCGGGCCGGCGACTCGGTTGTGAGCTCGACTTCTCTGCCACGGGCCGTACGGCTAAAGTAAGTTCGGCTCAGGGCTATTCGACCCACAAGGCCTGCGGCGCTGGAGCCTAGCGGCTCAGTTTGACGACTCACTACTACCACGGGCCATACGACCTAAGAGTCGGTCGGCTCGATTTGTCGGCCCTGAGGCCTCGGCGCTGAAGACGCGACTCGGTTTAACGAGGCTCACTACTCTGCCACGGACCCGTACGGCTACAAGAGTCGGATCCAGTTTCGAGGCTATTCATCCCCGCAGGCCTCGGCGCCGTAGCCACGGCTCGGTTTGGCCAGGCTCGACTACTCTGCGCGGGCCGTCTGACCTAAGAGTCAGTTAAATTCGAAATTTGTCGCCAGGCCTTAGCGCCCGGGGCCAGCGGCTCGGTTGGCCGAGCTCGACTTCCTCCGCCGGGCCGTACGACCTAAAGTCGGATCGGCTCGATTATTGACCTGAGCCTCTCGGCGCCGGGCCCGACAGTTTGTGAGCTCGTCGACGCTACTGCGCGGGCGTGCGACTGGGGATTAGATCGGCTGAAGCTATTCGGTATGAGGCCTCGGCGCCGGAGCCCGACTCGGTTTGAGCTCGACTACTCTGCCTGAGGCCATGCGGCTGAGAGTCGGATCGGCTCGTAGCGCTGTTAAGCCTGAGGCCTCGGCGCCGGGCCCGGCGACCGGTTTGTGAGCTCGACTACTTTGCGCGGGCCGTGCGGCTGGGAGTCGGATGTTTCAGGCTATTTAGCCCTAGGGCCTCGGCGCCCGAAGCCGGTAGTCGGTTGGTGAGCTCGACTACTCTGCATAGGCCATGCGGCTGGGAGTCCCGATCATTTCGGGCTAGTCGATATGAGCCTCGGCTCCGGGCCACGGTTTAGTTTGAGCTCGACCACTATACTTTCGGGCCATGACTGAGGAGTCGAATCGACTCAGTGTCGACCCTCTGACCTCGGCGCCGAGTCAGATGGCTCAATTTTGGGGATTCATTGCTCAACTCAAACCATACATTTCGAGGAGGCGCTCGGCGCTCAGGCGGCTGACTCGGTATGCGACCCGAGAAATTGGTTTAATTAAATGCGAGCGGTAGCGAAATGCATAAGTAGAGACAAAGTGGTAAAAAGAACATTTATTAAGGAAAGGCTACACATACGTCACGGGTCCTAGGCCCGACAAAAAATAAATAAAATAAAATCGACGTCGGTGGCCCGAAGAGGTCTTGCGGGAGATCGAGGCACGAAGGAGGAGCGGAGGGAGAAGAAGGGTGGGCCTCGGCGAGGGGTGTCACGGTTCTCCACAATAGTGTTAGAGAGGGACTCCTTAGCCTGCCGATCCTTTAGGGATGTCAAGGTTGAAGTCGGGCACAGGTAGGCAATAGCGGCTTTCCTGCAGAGCGAGCCACCCGAAGCCCGGTGAGTACAAGCCTCATCCCTCGATCTTCACTATAACTTCATCTGGCTTAGCAGCTTGAGGAGTTATTTGTTGATGAAGGTCCCCGCAGAAGCCAGAGCCTCCTCAGTCGGTAGATTCCGCCAGAGTTTGCGACCTCGGAGGCCTCACGATGAGCCAGATCGTGTAACTTGTCTTATCGCGCGGAGTTCATCTTTGGCCCATACGTAGCTCTTCCCTTAGACTCCAGCGGCTCGCCACGGGATGTAAGAAGCTCATCCACAACCATACGAAGCTCATGCGGGCGGAAGCTGCGGCCGAGTCGCCCAGCCTGCAAGTCATTTTTGTGTAGCCAGCGGCTCATCCGAGACCTCCGGCTTCGCCTTCGGCCGGCTCTGGTGTTGGGCCTCATCTTCTCTACCCTCGGCCCGAGCACGTGCCGACGTGGTATGCTTCAAATCAGACTTAAGCTTCACTGCCTCCTCGGTCATACGCTGCACCCGATCCACTTAACTTCAGTCCACTCGGATGGGACGACCCTCGCCTTATGTAAGGCCGGACGGCTTTGCTTACGGCCTTCGTTTAGATTGGCTTTTTTAGCGAACTCTTCAAATGATAGCCACCTTACAACGGATCTTTTTACAGATCAACATAACAGGGATCGACGCACCCGACTCGAATGAGGAAATCAGACATGACAAGATATGGGAACTTACGGAGGCAACCCCTTGGAGGGATAGAGCCAAAGCTTCCTCAATAGGTAGCGAGCCCGACCTCTTGAGATTATAATCTTTAAGGATGGACGAGACAGCGCCCGCAGCAAGCTCGGCGTTGAGGAGCAAGGAGTCGCCATCCTCGCCAGTTTTGGAACCCTTCCTCTTCAATTCTTCTGACCTCGAGAAGGTGAAGCAGCTTTGCGCGGGAGGATTCAAACTATAATGGGCATGTGCCGGTAGCTCTGCCCGTGGCCCCTCCCGGAGGAGCCTTTTGCCGCTGCGGCGGACCCAAAGCGGGATTGCGGGCTCGAAGCTTTGGGACCTCAGCCGGAGCGACGACATGCCAGATGTTCGAGACGTGGGTGGAAGGGAAGAGGAGGCGTCCGGGTTCGGAACCGGGGCGGAGTTGGTCTTTCTCAACGGAGTCCAAGGTTTTCCGTTTCACGCTCCGGGACTTCGAAGATAGCGCCTCCACCCGAACCAGAAGCTCTCCCTTGGTAGACTTGGCAGCAGAAGGCCCGATGGGAGAGACTTTCATAGTGGAAAGAGGCGAAGGCCTTAAAACAATAGAACAGGCTGACCTCGAGCTCGAAGGGCCAGGAATATCCGACTTGATCGACTCAGTAGGACGAGGACACTTTCGATAGCCTTTTGCACCCTATGGCGTCATCTTCAAAGGGTGAGATCGGGTGAGGCACTGAGAGGCATGTGGACAATGCGAGAATTAGAGATATCGATGACCTCGCCAAAATATTATACCAAAAACAAAAAGACACTCCACGTAGATTCTGGGGGGTGGTCAGCCAGCAAGGCGCGGGTGTCGTCAGCATCCAGAAGGGTCATATTCTCAATTCTGCGGCGTGACAAAGTAACGTTCCTTCAAAAGCCTATGAGAGGAGGAAGATCGAATCACGGAGGAGCGCCCGATGCTGGAAAAATAGAGGAAGCCCTCGGTTTCCTTCGCATTAGATAAAGGAGCAAAAATTTATCTTGGGAGCAGCTAGAGCCCCACACGCAGCCACTCAGAAACCAATAGACCAACCAAAATACCCCAGCCATTAGGCGAAAGTTGAGAGACCAGGACATTGAAGTGCTGTGAAGCCCTTTTATGAAGGATGTAGAGAACGAAGACCATTATCGAAGGCTGCCGTGAAGCATACCATCTTAGGTATGGAAACCACATAGGAGGTCAAAACATCAGGGGACCAGACTCGGACGCCAAAAGGAGGTCGGTAACGCCTAGCGAAAGTGGCCCCATACAAGGGACCAACCTTGCTAGGCCCCACGGTAATAAAGCATCTTGAGCAGCGAATTTCGTGTCGACCCCCGGGATCGCAATGCGGTCTCCTTACCCTTGTCCCGAGGAAAGGGCCTGGAGCATCTCGGAGCGACCTGCGTCGAGACGGTCGGAGCGCCACTAGTTAAGCCAGGCAGAGCCTTGTTAGAAGAGTCACCTAATCATGGAGAAGCGGCCGGACCCATGATGATAGCGGGTGTGAGACGAAACTTAGCCCGGCTTAGCCTAGCTCCTCGACGTGTCGCCCGAGCAGACACCAAAGAGAGAAAGGCGACGATCAGGAATAACACGGAAGAAGCTATCGGGAAGGCGCGAGGAAAAGGACTCTGCACAAGAGGTTTAGATGGAAATTAAGGAAGAGGAAAGTCCGAACTCGTTAAAAGCGAAGAAAAAGTTTCAAGATCAGGGGCACACAAGACAGAGGATGTCTGCGAAAGAAACAGAAGGAAACTGAAAGAAGTGGGAGAAATGAGCGCAAAAATCGAAGAGTCATCATTATCGCAAGACGTATGACGGCGACCAAGCTACTCTTCTTATTGGGCGGAGACAAGTGTCGTGCATCCACAAATCTGAGAAAGCCTTTACAACCCTTGCCCATGCACACCGTACACAAGGGCTGGGGGGCAACTGATAGGGTTTGAAAAATGGGCTCGTAGGCCCACTCGCCAAACCCAAAGAAGAGGCGCGCCCATTGAAACACTCAGGCCTTTGATGACAACCCAGAATGAAGGCCAGGTTCGCTGCAGCGAAAGGCCGATTCACGGGTTGTCAGAAGCCCGAATCCGGGCCAGGCCCGATTGGCTGATGATCCGAACCGAGTTCGAGTGCGAGACTGGGGGTACAGGACTCTTTACCTGATTTTTTTTAAAACCCGATCGGTACTGTGGGTATGGCCCACATCTTATAACTTAATCAAAATATTATATACAAATCAAAAGAACTACTATCGAAGTGGTGTCCATCAAAATCTAGACAAATATAACTGAGTCCCATTTACAAATACAAAACTGTACTTTTACAATTACAAATCAGAGCACGGAACCTACATGTAGTGAACCCTTACAAGTGTGTTGGCCTAGCTGTATGCGGATGTTTGCGTGTACTCTGTACCTACTGCGGATTAAAAACCCGTGCTAAGCTTTACGCTTAATGGGAAACATTTCTTATGCATATACACATTTAACTCATAAAACAATAACAAATAATATAAATTTCATGCATTTATATTATGAGCTTATACAAGTACTTCTTCTTATAACAGGCTTACTCTTATTTGGATCTCGAAGTAGGAATTACGAGATCTTATTCTTATCAGAACTTGCTTATCACAAACTTAGGTTCATTCAGAGACTCAGTAGAATTCTGAGAACATACTCATTCATAACTTATACTTAACGAGGCTTATGTTTATTAGGGACTCCCGCGGGGAGTGCAGGCTTATCCTTATACTGGAGTTTACCTTATTCGAAATTGCCGTGAGTATCGCCCAGAAATTCTGAATGTATCACCGGAATAATACAAACTTATTCTTATACGGAAGTACTTGTAAAAGTACTACAAAACTTATATTAGTCTTCACCAGACTTATACTGGTATTTCAAATCCTCGAGTATTGGAACTTATACTTTATCTTACGGAACTTATCTTTGATCTTCACGGAGCATATACTTATCTTACGAATTTATCTTTTTGGTCTTACAGAACTTGGACATGTATTTCAGATCTTATACATGTCTTACAGAGCATATACTTATCTTACGGAACTTATACTGATCTTACGGAGCATATACTTATCTTATGGATCTTATCCTTGTGCGAAGGTATCCGTAAGTACAATAAGTCGGAACTAATCATCATCGTATCACATACAAGGTCAGATCAGACATATGTAGATACATATCAGGTATGGACATTAGTCCATGTGCATGAGTCTGAAATCATATGATACATATACTTATTTGCAGATTGCAAGAACAGTGGTACTACGGAACTTATACTTATTTTACGGATGCGAGAGTACCCTTAGGTACTCATTGGACTTATACTCGTTTGCTCGTCACGAGAGTACTCGTAGGTACTCACTGGACTTATACTTATTTCTGGAACTTGCACTTTGCAGATCACGAGTACGTGGGTAATACGGAACTTATACTTATGTTGCGAGGACAAGAGTACCCTTGGGTACTACGAGGAACTTATACTTATGTTAACGTCACGAGAGTACCGTGGGTACTACGAACTTATCAAATACGGGTACGTAGGTACCCTGGAACTTAATCGATTCTGAAATTGCAGTAGGTACCCGCAAGAATTTAATCGGTCACGGTACCCCTAGGTACTCTGGAACTTGATGAAATCACGAGTACCCATAGGTACTAAAGAACTGTCGAATACGGGGTACGTAGATTTTCGAGAACTTAGCGAGAGCAGGACTTAATCCCGGAGGCGGAACTTATTCGGATCACGGGACTTATCGGATACGAGGAGTACGCGTAGGTACTCTTGTGAAGACATTCGGATACGGGATGCAGGAAGGTACTGCGAACTGTCGAGACGGGAGCATTCGGATGCGAGTGCAGTAGGTACTCTGGAACTTAATGAAATGCGGGGTACCCATGGGTACTCTGAGACTTATCGGATCGGGTACGTGAGTCTTCTGAGGACTTATTCGGATCTGGAGTACCGTGGAGTACTTCTGAGAAACTTAATGAAATGCATGAGTACCCATAGGTACTATGGAACTTATCGGTCGGGGGTAGTAGGTACTACGAGACTGTTCGGATACGAAGTGCCGAGAGGTGCTACGAGACTTGATCGGAGACGGGACTTGTCGGATCACGGGAGTACGTAGGTACTCTGAGAACTGATCGAGGCGAGTACGTAGGTACTACGGGACTTAATCGGAGGCGGGACTTAATCAAAGGCGAGTGCGTAGGTACTCTGAACTTATTCGGATCACGGGAGTACGTGGGTACTCTACCGGGACTTATCGGATACGTTCGGATCTTTACTCTTATTCTTTATTCGAGTGTCTTATCATATATGCAATGTCGACTACCTAGACCCGATTATAAGAAATGAGTAGGGCGCAGTACAATAAGTACCGAAGGTACGATACGATCTTGGGGTGCCATAGCACAGCGAGATGTCGAAGTCTTGAACGGGGTGTCGTGGCACTAATCGGGACGGGAGTGCGTAGCACTAATCGGAAGTCTTAGGGTACTTTGTCGAGTCTTAGGAGCACTTGTCGGGCGTCCGCTCATTCATTCTTTGGTCCTAGGTAGTCATATGATCATATATCTTTCGCTATATTCTTGTTCATACATGAATCATAACACTCAGAAATTGGAATCATTCCAATCGGATCATCCAAACTCAAGTTATGGCATTTTCATGCCAACTAGTCGGTTTACAGATTTTACCGAAGGACAATTTGAAATATTTATTTTCCAGTGCCTTGTCTTGATATTTGGCACTGTATCTTTTTATTCCTTTAAAGATAAGGTTCTAAGGGTTCTAATCCAACTGGAATCGCCGGTCGAACTGCCGGAACTCAAGTTATGTCTGAAGCTGTTTGTTCTCCATGTTCAAAATTTGGAATCAGAATTTTTTCTTGCACATATGGCCCCACTTTGAGTGAATTTTGGGCCATAGGATCATGAATTTGGCAATGCCTCTGTTAGGTTGGATTCTCATTGATCCCATTTTATGTGCTTGAATCACTCCGTCGGATAAGAAATGAGGAAGTTATGGCGAAATCGGCGGGTCGAATAGGAAGCCAGGAGCGAGGTGTGCCGGTGTGTCTAACATGCCGGTGCATGGCGAAAACGACGGAACCCAACGTAATGGGGTGCATGTTCGAAGGTGTGCGAGTCGTTTCACTGAAATCAGGAATGTGTGTTTTGTTTGTTTTTCCGTGTTTTGATAACATGTAGGTCACGTATTGGCCTTGACGAGAACCCAACATGTCTCGGTACATGTTCAAGGTGCCGTACATGTCACGAAATGCCCGAATGTGTGTTTTAAATTCATTTTAATGTTTGATATCAACCCGACTCTGCTTAATGCGTCAATTTGGTCGACTGGAATCTCTTACATTCGATTAAATCTCGATTACATATCTTTGCTTCAAAAACATATCAAGATTCGCCAAAAACAATTCTAATGGGTTTAAGACAATACACAAACGATTATGATGCTCAACTATTTCATGGTCATGTGAATCTGTCCCACTTGAGAAGTTCGAAAGTAAATCTTGTGCCATGTGGGGTTTTACCCACCTTACTTGACATAAATTTTGGGTTAAGATGAAATACTGTATGCTGGAATTTGGGCAAGATTATAATATCAAAGCATGGAAAGTCATACATAAATTCAGTTTCCATGCTGTATTGACGAATACCACTCTCCTCTTGCCTCTTACTTGTATTCCTTAACCTCTTCTTGGCCTTCACGGTTTTGCTCCCTTTGGGACCAATTTGGTCTTTGCATCGTGGATTTGTTAAGGCCATGTTTGGCGAACAAAAACGCCATTTTTTGGCTTTTAACTTCGTTTTGCATTTAGCTGCATAACTCCTTCTATTTATAAATAAACTTTCGCTGTTCATTTTGGCGTAGTGCCGTGATTCGTATCTTTTGGCGCACTAGGTGATTACAATATTAGTAAGTGTATACAAATTCGGGTATCCTAAATTTGTGTTTTTCGCGTTTATCTGCTTTGAAAGCGTTTAGGGTGCTATCTTCTGAAAATCACTGCTTGTCTTAGCTATTAGGGTATATTTAGAGGTGTTACGCGGATAATCGAAGCGCATTCAATAAATCAAGCTAAATCACACTTCGATAAGGAAATGAATAATCACGATAACACGTATTATCGCGCAAATCCAGTAAATACCATGAGTAAGAGGAAAATAAGATAATTCCACGATATACTTGTCACATCCACTGCAGATCAGCGGGATCCACTTGATAAGGAAGAAAGATAATTACAAATAAAGCTGGCTGCCCGCTGTCGAAGATCCGTCACAGGATAAAGCGAAATATCGTCCGTGGGGAAATAATCCCGATCACCATCCGAAATTTGGGAAAGCGTATCACATAAATGCAAGCGCGTTGGTGAAAGATACGCAACACGTTCGCTCTACAGCGATGCATCTTTTCTCCGCGACGACAGAGCATTAGGAGCGGCGCGGGTAAACTGTGGCTGCTTCTTCTTTCTTGTTTTGCGGAGGAGAGCAACGCCGGTGTCTGTGACCCAAGCGTGATGGTCAGGTCGGCCAACTGACTGACACGCTCCATTGATCCAGGTTGAAAAAAGGCATCATCAATTTTAATCAGGTTTTTAACAGGTATGAGTTTATTTTCTCAAATCCGAGATGGGTTCAAGTATTGTTACTCTCTGTAAAACCCGAGAAAATTAGAATTTTTCAAAAATGGCAAAATGTTCATAAAAATAATAAATTGTCATAAGGGTTCAGGGAAGCGCAGAAAATTCTCTAGATCTCGGATGATGAAGCGAATTTCTGTAGTTAAATTCGTCTCGCGAAATCTAGACCCGAGAAAGTTTAGGTAAATTCCCGAGCGACGGAAATTTTTCGATTTTACGAGTGATAAGTTGCCCAGGTGATTCTAAGGGCGAGATTTTACGAAAATCTGAAATCGAGTGCGAGCTAAGTTAGGTTTAAAATAAAGTGAGCTGAAAGAAATAAATTGTTTTTGGAAAGCAGGACCACCTAAAATGAGTAATATAGGCAGTAATAAAAATAATAATAATAAGTCGAAATAAGATTATATTTTAAAAATAATTTTTATTATTTTATTTTATCTTTAATATAAATAATAATTATTATTGTGTTTTTTTAATAAATAATTTATAAAAATTCATAATATTTTTAATTTTATGAAAAATGAGTACAATAATAAATAAAAAAGCAAATATAAAAATTAAAATTAAAAAATAAAAACAAAAATAAAATGTAAGCGGGCGAGTTTAGAATTTTAAAGTATAAGCTCACTTGTTTAATTTTAAATGAGACAGTTTGGGAATTGAAAAAATGTGGCTAGGGTCAGTGGGGCCCGAGTAATCCACAATACTCCGTTGTCATCCTGCAGTAGTGTATAACGGTAAGCTCTCTTGCTTTTTTTGTTGGGCGTAGTTGAGTTTTTAACATTTTCGTGAAAAATGAGCACTACGAATAGAAGAAAGTAGAATATTTCGGCACTACATTCGTAAGCTTTTAAAATTTCGTGATAGTCGTAAGGAGATTTTAAAAAAGCAAACGAACTAATCTTGAAAATTTGTTAGGCAGTTAAGTCGAAATAAGCAGTAGCCTAAATTACATAGCTGAAAATTTCTCTAAAAAAAATTCTATAAAGAAAAAAGTTACAATAAACTAAATTTGATCATTTGCAATAAATTGTCTATATTTGTAGTAAACTGTTTATAATAGGACTTGAACGTCGACCTTTCCCTTCTTGGATGTTTTGAGCTATACATATAGAATACAATTTTCAAGTTTGATGATGATGAATATTATCTTATTGATAACTCTCTATAATAAAAAAGTTATTAAATTAATAAACTACATCTCTTAAATCAATAATTAAATTTTGGTATTTAAAATTCAAATTGTATTTTCGAGTTTGTCGTCGTCTTGGTGCGATAAATGGTTATGTCGTCACCGATCTGACGGTTTGGTTTCGACGTTGTTTGTATTTGGCGGATTGAGCGAGCAAGTATATCGCGTCAGTCTAATCGAATCGATAATTCGTCGTTATCTTTGCGAGCTGGAGTTAAATATATTATAAATCGTAATAAGTAATATGAGCGTGTATCTTAGCTAGCATCGAATATATGAGACTTTAAGTTATTTTATTATCGCATTAGCGCGGATGTTGTTCGTTTTATAATTTTTAGTTGTTTTGATTATATGTTTCTATCGATATATTGCTAGTTTAAATTAATGAAATTATTTTTATAATTTTTTTTATTTGCATATTTTTTTCATTATTTTACTACTTTTTTTGTAGGATTTTGATGAAATTTATGTGTACCTCTTTATAATAAATAAACATCATACCACTTTTCACTTTTTATGATTAAAAAAAAAATCATCACTTTTAACACTAAATAATACAATAATAGCAACAATAATTATAGTATTTGCGTGTGAAATTTGTTTCTTACTAAATGGATTATGAGGAGGAAGTCCATGAGAGAGTACTACAGCGTGGGGGTGGGTAATATACAAAATGAAAAACAATAAAAGACTAAGGAAAAAGACTCCATGATTGATGATAATATTATTTCAAATAAAAACACGAAGATTCGTCCCAATATACAGATTTTTATTCATGAATAGCTAGCATCCAAAAGGACTCTATGATTGATGATAATATTATTTCAAATAAAAACACGAAGATTCGTCCCAATATGCAGATTTTTATTCATGAATAGATAGCATCGAAAAGGATTCTATGATTGATGATAATATTATTTCAAATAAAAACACGAACATTCGTCTCAATATGCAGATTTTTATTCATGAATAAATAGCATCGAAAATGACTCTATGATTGATGATGATATTATTTCAAAGAAAAACACGAAGATTCTTCCCAATATGCAGATTTTTATTCATAAATAGATAGCATCGAAAAGACTTTCACTATAACACAACATGTTTTTCCCACTGAAAATTTAGTGATGAATTAAAATTTCGTCATTAAAAATAGCTTTTTCGGTCAAAATTTGAATTTTCATTAGTAATACTAATTTTCTGACAAATTGTTTTGACAAATTAAAGATTTTCATCACCATAACATATTACGGGAAAAGTTAGCATATTTTTTCTAGTGCCAATATTTTTGTAACAAAGTAACAAATTTGCCAACAAAATTTTTTATCCCTAAATATAATTTTTTTTTGCAATAAAAATATATTCATCACCAAAAGTTATAACTTTTATCTATATTTTCTAACAAAATATTTTTTATTGGTGAATGAATTATTCCCTCACAAATTGAGTAATTTTGTTAATAATAGTGTTATTAAATTATTATGAAACAACAAAACATGTATTATTTAGAAAATTAGTGCGATAATTAAACATATTAAAAAGTTATATCCTATAAAATAATAAAAAATAATTAAAGATAAACAAAATTATACCTATAAAAAAGTTAATTTAAATTCAATAATTTTTATATAATGTTATTAAAAAGTTGGTAGTATTGAATTTATGTAATATGGTATTAAAATAATATAATGTGACCTCACTTATCATATTATTTTCATTAAAAAAAACTAATATTTTAACAACATTATCGAAACTATATAAAAAAAAATTATCTGATAAATTAAAATGTATAATTTAACTAATTAGAATGATTCATTTCAAAAAACTAATTCAATAGTTAACATCTTTATGATAATAACTTATGATGATAATATGAATTATCACACAACTAGTTAACATCTTTAATGTATAAGTAATATATAAATTAATAGTTTTAAAATAAATAAAAAATAATATCAAAGATTTTTAAATCAAAATTAAATGGACAAAAATCAAAATGATTGAAAAAACAATCTATACCTATATAATTGTTTGTTATTTAACATTATTCTTTCACTAAAAAAAAGCATTATTCTTTTATATATATTGTTTTTTATTTGGTATACTAATCATTTATTTACATAATATAGTTTAATTTAGATTGAATCAATTATTTAATATACAAAAATAGATTTATCTTATTGGAACTAAATATGAGTGATATCTTGACATTTTTTGATTAAAAAACAAATCTTTTAATCTTTACATGTAGGTTAATTAAGGTAAGATTATCAATTTTAAATGATCATCATTAATAAAAAAACAAAATCATTTTATCAATTTTAATGGTTACTTTCAAACAAATAGATAAATTAATAGTTTTTAAATAAATAAAAAAATAATATTAAAAGATTTTTTAAATCAAAAAATTAATTAAAAACATCAAAATGATTTAAAAAATCCATACATATATTTTTCTTGTTATTTAGTATTATATTTATAAATATATTGTTTTTTCTATTTGTACACTAATTTTAATCTATATAAATTATTTATTTCAAAGTTGAATTAAATTATTAATATTAAAAAGAAATAAGATTTTATTATGTTTCTTGCCCTTAAATATAATGATGTATTCATTTAAAATGAGAAAAAATAAACTTTTTTAAATTTTGCATGATGTTAAAGATAATTCATTCATTTAAATGATCATCATTGGTAAAAAAAAAAGATAAAATTAAACTTATCAGTTCCAGGCATTCAGGTTTAAATTTGTAAATTTTACCATTTAGATATTATTTTGTTTTGGTTCAAAAACTTCAGTACTTTAATAACATTATCTAATATATTCAAAAGTATAAATTTAACTGAATTGAATGATAAATTATAATAGTATGAGGTGTCATAATATGATTAACATTTTAAATGATATAAATCATATAATTTATCAAAAATAAAGTTGAACTTAAAATGTAAATATGAGATTAAGGTTTACTCTAATGATCTGAGGTCGAATGAAAAATCAAGAATGGATACAGAAATTCATGTATATATATATATATGAATTTATCATGTGAACCAATATCAGCCAGTATGTAGAATTTTAAATTTAAAAAAATTGTTTTTTATCCTTACACCTTTACATTAAATAGATTTCTGATTTTAAACAGTCACCATTAAAAATATTAAATTATTTTATCATTCATTTCATTAATTTTTCCAATATTTTCTATTTGCATTATCACAGAAAAATAAGTTATATTATTTTATTTCAAAAACTAATTTTTTAATAATAGTGTCCAATGTAACTAAAACATTATTAATATTTATTTACAAAAAATAACATTGTATCTAATCTTGTTTCAAAAATGACATATAAACTGGTGAGACTTAGGATTACATTCCTTTTATGGGAAACTGATCTTGATAAGACGAGGAGAGGGTTTCTTTTCCTATAAAGGGGCACTCTTCCCTTGATTGAAAAAAAAAGAAAATATGGGAACATCACTTAAAAAAGTATGAGACTTGTGGCCCTTAAATTAAATATTTTTTGGAAACCAAATTAAAGCGTAGATTATCTGCATTAAGAATCTTATTAGTTCTTAAGTTATTTTTTAATAAATATGTATCTTTGTGAATTGAGTGGGAGGAATCTTGATTAAATCTCAAGTTTAGGTTTGGGTTTAAATAAAAGATTATCTTGAGAAATCTTGAACAGAGCAATTTTGACTTGATCTAAAACTTTGGAAGCAAATTTGACAAGGAAATTTGTTCGGTCAGAACTACTATAGTTTACTGAATATTTTCTTGACTTATTTTATTCTTTTATATATATATATATATATATATATATATCTTTATATATATATATATATATATATATATATATATATATATATATATATATATATATATATATATATATATATAATTCAATTTATTTTCCTTAACATGTGAGCTATCACCATCCTTAATTTTAAAAAAAAAATTCAAGTTCTATATTTTCATTTTTCAATTTTTAAGTATCAAAATTTCAAAATTCAAATTCCAAATTTCTCATTTTCTAAAATTCAAATTTTCAATTATAAAATTCAAGTCCTCCAAATCTCAAATTTCAAATTGTCAAGTGTCATAATTTCAAAAATCAAGTGTCATAATTTCAAAACTTAAGTTCCACAATTTCCAATTTCCAATTTTAAAGTTTATAATTTCAAATTTACAAAATTCATAATTTCAAAATTCAAGCGATCAATTTCAAATTTCCAAATCTCAATTCCAAGATTTAATTGTTTCAGTCTTAAATTTTGAAAATTCCTAATTTCTAAAAGTCCAAAAAAAAAATCTCAAATCTCAAATTTCATCTTCAAACTTCTAATTTTCAAAACTTCAATTCCAAACCGGTCTTCAAAAATTTCAAACACATGGTTAATTCTACAATTCCAATAAAATGGAATCTTGGGGAGTTAATTTGTGTAACATATAAATGAGGCTTTGGGTGAAATGGAGCATTAAATCTATCGTTTTAATAAATAATTTGACATATCATTTATAACAAATTTCTAATTGAATGTGAATAGTTTGTATTTTGTTATTACTTGTGCGTGTTTAATTGATAAGCGACACAGCACGTACTAGATCGGTACATTTTCTCTGCTGACTTTGTGATTATTTGTTATATATGTCTTTGCATCTTTTGTATTGTTATTCTTATGCGGTATTTCATTAGTTGATTAGTCAAGTCGTATTTTGTAGTTTGTTTAGTAAGTCGACTTTAGGGAGACTGAAAAGGGGTCTTTGCAACGATACGTCTGCCCCAGATAAGTAGCGACCTCGGACCTAGACTTGGTTTTCCAGACACGCCTTTTCTTATCGGGAGTCTACATTTAGTGTTTTTAACTCTTATTTTGTTTTCCTTTTAAAATAAAAACAAAATAAGTGTATTCCAAGCTAGTTTTCTAAAAAATGTTTTTAAAATAAAAAAAAAATGTATACGCCTTTAGTGGGAAATGCATGTGTAAAAATGCGGGGTCCATAAAATGGCGACTCCACTGGGGACAGTGAGGGTCAAGCTTGAATACAAATTAAGGAAAATGTGGAGTTTTGATTGGTTGATTGATAGATACTTCTTTTTGTGCTTTTTTGTGTATAACACATTGAGAATTTTGGTAGGCGATTGTATCTTTTATATGTCCCCGGTGTTGTATCATTAGTATTGGTCAGCCCCAACCGTCGGTCGGTCTTTTGTTCATCTTGTTATGTCACTTGTTTTTCACTGTTTGTTATATACACATCATGTTCATCTTATACTCTTACTTAGATTATGTGTAGATATGGATGATATACCTGCGCTTTGCATGACTGTCTGTTGCATGAGTACCTTTCTCCTGTATGATTGTTTGTTGCATGTCTATGTGGGATGCACATGTATCCCATATCTCAAACCTCTCTAATCTCGATTAGGCTTTGTGTCTCTTGTTTTTGTGTGTTTGCCGTTGGGACATTGCTCCTTAGCCTTTTCGACCGAGCTAGTGACTAGGGTAGATTACAGTGATGTGCTATATCCATGTTTGTGATCATTTTGGAGGTGGTCGACATATTGATGTGAGTCCGTCTTGAGCCTTGTATGGCGAGCTAGATTTTAGGATACTTTTGTGACCGGTGTGCATTTTTTGGTTTAGATGTCATTTAGGTTTTTCGGATGCACCCACATATACACTGTACACTTAGTTTATTCCTGAGCGTTGAGAGTAGTGAGAGCCTTTACCATAGGTTGCCCCTTGGGATGTCGAGGAAGTGCATGTGTGGAGTTGATGACCACCTTGCATGGAAGCGCCCCGTCTCTTCGGAGACGTGTAGGAGGTGTGTACCCTTAGGGTACAATCGCTCTGCTAGGGACCCCCCTTTAAAGACTACTACCTACCCTTGTCTTTTTAGGCCACCATTGACCTTCTAGGTTGAGTTTAGATCCCTGCAGTTAGGACTCCCATCACACGTGGAGTGCGTGCGCAGACAGCCAGGCCCGATTTTATGTGATATATGGATCAAATTCCTACATTTTGGTTTCCTCTCTAGGGTATATAGAGATTGATCGGGTATTGTGAGGCTTCGATTAGGGCAATTTTATTGCATAGTGATGGATTGCTTATTTCGGTTTCATTATAAGCGGCGTTCTTTTTGGTTCGACATGGGCTCCGCTTTTGTTATTACGGTTACACTTTAGGATTCAGCGACCTGGCTGGGACCATCTTCGTGGGTTAGAGTTGAGGGTAGATTAGTACGTGCATCAGATCAAACAAATATGGATCAACATGCAGCGGTTATTGAAGCGACTTCTTTAGCATTGTCATTTGCGCGGCTCGGGATCACGATACATGGCCTCAGTCAGAGGATTGATAGGCAGCAGACCCCACAGCTTTCAGCACAGGAGGATACTCAGTTTGACATGGGGGCACCACCTCCACCTCCACCTCCATCGATGGCTCAGATGGCACCACCGCCTATCCCTCAGGGCACTCCTGTTGTTGTCCAGAGGTCTACAGAGGTGATCCAACCACATACGACTATTCCAGTTCGGACTATCGGTGCCGGTGATCGCATACGAGAGGTAGAGTAGATGCTTAGATGGTTGAGTTAGCTAGAGGGTATGGATGTGTGGGATGGATTTGATAGTGCACCTGTGACCCCACTACCGCCTAAATTTTGGATGCCTGACATGGAGCGGTATACAGGCAGAGGATGTCCACGTACTCATTTGAGGATATATAGTCAGTTGATGAGGGGCATGGGTTTAGATGAGGCTCAGTTGATCATGTTGTTCCCTTTGTCACTTTGAGCATTTGTAGCGCAGGCCCGGTTTGCCACCTTGAATTAGCCGTGCGGGGCGGACTTAGGAGGATCTTTCCATGAGTTTATCGACGAGTTCTCTTTCAGCCTTTGTCATAGATGTCACTAGGAAGCAGGGTGGAGCCCGAGGAGCTCGTAGGGGCCTTCATCTTTCATCTCAGTTGGAGGAGAAGATTGTCGGATGATTGATCGTCCATCCCAAGAAGCGATTAACATGATCATGAGGGAGTTTATAAGCGATTCGCTAGACATCTTATGGGTTATTACCGATTATGGATTACAAAGCTTTGATAAGGCATTGTATGGTATCGAAGGATGGTATGGCGCCGCGGTTTATGGTCGGATTCTTCCCTCTTACGATAGTAAGGGGAAGAAGCCATGGATCATGTAGACCCGGGAGGTAGGAGTCATCGGTTCCTTTGGAGCATGGGGCACCGAGGCCTCGTGCGCATCTATACGGCTACCGCGGGACTACGCCCGAGTTAGTTCGGTATAGACCTTCCATACCACCTTGCTTAGCTTAGGTTACTAGCTCATATACTTTCAGCACACTCGGTTCTGGCGCACGGGTTGTGGAGAGACCACTGTGCTCATCATAGACCCCGGCGCCTGGTTCCTACAGTAGCCTAGACAACTCAGACACTTTACGCCACTAGGCATGCCTTTGGGTGAGGTCTTACAGACATTGATGACTGCTGGATTGCTTAGTCCATTAGCACCGAGGCCATTACCACAGGTTGTTCACCCTCATTTTCGGATGGACCTACATTGTGCTTATCATCAAGGCCCTGGACATACTACAGATTAGTGCACTGCTTTGAGACACGCTGTTCAGGACTTGATTGACCAGGGTATTGTGCAGTTGGGACAACCTAGCATCAGTTCTAACCCCCTTCCGACTTACTCTACACATGCGGTTCCTCCTCCAGCGGGAGGTATTCATTCCATTGATTTTTGGTCCAGGATCGTCATATGTTGTCTTGGATGATGGGAGGTTGATTGTTTGATGATGGTTATGGGCGATGATGGGGTTCATGGTGTTTTCCCAGCCAACGGATTCACTCACATGTCGTTTCGGCCGGGCACATTACGATTTGGATCCCCACAAGACCCCGAGTGACTTTGCCTTGTTATAGTGTTCGTACTCCTTTTATTTGACTCCTTCGAGGGACAGTTGATACGGAGATCCAATATGTTATCGGAAGGGAGGTAGAGTGGTCAGGACGGCGGCCTCGAGTTCCATCTCGGCCCGTAGATCGGAGTACTGCACTAGAGGCGAGACAGGTGAGAGAGAGGATGATGAGATCATCAAGCGACTCTGATACACATGCTCGTATCTACATTTGGAGTTTGTTGGCTTCCTCACCACCCGTAGAGGGCTGATTAGGGCTCGGCCGGATTCGAGTTGACACGACCATATCTCCAGAGGGCTTGATACATATGCTCCGCAGTTTGGTCGGAGCCAAGCTGCGTTGTTTTCTACGGGGATGACACCGGGGGTTCAGACCACACTCGACCTTTGCATATATCAGTTGGTTGTTTAGGTCGTCGTGTTCCATCTGTCCTCTTAGACAATGGATCTGCTCTAAATGTATGTCCACTTGCCACTGCTATTGCTCTAGGATATGGGCCCATAGATTTTGAGCCGTCTACACAGACGGTGAGAGCTTATGATAGTACTCGTAGAAAGGTGATGGGCACCTTGATTCTCGAGCTGATGATTGGGCCAGTCGTTTTTTAGGTTTTGTTTCAGATTTTGAGGATCCCTGTATCCTTTAACCTACTTTTAGGCCGCTCATGGATCCATAGTCTTTGTATCCCATCTTCCCTTCATTTGAAGGTGAAGTTCATTCATGATGGTCAAGTGATCACTATTTCATCTACGGGAGGGGCACATTTGACTTCTAAGCCGGTATTGGAGATTAGCCATGGGGGTGATGATTTGCTTATAGTGGATTAAACTTGATGGGATCTGAGACCGTGGGCGGGATTTTGTCAGAGATTCAGTACCCATGTCATTTGATCAACATCGCAGCACGGTCGTTTTGGACATGATGAGGAGCATGTCGTACATGCCTGGTTTGGGTTTAGGGCGTCGTCAGCATGGTAAAGTGGCGAATTTATCACGGGTTTTGGACCCACGACCCACCCCCTTTGGTTTAGGATTTGTACCCGTAGAGAAGCTGATTTTGATGCATGCCGCAGTACGGGGAGGGTCAAATCTCGACTTCATCACATTCCATTTTACTATCTTCTTCGTCCTTACAGTTTGAGGTTGACTAACTATTGTGTGAGGGCTTCAGAGCCATTATCGCATCCCGATGGATCGATTGATGAGCTTACTGATATCCAACATGTTGAGCTGCATCAGCTTTTTTCACAGCTTCAGTTGCGTGGTGGGGCTCCTGACACTTCTACCACCTTGATCGCTTCTCCTTCCCCTGGGCGATCTAGTGTGCTCACTATGTGCTTTCCTGATGAGATAGCTGATTATGGGGGTATTGATGGGGTTATGTCGTCTGACAATTATGATGAGGAGCTACTCCGGATGGTTGTTAGTCAACCCGAGCCAGATTCTGCACTTAGTGATTTTCATGTGCTTGCTTTGAGAGATGATGAGGATGCTTCTCTTGCTCCAGATGATGATGCGATTACGGGTGATGTTATTGTTGATATTGCATCTCCTGATATTCTAGGACATGTTGTGGGAGAGTTCGATGTTGTGGACCCACCACTTTCTTTTGATGTTTTGTCGGGTTGTCGCGTTCGATGATGTCTTGGCCTTTTCATCTATGGATTTAGGCATTTTCAGTATTCACACATCTCTTTTTATTGATGATATTGATGCATGTACACCTCATTCACCCATCCACTTGATTCATGATATTGATGATGAGCCTTTGGCACGATTTTGATGATAGGCTGCTTAGGTCGACTCAGATCCTTAGTTTCGCGATGAGCAAGTTTCACCTCCTTTTGATGACCTTGAGACAGTTGACCTTGGTACAGCGGACCAACCTAGAGAGTTGAGAATCGGTACCACTTTGTCTGCAGATGAGAGGGATAGTTTGCTCAGGTTACTCGGATCATACTTGGATGTTTTTGCGTGGTCATATGAGGACATGCCAGGCCTTGACCCCTCTATAGTTCACATCATCTACCACTTGTGCCATATGCTAGACCGGTTAAGCAAAAATTGAGGCGATTACACCCTCGATGGAGTTTGCAGGTGAAGGAGGAGATTCAGAAGCAACTTAGTGTTGGCTTCATATCGAATTAGTCCCGATACCCAGAATTGGTGGCTAATGTGTCATCCTGTTCCCAAGGGCGACCACGGATTAGAGTTTATTGTGGACTTTAGAAATCTCAACAAGGCTAGCCCCAAGGATGATTTCCTCTCCCCATATTGACATCTTTGGTTGATAGTCTTTGCGGGGCATGCGATGTTATCTTTTATGGATGGATTCTCACGGTTATGTCAGTTATGATGGCTCAGGGACGAGGAGAAGACATATTTCATCCTTGGAGTGGGGCACCCTCTTTGTTATAGAGTCATGCCATTTAGAATTTGAAGAGCCTTGAGTGCTACCTATCGGAAGCGACTACACTATTTCATGACATGATGCACGGGGATGTTGAGATTACATGTGGATGATATGATTGAAGTCCGTGATAGGGCAGATCACTAGGCAGCTCTAGAGCGCTTTTTCCTGAGGATCAGATGCTTTAGATTGAGACTGAATCCCAAGAAGTGCACTTTGGGTGACACAGGAAACTCTTAAGGGTACATGATTAGTGAGAGAGGTATTGAGGTAGATCCTGATAAGATCAGAGCTATCCTTAACATGTCTCCACCGCGAGACCCGGGGCGAGATCGGGGTTTCTTGGGCGGGTTGCAATATATTAGCGAGGTTTATTGTTAGACTAACGGTCTTGTGAGCCTATCTTTCGACTTCTGAGGAAGAAACAGCCTAAGGTTTGGGATGATCGGTGCGGCGGGCGTTTGACGGATTAGAGTATCTACTTTTCCCTCTGTTTGGTACCTCCCAATGCACAGACTGACCTCTCTTGTTATATTTGTCAGTTTCAGATGTCGCTTTAGGGTGCATGCTAGCCCAACTTGATGATTCCGGCAGGGAGCTAGCTATCTATTATCTGAGTAAGAGGATGCTAGATTATGAGACGAGGTACATTATGATTGAGCGTTTCTGCTTAGCTTTGATTTGGGCCACTCGGAGATTGAGACATTACATGACAAAGTATTCCGTGCAACTTGTTTCTCATTTAGATCCTTTGAGATATCTGTTTGTGAACCCGGTTTTGTGACGGACTTATGAGATGGCTTGTACTTTGTGAGTTTGATATTCGGGTATGTCACTCGAGTCATAAAGGGAGTGTGTTGCGAGATCCTTGGCCTCACTTCGATTCTTGATAGTAAAGTGATTGATGATGATTTTCATGATAGAGGAAGTCGTAGGGTGACTAGTTTGTCTGGTTGGCGCATGTACTTTGATGGTGCAGCTAACCATTATGGATATGGGATAGGTGTTCTATTGATTTCTCCGCATGGTGATCATATCCCGAGATCAGTTCGTTTGGCCTTTGCGGATCATTATCTGGCCACGAATAACATTGTTGAGTATGAGGCATGTATCCTTGGGTTAGAGACTGCACTTGAGCTCGGGATTAGAAAGATGGAGATATTCGGTGATTCTAATCTAGTGATTAGACAGATCCGGGGTGATTGGAAGACAAGAGATGTGAAGCTTAGGCCATATTGTGCTTATTTAGAGTTACTAGTAGGGAGGTTTGACGACTTGAGCTACACTCACCTACCTAGAGCGCAGAATCAGTTCGCCGATGCTGCAGGTACACTTTGGCTTCCATGATTGGCGCATTCTGAAGGTGTGGTAGTTAAGCCCCTTTGGTGGGAGTAGAAGTGTTCTTGCTTATTGTTGCTTTATCGACGAGTCAGGGTTTGATGATGGTATGCCGTGGTATCATGATATTTATCAGTTTCTTAAGATATGGCACATACCTGGTAGTGGCGACCCGAGACAAGAGGCTTTGAGGCGGGTTGGCCACCCTCTTTGTGATACATGGAGAGACATTATATAGGCGTACAATTGATGGTGTGTTATTGTTGTGCTTAGATTGAGATTCAGTTGATTGGGCAATGAGAGAGGTCCATGCCGGAGTTTGTGGGCCCCAAATGGGAGGACATATGTTGGCTCGTAAGATTATGAGGTAAATTTATTTTTGGTTTACCATGGGGCAGTTGTTGGCGGTTGTTCGAGATGTGCAGTGTCGGATGCATGGAGATCTCATACGTTACCATCGAGTTGCATGCATTGACCTCACCTTGGCCGTTTTTAGTCTGGGGCATAGATATTATTGGGAAGATTTCGCCGAAGTCTTCTAGTGGTCATGAATTCATTCTAGTTACTATTGATTATTTCACGAAGTGCGTGGAGACCCTTACAATCTGAAGCTAAATGCGTAAAGTGGCCACCTTTATCAGATCGCACATTATCTGTAGATATGGGGTTCCTCATGAGTTGATATCGGATAGAGGTGTGTATTTCAGGGGTGAGGTTGACACTTTATTACAGAGATATGACATTCAGCATCACAGATCGTCTGCGTATAGGCCGCAGACAAATGGGGCAGTATAGGCCGCGAATAAGAATATTAAGGATTAACGCAAGATGATTGGAACTTCGGGGCGGTCAGAAGCTTCCTTTCGCATTATGGGCGTATCACACCTCCTTTCGCACTTCTCTGAGGCACCTTACTCATTTTATGGCATGGAGCGATTTTGCGGGTGAGATAGAGATCGGATCGTGAGTAGCCCTAGAGCGGCCAATTTGAGGCGGAATTGGGTTCGATCCACGGCTTGATCGGCATAGCATGTTAGATGAGAGAGATTGAGGCTGACCACATATTGAGCTTACAAAGGAAGATGGCCAGCTTTCAAAAGCGGGTCAAGCTGGGCCCTCTGACGGCGATTTGGTTTGAGAGTCCTTAGAGGATTAGTCACTTGACCACAGAGAGAGAGGGAGATTTTAGACCCAAGCTGGAGCGGACCTTACATTATTAGAGAGTTGACCTCAGAGGGAGCTGCATAGTTGATGGACTTAGATGGAAACCAATTCTCAGAGCAAACCAATATGGATCAGTGAAAAGTTTCGTTTGAGACCTTGGTCGAGGATGGAGTGGCCATCATTTAGAGTTAGCCATATACCTTATCACTTGTTACTCATTTTTTAACTTGGATTGCTGGCCATTGAGCCTCACAAGCGCATTTTGGCCTATTTTTTCTCTTATAGCCACCTGCTTACCTTTTCTTACCTAGGATAGGGGCCCTTTGGTGTGTGGATGCCTTAGTTTAGGGATCTTCTGAGTTATGGACACATTGACATGTTCTTTATATCGCCTTACCACATTCACTTCCTTGTATCCGTTTCATTTCATTGTTTCTATGTCTTCACCACTTTCTTTCTATCTGACTTCTCGTTCTATCTCATTCTTTCCCACTTAGATTGGTGATCTATTCATTTTACTGCATGGGGGTTTGTCATGTCATCCCTTCACTCATTCCATCGACATTTATTCAGAGACTTTTAGTTTGAGAGGCTTATGTCATTTCATTAGAGTTGTTTTATTGTACCTTCGTGCTTGGAGATATGTTCATTTATTGCCTTATCTCTCATTGTTTCATTATTCGATCCCATGTGCAAAAAAAAACAAAAAAATTATATATATATATATATATATAAATAAATGCGCACGTATGTGTATTCAATATAAGTATTCCTTGAGTTCATATGTGGATTTATGAGAATCATTGTCTTTAGTGTATGTATTACTTATAGGAGTTCATATGTGGGTTTCCCGAGATCCTAGTATCATGTGTTTGCTTTGAGATTTTATTAGTGGTATATGAGATGACCGATCCTCTCCTAAGGGCTCCGATTCAGTGTCATATTCATCATCCAATTTTTCGACGACATGTCTTCCCCATGCAGTGATTTGGGTAGATTCATCATATCATCATCAATTTTTTCCATACTGTTATTTATCTTCTCGACTTCATACCTCTCATTTCCACATTTATCACCCTCCTTATGTTTATTGATTTCGAGTTTGATGTTTTCACTCTACATCCTTTTCCTCTTACCTATCTCACCACATGTTACACTTTTTGCATCACATCATTATTATTAGCACTTCCATTGGATGTTCTTATGTCCATGGTTCATGAGACTTCTTATGCATGTGGCATTCCACACACGAGGGCATGGGGTTGATCATTAGGTGTTTGAGCCTAGTTTCCCTTCATTTCTTTTACCTTATCACCTTAAGCCCACATTACGATCCATGTCATAAGACCACCCCTGAGACCATGGGATTTAATGTTTTCTTTGACAACATCTACTTTGATAGGTATTTGAGACTTGGTCGATATCTGGACATTATTATGTGGCTTTTTCTAGAAGATGCCTTGCTAGCGTTGGGATCCATCTCTAGTTGCGGTTCTAGATGACCCGAGATTGCCTTTTGTTATTAGGGGATGCATAGATTTAGACTAATTCCTCGACATGCCGTACTGGGGCATACCCCCTATCTGTCGGGATCATTTGGATGTGTTTGTTTTTGTGTGGAAGGCGATTCTTGTTGAGATCTTCGAGCCATATTTTGATATTTAGGGGTTTCACCACATCTACGTGGATAGCCAGGCAGCATGTCATGCCCAGGCCTGACCATATGCGCGGGATCATCGAGATTTTTTGGTTATTGTGCATACAATTGTTATTAAGAGGATGAGTCTTGTTATGAAATTTTGGGATTTCGTAATGTTTTGATAGATGTCACACTAGGGCATATCCCTTATCTTTCGGGATCGTTTGGAGGTGGTCAATTTGTCCAAACAGTTCTTATTGAGGATATGAGTCATTGTTATGACATTTTTGGACTTCATCATGCTTCTGTTGGATGTCATACTGGGGCATACCCCTCTAACTTTTCCTTTACTATCGTGAATCGAGGCGTTGAACCGCCTTTATATGGATCGGATGTTCGGACTTCATACGCATCACATTCGCTAGCCTGGCCCAGATCAGCGTTAGGTTCATCGTCTTACGCATGATAGGCGTTCGGACTTCGCCTTTGTATGGATCGGATGTTCGGACTTCATCGTATCACATTTGCTGCCTGTGGATCGAGTCAGACTTCATCTTCTACATATTAGGCGTTCAGACTTCGCCTTTATATGGATCAGATGTTCAGACTTCATCTGTATCACATTTGCTAGCACAGCAGGTCAGACTTTTAGACTTCATCTTCTGCATATCAGGCGTTCAGACTTCGCCTTTATATGGATCAGATGTTCAGACTTCATTTGTATCACATTTGCTATGCCGCGATTAGACTTCGGACTTCATTTTACGCATATCGGGCATTGAGCCGCTTCATATGGATCAGATATTCGAGCTTCATGCATAACGTTCATTTAGCTCAGTGAATAGACGTTCGGACCGTTTTTGCGAGTTTAGGCGTTTAGACCGCCTTTATATGGATCAGATGTTCGGACTTCATCTGTATCACATTTCTAACATAAATAATCGAGGCGTTCAAACTTCGTCTTACGCATATCGGTGATTCGGACTTCGCCTTTATATGGATCGGATGTTTAGACTTCATACGCATCACGTCGCGGCTCGACGAATCGGACGTTCGGACCGTCTTACTGCGTATCGGGCGTTGGAGCTTCGCCTTTATATGGATGAAATGTTCAGACTTCATCTGCATCACATTCGCTAGCTCAACAAATTAGACGTTCAGACTTCGTCTTCTACGTATCAGGCGTTCAGACTTTGCCTTCATATGGATAAGATGTTCAGACTTCATTTGCATCACATTTGCTAGCACAGCAGGCCAAACATTATGATGCCTTCACCATAGTTTAGAACTCTCAGATTTCATCTTTATCAGAGATATATATCGCTACCAATATTCATGGTCATTATCATCGCACACTTTGATCACATGGTTTATTTCGGTTGTCGTACTCTCCGCTTGCAAGCTCATGAGTTTCTCCATGACGGGTGTTGATAGCTATACAGTACACATGACCATTCTAGTACCCATGGACGGGCCGACTTCCGCTCGTTTCAGATTTCGATACAGGTTTCACCTTTGAGAGGACCTTCTTAGATGGAGGTTGGATCTATATCATGGGAGGGACTATAGGTTATCTTGTTTTTTTTTTCTTTTTGTTTTGTTGTCGCCCTTAGGGTGTCTGAGACCCTCTTGTCTTTGCTTTAGTGTCCCTCTTTGATACTTTTGGGGTCTCTTTTTCTTGATAGAGTTAAATGCTAGCCGCTCAGCACCGCGTCTTTGTTTTTAGCCGTTGTTCGGTGTTCGTTACACTCATGAACTCTATCGAAGAGGGGCATATTTATAAACCCCAAATTTTGAGGCTTGGGATTCCTTCCTTTGTGGGAGGCAATCCCACATTGGAAGTAGACAAGGGAGAGAGGTCTCCCTTTCCCTATAAAAGGGGGCCTCTCCCCATTGATTGAGGAAAAAAAAAAGGGAAACCATGGGCTTGCTCCACCAAAAAAAGTGTGAGACACTGTGTGCCAATTAAATATTTTTGGAGAATAAATTAAGGCAGTAAAGATTATATAATTTAGGTCTTATTAGTTGTAAGGATTTATTTTTTTAAAATGAATATGTGTCTTACTCACATTGAGTGGGAGTCACCAGTTAGTGCTAAAGTTTAAGGTTTGATTTAAAATAAAGTTGTCTTGGGGAAATCTTGGCTGGGGCAATTTTGGGAGACAATCCGGCTGGAGGCAATTTCAACAAGAGGTGATTCGGTCAGAACTGCAGATCTACCGGGTATTTTTTTCTTGACTTTCTTTTTATTCTTCTTTTATATAGTTATTTTATATAGTCTTATTATTTTATTTTCTTTGTAAGTATATTGTTGCTTTTGTTTATTTAATTAAATTGGTTGTTGATATATATATATATATATATATATATATATATATATATATATATATATATATATATATATATATATATATATATATATAATTCAATTTATTTTCCTTAACACATGTAAACTATCACCCACCCTTAATTTAATCCCCAAATTAAAAAAAAAATTCAAGTTCTATATTTTCATTTCTCAATTTTTAAGTATCAAAATTTCAAAATTCAAATTCCAATTTCTCATTTTCTAAAATTCAAATTTTCAATTTTAAATTCAAATCCTCAAATCTCAAATTTCAAATTTTCCAAGTGTCATAATTTCCAAAAAAATCAAGTGTCATAATTTCAAAACTTAAGTTCCACAATTTCTAATTTCAATTTTAAAGTTTATAATTTCAAATTTACAAAATTCATAATTTAAAAATTCAATGATCGATTTCAAATTTCCAAATCTCGATTCAAGATTCAATTGTCAGTCTTAAATTTTAGAAATTCTAATTTCTAAAAAGTCAAAAAAAATCTAAAATTTCAAATTTCATCTTCAAACTTCTAGTTTTCAAAACTTCAATTCCAAACCGGTCTTCAAAAATTTCAAACACATGGTTAATTTTACAATTCCAATAAAATGGAATCTTGGGGAGTTAATTTGTGTAACATATAAATGGTCTTGGGTGGGGCCCGACATTCCATGTATCATTTTAATAAATAATTTGACCTTCTCATTTATAGCCGATTTACAATTGAATGTGAATAGTTGTATTTTGTTATTCTTAAACATTGTTTCAATTGATAAGCGCTTCTAACATGTCGTCAGTGCACATTTTTCTCTTGACTTTCTTGATTATTTATTCGTATATCTTTGCGTCTTTGTATTGTTATTCTTTATCTTGATTAGTTAGTTGATTAGTCAGCGTATTTTCTTTGAATTTGTTTAGTAGGGCAGAGCTTTAGGGGCTTATAGAAGTCTTCTGTTACATCGTGCGCTTAAGATAAGTAACGACCCCGGACCTAGACCGGTTTTCCCAGGCACACTGCACTAGCACATCGTGAGTCGCGTTTAGTGTTTTTGCTTTTCTTATTTGTTTCAGCTTTTAAAATAAAAACAAAAATAAGTAGCGGCTTCAGCTTAGTTTAAAAAATGGTTTTTTTAATTGAAATCTCGCCTTTTTAGTGGGAAACGCATAATAGCCAAAAATGTGGGGTCCATAATAACATTATCTAATCTCTTAAAAAAAACATTATCTAATACTTTAAAAAAAACATTATCTAATCAATTAAGTATAATTTAACCAATTAAAATTGTTAACATATCTATGAGGTATCGCAAGATGGTTAACATCTTTAATGTGTAAATAATATGATTTCTTAAAAAATTATTGGTGACTTTTAGATAAATAGATAAATTAATTATTTTTAAATATATATAAAATATTGTTTAAATCCAATAAACATAAAAAATCAAAATAATTGAAAAATAAATTGGACATATATTTTTTGTTACTTAAAATTATTTTTATAAATATATTGATTTTTATTTAGTATTTTAATTAGTAATTTATATAAAGAAATTTATTTTAGGTTAAATTAATTATTTGGTATCAAAAATTAGATTTATCATATTGGAATTAGATATTAATGATGTCTTACATTTTTCAATTTTAAAAAAAAAATACTTTTTGATCTTTACCTTACTTTAAGGTAAGATTCTAAATTTTAAATGATGATCACCAGTAAAAAATAAAAATGATTTAACGTCTTTAATGCTTAAATAATATAATTTATTATATTAAAAATTAGTGGTGACTTTCAAACTAATACATAAATGAATAGTTTTTAAATAAAAATAATAATATTAAGATATTTTTTAACCCAAAATAAATGAAAAAAATCAAAATGATTGCAAAACAATTCCGTACAATTATACTTTTATTAAATTCCAATGATATCATGATATTTTTCAATTCTAAAAAATATTTTAATTCTTTACCTTGAGATTAAAAATAAGATTCTCAATTTTATATGATAAAATTATTAAAAAATAAAATTATTTTATCATTGCCAATATTAAATTTTAAAATATTTATAATTAAGTTCTTAATTTTTTTATATATTTTAATAATTAAATATTTTGTTTTTTATTGTAAATATACTATTTCACTAATTAAATCTGTTGATTTCAAAGTCAAAGATTATTGTCGTCACACCACGATCTCCTTTAGTGAGTGAGTTGAAAGTTGTTTTCATAAACAATAACTCTAATTCTAACGATTTCATGTTTGCTCTATCAGAAAGCTTTTGGAAGAAGACATCTATCACTTTGCAGTAGTGAAAGAATGAAACTCACTTGAGATCAAACACAATAAAAGTTTGTAGATTTTCTGGTAATATCGTAACTAGTTTGGCCTTTGTTTATTAAAAATCAACATTGTAATTTTTTTATTTTTTTTATTTACACTTTTTTTTTGTTCTGAGAATATGGTATAACTTTCGAATCTCTTTTCCCTTTTTTTGCCTGTAAGGGTTTGATCTACTAATATGAATATTAATAATATAAAAACACTAAATATAGGAATTATGAGTGCAGAGGAGAAAAGGGAATAGTGAATTCTTAATCCTCTATTTCCTTTTCCATTTGGAATTTTAGTTTTTTTTATATGAAAATCCTTTTTGCAGATTAGGTGAATGTGAGAATTCGAGTGCTAAATCCACAATGCAATCTCGATTTCAATAGGAAGTCATTTGAACTATGTGCCTTAAAAATAACTCTCCTTTGGTAAAGGGGAAAAAGGAAGAGAAAGTAATTTCAAGTGCTAAATATCATGTAAATTGTAACTACTAATTTATTATTATTTTTTTTTGGTGTTTTCTTTTTTATTTACAGGAGAAGATATTAAAGCTTTGATATCTCTTATTGTAGAGAGAGTTATGGTAATGATCAAGATGAAGATTTTCGAAAAAATTATGTACAAAACAAGTTAGAGACCTTGGTTATGAAGATCAACAACATAAAAAAAATCAAAAAGCATCAACAACAATTTAGAGAAATCATGCATCATTAGAAGATCAAAGACTTCCTTAGATATAGTTGTTTTATGATAAAAATAGTGTAATAATAATATTTTATTTGTTGTATAGTTTTAATATACATATTCTATTGTTATAATTACTTATTGTTATGATTAATATTTTATTTTGATTTTTTAATGTTTTAGAATAACATTTTCCATTATATTTATTGAATTAGGTTCAATTAGTAAAAGAATATATATATGAAATTCTAAAATGCATATTATATTATGAATTGACAAAAAGTGATGCATTTTAGAGACGATCGAAACCTTTCGTGACGAAATTTGGATTTTCGTTGGTATACTTTTAGCAACGAGTCTAAGATGACAAACAAGATACGAAATAATTTTCGCATGGAAATATTTTTACAGATGAATTTTAAACTTTTAATGACAACTTATTTTATTACCAAAATGCAATTGATGATAATATTATTTCAAATAAAAACACGAAGATTCATCCCAATGTGATTTTTATTCATGAATAGATAGCAGCGAAAAGGTCTCTATCATTGATGATAATATTATTTCAAATAAAAACAATAATATTATTTCAAATAAAAACACGAAGATTTGTCCCATTAAGAAAATATGCAGATTTTTATGTTATATTAATTTATTAATATATGAACTAAGTATAATCATATTATAATTTTAATTATAATATTATGCATGTTAATTATGGGTAATGTATGAAATAATTTAATATTAACTAGCTATAGACCGTGGTTATATTTTTTTCCTTGTTTTAGTAAGCCCTTTAGACCTTAATTATTTTCTTATTCTTTATATATATATATATATATATATATATATATATATATATAGTAAATAAATGCTCTAAAATTTCTGAGGATTTGATAGAACAGCTTTGGGGAGAAGGAAAGATTAAATGTGGCGCTTATCATTTTTGATTCGTTCTTGTAGATTTGGGAGGTAATGGCCATTCGATAGTGCGGATACATGCAGGAGTGCCTTTATCTACACATGCAGTATTTTCAAACTATACTATGAATTAATATAAATAGATAATAAAAAAGATATATATATTTTTAATATAATTCAATAATCAATGTGATCCATGTGATCAAGAAATATAACAATATTAAAAAATTTATTAATTAAATAAAAAAAACCCTCACTTTTTTTCTTTTAATTGCGGTTAGACACTGAATATTTTTTCGATTGAAATGCAAAATCATAAGATAATTAAAATTAATGAAATGTAAATGATTTTTCAAGGAGATAGACCTGCCACGGCAAGACTAATTTAGCCTTGGAATCAAAAGGGACCCACAACTCCCAGTATTGTCGAGGTCATGAATATTTCAATCGGCGACCCGTCATGGCGGTTGGCTTTTCTTGTTTCTTTTAATATCGTCTAATTAAGGTTCTTGTCAATGGCTTTACTCCACTGCCGGCTCTATATAATCAGGAACCAGCAGCCATATGGACTCCATTGAGCGTAAGAAATCAGAACCATGGGGTTTGATAATGTGGTTCATCGCCTATATTTGATATTACTTCCATGGATTTTGCTTACTCTCCATTTGAGATCAGCAACAGGAGAGAGGTCCACGTATATCATCCACATGGACAAGTCTATCATGCCTCGGGCTTTTGCAAACCATCACCACTGGTACGCCTCCACCGTCGATTCCCTCGTGACGGCTGGTTCCACGACATCCAATGGTCTTCAATCAACGCCCAAGCTTCTCTACACATATGACCACGTACTTCATGGTTTCAGCGCGGTTCTATCCACAGATGAACTGAAGAAGCTACGCAAGTCAACCCCTGGGTTTGTCTCATCATATAGTGACAGGACTGTCACACTTGACACCGCCCACACCATTGAGTTTCTCAAACTCAACCCCGTCTCGGGTCTATGGCCGGCGTCGGATTTCGGAAAAGACGTCATTGTTGGTGTTATCGACTCCGGAGTCTGGCCCGAGAGCGCTAGCTTCAAAGACGATGGTATGACCGAAATTCCGGCGAGGTGGAAGGGGAGGTGTGAAGAAGGACAAGAGTTCAACACTTCCATGTGTAACCGAAAGCTTATTGGAGCTAGATACTTCAATAAGGGCGTGATAGCCGCAAATCCTGGGGTTAGCCTAACGATGAACTCAGCAAGGGACACAGACGGTCATGGGACGCATACCTCCTCCACAGTTGCTGGGCAATACGTGGAAGGTGCGTCCTACTTTGGGTATGCCAAAGGAACTGCAAGAGGAGTTGCACCTCGAGCCAGGGTGGCCATGTATAAGGTCCTTTGGGATGAAGGCCGATACGCTTCTGATGTTCTTGCTGGTATGGATCTAGCTATTGCGGATGGTGTTGACGTGATTTCCATTTCCATGGGATTTGATGATGTGCCATTGTATGAGGATCCTATTGCTATAGCTTCATTTGCTGCCATGGAGAAGGGTGTGCTTGTTTCGTCTTCAGCTGGGAATCAAGGCCCACTTCTTGGGACGTTGCACAATGGAATCCCATGGGTCTTGACCATCGCGGCAGGTACTATTGATCGTTCATTTTCTGGTACTTTGACTCTTGGAAATGGGTTGACCATCACAGGATGGACCATGTTTCCTGCAAGTGCTTTGGTCCGAGACTTACCTCTTCTGTACAACAAGACTTTGTCTGCCTGCAATTCGTCAGCGCTGTTGTCTGAAGCACCTTATGGCGTCATCATATGCGACAATGTCGAATATATTTATAAACAATTTCATCACATAGCTGCGTCAAAGGTTAGAGCAGCTATAATCATCTCCGACGACATCGAAATATTCGAGTTTGGTGGTGGAGCTTGGCCTGCTGTGGTGATTAGCCCCAACCATGCAACGGTTGTGGTTGATTATGCCAAAACTGCTCATAGACCTACAGCCACAATGAAGTTCCAGCAGACCCTGTTGGGTACAAAGCCAGCGCCTGCGGCTGCTTTCTACACATCAAGAGGTCCTTCCCGCAGCTATCCTGGCATCTTAAAGCCGGACGTGATGGCGCCAGGGTCATTGGTTTTAGCTGCTTGGATTCCAACCTCTCAGGCAGCAAGAATTGGAAATATATCGTTGTCTAGTGATTACAATATGATTTCCGGGACATCCATGGCCTGTCCACATGCTTCAGGCGTAGCTGCACTCCTGAGAGGAGCACACCCGGAATGGAGCGCAACTGCTATTCTCTCCGCCATGGTGACCACAGCAAACCCTTATGATAATTCTTTTAATCCCATACGGGATAACGGTTTAAGTTTCGAAATTGCTTCTCCTCTCGCCATGGGAGCTGGTCAGATTGATCCCAACAGAGCGCTTGACCCAGGTTTGATATATGATGCAACCCCACAAGACTACGTCAATCTCCTATGCTCTATGAATTTCACCAGCAAGCAAATTTTAACCATCACGAGATCAAACATTAATTACACTTGCTCCTACCCAACTTCAGACCTGAATTACCCATCCTTTATCGCTCTATACAACAACAAATCAATTACATTCGTTCAAAAATTCCAGAGAATTGTGACGAATGTAGGAGATGAAATAACAAGTTATAAAGCGATGGTGACAGCACCAAAGGGCTCAAAAGTCGAGGTGTCACCGATAACATTGGCCTTCAAGAAAAAGTATGAAAAATTGAGCTACACTTTGACTATAAAGTATAAAAGTGACAAGAAGGGCAACGTCTCATTTGGCTCGCTTACGTGGGTTGAAGATGATGGAAAACATACTGCGAGGAGCCCTATAGTGGTGTCGCAAGAGGTGACTCCTTAGTAAAAGCTGTTGTTTACAACATAATTTGGGATTAGGTGATGTCCATTTTTCATTTACAACCTAATTTGGGATAAGGTGATGTCCATTTTTCATTTGAACTTCAATATTAATAGGAATTAAATAAGGGACCAAGTAAGAAAGAAAATCGGCAGAAGTATTGAGTTCCAGATTTTTAATTCTAATTCACACATCACTTTTGATCATGGATACAACTTATAATGAGCGGAATGGCAAGGATGAATAACACTCATTAACGTTCTAATTACTGGTAATTTACTTATGGCTGTTGATTGGAACTTGAAAGAGAAATTTATAAACGACATCAAGTCAAGGTTGGGCAACGTATGAGGGGCATGTTCACATGGTAGGGGCATGTTCACATGGTAGGGACATTGTCCCCTCCATCTTCCATCTTTCCAGCTACTTCACTTCGCATTAATTAACATTGGATACCTGAAAACTTTGTTTTCACTAACCAAAGTTTTCTCCAACCGAATCAAAGCATTAAAATTATAAGTAGTCAATGTTGCATATTGTTGAGAGACTTCAACACATACCAACTTATCTCACAGCACAATTAAGTCAGCAGGCCACAATAAACATTCCAACCTTTAGTGATATATATATATATATATATATATATATATATATATTATAGTGAAAAAATATAAGAAAAAAATAAAATTTAAAAAGTAAAGAAAAAATGGAGTTAAAGTTGATGAATTATTTGTATTTATTAGTTCAAACTTATTTTATATATTTTTGATCTGCTTAGTACCAATTCCGCCACAAGAAAGCCTAAACACGTTTCACACGCTGCGCGCTGGGGCATGACAAGCAAGTAGACCTGTAATCTCAGCGCCTATCTTGCATGGCATCCTCAAACACAGCCCAAACGATGCTCACCACCCCTTCAAAAGCGTTGGCAATGCACCAAGAATTCAGACAGTGAAAATACTCATCTCCATCAATTGCAGTTAGGATATTTCCTAATTATCACCATCAATTATCCTTTATTAATCTATTACGATACAAAGAAAATCCCTCACCAATTCGGGAGTAAATATCGTAGATCATCATCAAACTAAGAAAAGTTATCATTCTATATCATCATCCAACCAGAACCGATCAGCTTAATGACTCCATTATAAATAATTCAGTCACCCCACTCCGCGAAAAGGCAGACGCACAAAACTTCATTCCCTGCCAGCTGACATTCTATTTCACTAAAGAACCGACTTAAGATCGAGATAAGAACCCAAGTGCCCCGCTCATCCTTTGCTTCTTTATTTTGTGGAGTAATGACATCCGTAGTCAAGCATCACCAAAGAATTCAAGCACGCCCAAATTGTTTCGTTGAAAATATCACCGGCCATACCGTCTACGGGAACATAGCCTTTACAAATAAAGTCGATCTCTCGCCGATCGATGGTATTAACTCTGAACACAAGCAGAGCCACGCCAATCCTCCGCGATGCAAGACCGCCTGCGCGACGTGGATGTACCGACCCGAGGCACGCTAGAAACCGCACAGCCAACAAAGACGACGGAGGCGCCCGCCTCACCAACCAACGCTTGGCCGAGAGTCGAGCAATCCACCGCATTAAATACAAACGCCTCCTTAGAGACATGACACACAAAAGGCCAAACCCTCGTTACTCGAGAAGAAAACACCCGACTTCATCGTAGCGTATAGAGAAGAATAAACTAGTCATGCCAGGGAGCATGACCCTTACCAACCCCCTGGAGAGGATCGCGATGAGGAGAGGCAGGGCAGGACCAGAAAAGGCGATGGGCCCATCCTTTATCAGCAGGAGACAGAGGAGCGGTCGTGGGAGCAGAGGTTCAGGGACATCCAGCCAAGAGCTGCCCACATAAGAAGCAAGAAGGTCGAGCTCTAGTCTCTGGCTGACGCCCGGTACGACAAATTGAATCCTCGTTTCACAACCGGAAGCCGCACTTCCTTTTCCAAAGAAAGTTCAAAATGCCGCAAATGTAAAACGTTTGACTGAACGGCACCCATCACTACAACAATTGACAATTTACTCACGAAAATTCCTCGTAGGTAATATAAAAAAATTATGTCGATAATTAAATTTACTCTACGCATTGCCCTCCCGCGCATCGCCCATCACTCCCGTGCATCACTTCATGACAAGAGAGTGGTCGAGGGACATGTAAATGGGAACCAAGCATGGAGTCCTATGGTGTGGTCACATCGATGCACTCCAATACAAAGGAGATAAAGCCGGAGCGAGAGATAGCTCATGGATGCTCGCAGGAGTGTAAAAGGTGGTTATTCCTCAAAGATCGATACGGAGGTGACCTACGAACCGAGACCCACAAAGAGATCAAAGTTTTACCTCGACACTCGCTTCGTGGACTCGTAGGAGGCAGAGAAGTGAGTGGGCCGTGGTGGGTACCGTGAGTCGGGTGTTCGTATCGATTGTTTGGTTGGGATGATGACAAAGTGGGGCTTCACTGTAAAGCATCGGGAAGGTCAAGTTCAAGAGGATCGAAGCTACGGACGAGAACTCTGTGAGGGGAGGTAATAATCATCCCGGAGAATACAGAGATGTCTGGGGACTCGATCCGAATGTCGAGTGAGTTCCTAAAGCACATGGTGGCAAATGGGACGAGAGGTGACTTACACTCGTAGCTTGGAAGGGAACGTTATGTTTGATAGGAGAATCTAGACAGACAAAGGATGAAGAAATGTGCTTTGGATTTCAAGTGTCGAGGATAAGAAGAGGAATCCTGCAACAAGACGGGATGGACGAGTCAATCCCTATCTCGCCGATGGCACGGAGTCTCAAGAATCGCGAGGGGGTCTACCGCAGAACAAATGAAAGAGTTCGCCATTTGAATGCTGGATATCAACATGTTCGGTGATAAGGTGTCAGATGAACCTCGAAGATAGCCTTACAGCAGCGCAGAATCGATGTCAGAGTAGAGTCATGTGCGGAATGGCTTGTCAGTCGCTTTGAAGATCGACAATGGATTTCGTGGAGGAGCCCGAGAAAATCATACAACTAAGAGAGCTGAGAAGCTCTAAAGTCCTTCAAGGAGAATGGAGGCAATCATGAGTCCGATTCGGCCCCGCACTTGAGCGGGGAGAAGATGACTTCCCGCGTGAGAACAAGCACCATCGTGTGAGCTTCGCAGGAGAGCGTGGAAGGGGAGGATGCCCGCGTAAGAGAACCCGTTGATGGCTAGTGGATTATGATTCCAAGGTGGTGCTGAGCACCGCAGAGAGAGTGAGATCAAATGTGAGACCATGAGAGAAGTGGTGAACATCCGTGATACAATGTTCAAGAAAATCGTCGTTAAAAGAAGTGTACAACTCCGTATGTATGTTAAAGGAAGCCTCGTGAGAGATTGAGCTACACATGAGGACCTAGGAGCAGGTGTATCTCTAGATCTTAGGATGTCGCTGCTGAACATCGCAAGTATGGGGCACGCTAAGGTGAGAATAAGGCGCATGAGTCGCGCATTACTCTCGGGGCCTCGGGCGAGCGTGGTCAGGGAAGACCGAGTCTATCGAGTTTTAAAGGCCCGTGACCGTTGATGTATCAAGACACGGGATCGAGTAAACTTTGGCCGTGAGAACAATAAGAGGTGACATGCTGAGAGATTTCGCATTGGGGTGCGTAGGCTGTGACGCCGAGCGCGTATAAAGCCTGCAGTTAAGATGTTTTCGAGATCCGTTATGTCGTGCGGAATTACCGCCAGTATAGCAAAAAGGAGTGTTTACTAGATAATGGAAGTATATAAAGAAAAGGACGTATTACTTGGGATGTTTTGGGAGTGGAGCATGAAGATGGTTGCTACGTTTCTGATCTCCTTACTCGAATGTCCCTAGGCTGTGAGAACAAAGGAGACCTTAGTGGATGACAGTAAGAGAAGACAGGAAGACTTCAGAGGCGTGGCTTCAGGGAGGACCTTGCACGAGGGCGCACTTGGATGGGGAGAGCCTGTTACACACTGCGGCGGTTTGACCCGAGCCGGCACCGAGAGAGTGTGCCGTGAGAAAATGTGTTGATTGGGGTTTGCGTGAGGAGAGTCTGTGAGGACAATGAGGTCGGCAGAGGAGCGCAATGAGTGGTTTCAATGCTTCAGTGGCGAGTGGTAATGGTAGATAGACCACCTTAGAGCTTAGGAGTCTGTCTCGTAGTCATGCACTAGGATGGGGTGTCGCCTACCGCACAAACCGGCCTGGTCGGGGCCGCTTCCCCGATGAGCCCACAGGCGAAACCAAATAACATAAAGACATGAAAGTGATCCAGCCCATCCACGAGAGGCGTATGGGATCGTGTCGAGATATATCGCCCATATGTCGTCGAGGCTCGACAAGGGCATGTTATTCGAACAAACGGATGTAATGCCTTGAGAGGCAATGGAATCACAAGAATTGAAAGTTCCTACCTTCTACCATGAGGGGCCGTGGAGGATGAGATATGGCTCAAGAAAGATGGGGGCCTGAAGGTTGTGGTATGAGACATGCACCAAGTAGTGGTGCCGAGTGATTGAGATTGCTTCGAGGTATCCCGCCGTAATGAGTCTCTGGTCGAGAACGGCGCATGAGTGAAGGCGCTGGAGAGCGAGCCTGAGCGTGAGCTGGGCCACATACACACAGAGACACCCCTTGTGGAGGCAAGGAGAGAGCCAATGCACGAGCTGGCAAGTGTGCCTCAAAGCGGCCTACGCAATGAGCATGTTAGAGGGCCATCAGATAAGGACCTTCAGCAATGAGAGAACAGTTGTCATGCCCGTGCCCTGAGGAACGCACTCGGGGGAGTCACAGCCAGGCCCGGGAGGCAATTGTTATAAGAGCAGCGGCATGAGTCAAGAATTCAGCCGCAAGAGAGGCACGCGAGATGTGCCAAACAAGAGCAAAGTCGAGAAGAGGCCGCCATAGTGGTCGAGCCGGTCAAGCCTTGCGAGATCTAGGCGTTCGACATGTGATGTTTTTAATTATAAGAAAGTCGAGGACAATCCAACGAAAGGACTGACAGGAGAAGGCCGGTCTAGCACGGCGTACGCACACGTTGGGCCGAAAAAGCAGCGTGTGAGAGCCGAGTTTATGGTCGCAGCCGTGAGAGATATCGCGCAGCCAAGACGGCCGCTATAGCAAAAGAGTTTCGCTATGTCACTGCTAGCTTCAAGAGGGAGGGCAAAGAGGACCGAACCTCCGCTTATCGAGGCCTCGAGGAGTGAGTCAATAAGATTTAAAAGACGCCCGAGTGACTCGCTTAAGGAGGAATCCAGCTGATCGCAGGACTCCGCAAATAGGAAATTGTTTCGAAACTATTAAGGGAGTTACCCTTGAACAAGAGTATGACCAAGGTAGAGGCTCACGCATGATCGAGAAGCAGCGGATGAAGCACCTGTTGTAAAGCAAAGACGTAAGACCGAGGCAAGAGGGTCCTACAGATGTTGACAACCGACAAAGGTAGCGTACACTGCTGCAAAATAAGAGGTATTTTAGATTTAAGACAACTATATTTCGAGGTTTGCTGCGGGCAGGGTAACAAATTACCGACGAAAAATCACTCCGTAAGTAAATTACCTACGAAAATTCCGTCGGTAAATTATGGAAAAGTGGTAGGTAAAGTTGAGGGAAATCTACAAAGTGGGGACAAAATACTAACAAATTCGTAGGTAACTGGTTGTAATTTTACCTACTAAAGTCCGCTGCATTTTGTAGGTAATTCATTCAGAATCGCAACCACATTTATAGCATTCCGTCGTTATTTTTGGTAATTTGCTACTAATATACTTTGTGTATTTTCTTGTTGGTGATTTCAGAGGTAATCTATCAAGAATTGACAACCACTTTATAAGCATTCCACGATAATTGGCTACGAATTTTGTCAGATTCAGAGGTAATTCACAAGAATTGATGACCACTTTTGTAGGTATTTCGTCGATAAATTGTTGGTAATTTAGCTATGGAAGCCCTTTGTCGGTATGTAGTCGATGATTTTGTATGTAATCCATCGGTAATTGATAGTTATTATTCATCACTTCAGAGGTATTCACAGAAATATAAAATATATATTTATATTTTACTACTATAATTGCCTTAAACCCAATTAAGAACACGAAGGGGCGATTTACAAAGAAAATTTATATATAACAATCATGCCTAATAATATAACACTGACATATCCCAATAAAAAAAAAAGAAAAAAAAAAAGAACAATATTCTGAATAGGACAAATGTATTAAAAAAATACCTAAATATTTCAAAAGTATTAAACAAAGTACCTAAATAGTTAAAAAGTATTAAAGTTACATAAAAATGTACTTAAATAGTTCACTACTGTGGAGATAAATTAGCATCATCAGAAGTGTGATCATCGCTAGATGTCTGATGCTCATTACCATGGTCATGCGAAGGTTGATTGTATGATACTAGTATCATTCACCTTTAGACATTCTAATCCAAACGCCTTAACAATAGTTGTGTCGTCAATGCATATCTAATCATTAAATCTTGATCATTAACTTTGTCATAGCCGAATTACTCTCCGTGATTTTGTTGAGAAACATCAAATGTCGATGTGGAAGAAGAGGTAGAACCAAAATTATAATATTGTGTAGCTTGTGAGCCAAGCTCATAAACCCGACCTTTTTGTTGTCCGCCCATAACATCTAAAAACATATTATTTTCATATATTGTTTCATTGTTTTGTCTCAATTGCTCTCGCTTAGCCTCAATAACATCCTGCAAATACATAAACATATTCAATTATAGCTATCAACTAAATGAAAGATAAGACATAATATGTCAAGTGATAGAATAATTTACATTAATATCTTCGACTTTTCATTAATGAAAGTCTCACATCGCCATTTTTTGTATGTGTGTGAACAAACAACTCCCAGCAAAGGGGTGTCACCCAGTTTTCACTCCTACACATGGAGACACCAATTAAATTAAGAACTAAAGATAATTGCAAAAAAAAAAAAAGCATAATTAATTCACAAACCAAAAAGTAGGTAAAAATCTACTTAATTAAATAAATAATAATAAAAGATTACTAGTTGTTTCCCATGCTCATAATGGGTAGCAGTGCCTCATGTGTGAGTTGATGGTGTAGACCCATCAACAGCCGCCTCGACTTCCTGCCATAGAGTTTTAGTCAAAAACTTTGGAACTTTGCGGGTATTCCATTTTGTTTCCAATTCTCCCATGAGTCTTCGCACACAAAATCAGCTCTCTTTACTCGTCTTTATATCGACATCATGTCTCTAGTGACGGCCTTGCTTTGAACAACCATGTCGGGGCTTCCATTAGTGCATTTAAGGTCTCATCCCAAATACATTGTTTCTACAAGAATATATTAGTTGCACGTTAAGAACTTCCAAAATAGCTTTTGATATGAAGATAAATTTGTATTTTATTAAATCAGATTAAATAAATCGATTAATTTCCATACCGCAAATTCCTCATAATAGAAATCCTTAGTTTCCTAGACAATGCATCTCCAATTGATCCCTTCCTCGTCTATCTTTTCCTCGTAAATCTTTCTGACCTCAAGGAAGATGGTCCAAATGGTTCCAAACTACGAACCATAAAATGAACATAAACAAAGAAGGAATAAAAAAAAGAGATACAGGAAGGTGAAACCATTATAATAATAGAAAATTATCAAAACAAGGACTATATGAACAAATGCATTACATGTGAGCTTATAAAATACTCATAAGTTCATTCTGTGGTCCATACTAGAGGTGCAAGTAACCATTTAAATACAAAATTTAATATAAATTTCCAAATAGAATAGAAATTTTTCCTATTTCACATGTTGACATGTAGAGTCACATTCTTAAAAATTTCCTTATTTCCCTATTATTATGTCAAGTAGTTATACTTGTAAAGGGCTGAAAAATCATAAGTTTTATGAAGCTTCGCTATTTACATGAATTACACTACATCGAGAATAGTGACAATTTGTGAGATAAATAAAAATATTGGACTCGACAGGTATTGATTCTAAAATAGATTAGTTGCTTAGCCTGCCGACAATAAAAAATTAGGAATGTAAGTTACTTACAAATTGTTGCGTGAAAGGACACGTAATCGATTTTCGTATGCCGTAGACTCGGCGGCATAGAATATATCAAAGCGGCTGAGCCGCAGATCGCGGAATTTGGAAGTGTAAGGTGTCGTTGATGAATTCGTATGTCGAGCACCCGTAGCTACCGCTGTAAACCCGAATGTGGAGAAGTGGAAGGTGCCGCTTAGTAGTAGTTCGAGGTGTTGGTGGCAAACTTATTCGGAGCAACCGGAGGTGGAACCGTGTTGATGTCTCGCGTATGTGTAGAACCAATTTGGGATGATGAAGCATGACTGCGGTAGTCCTCTCGCCTAGTAATGTCCTTCGATTTCTTTGTAACAGAAGTTTCTCATGTCAAGTTTTGGCCATTATTTCAAGTAAGTCAGTTGAAAAAATAAAATATCCATAGAAATGAACAAATTAAGATAGCATTATTACACATTCATGATAATTGCTAGAAAAAATCACAATATGAAATGGACAAATATTACAATAATAATAATTGGATAAACACCCAATGCACGTTTGTATGAACAACAAGCATATCCATAAAGATCAAATATAGCCTTTAACCGTTAAGAATATGAACCATAACACGATATGATGCAAAATAAATAGAAATAAATTAATGGTAATTGCTATCAGTATCACTAGATTCAACATCTCATTCAATTTCATTATCATCCGTCTCTTCGCTCGACTCAAGCAATGGTTCCTCCGAGTTCATTGTCATCTTCAAATTTAAATCAACATGTTCTCCATCAAAGATCATTAAATAATAAATCCAGATTCATCAATGCCAGGCATCAATGGGTTGTTCAAATACGCAGCATTCGATTAACTAACTCATCTTCGAATGCAATATTAGTAGTTACGCTTTGTCAACGACGTAGAACATCTATAATGTGCCTAGCTTTAACTTTGTACAATGCTAACCAATTAGACCCTGCCTCTTTTCAAGCTAGGATAAGGTACATAATATACTTGTATAGCTTGCATAGCAAGTATAAACGGTTCATCCTTGCTCAGTTTGCGCTTCTGGTTAACATCAACCAAAAAATATTGTTTATAAACCTTCATCCCAACATTAACAGTAGGATCAAACCAATTACACTTGAAAAGCATAGTCCGTTTAATTGTGCCTCAAGATTCTAGCTTCAAATCTCTATTAGCCTCGCCATAATAATCACTCTCCGCCCGCTCGTAATTTGTTCCCTATACAAACTCCACTATTTGAAGTCGACCTCATATAACTATGTGATTCCGTATGAAATCTTGTAACCATTAACAAATACATGGGAAATGTCCTCGACGGTTCGTAGCTGGGCCTTTGGCAAGATCTTTAATGAATGGATTGTCAATGACGCATCACGTGCCTATAAATAAAACAAAACCGATGTCAATTGAGGATCCTAACATCTTCAACTTCTAATTGTTGTATTAACATCACTATTTCATTACTTACATGGGCTTCCTAAACCATTCTCGCAAAATTCTCGTCAAGCTTCACACTGGCCTCACCGCGAATGTCCGGTGATATTTGTTTTATCTCATGAATATACATGCTTAAGAAAATGAGAAAATAGCTTAGATAAGTGTTATAAGCAATAGTAAGTATCATTTTAAGTGAACGAAGAGATATTTTGGGTCACTACATATGGATCAAATTTTTCCCATAATTCAATGTAACATAAGTTCGTGCGCTTACAACACCGCCGATAACCTCCTAGATTTTTGACGTCCATATGGTCGACCGATATTTAAATATTGGAAGTGTCCTTCAATCTTCATCACCATCGCCGCCATCATCATTACGAGGCACTTTCCCGCATTCTTAGATACATGAGGCTCAAATACGGAAAATCGATGCCTCTTCTACCAAGTAAGCATCAGAAATCGAACCTTCTACCTTCGCCTTGTTAAAGGACATTCTTCTTCAAATGTCCAAGAAATCTATAACAAAGAAGTTTGGTAAATCAAGTATAAAATTTTTCCAAATTATTCACTAAATTATACAAATGTGGCAAATTATCAACTTTTAACCTTCAAAAGGATGGTACCAACGTATCAGACCGACTAACGATTTTACTTCGTAAGGCAAGTGTATTGAAGGTGCCCCATTGAATCAAAGAAACCAGAGGGAATATACGCTCTAATTTGCAAATAATAATTTGGAATATCTCTTTCTAATCTTTCCATATATCTTCCACTTTAATTGTTGCTGCCGTTTTTGAAAAAAGGCTTAACTCACTAAAGCTCGCTACAAGATTATTTAAAGGAGCTCAATAAAGCAATAGAATTAACCGCTGTAATAATACACGGCAATCATGGCTCTTCATCCTTAAACAACTTATGCTTTCTCATGTCTAAGGCCACCTAGCCATATTTGAAGCATAAACCATCAGAAAATTTTATTTTTCATCCATTCACACAATATTTGCTTACCGGGTTTATCCAAAGGTGTAATACGCCAAAATTTTCAGAGCTTCATTTTTTCCAACTCGTGCATTAGATACAACACTTTTTTAGATCTTCTTGCCTTCTCATTATCTTTAGTTTTTCCTTCAATCCTGCATAATCAGATAAACACATTTTCAAAGACATTCTTCCTAATATGCATCACATCTAGATTGTACCCTAATTAGATTTGAGCCCAAGATGGGCAAATCCCAAAAGATACTCCACATTCCACCCACAAGCCTTGCAAATTGGACCATTAATAACTTCATAATCAATATTAGTGACCTTTTTCAACCCCAAGTCATTTATTTGCTTTAGGATTTGTTCACCGATCATTATAGGTGGTGGTGGTGCCATTTCTATTCTATTCGTGAGGAAAGAGTTTTTGTTAATTAATGTACGATCAAAAGGGAGAAACTTACGATGATTGTCAAACCAAGTTGTCTTATGACCATTAGTCAATGTAAATGCTTGTGAATGTTCCATGCAATATGGACAAGCAAGTTTTCCGGATGTACTCCAACCCGAAAGCATTGAGTATGCAGGAAAATCGCTAATAGTCCACATGAGTTTTCATTTTGAAAATTTTACTTAATACATCATGTTTCTGCATGCCCACTTCCCAAAGTTGTTTCACTTCATATCAAAGGAAGGAAACGCTCATCTTGTTATTGTAATGTTTGCAGCCCATGAACAATTATAGATAAGAAGAGGTAAGTCTCCATGCACATCCATGGTGGAAAATTATATGGGGTAAACTATTATCGGGCCATGATGAATACTGCCATTCCGATCAATCCGAACGATCGAAACCATCATTACATAATCCCAATCTCACATTACGATCTACAAATGAAGGATGGCGGCTAAAATGCTTCCATGCCTCGTAATCGATGGATGACACATCAGTCTGATTCTTCGAATATGCTCATCATGCCATCGCATACGTGCAACCGTTGCTTCGGCTACGCAACTGCTGTAACATCGGGCTTAGAGGAAAGTAATACATCCTCTTGAATGACACATTTTTTTTTGTGTTTCTTTGATCCCCTTTTCCTTTTAAATCGAGGATGGTTACAAAATTTACAACTTGTCAATTCACTACTACCACCCGCAATATATCATACAATATTGCTGTAAACAACTGACATCTTCTAATTCTTAAGATCATGGCCCTTGAACTAATTTCTCAGTTCGTAAAATCATGAATCCATTTTATGTCATCCTGCAACACCTCTGCAAAAACTCGGAAGAAATCATCATGTATCTTTTGAAAATTATGTTCACTTCACATGTACACACCTCACTAATACAGACATTTGGGAATGTGTAGTGCACCCATCCCATAATTTTTCATCAACTGCATTGAGCATGTCATAAAATTTTTATGCATTCAGATTAGCTGCTTCCTCCATGAAGTCATTCTCAAACTCAAGCCCTATAGCATCAAGAATCATTTACGTGATAGATCTGCTGGTTCTACATCAACGACTCGTTAAATGGCATATTGATCGTCAGAGTACACTTCATATGGTTCTCCGCGTCTATCTGACACATAATATTATGAAACAACCTTTCTAAACAAATGAACCTAAGATCATCCAATTTCAAGAACTTTTGATTATGACACTTACAAGGACATCTTAATCTCGGGCCACATCAGATGTTCCTAACTCCATGCATAAGCTTATAAAACTTTCAACCCCACCACTGAGTACCTCATGACGGCAAGCTACCAAGATTGAGCCTAGTATACATCCATTCACTTACCCACACTCATGTTTGTTTTCTTTAGTGCCACAACATTATGCAAATATTTAAATACAAAATTAACTACAAGATTATGATAGATATGACATTAATATTATTACACACACACACATATATATATGTGTGTGTGTGTGTGTGTGTGTGTGTGTGTGTGTGTGTGTGTGTGTGTGTCAAAGACCAGCAAAATAATTATAATAATAATTCAAGAATTAAGATATGAAAATCATAATCTCAAAATTCTGAAAAAGACTCTAATATTACAGGCTAGTATAGTAGAAATCCAGATACAACAATTATAGTCAACCATTTCCTCAATCCGTTTGTATGAATAAAATACTTGAACACCATGAATCCACTCACTAATGCTGGCACGTTTATAGTCATATATATATTACTAAAAAAAAAGCATTAGAGTCTTCAAAGTGATTAATAATAATAATATTAATTCAGACCAACGCAAACATGCAAGCAATAAAATATGGAAAAGGAATTTTCATATCTGGCATCCATAAAAGTTGGTGGAAAATGGGCAATAAAAGGAAATTTTAAAAGAAGAAGGGATCACTTATGATGCCAAATTCAATGATACCTCGTGTTATGAATGAGTCAAAGCGCTTATCTTTCGGGCGCTTCAATAATCATAGCAATGCTCGGTGAGTCTTCATTATATCAATACTTGAATCCTCGACCAACATCACCTTAAAAGGAAATCAAATTGGTACACAAAACAATATATGTTAATGAAGGAAAGGAATAGGCAACAGGAGTTAAAAAATAACATAGAAAAACATATTTACAAGGAACCTCAAAGAAGGGAAACCACTATGATTCCAGGACAAATCCATTATTCTAAGATGATTACAAATTAGAGTATTGTATTTGATAAACAAACCAAAAAAAAAAGAATATATGAAGACATAATATATTTCAAGATAACAAATTTAATCCATTCATATAACTAATTATATGCAGACTTACTCGTACCACTGACAAAATAAACACATCAACACCTAAGATATCATTAAATGAATATATTTATTGAGTCAGTTCCATCCAGCCATTTGATCCTCTCAAGAACTGTACACCATTCACACCTTGAGCTGAAAAGAAAAAATCAGAATAATATTTTCCTGGTGAGCAGCCACGCTAATACCTATGATGCACGCAGCCAGTAACTCGAACTCCGCAATGTTAGAAAAAGGATTACACAAATCACCAATGAATTTTCATCATTCCTGGACCTTCCCTTCTTTCTTCCATTTTTAGTTTTCCCAAGGTCGGGTAAAACTTGAATAGAATCTGAGTCTTTCTCTCGCTTATATTTTGTGGAGTTCTATCATCATCTATGCCTACTCCGTCTCAGACTATTGTGTCTATCAGAACTTTGTTTCGCCATCGAGGCAGCCATTTACCATAGCATCTGAATCCCTTTACTAATAGTGGTATTTCATTAAAAAAAGAAGACTTAAAACAATGATTTGATTTATGAACGCAAATATGTTCTATTGTCATGCCATACTTCACTACCTTTCATTGATAACTTATGATATTATACTATAAACAATGGATTAACGGGCACATATATCCCAATGGTTCCTCTCCTCGTATTTTCTAATGTATTTTTAATTTGCTTTGGAGATTAAAAGCGGTTGTATTTTTCCCCATTATTTGGATATACTTACTCAAGGGGTTTCATCCCACCCTCTCGCGGCTCCTTCTTCCCTCCAAGCAAGGCTCATTCTACTAACACTGCGCTCTAGCCCCAAGAAAAAATCACCAAAGATTACGCTGGTTGTAAATCCTGTATTCTTGGATTCTCCTATATATCATGTTTCCCCATGACTGCTAGTTTATAATATTATTTTTCTCACTTCGTGATATCCTGTTTTATTCCTTAATAATTAGCTAATAATATTATTGGCTAAGGCCATAGTAAACACTAAACGCTAAATTGTATCGTTGATCATCAAATCAGATGTGGAAACATCTCCATTAAATTCACCAGTATGAAAGTGCAAATGCATCATAACTTTCAACATGTATAGAGATTATAATAATATATCTGTGGAATACATGGCAAAAACATTGACTATCAAAAGAAAAGAAAATATGAAAAAAACAGATAATACCCATTAGGTGCATGTGTACTCATTCATAATGGAGTTAAAAAACAATAGAAACCAATAGAAACCAAAAAAAAAAGGAGAGCATAGTAAAGCCATGGTCACAAGAATATTAAACGAGATGTCGACTCAAGATCATTACCACCAGCACCAATAAGCACTCTCCTCGTCTCAGAATAAGTCAGAATTTACGAAGAAGTTTCGTCTCACAACATATAACGATCATTTGGTATTTGGGCAAAATCGACGGTTGAGTTAAATTCCAAGAAGTGGGATACAGGAGCAAAAGCAAAAATTAGATGCTTTTGGGAAAATATCGCCCAGCTTGAAGTGAGCACATCGAGCTAAATTTTTGTTGATAAACAAGGATCACTAAATTATGATATATACCACTGGACACCGTTTTATTAAGCAAACGGAAACCCATTCCTACCTCAAGATATAATCGCTGGGAAGAAGAAACCCACCTGCGGAACCGCACACACACCGTGAACTGAATCAACTAATGATTTAAACCGGCACTTCCAAACAGATTCCTGATGACAAAAATATGCACAACCATTTCACAATCTCCCAATGACTAAAAAAAATATTTCAATAAATAGCAAACCCTCGGAAACCAGTTCCATACACCAAATTTGAAGATTTAGGGAAACCGCAAGAAACGAAAATAAAGAAGGGAAGAAAATAGGAGGTGAGCCACCTCACTGCTGCCGCCAGTAGTTGTCGCTGCTCATCGCCTGCCGTTAGCCTCACGTCCAGTCCGGGCCTGCTCCCTCGCTGCACCCGGCCCGAAACCACTGGCCACCGGCCGGCTGGCCGCTATCTCCCGGTTCATGTGGAGATCTTCTAATCCACCGGGAGAGGCCGGCCACCGGCGGGCCCCCGCTCCCCCCCCATCCTCCCCCCCCCATCCCCTTTGCTCATTCTCCCATCGCCCGCTCCAATCGTGGAAACTACCCAACGTGCGCCCCGGGTAAAGGTCTCCGCGTGAAACGATCAGCTTCGTTTTTGTCTCTCGGATGACAAAAACGACATTGCTTTCGCTTTTATTTTTATTTTAAATTAAACAAACGACAGCTGTTATTAGAACCGCCGCGAAACGACGCCAGTTGGGGCTGTCTGCGACTTTACCCGCAAAACCATGTCGCCACAGGTTTCACCGCCCCAAAACCGACGCCGCTTTGCAAAAGAGCTACAAAACGACATCGCTTTGTTATGCGTAATTTCAAAAATATGCAGAGTTGCAAACGACGTCAAGCGGCAAAAACCGCAAATCACGCCGGTTGCTTATTTTTATTTTTAAATTAAAACAAACACGCTGCTTTGGCTAAACCGCCGCAAAACACGCCAAGCTTTCGCTTTGTGTTTCACGCCTCCAAAACGACGCCGCTTCATATAAGCGTAATTTAAAAAATATGCAGCCAAAACGACGCCATGGCAAAAATTGCAAACGACGCCATTTGACCTTTAAACCCATTTTTTCCCAACAATTGTTTCCACAATATGCTTTTATCATCTTCTAATTATTTTTTAATTCATAAGATATAAATAAAATAAGATTAATAATTAAAAAAAACCATAACCCGATGTAGCTTTTTATAAGGCCAATATGATTTGAGAAATCAGCAAAATTATTTTTCATTATTTTTTATAAGAAGTACAAAATTTTTAAAATAATTAATATATGTAACTCAAAAAAAAGTTCAACTCATGAAAATTATTAATCAAAATTATTTTTAAATTTCTATTTTTATTGATTGAATTTAAATATTAAGGCCATTTTTATTTTTAATTGAATCTTTATATTTATTTTAGATTTTAATTAAATATTTATTATCTTTTTAAGCTAAACACAATGTATATGCATATAACAATTACGCACATGATGAATTATTGGCTAAGAGAGAAAAGGGTAAAATTGGAATAGATTTAGGATAGATGGAACTTTAGATGCTACTGTTGGAGAGAGATGCTTTGAACTAAAACTTTAGCTAAATGACAAAAGAATTCTTGGAGCAAAAAAATAGTTTCAGATGTTTTACTAATCCACTCTGAGACGCCTAAAGAAATAAATACTTATACTTAAAATAAAATTGTCTTAAAAGCAAATGAATATTAAATCTAGAAGTGCCAAAACAAAACCTCTGGGAAGGGGGGCAGCTCATTTGCCAAATTCACTTTTCATGAAAGCAGAAGCTCATAGAAAGAAATCTGATAAGGCATGTGAGGCTCTCTCTCTCTCTCTCTCTCAATCCTCGCTTACTCCTCGCAAAGAGAAATTCCTATTTTGAAACTTATTCTTATTACCTAAATTTAGGAATTTTTGTATTTTATGTGTTTTTTTTTTTTTAAAGGAAACTAAACCAAACGTATTGCCCACTCGTTTCTTATTTTTTAAAAAAAGAAAATAATTTTCAAAACTAAATACAAAAACCACTAAATTTTCAACATGAACACAAATATCAAAGAGAATTATGGTGAATATGATTTGTTTTTGTCTTTTTTATTTTTATTAGAATAAAGTTTCCCTTTCAGGTTTAGTTGATCTGAAATTTTTATTTTTATTCTTATTAGAATAAAGATTTCGAAGGGCCAGAGCCCAATAATTTGACTGCCAACACATTGCTTTTATCGTGATTAATAAAATTTGAGCACCAATCATACCATCTAATTATTCTTTCTAAGGGCACGCGGATCCAGGACGGAGATACGCGCACGTACGCAGCTTAAGTAGTTGAAATTTCAGGTTTAATTTACTCTTATCATATTCACGAGTGTACCGCCAGTGACACATTGTTTCATTTCAACATATTCAACACACAAAGTCCAGATAGGGTACCTCATTTCATGGTACCTTCGACTATAGAAGGTGCCCTAATAATAATAATGCAATAAGTTACAGGACTAGGGATCGCTTTTAGTATATTTATTGGGTATATCTAGTAGTAAATTTCGCATTGCTTGCCAAAATAAATAAATCACGCATTCGAGGAGGCAAGTATTCGAATTAGGTTGCTAAACGTGGGAGGAGACCGTTAAAACAAAAAAAATTAAGAAACTAATGGAAGAGAAGGGCTTCTCTTTAGTAGAGTCGTGGTAAACCCAAGTTAGCCTAACTTATTTCCTGCCAACCCATTCGAAATAATGAGAACTGACCTCATTTTCATTCAATGAGTTTTTAGCCACCCATGCGTTTATAGACTAAATAAATAAAATAGGTCAAAATCTTATAAAATGTTAAAAATAATTTTTTACAAATTTACAATTCTTCAAATAAAAATAAATAATATATAAATATATAATAATAATTAATATATAAAATGATAATAAAAATATTGATAAGTAAAAATTTATCTAAAATTTATGAAGATATTTAAAAATCTTCAAAATAATTAAAATAACAATAATGTACATGCTAAATTGTTTTTCAAGTGTAATTAAATTAAGATGATTAAGGATAATCTTCAAAGATTTTTATAGGTAAATCTCCATTTAATTCAGAGGTAATTTATAGGTAAAATTTACATACCTTAACACTGGCTTCAGAATTGTGGATGTTTATAGTGTAATTTTATCATGGAAGACTATCCGTCTCAGAATTCCTGCTGTAATCCGTGAGGGCAAATTTTATAAAGTAAAATTTACCTACACTTAAACCTTCCGTCTGCAAACCGTGGATTTTATAGTGTGTAATTTACCTACTGAAGACTATCCGCTCTGCAAATTGTGGATTTTATAAAGGTAAATGTCTTGTGAGGTGGTTCCACTTGGTAAATTGGCATCCAAAGCTGGTACAAGAATGGTCTTACTGAAATACTCTAAGTGTAATTTTCCGTAGGTATTTTGTCTGTAAATGGTACCTAAAATTCACGCCTACACACCCATGAAATTAGCTTCTACGAAATACTTTCGCTGGTAATTTTTATAGGTATCTCATGGCAATGGTAGCAAAATGTGGGAAAATATACACCTGTTCATTGAGAGTTTACTTGGCAATTACCAACTAAATTTAAATCCACGGTAATTCTTGTTTGCAACTAAAAGAATTTCTTGTAGTGCATTGATCACCTCAATACATATAAGAACTAGATGGAGCTGCACGGATACCAGGACCCCATATGGTGCAGAGCCTTCGCTATCACACTAAAGGGCCCAGCTTTGGCTTGGTTTAACATACTCTCTCCGTCTTCCATCTCATCATTCATGGAGCTTTCCATTGCGTTCGTCTCCCACTTTATCGGAGCAAGGACGTACATGAAGCCAAGTTATCACCTTCTGACCATAAAGGTAGCTCGGGAGGGAGAGTCCAGATCATGTCCGCAGAGATTCAACTAATTATAAGATCCCCACAGCACTACACTACCGCTTCATCACAAATGATGAAGTCAAATACCATAGCCCCTATCGCAAAGAACCCCTGCGAGCATGGCCTGAATCCCCGCTAAACAGGTTATATCAATCACTAAGCCCTCTTATCTAACAAAAGAGCCTTCCACTCAAAAGGAAAGGAGCAGGGGCGACAAGAAATGGGAACGAAGCCCAGAGGAGGACAGAGCAGGATGTGATCCCTATGGAGGAGCAGAGAAAACAGTGAGCAGCCCAGAAGGCGAGGGAACCAAGACTACCTAGATCGCCTCATTGAGTCGCACAAACGGTGATACACTCGCTTCACCCCCGATGGCCTTTGTCATAGCCCACGGCAAATTATGAAAGATTCTCAAGATGGCCATCCTCAGATGAAGTCGTACCAATGCATAAGAGATGATACTAAATAATGTGAGTTCCACAGGGTCATGGACACGAACAAACGACCGTGATCCGTATAAGAAGAAATTTTTGAACATTCATCCGACGCGGCATCTCTCGTCGCACGTGGCCACATGTCGAACCAGCGTACTCGCCATCACTTCATCAAACGGCACCAACCTTCAGCATCAATTACCTCGAGAGATCCATGGATCTTCGAAGGATTCAGGGGCGGAGTCCACCAAAACTGGAAGGCCCATATACACGGATATCAGACGCAGGAACCCTAGAAGTGCAAGCCATATCCAAACTCCTACGACACATCACATCTTCTGACTCGACATGGCCATCGCCAGAACATCTCATAGAATATCCGCTAGTGATATGGGCCGCCGTGGGCTAATAAGACAATCCACGTGGTCCCCATCGACAATGTGGAGCTCTACTACATCATCTTCGTGATTAGCTGGATAAAACGTAATGGAAGCGGAGGCTTTAGCCGGCCAAGACTTACCTAACGCGGATTCTTCGAGAAAGGGTACCGCCTCAGTCTACACAATCGTGCTCACTGTATGACCCCATGCCGTGCCAATGGCTAAATGCGAAGGTTTCTATAGTAGATGCCCCATCGCCCCACACATGCTATCAAGGCCTCTCAATGCTATAGGGCTGCTCCTCCGCATCGCTAGCATGGTTGGTCAAATTTAAACCAAATGGAGTAGGGAATGGTCCGAGGTTCAAAGGCATAGCTAGAAATGTTATCAAGATCAATGAAACAAAAACGTCGACAATATCTACGGACGAGCTCGACACGTGGAGACAAGGTAAGCACCCGACCGCTTCCTCGTAAGAATGTATTTCACAGCCAAGGCCATCCGTAAAACCTCGGTTTACATAGGTTTAAACTAAGGAAGGCATCGGCCCTATCCGCTTTCCGGAGTAGAACATGGAGGTATTCGCCTGGAAACAGGAAGACATGGGCTGGTCGACCGGCAGCGGATTACCCACAAGTCGAACGCCAACTCGCCGGCTTTCAATCACAAAGAGAAGCGAGCCACGTTCCGAAAGATTGTTGGCGGCGGCGCCGACAACGTCGCCAGATCCGCAAAGCACGCAGCGGAAGATAGCGAATATCAAAACGGTTACGCACCGCGGTTCGCCGCGGCACCAGCGGCGCACGGCGATCATTTCAGATCACCGGTACCAAAGATATTCCATCTCGATTAATCTTAGCGACGCACCGATGTTCGCGAACCCGCGCCGCGGATTTCCGGAATACAACTGATCAGTACGCCGGACCCCGCCGACGGGCAGAGGAAGACTTCGCCTCGCCATCGTTAGTGGAACCCATCGTTATTGCGCGATGCCTCGGATCGAAGAACGTAGGAGCCACCTACCAAAGGTCGGGTGAACAAGATGTTCGTAAAATTGGCGCGATCTGGCGGAAGTATTTGGCGAGATGACATGTTGGTAAAATTCCAGAAAAGCCGAGCTCACATAACCATACAACCGAAAGGCTCTGTGTCCCGAAAAGCCAATATGAAGTTAACCCAGCCAAATGCGCTGGAGTCTCCACTGGTCTCTGGGTTTTATAGTCAACAAATGAGTAGAATGAGGAAAACCCGTATAAGATAAAGGCCGTGGCTTTGATATGTCATTCCTTCAAACATTAAAGATGGTCTAACGCTTAATTATGAGAATAGGCTACGCCCGAAATCAAGCCAGATCTAAGGCCACGACAAAGTGTCAATCTTTCTTTCGTGTTCTAAAAGGTCGCTAGATGCACACTACCAGAGGCATTCACGATACTTAAACTCCACCCGAGCCTCCGCTCTAAGAGTCTCTTCTTCCGAGGAGAACCTCACTCTACCCTACCGCTTCCCGTGACTTCAATCGCGTCGCCCGGGTCGTAGAACAAAATAGTACAATGTACCCGATCTAATATCGCAGCCGAAGCCCGAGAGCGAGCAGAGGAGAGGTATCCAAAAATGGAGAAGTCGATCCTTGCGTTGGTAACTACATCTAGAAAACTCCGACCTACTTCCAAGCTCACACGTTCCAACCGACATCCGATGAAGCAAATACGCATAAAAACCGTAAACCTCAGAAGGCTAATAAAATCGCTATGAGTCGAGTGAGTTCGACATTAGGTACAAACCAAGGACAATGATAAAATATGATCTCGCAGATTTCATCATGAATTTAGCACTTCACGCCATGGCAACCCAAATTTAATAATCACCCCATATGGAGAGATTATTCGGACTGTGTCGCTTAATGTCAAAAGGTTACAGGTTTGATCCCACTTCTCCACTTTTAAAGATGTGAATGACGCCGATTCGCCTGTGCTCTAATAATGAGGCCGAAAGTATGAGGTCATTATACCGGACTTAACTCCTCGACCCACCCATAGAGGCAGACAAATGGAAGTGATAAAATGACCCCCAACTGGGTGGTAAAACAGATATAAGACTCCTACGATGCCAGGGGAGAAGATGATCCTATATCTCAAGAAGCGTGCGAATCGCTTAAAAGTTCATAATGAGTTCAAAGTTAAACATGTACTCAAGAGCGTAGAATTTCGAAATGATGCCTTAAGAAAATCGCAAATGCCTCACAAGAAGACCTCGGGCAGATTTGACACCGCTGAGTACCTCCCGCGTAATCCCCCGCAAGCATCGACAACGCAGAAGTCCCGTGATGTCCGAATCTGCCGGATCGACTTATCCGGGATTACTGGGCAAGCGGAACGCTAAGAGACCCGAAGGAGGCATCCAAACTCAGAGCAAGGTCGGCAAGATTCATCGTCCATCGAGGGACCCTTTATAAACGAGGCTTCTCTGCACCCATTCTTAAGTGCGTAGGGAAGGAAGAAGCCGATTACATACTTAGGGAATTGCATGAAGGCATCTGTGACAACCACATCGGAGCTTGGACCCTAGTAGGGAAAACCTTGAGGCAGGGGTACTATTAGCCCACAATGCTAAAAGATGTGATAGAACTGGTCAGAAAATGCAAAGCTTGTCAGGAGCATGCCAAGATATCTCATCTCCCATCTGAGCCGACACGCTACAAGTCCCCCGGTCTTTCAAAGAATTGGGGCTAGATGATATCGACCCCTACCCATCGAAGGGGCCAAGCAAATTTATCATCAGGGTCGTGGACTATTTTACCAAATGGGCCAAGGCCAAGCCCTTAGCGACAATCACAGAACATAAGGTACGCAACTTCGTATGGCTTTTTATAATATGCAGGTTCGGGATCCTGAGGTCCCTCGTTTCCGATAATGGGAGACAGTTCGACAATCCTAGGTTCAGGGATTTCTACACCAAGCTCGGAATCATGAACTACTACTCATCCCCAGCTTATCCACAGCCCAATGGGTCACTATAAGGACTCTCAAGGCAACACTGAAGACTAAATTAGAAGATCTAAAGAAAACCCGCAGAGTACTCCCGCGGTATTACGGGCATACGTAACTACGCTACAGTCAAGAACTCCAGAAAACCTCGCTCGCCCTCGGCCTGGGCACTTCCAAGCAAAGATCCAATGAGGTCGGATTACAATCACTAAGGAATGAACTCAAGCACTAACACAATGAAGAGGTCCTTTCGCCAAACCTCGGATCTCCTAGAAAAGCGTGATCATGTCCCCTGCCAGATGGAAGACTATCACGGTAAAGACAATGAGATAATACTATGACCAAAGGGTCAAGCCTAAGAGAGTTACAAGTCGCGACTGGTTCTTAAAAAGCTTCGCCAAGAAGGAAAGACCCCGCACACGGAAACCACGTCTCCCATCGAGACCTAATTAGGAAGGGCCTTATATTGTATCCCGCAGAATCCAACCTGGCAACTATGAACTCTGAACGGAAGAAGGAAAAGCCCTGCCCCACTCATGGAACATAGAACATCTCAAATGATTCTACTAATAAGACCTTGGAGCGTAGTCTGTAATAAAGAATCCAATGTTTTGATTTCAAATAACACTCTATATGTCCTTTTGGGTCAGTTTAAAGATTAAGTGGCCAAAAAATAAGTTATAATGACAAAGCCAGAACTGGCCTTGGAAGGTCTAGAGTATCGAAACGATGATTCACAAAGGATGTCTTTACTGCAGTTACGCTTAAATACAAAGAGAATTATATCCGGTCGCCTCTAATATATCGCAGTAAGCAAGCAAATGGGCCTTCCAAGCCTCGTAACTAAAAAAAATCACACAAGGAAAAAGAAAAGAGAGCAAGGAGCTCCTGGCCCGAAAAGCTTCTACATAATACGAATACAAAATTTCATTACGGGGAAGTTACAATCACCTCAGAGGATTACAAAATCTTTCTCTAAGAGATTACAATTAGCAAAACCATTCTTCACATTAGCCAATACCCGGTCAAGGCAAAAACCACAAGAAAGAGAAAGAGAAGGAGAGAGGGAAAAAGAAGGAGAGAGGGAGAGAGAAAGAGAAGGAGAAAGAGAAAGAAAAGAAGAAAGATGAAAGAAAAAAAAAATGGAGAAAGCATTACTTAAAAGTTTTTCAAAGCACACCGCCCCCTCCGAATACGTTCCCTTGCACAGTTCCCTCAATGGGCATAGCTAGGGGACAACACAACTCCCATAAAGGAGAAACTAGGGAAAAACACAACTCCTACAAGTGGTAGACCATCGACACCAAACGCCGGTCCGTGATCACCTGACAGACCCCATGCAGTGATGACCAAACCCTGACGCTCCATCATGCGCGGACTTCGACTTTGCCAAAGAAAGGACGAAGCTTGGAAAGCATAGTCCTAACACAGAGGGACCGTTATTTATAAGGAAGCCAGGACACTTGGGAAGCCATGCAATCCGTCCCAATCCTCCATAGATTCGCATTAAAGCCACATGCGCTTTCCTAAGAAAAGGAAGATGAGGTGTCTTAGGAGCCCTGTGAGTCTAATAGTTTCGCTTTTTTGTGAGCATAACTGTCATAGCGCCAAAGAGCTACTGAGCCGATGTGTACTTAAGAGCTCCAAGAGTCAGACATGAGCATAACTGCCAGAAGGCTAAAGAGCAATCTGGAGCCATGTAGCTCAGGAGCCCAATAGCTCATATTGCGAAGCATAATTGCTCAGGAAGGCAAAGAGTCACGGAGCCATGTAGCTTATAGGAGCCCAAGAAATTTTATCAGAAGCATAAACAACTCAGAAAGGCCTTAGCGCTGTGAGCCCAAGAGAGCTTAATTTTCAGCTTAACAGCCTGTGAAGGCCTTAGCGCCTGGGAGCCCAAAGAGGGCTCGCCTTTCAGAGCTTAATAACTCAGAAGGCCTTAATGCCAGAGCCTAGTAGCTCGGCCTGGCAGAGCTTAATAGCTCAGAATGCCTTAGCGCCCAGAGCCTAGTACCAGCTTTCGTGAGCCTAATGTACTGCAAGTGCCCAGAGCCTCGAAAGGCCCTCAAAGAGCTTAACTTCTGTCAGCTTAGTAACTCAGTAGCCCTATCGCCTGCCTAGTAGCTCGGGCTTTCGTGAGCTTAATGTACCGTAGCAAAGAGCCATGGAGCCATGTAGCTCAGGAGCCTAGTAGCTCATATTGCAGAGCATAACTGCTCAGGGAAGGCCAAAGGGCCAAGGAGACATGTAGCTCAAGAGCCCGACAGCTCAGATTGCAGAGCATAACTGCTCAAGGAAGACCTCGCAGCCCGAGGACCAAGCCGCTCAAATCGATAAAACAATAAAAGGAGCGAAAAAATTAATCTGTGAATATTTACGATCGGACAAAATCCAAGGTCGTAAACAATACAAAATCCCCTCGTTCTACGCTCAGGGATACATAAGAAGGCTAAAATAAAGGCCTGTGACGCCCAGGCCCGACTCCCCGGGCCAGCAGGCAGAGGAGTCAAAAGGCGAAGCCCCAATAGGCGAGGCAGAAGAACTTAAATTTCGCAGGAACCCGAAGATCACTAGGCGTGGAGCACGAACAGAGGCCCATATACCACCCCTACGCCCAGATCGACCTCAACCCTGGGCGCATCCCTACCCCATAAAAATCCTGATGTTGAAATCTAGCCCGGAAAGCTCAGAGTTCTATCACCGAAGTCTGTTTCACCCTGAGTCCATCGAGTACAAGCCTCGCCTGGTAGCCCGCTTATCACTTTGCTCCCCTCCTACGACCAAAGCCTCAGCTTCTCAAGGTCCATCCGGTTTCCACTGAGTCTCATTGCTGCCCACAGAGTCACCCGCCCTCAAGAGCCTGGGCGAGCCCATTCAACGCCGCCATCTCGCCCATGTGTCACCTCGACGGCTCACGCAATTCTCTCCCGCCACCGTGGCGCTTTGTCTTCGCAACCTTCACGCCCTTAGCCTCATTTTCAGACCCCTGGCCACACTTCGCCACCGGCATGCTTCAGTCGACTGCGTTTCACGACCCTCGCCAAGTCCCTTATCCGCTCGGGCGCGCCGCCTCGAGGTCGTAGAGAAGCAACCTTAGCCTTGTAAGACTTCTCGTCCCGGGCGGAAGCCTCGCGAAGGGCCGACCTCCTCAAGCCGCTATAGCCACCGCTAAAACAAAAAGTCGCCTAATAGAACTTGAAAATAAAGAAAAAAGATCGACGAAAGCACTCGACGATAAGGGTTCCCCGTTAGTAAGAGCAAGAGCTCCTCGACGGATAGGGCATCCACTTCCTGGTCGAATCGCTAAGGATGGAGGAAACAAACTCTAACGGCGAGCTTCGTGACGAAAGCGAGTCCTCTATCTCTACAAATTTCAAAGCGATCGCGATCCTGTTACTCCATCCCGTGATCGGCTGAGGGTCGTGGCACCCCAACGTGGGACTCAAACTGAATGGGGTGAAGAACCTCTAAGGGGGCCTGCCCACCTCCCCGCAGTCTCCACCCAACAAGGATCAAGGCGCAGGAAGAGGCCCCCACATTTAGATCCACTCCCGAGCAAGGGTAACCCTGGCGAGGTCGAGGCTTCCGCTCTCAAGCTCCTCTTCTCGCAAGACTTGATGCATGCCCAAAGCTCTCCCTGCAGTTTCTGCACAAGGGGCTCCTAAATGGAAGGTGAGGAGGACTTGAGATGTGGAGGCTTCATGACTGGAAAGGGAGAAGATCTCAGAGCGAAGCTCTGCCGGCCGCACCTGACGGCCGGGTATCTCACCCGATGAGCTTGGAATAGGCATGCGGGGCGCACTTAGACAGCTTTCGCTTCACCTCTTCGTCTTTAGGACTGAGATTGGGGCGAACTCCTGAAGGCCACGCAACCAAGGCAATGTTAGAAGTGCCCTATAGCCTCTGAAAACCAGGCCAAACCAAAGCAAAAGGGAGCTCACGTAGGTTCTCAAGAGTAGTCCAGAAGCTCGGAACGCCAAGTGTGTCCTCCCGGTAAAAGGGATTGTACTCCTAATGACGACTGCTAACAAAAAAAATAACTCTCCTTCCAGTACTTGTAGGAGGATGTGAGAACCGAAATAATCAACTTAGCATTGGAACGCTTAGAGATATAAAGGAAGCCTTCAGCAGATTCCTTCACGTTGAAGAAGTCTAGGGCGGAATGCTAGGAATACCGGACATTTGTCCCTAAAAACGACCAATAGCCCGCTTTGAGAATGCCACAGAAGTTGAGGAAAGCTAAGAAGAGCTGAGACATTGAAATCTTTAACAGAACCCTTTTTATAAAGGGATGCAAAGAGAGCGGAGGCCATTCTAGACGCCACCTCAAGCACACCATCTTGGGCCGCGGGAAGCTGATGTAGGTGAGTCGACACGTCGGGGCAGACTTGGATCTGAGCGGGTCCCAGTCTGGGTGCAAGATCTAGCCATCTGAAAGGTTCGGCCTGACTAGGGCCACGACCTTAACATTCTATCATGCGACTCTCAAATATTTAAGGCACGCTAGAGATCTTAGATTTTATTAATTTGCCTTACCCTTATCAAGAAAGGAGGTTCCCCATTAGCGACGGAGTAGACCACCCACCCAGCCAATTCTCTCCAGACTGCCACCTGAACTGACGTCTCAGCGAGGACTACTCCCTATTCGCCATGAATGACAGGACCCATGGGAGATTGATTGGTGCCCAAAAAGTGCTATTTTTAAACCCTATTTATTATAGGTTTGAGGCGCTTTTTGTGTAATCATTCTAGTCTTGATTTATACATTAAGGTCTTGTTATTCTGCGATGCACATGGCAAATTTTGCGGTTTTGCGAGCTAATGAGGAGATGCCAAGCGGTAGTCGATCAAGCCACACGAAGAATTCAAGTCAAACTGTTGCGGATCGGGAGACTAGAAGGAAGAAGAAAATACAAGGGAAATTAGACGGCTACAAAGGAATTGGCTTCTATGGCACTATTATTCACCATCTGCCACTACGGCTATTCACCTTGACTTCCTCTTGCTAGTTTTTGCCTTTTGTTCCCTTTTTGGTTTTTTCCAATTTTATCTTTGTATTAGCTTAGGATTTTGGTTATTTTTGTAATTTGGTAAAGGGGTTGGCTACAAAATCCCTAAGCCAAGCAGAAGAAACTTAACCAATACAAAGAATTTTGGGGAGAAGCTTTGACACGTTTCTGCCGGTTTTCCGTTTTCTTTTCTCCCATTTTCTTTCCCTTTTCTCGGCTGCCAAACACTACTTTGAGGATGACAACTCAGGAGGATGAGGCCGGTTAAAACCATTTTCCTTAATTGGAAGGCTGCTCGGGTAGGGGATGAGAGCAGGCGAGGTTTTCTATATTTAATGGGGGTATTTCTACCATTTTATGGTTTCGGTGAAGCAATGGCTTTGATCCCTTGCGGTTGCTATGAATGATCAATATTTGATAAGCTTTTGGTTCTTGGATGCTTATCGTTAGATCGACAAACTTTTTCGTTAGTTACCATCTATGGGTTATTGAAAGCGATTCAAGAAGGATATTTTTATTTTCTCGATTTTAGGTTTGATGCAAGCCGGATCACTATAAATATTGTTACTTGAAGTAAGCTTTAGGGTTCATTGTATACTTATTGACATTAGATACGTTGACATTCATTAGTTATCATTTTATTAGATTTGTTTGGAAAGTGAGTCAAGGTGATGTTATTCCTTGTCGAGACCATCAATGGAAGGCAAATACCAATTTTCAAAGATAGTTATTTAGGGTCGAGTTTACGATTAAATGAAAGAACCGGTTTAGGAGATGACTATATGTCATCCTCCCCACCCCATGAGGAAAAGACCACAGAACCTCGAGTTGCCCAGGACCCCGGCCCCAATGTTTTAACACTCACGAGGAATTCTATTTTACAAATTTTTTTAACACATTTTTATTTTCGAGTTTTAAACCATCAACTCCTCTTTTACCAAAACCCCAAAATCAAATTAGATTCGCAATTTTGGCTTTCCTTTGATACGATCATTTGTGCAAAGCCCATCCACGAGTTCGACCCTAGGCGTATACTCTGATGGCTTTGCTCACGGCGGTAGGAGGAATTTAGGATCTGATATTGTTGATTAGGCACCCCCTCTTTGTAACGCGAATCAAATGGCGCCGTTCTGCGATGTGGGTGGTGCCTAAGTGCGAATGATGACTGTTGAGGCTTGTGATCCTCATCACAGAGTTACGGGTAATTTTCACAGCTATATATCTTTTTAGTGTTTCGGTGTGTTTAATTTGTTTAATTTTATTTTGTTTTAGCTAGCACCCTTTTTGGTAGAGTTGTTTTCCCTTGTTTGAGTGTTTGCTTTGTTCTTGTTACGGGAGCTCTTGTTCAATGGGATAAGTTTCTCAATCAAGGTTAATTTGAACGAAATGGAAGAGGGACAATACGGTCGACATGTGGCGGTAACCACGTGAATATAGGTCCATGAGGGGTATAGGGAAACAATGGATGAGTTCACCATATGGTAGTACTTACAACCATAGTTGGGAGAATCACACAAATTCCTCATGGGAACCAAGACCTTCACAGTATGCACCTCCTAAACCTCCATATTATGCTTCAACTCCCCAGTCACCTCAGCCGCCCCGCGGTCGATCCCTCCATTTGAACAAGCCATTTGGACCTTACCGAGATAGTGGATGACTTTGTGGCGGAAGCGAGAAGGGATTAATGCCCATTCGAATAAGAGGAATTGTCACTATGGAAGACAATTTGAACAAGAAATTAGATAAATTTGAAAAATGACTTTGAACATAAATGGGACAACTGAAAAACTCCATTGAAGCGCAAATCAATTAGCGTGATAATGGGAGGAAGAGTCTTAAAGTGGCGCCCATGGTAGAGGAGCGGTGCAGTAATAGCCACACCGAGGGGCTTATAGAGGATTTTATTGGATTGTCTGAGTTATGCGAATCCTCGAGATATGTGTCTTGTTGCATTTTTCCAAAGGGAGAGAAAAGAAGAAAACCTTTCCTTTATAGCGAAAGGAGTAGTGGAAAGAAATAGTGGAAGCCCAGGCTTGTTTTGAAACCATTTTCCACATAATTGAACCCCCTTTGCCCAATGCTCAGGCCACCTCCGACCCCTCTTCTTTAGTAGCCATCATTGACCGAGTGTACATTTTGCCACGGAGCATACTGTACCAGAAACACCGTCTCCAAATGCCACCCCATTTGTGCTGCCCATGCTACAAAATTTTAGGAAGTTAGTGGTCATTGCACAAGCCTTTGCCACTACATCAAAAACAATATGGCAGTACTCACATACGCGTAACCGTGGCGGATGGTTAGTCTTTGGTTGGTTGGAGCACCCGAGCGCCCGACAATTCTAAGCCGTAGGTTCCGACAGCCTCGAGGCTTAAGGAATTAGTTTGTGGGGCTCGATCTCCCCCTTTTGTTTATTTCATTTTATTTTATTTTTATTGCTCTAATTTTTAAGTTAATCTTGTTCTAGCTTGTTTTTCACTTCTTTTCGCAATTTTCTTGTTTTATTAATTTTTGCAATAGGTGGAAAATTTTTGAAGGTAATGAAGATCAACAAAGAAGCAGAGGAAGAGGGAAATTTCGCCAGAATAGCTTGGGTCTTTCGAAGAATAGCGAAATTTAGCTACAATAAGAGCTTAAATGCTTTATGTAGCGACTTCCTATACTCTGATGTTCCCATATAAGACAAAAAAGGGAACAGTAAGGTAAAAAAAAAAAGTTTATTTTATTTTTATTTTTATTTAAAAAAAAAAAATAATAAAATTTTTTTTTTATTTTTATTTTTCTCAAAAAAAAAAAAAAAAAAAAAATCGCTATAGCGAAATTTTCGCTAATACAGCGAAATTTTCTCTCCCTCCCCCTATTTTGCCTCCTAATTTTGTTTTGAGCATAACTTTTTTATATGAACTCGCTTTAGGCTTTTGGTAAATCGCTTGAAAGCTTAGAGAGTGTAGAGACCTAAATCTAACCAGAAAGAATGACTTTAAATTTTTATGAAGGTGAAATTTTCAAAATTCTCCAACCGGTCACTTTTTTCTCTCTTTCTTCTAACTTATTCATTTGAAGCCCAAACGGAGTGCGAATAAGGTGTCGGCGGAAAGCTTGGAGAAGCATCCATCCAAAACGATCACATCTCATCAAGGAGGTAACACTTCCTTCCCTAACTTTTCAATCCGAGCCCCATTGCGGACAATGAGACATTTGGTTGGGGGGGAGAGTTAGCGAAGGAAGTGGCTTTTGCATTTATGTTTTTGTTACTATTCTGAGCAAGCCCATTTTGTGATGTTCAGTGGTTTGCTGGTTTTCCTTTTCGTGAAGCTGTTATACTATACAGCTTACTTTTTCAAAAATTGGACCCATTTTGCACCCAAATTTTTTTTTTTTTGTGGTTTGCCTAGCCTGTGGTTTGAAAAATTGAAACATTGTCCAATTCTATTGATGTTAGATCGGTTCCATGCCTGGTTGAGTGAATGATTAGTTGAATTCTTATTGATTTCGACCTTTTCTTCCACCTTTAGCTACCCACACATTGCAAATATCAGTTTCTTCTAATAACCCGGGAAATCGCTTAGCCTCCTAAGCCTTGCACAATAAATTTTTACCCTAGTTTCGCGACCACCTTGTACAGGCATGGACCCCCATGAATAGCGCCAATGTGTCTTCCAAAAGAAAAGAAAAAGAAAAGAAAAAGAAAAGGAAAAGAAAAAGAAGAAAAATTACAACGATTTGCCTTTGAAACCCGGAAAGCACAATTCTAGGCATGGCGAAAGCCTTTAAAGCCCTGTGCCCTAAGCCAACCTGTCAGAGCCACCGACGGCAGGTTCGCATGGTGGATGCCATGAGTGTAGCGAGTTGTAGGTGCTGAGGCCCGAATCATTCAAGTTCTGGTGAAACCCAGAGCCAGGGGTCAAAGATCCTCATGACTTGATGCCCTAAACTCACCGGTCGGGAGCCTGCCGGTTAATCCCTCTTCTGCTACGTGACTGGTGTCGATCCCTCAAAGATTGCAATCTCACAACAAAAAAAAAGAGTTGTGGAATAAAAGTGGGTCCTAATCTATTTAGGTTATTAGCATGCTAGGTCAGGGCAAGAGCTGTCGGGGGAGAGTGCATGAAGCGCTTATCGTTGAGAACTGATCAAACAAACAATTAGATTTTGGTGGAAGTTTCTGGTTGATTCATTGAGAAGGAAACTCTTTTGATACTTAATTTTGTATGGCATTCATTCTCTCAAGATAGTTATTGGACAAGGCTTTGATGATTCTTACTTAGGGTTAGGCATTACTCATTCACAACCTTTTTGAAATACAATTTTAGAACATTATTTTGTTATCGTTTTCAGATGCTCTCTCTTTTTTTCTATCATTGCTAAGGGAATAGCAATGTGTCGGTTGGGGGGAGTGATTAGTGCCCAAAATTGCTATTTGAACTCTATTTATTATAGGTAGGTTTTGAGCTGCGCTTTTTGTGTACTAATCATTCTAATTAACCCAATTTACACATTAAGGTCTCTCAAAACTTAACGACGTATTTTGTATATAGAAATTTACAGCTTTTTTTTATGGTTAATAAGTGCTAAAACCGTTGAGTCAATCCAGCACTAAGAATTCAAATCAAACTCAAGATTGCACTCAGACTAGAAGGGAGGAAGGAGGGAAAATATGTATGAAATTAGATACCTACAATTATTTCCTCATGCACTATTCACCATCCCGCTACCTTTTCACTGTCTACCTTGACTTCCTGCCTTCTGCTGCTTTTTAAGGTTTTTGTTCCTTTTTGGTTTTTCCCATTTTATCCTTGTGTATTAGCTTAGACTTGGTTATTTTATACTTGGTAAAGGGGTTGGCTACAAACTCTAAGCCACAATCTATAAAGATAATTAACCAATAAAATTCGTGGAGAAGCTTCAAATTGCTTCTTTCCAAATTTCTTCCCGCTTTTCCTTTTCTTCTCCCATTTTCCCTTTCTCTCACTTTCTCAGCTGCCAAACATCCTCTCTCGAGAGCGATTAACACGAGGATGAGCGGCTAAAGCCATTTCCTTGGAGGAAGGCTATTGAGTTGTGGACTTAAGGCAACCGAGGGTTTTTCCATGTTTTAACAGGTATTTTCTACCATTTTATGGTTTTCCGCCAATGTAGGGCTTTAACCTCTTGCTAAGTGAATGATTAATATTTGATAAGATTTTAGGTTCCTTGGATGCTTATCGTTAGATCCATTGACACCCTTTAGTTACCATCTATGGGTTATTGAAAGGCTATTCAAGGATATTTTTATTTTTCTCCAATTTGTGTTTGATCCCTCTTGACTACTGCAAACGCCGCACTTCAGGTTTGTGGTTCATTGTATACTTATTGTTAGATACAATGACATTCATTAGCTGTTGGAAAGTGAGTCAAGGTGATGTTATTCACTGTCCGAGACCATCAATGGAAGGTAAATACCAATTTTTCAACAATAGTTATTTAGGGTTAGTTTTTACAGTTAAATGAAGAACCGGTTTGGGAGATGACTATATGTCATCCTCCCCAACGCGAGGAAAATACCCTAGAAAACCTCAGTTGCCCAAGGACCCCAGCCCCAATGACCTAACACTACAAGGAATTCTATTTTACAATTTTTTTAACTTGTTTTTATTTTTAGTTTTAAACCATCAACTCCCCTGTTTTTACCAAAACCCTAAAATCCAAATTGAATCTGCCACCAATTCTGCCTTCACCTGTTGAAGGTCATTTAGTAAAGAAAACCTATCCCTAAGTTCGACCTTAGATCAAGTATACCGCAAAAGTAGCTTTTGCTACGTGCGTGGAGGAATTTAGGATACAAATATTGTTGATTCCCAGACTTATTTGTGTGCACTTAATCGAGATACGTAGGGTTAAGAAAAAAAGAAAAAAAGGAGAAGAAAATGCAGAATCCCAACCGAGCAAGCCCTTAAAGCTCGCGTAAGACTTCAAAGCAAAAACTGCAGCGACAAAGTTGAGAAGAAAACGCATTCAAGACCGTAAACAAGACGACACAAACCCTGCTAGTTATCAAGGACCAACACTAAAAGCGCCCGAACAATAGTTGGACAAAATTCAAGAGAAAAGGAAGCCCAAACTTGCAGAGGCAAAAAAAACTTCAAGAACAGGGGAACAAAGTGAAAATGGTCAAGTGACGTTTTTAAGGAAGCTAAGAGTCACATCATAAATAAACGCAAAAATCGAGAAGGCATCATTATCACAAGACGTTGGACGGCGACAAAGCCCTAATCAAACCCTTCTTCCCGAGCAGCGCCACACGTGGGTATCAATACACCCGACTGAAACTATGACAACCTTTGTCTGGCGCCATGAAGTTAAAGGGTGGGGGTAACTGATCGAAGCTTAAATAATAGGCTACAGCCTAAACACGAGCCCACACGCCAGATTAAGAAGGATTAAGCAGCTGCACTTACTGCCCGACCTCGATGGCATCCCCAAACACAGCCCAAACGAGGCCCAATTCACTCCTTCAAAAGGCCGTAGGGACATAATGCAATAAAAGAATTAGATAAAGGAAAAAATACCCACTTCCACCAAATAGGAAAAAGTAGGATATTTCCTAACATACCATAAATTATCCTCCCTTTATTAATCGATTTACGATAAGGAAAGGAAATCCCTCACCCAATAGGAGAAATATCGTATCATCATCCAACTAGGAAAGTTATCATTCTGTATCATCATCAAACTAGGAAACTTATCATGATGACCCATTATAAATACCGTGCATAAAACTTCATTCCTAGGCGGTTGATCTTCTCTTCCACCGGAAAGAACTGAATTAGGCATCGGAGAGGCAAGCGGGCGAGCTCGCCGATCTTTTTCTTTGTTTTTGCCAGAGGAGCAGGCATCCGGAGTCGTGGATGACCCCCGTCAATTCAAAATGCAGCTCCGGCTCGGTTCAGTTGAAAAAACATCATCAATTTTATTTTTTAATATAAATATAAATGATTTATAAATATATAAATTTCTACTTAATTTTCATTCTATTTTAATCTTTGAATTTTTTTTATATGAACGTCAAACATAAAAAATCATTATTCTTTCAACCAAATTACAATCTAATTGGTCCGGTCGATTGCTCTTTCCTTGTGCTTGTTTAAACTTTTAATTTGATTTGACCTTGTAATTAATGTTAGTTGTAAAATTTTTGTATTGACTGTTAATATTTGTATTATATTTTAATAAAAAAACTTCAGCTTTAAATCCATATACCGTATTGAATTTGCGGCGCACTGCTCTATGTTTGGCCCCTATGCATGTTGGGTTCACGAGCCTTGTTCAAGTGTCGAATGAATTTGGATTTTTTTCCCCTTCATAGTCAATTCTTTACTTAGCAAAAATAAAACATGAAAACATCAATGAAGGAAGGGACAAAGAATAGTTTAAAGAAACTGATTAATATAATAATATGCAATTTTATTTTAGAGACAAACTGATTAATTTGCAATATAAAGAAACATAGCGGATTACTTACCAATGTAATAAGAGGGCCGACATGACCTCCTATTGTACTCAATTTAATTTGATTCCCTATTTTTTTTCGCCAACTTCCGTTCTCTTCCTCATATACAGCGGTCACATGGACTCCCACATTCAATTCAATATTCAAAAAAGCAGAAATAGATGAGGTTTGAATCGTTTGATAAGGTCATTCATCCTCTCCATGTGATCCTCCTGACATGGATTTTGTTGACTATTCAAGCTAGATCAATGTCGGAGAGAGATCCACGTATATCATCCACATGGAGAAGTCTTTGATGCCCAAAGTTTTCCAAACCCATTACCAATGGAACTTCTCCATCCTCTATTCTCTCAAGGTTGCCACTCCCATAACATCCCGTTAGAAAATAATGGTAGATAAAACATGAACAAAAAAGACGAAACACTAAGATTTACGTAGAAAACCTAAATCGGGAGAAACCATGAACAAATGAGCTATAAATTCACTATATCAAAGAATGGTACAAGGAGAAGATAAGGGGAGAAGAAAAATGTGATTACAACAATCTCATCATCTCACATACCGAAAACTCCCAAACACAATATATATATATATATATATATATATATATATATCTTATATATATATATATATATATATATATATATATATATATATATATATATATATATATATATATATATATATATATATAATAGTTGTGTATAAAAGCCCTAGCCTACAAATATGAGGTGACGAGAGAAGAAGCATAATGTGTGCGCTTGCCATGACAAGCCAGAAAGAGGGTAGGTTTGAGGAAGTGGTTACTTGTCGCAGCAAATGAGTGCTTGTTGCAGTGGGGTGTGCGTTGTTTGTCTGCGGCTATGCATAGCCAATGTAGTAGCTGCGACAAGTCCCTTGTTTATGGACTGCCTTTTTCTTTCTTTATCTTTGCAGTTCAAGAATTCGAGTCACCAATACTAACAATCACCTTGACATAAATTCCACAAAGAGAACTAAAACGCAAAAACCAATCTCCGATAAGAAATAACCAACTTCTACCAAAAACCCTAAAGGGCTAAGCTCGACAGGCACCAGCCAGAGTCAGTAATGCTTTCAGAACTTGTGGCAGTGTCTTGGTCATCATATCAACAAGATTATCATGAGTGTTAACCTTACTAACAACAATGTTACCACGAGCATTGACCTCACGAACAAAGTGGTAACGAACATCAATGTGTGTTAGTGTTGGTGACCTGAATTCTTGAGCCGAAAGATGAAGGAAGAAATAGGCAGTCCAGAAAGAAGGGATTTATTGTGGCAAGCACACGCTTGTCACGACAAGCTAGTAGACAATGTAGTCACACTCCCCTGTTGGATTGTTGTGGTAAGCACATGCTTGCCTCGATAAGCACATGATTTTTGCCGACATTCGGTTTATGGGCTAAGGCGCACACACTGATTAGTGCCCAAAAAGTGCTATTTTGAACCCTATTTATTATAGGTTTTGAGTGCTTTTTGTGTACTAATCATTTTAGTCTTTCCAATTGCACATTAAGGTCCCTACTACTCTACTAATCAGCATTTTGTGGCTGGCACATGGTTTTTACGCAGCTATTTTGGCCAAAATTATCGATCGATTCAAACACGAAAAACGAGTCGAACTCATCGTTGCGAATCGGATCACGAAGAAGAAAGAAGCGAAGTGAAGAAACGATGGACGCTGACAGGAATGCTTTTCACTGCGAGCCTTTATTCATGCCTCAGAGCCTTTGTTCTTGATGCAGCCCTTTGTTCTCCTGTATTTCACGCTTTTGTTGTTTTGTTGAAATTTTTGTTTCTTCCCATTTTGTCTGTATAATAGCTTTTAGTTTTAGTTTTTTGTAATTTTCCATTGTTCGAGCATATATAAACCTCGGTCACATCTGAACTTTCAATCAATCAATAAAAAGTAATGGAAGCTTTGACTCTCCGTTTTAATTCTTCTGCTCCTTTTCTCTCATTTTCTTGGCACTTTCTTGGTTTGCCAAACACCCTCGGGATGACCTTGGGGATGGCGGCAAATCCCTTCCTCCTTGAAGCGGAAAATTATTTGGGTGTAGATCACGAAGGCGCTGGAGGTTCCACATTTTTCATGCAGTGCATGCGATTTGTGTTTCCTTTGAACTCTAGGTTTAAATCCCTAGATTCACATGAATGACCTTTATTTGGTAATCTTTTTAGGGTTCGGTGGATGCTTATTGCTATATCACTTGAGATTCATTAATTACCCTCAATTAATCATTGTAAGGTGGAGTCGGGGAGAATTGTTCAACGTCGGAGATATGATGCTCGTGAATACCATTTCAAGGATAATTATTAGGGTTAGGTTTTATGGCTAAATGAAGATCGAGTTTCGGGAGATGGCTTATATGTCGTCCTCCCAGCTGATGAGAAATGAACCACAGGAAGCCCTTAGTTGCTTTGTAGAATCCCAGCCCGGTATCCACGATGCTTGAGGAGATCTCTTTTATTATTTTTCTTGTTTTTACTTTAGTTTATTTTCGTTTTCATCATCAAACCCTCCTTGTTTTATCAAACCACGAAATCAAATTGAATTCACCATTTTTGGCCTTCCTTTGCCAAATCATTTGTATGAAAACCCATCCACGAGTTCGGCCCTAGAGCCCCTTTATCTGTAGTAAAAAACAGCTACCGTGGTCAGGATTAAGATATAAATATTGTTGATTTCGGTCTGCGCCTGCGTGGCCTGCGAATCGAATGGCGTGGATGCTTAGGGATGGTGCCTGAAAGTGCAAATGATGACTGATGAACACTTGTGATCCTCATCACAGTCTTGGTAACCAATTTCTCTCTTGTATATATTACATTAATCTTGCGTTTGGATTCACGAGTTCCTAACCTTTTAGAGTAGGATTGCTTCTTGAATTAGTTAGGTGTTTGCCCTGTTTTCTTCCTTGAGAATTTCAGTGGATTAGAAATCAGAGGAAGATTTGGTCAAAGTCAATCTCCTGAGAACTGACCAGGCTTGAATTGTGGATCAAATGGAACACCTAGAGGAGAGTAGTACGGTCGATACCTGTGGAAAGCTGAAGCATCTCTCATGTCCATGAGGGACTATAGAAATCCTCCATGGGGTGGGTGCACTCACATGGTACACCTCCACGATGTGCACCCCTCACGTTGACCTCTCGATGGAAGAAGCCATCTTGAACCTCACTAAGCTGAGTGGGTAGTTTGTAGGCCGCGAAGACAGTAATGCTCAATTAAGTTAGAAAATTGACACTATGGAAAGCGTGTAAACAAGAGAATTGATGGACTTCAAGTGAAATGGGCATCGGGTCAATGACTTGTGGTCATTCGATTTCAAAGCACTTATGACATGATCATCAAGAGAAGAGTCGAGGGAAGAGTGCACAGGGTGGCACCATGGTGGAGGGTAGTGTCCATGGAAACTATTGGAATTCCTCGGATATTGGTGCCATTGTGCATCCGTGGTTAAGAACTCCCCGATCTTGGCGGGGAGGCGTGGAGAGGAAGTGGGGCGCCCAGCTTATCCTTCCAATCCCCATAGATTTGGATCCTAGTGTCGATTGCCCAGCGCCAGCATTGCTTGCTAGGTATATCTTGCCTACGGCCTGACCAACCTGGAGCACCTTTGGAAGGCCACATCAGTGCCTTTACTTTGTCTGTAGCTTGAAAAATTAAGTGGCCTTTGTATAGCCTTGCACTACATCAAAAACAATGTCATTTACACATGCGCATGGCATAGTGGATGGTTGGGTGCTGGTTGGTTGGAGCACCGAACCTCGCATTCTAAGCTCCACCGGTTCTTGCTTTGCTTGGAATGAGACACGAACAAGCTGGGTTTTTGAGTGAACAAAGTTCACTCATTTTTGTTTTGATTTTTCTTATTTTATTTTGTTTTATTCTAGTTTATTTTGATTTCTTTAATTTTTCTTTTTAGATTTTCTCTAATTTTTAAGTTAATCTTTGTTCTAGCTTGTTTTTCTTAATTTTTCTTGTATTAATTTTTGCAGTTTGAGTGAAAATTTTGGACGAGAATGAAGATCGAGAGAAGCGAGAAGCGGGAGAGAGGGAATTTTCGCTATAGTAGCGAGCTAGCGAGATTTCACTCTGTGTGAGGTACGCTCCTCTCCCCACTGTTTTATACGATTTTGTTTGAGTAAATTTTCATCGATATCGGTTTAGGTGATTTTTCATCTCGTTGGAAGCTTAGAGTGTAGAATCTAAATATGACAGGAAGAACACTTTTGAGTATTATAAAGTGTAATTTTCAAAATGCTCTAGCTGGTCACTTTTTTCCTCTCTTTTCTTCTCTGGCAACATTTGAAGCCCGACAATTGAAAAAGGTGTCGATGGAAATCTTGCAAGTCTCCTGTGAGAAATGAGTACATTTCATCAAGGAGGTAGCACTTCCTTCTCTGGCTTTCCAATCCAGGCCCATTCGCGGACAATGTGACACTGGTTGGGGAGAGTTAGTGAAGGAAGTGGTATTTATTCATGTTTTTGTTATTATTTTGAGCAAGCCCATTTTGTGATGTTGTTAACTTCTTTGGTTTTCCTTTTTGTGAAGAACATTTATACTATACAACTTATTTTGTTAAGAATTGCACCCATTTTTTTTTATGTTATGTAGCTTTGTAGTTTGAAAATTGAAACTTTGTCAATTGTATTGATGTTAGATTGATTTCCATGCTGGTTGGGTGGATGATTAGTTGAATCCTTGTTGCTTTTGACATTTTTTCTTCCGCCTGTCTATGCATTGTGCACATCGGTTTTAACGAATAGGCTAAAAAAGCTGCACAGCCTCCTAAGCCTTCACGATAACCTACCTAGTTTAGTTGACCACCTTTAATAGGTTAGGACCCCCGTGAATAGAGGCGATGTGTCTTCCAAAATAAAAAGAAGTTAAAAGAAAAAGAAAAAGAAAAGAGAAAAATTGCCAGCAGCTTTTCCTTGAAACAGAGCAGTCACGGGGGCATATGGCAGCCTTTGAAGCTTGGTGCCCACTAAGCCCAGTGGTTGGGAGCCACTTAGACTTAGTGCTCTTCTGAGGTGTGGATAGGTGGAGTTTAGCAAGTTGTAGGTCTTTTGGAGTCTCGAAATCATTGGTCCGGGGTGAAACCTGAAGGTTAGTGGTGAAAGACCCTTATGACTTGGTGCCCTAAGCCTTGGTGGTTGCAGGAGTCATCGGTAGATCCAGTTACATGGACTTTGGTGAGGTGGGTTCTCGACATTGCACCCTACAACACCAAAGAGTTTGTGGAATAAGGTGGGTCCTGATCTATTTGGTTGGTTGGTGTCACAGAATGGCAGGTAAGCAGTTGGGGAGAGTGCAGTTAATGGTTTATTGTTAGGCGATCAAACAAACACTTAGGTTTTTGTGGAAGTCTCTGGTTGATTCACCAAGAAGGAGGCTCTTTTTGATACTCAATTTTGTATGACATTCATTCTCTCGAGATAGTTATTGGGTAAGGCTTTGATGATTCTTACTTAGGGTTAGGCATTACTCATTCACAATCTTTTTGAAATACCATTTTTGTGAACATCATTTTGTTATCATTTTGTTTGCTCTCTCTTTCTTTCTTTCTTTCATTGCTAAGGGACTAGCAATGTGTGGGTTGGGGGAGTGTAGGTGTGCCCAAAGTGCTATTTTGAACCCTATTTGTATAGGTTTTGAGTGCTTTTTGTGTACTAATCATTATAATCTTTGATTTGCATTAAAGGTCCCTACTACTCTACGATCGCATTTTGTGGCTAATTTTGTAGTTTTGCAAGTACATGTTGGCCCTGATAATTATTGGAGTCAGTTTCAAACACGAAAGAGCAGGAAGTTGAACTCATCGTTGCGGATCGGATCTAGAAGGAAAGAAGAAGCAGAAAAGTGAAAAACGATGGTCTTGCATGAATGCTTTCTGAAACATTCATGCATCCAGAGCATTGTTCATCCTACTTGTACTTATTCTCTATTGTTTCTTTTTGTTATTTTATTGCAATTTTAGTTTTCTTCCCCATTTTTTCCTTGTAATGGCTTTTAGTTTTTGTTTTTTTTTGTAATTTTCCCTTGTTCTGAGCATATATAAACCTCAGTCTGTACAAACTTTCAATCAATGATAAAGTGACCAGGAAGCTTCCGGCGCCAGTTTCTATTCTTCTGCTCCCTTTTCTCTCATTTTCTTGGCACTTTCTTGGTTGCCAAACGCATCAGGATAGTGACTTGGAGGGATGAGCAACTAAATCCCTTCCTCCTTGAAGCGAGAGGAATTTGCGGGTGCGAATCTGAAGGTGATACAGGTTCCCCTGTTTTTCAAGCAGTGCGCAGCGCGTTGTGTTTCCTTTGAACTGGTTTAAATCCCCTAGATTCACCTTGAATATTTATTTGGTAATCTTTTAGGGTTCGGTGGATGCTTGTGCTATATCCTTTGAGATTCATTATTCCCTCAATTAATCATTGTAAGGTAGTCGGGGAGAGGTGTTTTTTTCAGCACAATGGAATATGGTCTCGATGAATACCATTTTCAAAGGATAATTATTAAGGGTTAGGTTTATAGCTAAATGAAGATGGGTTCGGGAGATGGCTATAGGTCATCACTCTGACCTTGAGAAGGACATGAGCCCTCGGTTGCCACTAGGAATCCAACCCTAGTGACCTAACACTTAAAGGGGTTCTATTTTACATTTTTTGCTTATTTTATTTTCAGCTTGCAAACTACCAATTCTCACTGTTTTTACCAAACCTTAAAATCCAAACTAAAATTCACCTTTTTGAGCTCACTATAAATCATTTGTGCAAAGAAAACCCATCCCTGAGTTCAACCCTAGAACCGCTATACTGCAGTAGCTAGGCTACGACAATAGAAGGAATTTAAATATTGTTGATTAAGATTTGCACACCCTCTTTGTGACACCCAGATCAAATGGCAGATTCTTAGGGGATGGTGCCTAAGTGCATTTGGCCAGGGTTGTGGAACACTTGACGATCCTCATCACAGGAAATCTTGGTGAATTTCTTTTATATTCTTGTTAGTTTTTTTAGTTTGTTTCACTGTAAAAGAAAAAAAAAGAAAAAATTGTCTTTGGGATTGTTTATATTTGTTTGTGTTGCCCTGTTTTTGTTGCAGGAATCCATGTTCCAGTGGATTAGAAATTCAGAAGGCAAGTTGATCAAAGTCAGTATTCTTCAGGAGCCTAATTCTTAATTGAATATTAGTTTGAGGCCAATGGAACATCTAGAGGAAGAACAGCATGGTTAGTACCCAGTGGAGAGAAATCCAAATGCATGTAGGTCCATGAGGGACTATAGAAATCCTCCATGGGTGAGTGCACCCTCCTACATGGTGCCTCTAACAAATGCACCATATGGAAATGCTTTGAAGAAGCCACTAGTGGGGGGGAACCACACAAATTTCTCATGGGGCAGGGCCTCCCGATCATGCACCTCTTCACGCCCATAATATGCCTCTTCATCTCGTACCGACCACCCTGATCAACCTCTCCCGATGGACAAGCCATCCTGGGCCTGCAAGCTGAGTGGGTGGCTTTGTGGAAGAGAGAGAGAGAGAGAGAGAGCGGGAAGACATTCAATGCTTGATTAAGTAAAGGAATTCATCTTTGAGGAGAACTCCTGGACCAAAAATTAGATAGGCTTCAAAGTGAAGTGGGTCAGAAATTTGACAACCTGCAAGGTGAAATTGATCAGAAATTTGACAACCTTCAGTGCTCAATTTCAAGGCTTTCCAGTCAGCAACATGTTCATCAAGAGGAAGAAAATCTAGAAGAAGAGTGTCTGATTGACACCTTAGTGGAGGGCTTGATGTAAGCAGTAAGATGAGCTGATCTCCCCATTCATTTGAGGAGGAAGCGATGGAGAGGAGCAGTGGGAAAGGACCCAGAAAGCATATCCTTGACCAATCCCCATAAATTTGGATCCTAGTGCATTGCCCAACCCGAACGACCTCTTTGCCCGTGACATCATCTCTGAACGATTATATATCCTACCTTCCCTGCGGCCGCAATCCACACCCCGAAACTCCTTCTTTGCCCAGAAAATTTAGGCAGTTCATCGTTGCTTGTCTGAAGCCTAAAGTTAGTGGCCTTTGTTCAAACATTTGCCACTATCGAAGACATTGGCGGTACTCTGCTTGCATGGCATAGCGGATTAGTTAGTCTTTGGATTGAAATGAACACCTAGACTCCCAGTAATTTATATCACCCCAGTTCCGTGACCTCAAAGGCTTGAGAATTGGTTTTGGAGGAGGAGGGCTGGTCTCCCATTTTTTGTTTGTTTATCTATTTTATTTTGGTTCTTTAATTTTCTTCTTAGATTTTCTCTAATTTTAGTTAATCTTTGTTTTTTAGATTAATTTTCATTTTACGCATTTTTTAATTTTTCTTGTGTTTATTTTGCGAGGTTTTTGTAATTTTAGACAAAAAGGCAAAACCATGAAATTTCGTAGCCTGCGAAATTTTGCAACTGCCGAATTGCATCTTAACGAATTTTCTTAGGTATAACATTCTGCAAATTGCAACTGTCGAGGTTCCTGCTTTTTGTTTTTTTTTTTGTTATTGTGCACTATTCCTTATTTTGTCTTTTATGATATATATATATCAAATAATATACTTACAAAAAAAATAAAACTTACAAAAAAAATAAAATTTGGTCTTTGAAAAAATAAAAATGTGCACAGTGTGAAATTTTCGCATTGGTGCGAATTTTCGCAATCAACTGCAACCCCATTTTGTTTCGTCCATAACTTTTTCATGCGAACTTCGTTTTGGGTAATTTTGGTACCGTTGGAAAGCTTAGAGAGTGTAGAATCCAAATATAACAGAAAGAACACTTTTGAAATTATTATGAAGGTGTAATTTTAAAAATTCTCCATCTGGTCACTTTTTTTCCTTTCTTTTCTTCTCCTAACTTGTTTATTTTAAGCCCAAACGAAGTGAATAAGGTGTCGATGGAAAGCTTGCGAAGTATCCTATCCAACAACGAGTACATTTCATCAAGGAGGTAGCACTTCCTTCCCTAACTTTCCAATCCAAGCGCCATTGCGGACAATGTGACATTTGGTTGGGGGGAGAGTTAGAAGGAAGTAATTATTATGTTTTGTTACTATTTTGAGCAAGCCCATTTTTTGATGTTCAGTGGCTTGTTGGTTTCCTTTAATGAAAATTTGTTATACTATATAGCTTACTTTTCAATAAAAAAAAAAAGAATTGCACCCATTTTGCACCCCTTTTTTTGTGTTTTACTTTAACTGGGTTGAAGGTGGCTCTTGTCGATTCTATTGATGTTAGATTGGTTCCATGCTGGTTGAGTGGATGATCGAGTTGAACTCTCTTGTTGCTTTCGACCATTTTGTCTTCCACCTTTAGCTAACCACCTTGTACACATCGAGTTTCTTCAATATTTGAAAAAGCGCCTACCTCTAAACATTGTAAAACCTACCTAGTTTCGTTGACCACTTGTAATAGGTTAAGGACTGTGAAAGAGAACCAATGTGCTTCCAAAAAATAAAAAAAGCAAAAGAAAAGAAAAGAAAAGAAGAAAAATTGCAACTTTGTGAAACTAGGAGCATGGTCAGGGGGTATATAGCGAAAACCTTTAAAGCACAGTGCCACTAAGCCACAGTTGGGAGCCATAGACTTAATTGCTTTCCGCTACGGGTGGATGGGTGGAACATAAGTTGTAGGTGCTAGAGTTTGAAATCGTCGGGTCAGGGGCGAAACACAGAGTTAGTGGTCGAAAGATCACTTATGACGATTGCCACAAGCCTTAATTGGTTGGGAGTCATGGTGAATCCCAGTTTCATGGACTTTGACAGGAGGTCGATTCCTCGGCATTGCACCCTGGCAAAGAGTTGTGGATTAAGAGTGGGTCTGGGAACTATTTAGGTTGGTTAGTGTCCTTGGTGGAGGCAGTAGCTTGGTTGGGGGAAGAGTGTAGGTTGGTGGTTATTGTGAGGGCAGTCAAACAAACACTTAGGTTTGGTGGAAGTCTGGTTGATTCACAGAGGAGATATTTTGTCACTCAATTCTGTATGGCATTCATTTTCTCGAGAGATAGTTATTGGGCAGGGTTTTAAGTGATTCTCTAAAGCCGAGGGGTTAGACGTACTCATTCACAACCTTTTTGAAATATAATTTTTGTGAACATAATTTTGATTTTGTTTTGCATGCTCTTTCTTTCTTTCTTTCATTGCTAAGGGACTAGAAATGTGTAGGTTGGGGGTGTGATTAGTGCTAAAAAAGTGCTATTTTGAGCCTTGTTTATTGCAGGTTTTGAGCACTTTTTGTGTACTAATGGTATTAGTGCTTGGGTTGCGCGTTAAGGTCATATTATTCTAACGTCGTTTGTGACTATTTTGTAGTTTTACAAGATAATCAGGCCAAAATTATCGAGTCAATTCAAACACGAAGGGCAGAGTTGAACTCATCGTTGCGAGATCAAATCCCGGAAAGGGAAAGAAGAAGCGAAAGTGAAGAAAAATGGAGCATTAGCAAATTTTGCGGGGTTGCAAAATTTCTCAACTGCGGAGATTTATGAAGTTCAGAAAATTTGGCATCTGCGAAAATGCTTTTCTTGCTACTGCCTTGTTCATCATGCGGGTCAGCTGTTCCTTTCTACTTATTGGTTGCTTTTTGACTTATTTGTTTCTTTTAGTTTCTTCAATTAGTCCCTTGTAATAGCTTTTGATTTTGGTTTTTTTTGTAATTTTTCTTGGCTGGGGCTGTATATAAGCTCTTGCACTGTAATCAAAGATGAACTTTTGGCTCAGTAATAAAATTGGCGGGAAGCTTTCAGCTTTCCCACTCTTTTCCATTTTCTCTCGCTTTCTCTCATTTTCTCTCACTTTGAGCAGCGAACACCCTCAGGGGATGACAAGTCGGAGGATGGTAGTGAAACCCTTTCCTCAGCAGAGTGGAAGGAATTTGCTTGGGTACGGGATCTTAAGACTCTTGGAGTTTCTACAATGTTTCTCACCATGAAATGCCTTAGCGACAGTTTGTTCCTTGAACTTTGGTTTAATCCTAGATTCACCTTGAATATTTTGTATGGTAATATTTTAGGGTTCGAGTGGATCTTTATTCTTTAGATCATTTTGAGATTCATTGATTACACCACATTAATCATTGTAAGGTAAGTCGGGAGGTATTTTCATTGTCGAGAGACCAACGATGCTCGATCAAATACCATTTTCAAAAAAAAATTAGTAAGGGTTAGGTTTTATGGCTAATGAGTCAAGTTAGGAGATGACTATAGGTCATCCTCCCAAATGCGGAAAGGACCCTTTGGAAATCTCGATTTTGCCTAGGGATCCAATCCCCGGTGACCTAACACTTAAAAAAGGGGTTTCTATTTTACATTTTTCCTTATTTTATTTTCCTTTGCAAACCACGATTCTCAACATTTTTACCAAACCTTGATGGAAACTAAAATTCACCTTTTTGAGCTCCCTTATAAAATCACAAAGAAAACCCATCTTTGAGTTCAACCCTTATTCATTATATCAAGAAGAGCTGTGGCTACAGAAAAGTAGAGGAATTTAGGTTACAACATTGTTGATTCCTAGCACACCTATTGTGGCATGAATCGGCCACTAACTCGAGATCCAGACTGTGACGCCTCGTTGTATCTGGCCTGCATCTACGATATGCAAAATAAGATAATTAGAAATTTAAAAATTATAAAATATTTTATAAATGATTAAAAATAAGTATGATTTCAAAAAAAAATTAACAAAATAAAATAATCTTGCATTTAATATTATTTAAATATTTATAAAATAATTCTCCTAATAATTATGATATGCCAAAATAGAACTATTTTATTTAAAATATATAATATATTTTTTCATATAGTCATAAAAGAGTATTGTGATATATTTACAATTTTTTATTTATCATTTTAAGGTTAAAAATAAAAAGTATTTTTATATTATATTTATTTAATTTAAAATGTTTTAAATTTGTTTTTTCTTTAAATCTAATCACTTTTACAATATAGCAAAAAGTCTCTACTCGAACCCCTTTCCTTCTTATGTCTCGCCCTTAAATTCTTTCCTCCCTGACGCCTTTAATTTCTAGCCAATCGAGCTAACCATGTGAACAATTTTTATAAAAATAATCATAGACATATTTAAAATATAAATATTGTTTTTATATTTAGCTAAATAATTTTAGAAATAAATATATATTTTAAACAACCCCCACATATAAATTTTTATTTATTTAAATTTAAAATTTTAATTTTTAAATCCTGTTTTAAAGGATTATGGGATTTTTAAACCCCACCTTATATTAAAACATTAAATTTTTATCAAATATAATCTATTTTTATTTTAGTAGAATGAATAAATTGATATATTTTTAAAATAAAATAAAAACTTCACTCTTCTTCCTTCGGTCTCCTCTATTTTCCCCCTTTCCCTCTCTTTGCGATGGACGCATGACGCAGAGTTGCAGACCTAAACAACCTCCTCCTCGCATGTGACTTTAGATCTCTGGTTCTGCTTACCACTGGTCAATCTCATGGAAACTTCAGGTGTCTCATATCGCGAGACTACATGAGTAAAATGACCCAATCAGGTCCATTATCCATACTCGTAAAAATGTATATTTTATACTAAAAGGAATTTATTTACAATTTGTTTTATTTACAAATTATCCAAAACTGGTCTTTACCTGCATTTTTACAAAAATACATAATAGCTACATATGGCCATCTCTTTCTGCCTTCTTAAGACCTCAGATGCATTCCATCCCCGTGCATCTTCAAGATTTTGAGCTCAATTTTCCTTCCTCTTAAAGGGTGAGCAATGCCTAAAGAGGTCAATTTCCTATACTGCTACTTCCCTACTCTACATATTACTGTAATGACAACCAAACACATTCAAGCAAATGCATGATCCTACTTGAATGTCTACATGCTCTATCAATACCCCGAGTCCTCACCGACTCCTCACACATGTAACTTGTCATGTATGAGAATTTATTTTCAAAACAAAAATATTTGTTTTACATTTAAAATCCTTTGGACATCCTCCGAAACCGTAGGACACACTCCGACCATGGGAATCCTCCGAACAATGGACATCCTCCGAGCACTGGACACCCTTCGAACACTGGACACCCTCCGAACACTGGACGTCCTTCGAGCATTGGACATCCTCCGAGCACTGGACACCCTCCGAACATTGGACAATTCCCAATAAAACTTTTATCTTTACATTGGACATTTTCCAATTACTTTAAAATCATACGCTCAGCTTGGATGATGTCCCATGCTACCGAGCCCACTATTGACACCAACCAATGTCGATCTTATCATGTCCCACTATTACCCCATCGAACACCAAACACGGTGCCACCCTACTGTCAACACTAAATCTAGAATTCCACTCAAACCATGCACTCACACCCAATGTCATGCGATGTTCTTGTGCATACAAATGCATGATGCCAATGCATTTATTTTATGTCACATGAATATTTATAAACTGCATGCAACATAAACAATTCACGGATGGTTATAGTTCCTACACACAATTTGCATGTTATTAAAATATCAAGCAACAACACACAAATTAAGCACACAAGGACCATTTTCAGTCCGAAATCAGTTCGAGACTGTCCAAAATGGGTCCCAAAAATTCCAGTCATTTATCTCAAGTTTCTCGGATCGACTAAACGGCCACTCACGGCTCCTGGCCACCATCCAAACCATTTTAAATGGCTCTCTTAAGCCGAAAATAAAACCAAGCAGGAGAAGACCCCTACCTCTCGGAGTTTGTCGAAACTCCATAAACCGTATCCACACGAAGCTCTCATGAAATGGGAGCAACTTTCATTTCGTTCGTCTGATCTCGACTGCCCCATCACCGAGAATTCTAGAGAGTAGTTGTGGATCATCTCTCAAAATCTATTTTCTTTTCTCTCTCTTTTTCCTTCTCCCCAAAACCGGCCGAGAGTTTCGTCAAGAGGATCTTCTGCCCCTTCATGCCATATGTCAAGCCACCATTGGTTGGCTTGGATTTTCTTATCCACTTATCCCTTTACTTTGAGATTTTCATCATATGGAATCATGCCATGTATCCACCCATGGCCCACACTTGAGCTCATGTTTGACTAATCCAAATATTTTACTACCGGCACCTCTCGAGCCACCAAATGTGCCAAGTGTCCCGCACTACTGGATGCCCCGAAAAATGTGAAATCCCGACCATTCCCGAAACTGACGAAATTCGACGTGGCTAGATTTCGAGAGATCTATCTCCAACGGTGAAGTCCGTTTCATCATCCGAGATCTAGAAAAATTCCCCTGATTTCGACCAAATTACCATTTTACCATTTTTCGTAGGCCTGGGATTTTCCTGGGGTTTCACATCGTAACTCCCTATCTCTCTGAAGAATTATCTTCGTAACAACATTCAAAGGATCCAAATTCCAAAATCCTCTCCCTCTTTCCCTATATGATAATTCCAGGTTTCATATTCACTGATTTTTTTTTTCTTTTAGGAGGAATTTTTGGTTCATTTGATTTTTTTTTCATATTTGATCAGATAGAAATATTAATTCCAGATTTTCTATGGAAATCACATAGATTCCTAATTTTATTGACTTGACTAAGTTAACTGGAACTTGACCTGATCTCATCTGGAGCATTTATCGATTTGTTGGCTCCAAGATCAGATCCGTACGTAACCTGTGGTGACTTTCAAGACGGAGATCGTTCGACGTAGTCGCATTCGCATCGGGCCAATTTTTTTGAACCTTGTGTGTAACCGTAGGCTCATTGGAGCTAGATCATTCCATAACGGACTCACAACGACAAATCCTAGCATCTAGGTTCGAAGGAACTCGCCTAGGGACACATTTGGGCATGGGACTCATACTTCGTCCACTATTACTGGGAATTACGTGGAAGGAGCATCTTATTATGGGTACACCACGGAAACTGCAAGAGGGGTTGCACCGAGAGCTAGGGTGGCTATGTATAAGGTTTTCGTTAAGGGAGGGTTTACTTTTGATGTCGTTGCTGGCATCAATTAAGCCATTGTTGATGGTGTTGATGCGATTTATATTTCTATGGGTTTTTACTGCGTACAATTGTATGAGGATCCCATAGCTATAGCTTCATTTGCTGCTATGGAGAAGGGCTTGTTTGTTTCATGTTTTGCAGGGAATGAAGGTCCACTTCTTGGTACACAGCATAATGGAATCCCATGGATCTTGATCGTCGCTGCTGGTACTATACTGTGGCTACTGAATTTTGGTCCAGAACATATAAAAGCATAGAATTGGTGAATGCGTGGGTGTGCTGTAAGGCCCCAATTTATGCCCTAGTAGTTTTATGACATGTCTAGGATATAATGGAGGTAAAAAATGTTTAATTGGGTGGTTAAAATAGTAAATAATGAAAAATGAAATAGTTGGAATTAATTAAGAAGTTAAGAGTAAATTGGTAAATTGTCAATTTAAGGACTCAAAAACATAAATTAAGAAGTTTTGTATGTAAATATATGACTTAGAAATAGTTATATGTTAAATGTCTAATTTAATAAAGCCAAAGTGACTAAATAAAATTAAAATAAATTGTTTTCACCAAATAAGGACACATACTTAGTTTCTAGAAAATCAAAGAAGGTGGAGAGTTTTTCATGACTTATTTAACTCATGAGTTGCTATTCAAGGGTGAGAAAAACCTAACTTAATTCTCTCCAATTTCAGCTATCCACCTCAAGGCAAAGAAAGAGAAGCAACTGGACAAAGAGAAGGAGAAAGAAGATAAGAAAGGGTAGATTTGAAGAAAATAGGAGCAAATTAAGGTTTAGAAACCTAAATCTCTTTGTGTATGTTTATGTACATATTAAATTGGTTATGATGATGAATTGATGGTTTAATTGTGATATGAGTTGTTGTGGCTCTTGGTCATATAAAGATGAATTGGTGCGTTTGGTGCTCTGGGAAATTCACAAATTTACTAGACTTATGTTCTTGTTTTTTGCCATACTTGTCAGTTTACAGACTTTTCAAATTGATGATTCCTACTGAGATTTAGCTTAAGGCACCCATAGCTACAAATGTTTAGAAGATACCAAGAACTAAATCCTGTTCTAAGACCCTTTAACCTGAGTATGATGTCAAGATACTGATTATGTTCCCTCAACAGGAGCATTTTATGTTGTTTAGGCCATATATTGAGTTCTACTGATCTAAATGAGGTGAATCAAAATTCTACTTACTTTAGACACCTAGGACAATAACTTTCATTAAGAAAATATGGTCAAATTATGTCTCTATCATTCACAAAAAATTTTCAAATATAGGACACAATTATGTTCTTGGAAACTGTCCACGAGCAGTTCAGAATGTCTAGGCCAAACCTCCTAATTTAAAGGTTCAAATGACCTCATTTTTGACCCATTAGAAACTTAAGATATAGGGGAACATTTGGTTCAAAGACCACTTCGTTAAAAGAAAAAAAAAAAAGTTGGAAGTTGATGAGAGAGTTGCTTTGTACTGTTAAGACATAGTTGGTTTATATTGTAGGCAGAATGGGTTTACAAGGTGGGGAAAAAATTCTCCCCACCGTATGCCCCTTCACTTTTGCCCAAATGTGAAATTTTACATGCCAAAATGTTACCGAACATCAACCAAACCTTCTAGAAGGTTTTAGGCACTGGCTTAACCTTATTAAAAGATACTTAATATGAGTTAATACATTAATGTTACATGAATTTAGATAGTTTATTAAGATGATGCTAATAAATACATGAAATAACCTTGTATGTATAAATGTTATATGTTAATGAATATTACATGATAATTATGTGACATGGACTCCACTATATGCATGATTGCTATACGATCATAATAATTGATTGTAAGTATGATATGTATGCTATTGATACTAGTATTATCGAAATAGAAATGCATATATATGAATGTTTGCTTACGATCGGGTAGTGGATAGATAGGCATGCCTATAAGGACTACCGTCGCTGCAACTTACCATGTCGCGGACCCCGTTTGGGTCACTTTATGAAACTAGTATGTTACTGTAATGTACTATAAGGCACCTACGGGTACCTACCGTATTGTAATTTCTCATTATGCACTTCTACTAGGGTATGCGGGCTAACCTTTATATGAAATGTTTTATGGGTAATGAAAAATATGAGCATGAAAATGATTAATGAATATAAAAAATGATTACATTGCGCCTATAGGCTTATTTTATGTCTATTAATAAATGAATGTTACAACTATGTTGTGTGAAATATATTCATATGTATGTGAGGTTATTGACGATTATTGTGAGTGGTTGTCCATATCATATTTGTTCCCCACTAAGCACGGGTGTTCTATCCGTGTAGATATCATAGTTAAAGTTGATGCCAAGGACATCTCGCAACCACCAAGGCCGACATAAAAATAGGGGCTTACCAATGTAGGTCTTGAGTTTTGTGATAGTAACTCAACTGTAATATTTGTTGTAGTTAAATATGTGTTAGTACAAGTATGCAAACAACAAATATATGTATATATATATATATATATATATATATATATATATATATAGATATATATATATATATATATATATATATATATATATATATAAGGGATGATATGTGATATTAGAATATTATGATAGAGAAGTGAGAATATATAAAGAGAGGGGGATATGAATCTTGAGAATGGTGGTAAGATATTATGTATAATCTATCATGGATCAATGTATTATTTTGTCACAGCGCTGTAAACTAAACAGTTAGAAGCTCCTAAAATTCATGGGCATTCTCACTCTGACATAGTGCAACCTACTACATCTGAGATCTAAGTACAATTCTCATGATAGGCAGTGCTACATTTTGTTGGTATCGTGAGTGAGGTTTAGGCGATTTGATAACTAATAGGTTAGAAATGCATGGTATATAATATTTGTCGAATTTCCACGTGTATGTCCTTGTTTTCTATAGTGATTAGGATGGATAGAGTCCTGAGATACTGAAGAAATCTCAATAAAGACAACCTAGATTAAGGTTGTCCATTGGCTGTTTTAGACTGTCATAGATTTCACAGGCTTAGATAATTAGTTTTTGTTCAAGATTGCAAGATGATACGGCACAGGTTTTTGATCGAATCGACTTACTCCCAAAGCCTAAATTGATACTGTTGTAAGAAAGCACAAAGTCAAGAATCCTCATGGCACAAGCTTAGAAGAACTGATAAGGCCTAGTATCAATATATAAACCGAGAAGGGTGTTGGATTTAGCTTAAGTGTCCCCTCCAGTAGATGGTCACTGTGGTGGTTTCACTTTTGCACAGTACTCTTACGATCGTGGAAACTGCTCTAAGTCATCTACTACTTCCAAACCTGATTACTTGGGATTTCTTTGTCCAGGAATTTTAGATGAAGTTTATCACAGATGCTTACAGAGAGGCTAAGTGGAAGCAATTTATGAATTTGAAATATTTGAATCAGACAAGAAAGGGAGTACGAGAAAGACTTAGCTACTGAGCAAACATGTCGAACAAGTCCTATCAAGCATTGATGTAGATAGTTTGAGGATGGCCTAAATGAATCTATCAAAAGGTACATCACAGTTATTACTTCTTTACAATCGGTGAATTTCTATCAATTGGTGCAAGCGACTATGAGGGTTGAGAAATCTGAAATGATTAGTCGGGAAAGGAATCAGAAGAGAGGGTTCTCCAGGGGTGGTCCTTCCATAGGGTTCTCCCTCTCCAGTAACTCTCTTTGCAACAACATTCAAAGGATCTAAATTTCAAAACCCTCACCCTCTTTCTCTGTGCGATAATTCCAGGTTCTTATTCAAAAATTTTTTTTTTGAGGAATTTTTGGTTCATTCGAATTTTTTTTTTGCATATTTGATTGTGATAGGAAATATTGATTGAGATTTTCTATGAAATCACATAGATTCCTAATTTTTGATCGACTTGTTCGAGTTAACTCGGAAACTTGACCGATTCATCCCATATTTATCGATTTGTTGGTCGGTATCGTATTTGGTATCAGAATCGATGCGGTGACCTTCGAGATGAAGACGACTTGACCGAGCCGCATTCGTGATCACCGATTGCCGAACTTTGCAGCAACCGTAAGCTCATTGGAGCTAGATCATTCGATAAGTGTCCCACAATGAAAACTTAAGATCCAGTTCGAAGGAACTCGTTTAGACACATTCGGGGCATGGACTCATACTTTGTCCATCGTCTCAGAATTACATGGAAGGTGCATCTTACTATGGGTACACCACGGAAACTGCAAGAGGGTTTGCACCTAGAGCCAGGGTGGCTATGTATAAGGTTTTCGCCAAAGGAGGGTTTAAATTTGATGTCGTTGCTGGCATCGATTAAGCTATTATTGATAGTGTTGATGCGATTTCTATTTCCATGGGTTTTTACTGTGTACAATTGTATGAGGATCCCATAACTATAGCTTCATTTGCTGCTATAGAGAAGGGCGTGTTTGTTTCATGTTTTGTAGGGAATGAAGGTCCACTTCTTGGTACACTACATAATGGAATCCTATGGATCTTGATCGTCGTAGCTGTTACTATACTGTTTCTACCGGATTTTGGTCCAGAACATACAAAAGCACGTGAATTGGTGAATGCGCATGTGTTTTGTAAGGCCCCAATTTATGCCCTAGTAGTTTAATGACATGTCTAGGGTATAATGGAGGTAAAAAATGTGTTATTGGGTGGTTAAAATAGTAAAAAATGAAAAATGAAATAGTCGGAATTAATTCAGAAGTCAAGAGTAAATTGGTAAATTGTTAATTTAGTGACCCAAAGACAAATTAATAAGTTTTTATATGTAAATATATGATTTAGAAATAGTTATATGTTAAATGTCGATTAATAGTTAAGTGAATTTAAGAATTTAGTTAATTTATTTCAATCAAATAAGGACATACAGTTAGTTTCTAGAAAATCAAAGAAGGTGGAGGAAAGCTCTTCATGGCTTATTTAAGCCATAGAGGTCGGTTGTTCTAAGGGTGAGAAAAACCCAACTTAATTCTCTCCAATTTTAGCTATCCACCTCAAGGCAAACAAGGAGAAGCAATTGGACATAGAGATGTTGTAATTGTGATATGAGTCTGTTGTGGCCTTTAATAAGGAGTAAGGATGTGTGAATTGGTGTGTAGGTGTTTAAGGGGAAACTTTGTCAAAATTTAATTAGACCCGTGTCCTTGTTTTGGCTATAATTTGGCCTACAAACTTCCAAATTATATGATTCCAATTGGAGATGAAATTTAAGACCCATAGCTACAAATGTTTAGAAGAGACGGAGAACCAAATCATGTTCTAAGACCCTTTAACCTGAGTTTGATGTTAAGATACTGATTATGTTCCCTCAACGGGAGCAGTTTATGTTGTCTAGGCCATATATTGAGTTCCACTGATCCAAATGAGGTGAATCAAAATTCTACTTAATTTAGAAACGTAGGACAATAACTTTCATTAGAAAGTATGGTCAAATTATGTCTCTATCATTTCAATTTTTTTTTCAAATATAGGACACAATTCTGTTCCTGGAAATTGTTCAGGAGCAGTTCGGAATGTCTAGGCCATACCTCATAATTTAAAGGTTTAGATGACCTGATTTTTGACCCATTGGAAACTTAAGATAGAAGGGAACATTTGGTTCAAAGACCACTTTATTAAAAGAAATTTTTTTTTTTATAATTGGAAGTTGACGTGAGAGCTGCCTCATACTGTTCAAACATAATTGGTTTATATTGTAGGCAGAATGGGTTTACAAGGTGGGGAAGAAAATTATCCCCATTGTATGCCCCTTCACTTTTGCCCAAAAGTGAAATTTTACATGCCGAAATGTTATTGAACCTCAACCAAACCTTCCAGAAGGTTTTAGGCACTGGCTTAACCTTATAAAATGATACTGAATATGAGTTGATACATTAATGTTACATGAATTTAGATAGTTTATTAAGATGATACTAATAAATACATGAAAGAACCTCAGAGTGTATAAAATGTTATACACGAATATTACATGATATTTATGTGACATGGACTCCACTATATGAATGATTGCTATACGATCATAATAATTGACTGTAAGTTTGATATGTATGTTACTAATACTAGTATAATTGATATAGAAATGCATATATGTGATGTTTGTTTATGACCGGGTAGTGGATAGATAGGTATGCCTATAGGGACTATCGTCACTACAGCTTATCATTATGCGGACCCCATTTGGGTCATTATCTGGACCCCGTTTGGGTCACTTTCTGAAGCTGGTATGTTACTGTAATGTACTATAAGGTACCTATGGGTACATATCGTATTATAATTTCTCGTTATCTACTTCTACTGGGGTATGTAGGCTAACCTTTATATGAAATGTGTAATGCGTAATGAATAATATGAGCATGAAAATGATTAATGAATATAAATAATGATTACATTGCGCCTATAAGCTTATTTTATGTCTATTAATAAATGAATGTTACAACTATGCTGTGTGAAATATATTCATATGTGTGTGATGTTATTGACGATCGTTGTGAGTGGTTGTCCATATCATATTGGTTCCCTACTAAGCTATATGCTTAGCACGAGTGTTCTATCCATGTAGATATCAAAGTTAAAGTTGATGCCAAGGACATCTCGCAACCACCAAGGCCGACACAACAACAAGGGCTCACCAATGTAGGTCCTGAGTTTTGTGATAATAACTCAATTGTAATATTTTGTTATAACGAAAGTAGTTAAATATGTATTAGTACAAGTATGCAAAACAACAAATATATGTACTTATATATATATATATATATATATATATAAGTATGATATGTAAATGATATTTGAACACTGCTATAGTGGTGTTTTATAATTTTATGTTATATGTGGACATGAACTTTTATGATTATGGTAAGAATGATATTAAGGGTAATTCTATCATTGATCTATGTATAATTATGTCATAGGTATTGTAAACTAAACAGGTTAGAAGCTCCCAGCTCTGTGGCATTCCTCACTTGACATACTGTAGCCTACCATATTGGTGAATGGTACACTATGTACGGGGAGGAGGTGTTACATTTGTTCATTTTAGAGTGAGGTTTAGGTGATTTTGGATAACTAATAGGTTAGAAATGCATGTATATAGTAGATGGTCACCCGTGCGGTTTCACTTCTACAAGGTGTGGCCTACGACTGGTGGAAACTTGTTCTAAGACATCCACTACTTCTAGACCCGATTACTTAGGATTTCTTTGTCCAAGAATTTCAAATGAAGTTTGTCACGGATGCTTACAGAGAGGCCAAGTGGAAGAAATTTATGAATTTGAAACAACGGAAACTCACAGTAGCGGAGTACGAGAAAGAATTGAGGCACCTTAGTAAATATGTTCCAGAACAAGTCCCATCACATTCAATGTACAATTTGAGGACGACTCTAAATGAATCTATCAAAGGTACATCGCAAATTAAGCATTTCTTACAACTGGTGAATTTCTATCAATTGGTGCAAGCTACTATGAGGGTTGAGAAATTTGAAATGATTAGTCAAGAAAGGAATTAGAAGAGAGGGTTCTCCAGGGGTGGTTCTTCCACAGGTAAAAGAACTAGAGAATATCGAGTTGAATCGGTGCATAGTTCTGCTACTAGAGGAAGAAGATAGGGACCTACAAAAAGTATCTGGCATGGTTGGGGCATTTCAACCGGACAAGGTGAAATACTTGAATGCCCACATTGCTACAAACGTCGTTCTAGAAATTGCAGATGGTTAATTGGAGGGTGCTTCTAATATGGAAGCACATGTCATCTCTTAGCAAACTGTTAGAGAGAACCTTAAACTCCTTAAATCCACCAGAGGCGGCAGGGAGTGAGATAAATGCACCTTTAGGGGCAAATCCCCGTGATCGGCGCGCAGGACGTGGTGGTTCTGGGACAAAGATAGAGGAAGCACAGTCAAAGATAGTAGATCAGTCTCTATCACTACAACAAGTTCCAGCCTATGCTATGAAGGCTCGTGAAGATCAAGATACACCGGAGGTTATAGTTGGTATTTTCTCTCTCTATAACACTGAGATGTATGCCTTAATAGATCCTGATTCTACACATTCTTATGTATGCACCGAGCACTCGTTTGATAAAATTCCATAAGTAGAACAATTAGCATATGAAATATGTTACTAATCCCATGGGGTATAGTATTAGTGTCAACCGAGTATATAAGAACTGCCCCATAATGATCCATGATAGAGTTCTCTACTGATCTAATTGCATTGCCTTTTCATGAGTTTCTACTTTAACATGGTGGGATGGATTGGTCAGTTCAACCATCAGCCATACTGAGTGTGATAAGAAAACTGTGGAGGTTTTAAAAATGTTCGACCTACCGAGGTAACAAAGAGACATGGTATCCGATCTGGCCCATTATCTAGTCGACTTTCAATCTATACACTTAATGTTTAAAAAATAATGTGAGGCGTTTGGCATTGGTGCTGAATCTAAACTAGGACAAGTAAAATCGAAGATATAATTCAGAAGCAAAGACTATATTGCTTCAAGAGCTACCAGTTCAATTCAAAGAAGTAGACCGGGTTTAGCGAAAATTTTATCGTGGGACTGGGCTCCTACCCCAAAAGGGGACTCATCGATGTCTAAACCGATTAATGGAGTCAAGAATCAACTACTGAGCTCCTGCATAAGTGATCTATCTCGACCAAGTTCGGGGTGTGCACGGATTTTGTTTGGTAAAAAGAAAAATGGCACCCTATGGATGTGTATCGATTATCGGTAAATAAATAAGATGACAATGAAAAAAAATAAATGTTGCCGAGAATTGAAGACCTCTTTGATCAGTTGGAAGGAGTTGGTGTCATTTCTAAAATAAACATGCGATTGGGATACTATCAACTTTAGGTAAAAGATGGGGATGTTTCGAAAACAACATTTAGAACTCGATATGGTCATTATGAGTTTTTAGTAATGCCTTTTGGGTTGACTAATGCTCCGGCAGCATTTATGGACTTGATGAATCGGGTGTTCCGACCTCATTTAGACCAGTTTTTGGTGGTGTTCATCGATGATATTTTGGTGTATTCCAGGGATGAACAAGAACATGAACAACCTTTGAGGATAGTTTTGAGAGAGAAACAGTTGTATGCAAAGTTAAGAAAATGTGATTTTTGGCTTAGGGAAGTTTTGTTTCTTAGCCATATTGTTTCTGAAGAAGGCATTAGAGTTGACCCGACAAAAATTGAAGATATTGTAAATTGGAAACCGACCCGAAATGTAATAGAGGTGAGCAGTTTCTTGGGTTTAGTTGGATATTATTGACGATTTGTAAAGGGAGTCTTTGTCATAGCTTCTACGCTCACCAAATTACTCCAAAAAGGGGCTAAATTTGAATGGATTGACAAATGTCAAGCCAATTTTGATCAACTAAAGAGAATGCTTGTTCAAGCACCGGTGTTGACTTAGCCTACTCCTGGTAAAGAATACACCATGTATAGGATGCTTCAAGGAATGGACTAGGGTGTGCATTGATGTAAGATGGAAAAGTAGTGGCATATGCCTTAAGACAGCTGAAACCGCATGTATTAAATTATCCCACTCATGATCTGGAACTGGCTATGGTAGTGTTCGCTTTGAAAATATGGCAACATTACTTATATGGTGAAAGAGTTAGAATACATACATATCATAAAAGTCTCAAATACCTGTTAACTTAGAAGGAGCTTAACTTGAGGCAACAATGGTGGCTAGAATTGTTCAAAGACTTTGATTGCATAGAGGATTACCACACAGGAAAATTTAAAGTGGTGGCGGATGCCTTAAGTAGTAAGACGATTTCATTTTTGTCACTGCAACTTAGTAGATGGAGATTTATTAGCTCAATTAAAAGCTAAACTTGACTTAACGCAGATGATAATTAATGCTCAGAAGAATGATGTCGAGTTGCAACAAACTGTACAATTAGTCAGAGACGGACACAAGACTGATTATTCAATGGTGGATGATGGAGGTCTATATTATAAGAGTATATTATGTTTATCGGCTGACAAGGAATTAAAAAAGAAGTTGCTGCATGAAGCTCACAATACCATATTCACCATTCATCCTAGAGGTAATAAGATGTACCAGGATTTGAAGCAGTATTATTGGCGGCGAGGGATGAAGAAGGAGATAGCAGATTATGTTTCCAAATGCTTGACTTGTTAGCAGGTGAAAGCTGAACAACAAGTACTGTCTGATATGTTAAATCCCATTCCAATTCCATAATGGAAATAGGACAACATTACTATGGGTTTTGTGACCGGCCTTCCCCTTGCACAAAGGAAACATGACTTAGTATGGGTAATCGTTGATAGACTCACAAATTTAGCTCATTTCTTACTAGTCCAGCTTGACTATTCCATAGATCGACTAGCTGAACTATATGTGAACCAGATTGTCTGATTACATGGTATTCCATTATCAATTGTGTTTGAATGAGATCCATGATTTACATAAAGGTTTTGGAAAGAATTAAAGTCGGCTTTGGGTACTCAACTTAATTTTAGCATAGCCTTCCACCCGCAAACTGATGGACAGTTTGAAAGAGTGATACACGTGTTAGAAGACATGCTACGGGGATATGTGCTAACTTTCTTGGAAGTTAGGATAGGTGCATTCCAATGATGGAATTTGCCTATAACAATAGTTATTAGTAAAATATTTGCATGACACCGTATGAAGGAGCATAATGTAATTGGTCTGCACATAGTGAAAGACACAGAAGAAAAAGTTAAGGGTTATTCAACAACGGTTAAAAACTGCTAGTGATCTACATAAGTCGTATGCTGATTTGAAGAGAAAAGATATCGAATATGATGTCGGAGACAAGTTCTTCTTAAAAGTATCACCATGGAGGAAGATACTCCGATTTGGAAAGAAAAGGAAACCGAGTCCAATGTTTATCGACCCTTATGAGATTTTAGAAAAAATTGCATCAATGACTTATCGATTGGCTCTCCCTCTTGAGTTGTCTAAGTTACATGATATTTTCCATGTATCAATGCTTCGGAGATACCGTTCGGCTGAATCACACATCTTACCAGTACAAGACATACAAGTTCAACCAGACTTCACATATGATGAGGAACCAAAAGCTATTCTAGCTCGAGAAGTGAAGCAATTGCAAAATAAACAAGTTCCACTGGTGAAAGTGCTTTGGCAACATCATGGTATCAAAGAAGCAACTTAGGAGTCAGAATCAACAATAAGGGCACAGTACCCATAGTTTTTCTACACATGTATGAATTTTGAGGACGAAATTCTTTTAAGGGGGAGAGAAATGTAAGGCCCCAATTTATGCCCTAGTAGTTTTATGACATGTCTAGGGTATAATGGAGGTAAAAGATGTAATCAAGGGCTAAATAGTAGAATGAAAATGAAATAGTCGAATTAACGGTCAAGAGTAAATTGGTAAATTGTCAATTTAGAGACCCAAAGACATAAATTAAGCAAGTTAGAGGTAAATATATGATTTAGAAATAGTTATAAGGATAATTAAATAAAGCTGGAAGGACTAAATAAAAAATAAATAAATTGAGCCAATCAAATGAGGACACACACTTAGTTTCTAGAAAAACAAAGAAGGTGGAGGAAAGCTCTTCATGGCTTATTTAAGCCATAGAGGTCGGTTGTTCTAAGGGTGAGAAAAACCCAACTTAATTCTATCCAATTTCAGCTATTCACCTCAGGGCAAACAAGGAGAAGCAACTGGACAAAGAGAAGGAGAAAGAAGAGAAGACAGGGTATATTTGAAGCAAATATGAGCTTCAAATACTATTTTTCCGTGTTCTAGTGTACTATCGCCTTTTCCTTTCTTGTTGGAATTTGGGACTACTCATGCTATTAGAGATGTGGCTATTTTTGTCCCAGCTTTTCTTTTTCCTCTGACTTCACCATTAGAGATTCTTCTTGGAAAAGAACTCTGAACTATGGCCGTACTAGCCAAATCATGGCCTAAGGCATCTAAAGATTGGATAACCTGGGTAGACAGACTATCTCCTCATTTTTAGGAACACTAGGAATCCTTAGGTATTGCCCAATTCATTAAGCTTACCAAGGTGAGCGGCAACTCTAGATTTGGATTTGATTTAGTACCGCTCGAGGTTTTGGTCTAAGGATTTGAATTAATTTATCTTTTCTTTCGGCCCCTGTTGAACTGATTTTCAACTTAGACCAAAGTTTGACAAAGTGATCGACTTAGATACCAATGATTATTCAACTTTGTGCAGCTTCGCTTAAGAACTTGTTGAATCCTATATATATATATATATATATATATATATATATATATATATATATATATATATATATATATATATATATATATATATATATATATATAATATTTTTTGTTGTCTAGTTAGTAATTTGCAATTAAAATTTGGTTTTTGTCTTAAATCACTGCAAGTGCACAGTCATACAAGTAATAAAGTGGATTTAAGTCCGTATATCATTCCCATTTAGTGATTGATTTGGAAAATTCCAAAGATTGTTCACTCTCTACTACTCAAGATCATCACTATTTGAACCTCTAATTTCCTATAGATAATATATTTCTAAAATAAATTTAATAATATGATAAATAAATTATAAAAATACATGAATTAGAGAGTTTACTGGACTGAAATAACATTGGGAATGAAATCAGTGTTGTGACCATTAATTTGCAAGTTTCCAAATAAAATATAAAGTATGGGACATGAACATTGGAATTGTCCAAGAGCAAGATAGTGTAGCATTGGATTTTCTCCTAGCACTACACATTTAACTCTCAAGCTTAACATTTCTATATCTAGTCAATGGGTCTGAAGAGCTACTTGAAGAACTTGATCCTCTTTAAGATCCAACTATTTTTCCTTCTCGCATTTCTTTACAACCATTTAGGACCGAAATCGCTGCCTACAAAAAGGATAATGTGCCTTCCAATATAATTAGTGCTCAACTATCAATTGGACAAGAATGCACTCTCTCCTTGATTAGAATCTAAGCTAATACAGGATCAAGATTGTTTTCCAACTCTAGGTGGAGCTCTATGAATTAAACCGATAGATCGCCAGTGATCTTGTTCATCTGGGAACACAATTTTTTGTTGTCACCTAGGAGGGAACCTTTGAAGTCGAGGTTAGAACATCACCAAGCTGTGTATCATGTGGATCCTTAGGAGTTCATTAGTTCAATGAATAATGAATGACCCTAAGTTACTCCTCCTTACACTCGTAGTCAATCTCATGCTGTAATTTAGGATTCATGGAAATCAGAGAAATGATACAACTCTTTCTGGGTAACAAACATTGATGTTTAGAACAATTCAATGTTATAACAACATCAATTAAATCATTCAAGTTTTCATTCCTAAAACAACATTAAAATAACACAACCAATAATAAAAAACACAGATCCTTCCTAGAGTGAGCTTAGCTTTTCATTATTGGATCACAAATGACAATGACTAGTTGATCAAATAAATTCATTGAAATTTTAATCAAAATTGAAGAAAAATGAATTCCAGAAAAATTCCCAGATTCCATTGAAGTTCAGACATAAATTGAAGCTTGATTTTAAATTCATTCCAAATTTCGACCAGCCGCATCACTACTTAATCTAAAATAAAGAAAATTTAATCTAGAAAAGAAATAAAATAAAGGAAAAATATATACAGTTGAGATTTACCCTCCTAAACGCACAAAAACTTCTAAGATAGGCCAAAGTCACATATTACCTTGTGGCGCTTCTATTTATAGGCTCCCGAAATGTTGTTTTATACTTAAGGCTGAATTTGTGGATTTACAACAATGATGTCTTGTCGAGAATATCATAGTCTATGTCGCGACATAGCGCTTCTTCTTAGCTTTTCCCGCTTGTCAGTCGTCAAGCAACATTTATGTCATGTCTTCAATGTCTGCCTTTTGTCAAGTTTGTCGAGACAAAGTTTATGAATGTCGTGACATAAGTGCAGTCTCTTAGGTCTTCATCCTTGTTGTGAGTTTGTCGCAACATTCCTACCTTGCATTCCTCTTGAGTCACTGTCGCGACAAAGTTTTCCATGTCACGACAAATTTTTCTACTCTTATACGTTATTCCTAGGAATAATTTTGTTGCAACATGTTATCTCTTTGAATGGTCCTAATATGACATAAAGATCCTTGTTGCGAAGATTAATTTTCCAACTCTCTTTGCCATATTCCGCGACCGAAGTTCATGTCAAGGATAAACTTATTATTTATGCTCTTCATTATGTCATGACAAACAATTTTTATGTCACGACATTGTTCAAGTGAACATTCAGTGATTCTTCCCTTCTTCTATCGCGACAAAGATTAGAATGTCTTGACAACATCTTTTTGCCATTTGCTTTATTCTTTGTTACGACAACAGTTCTACTTGTTGCGACAAGCTTCTTCATGTTGCCTAGGGGTTTTGTTGCGACAATGCTGTAATTATGTCGCGACATAACTGTATTTTCCATCCTTAGCCATTTTCTAATGCTTTTTCATTCTTTTTGCTTCTTTTGCATTAAAACCCTTCAAAACATAAATTTGGGTGAAAATTCCATAGTTTATCATTAAATTAGACCTTAAATCCTCAAATATGCATGAAAAATGGGCTTAAAAGATGGATGAGTTTTAGACTTATCAAACTCCCTTAAACTTAAAGTTTTGCTTGTCTCCAAGTAAAGAAAAGAAAATTTTGTTTGTCCTCAAACAATTCAGCTTTTATTTGTAAGGACATTTTTCTGTGTTGCACTAGACATCTTTTTCTTAACATCCATAAATCAGTCTACATATAGGGTAGCTATAATATCATCTTTGAACAAGTTTCAAATAAAAAATGAAGAATATTTTCAATTAAGTTCACTAAAAAAAACAAATAATTCGTATAATGTAAACAATTTAATCATTACCCTGGATTAGTGAGTGTGTGATGATCTTCTCTCTTTTTCAATTTGGCAAATTAGTTAATCTTTTAAGATACTATTTAGATAATGAACTTCTCCTTGGTTTTTCTAAAGTTCCATAGGCTTGTTGGTCATATTATTCTCCACTAATGTAGGCAAACTCAACCTTCAAGATCAATTAGGTCTTTTAGGATTGTAATGTGTGGCTTGGGTAGATAAATGGACATTTAAAGATCAAGTTTACCCAAATTACACATAAAACTCAACATATCTGCCTTCATTCTTCAACTTCTTGTTCTCCATTGGTGTTAGCTTTTAAGCACCCCCAAACTTGGTTTGGAACATCTTTTTGCATATTCTCCATTGTGGTATTTCTCTTGACCACTTTCAGAATTGAAGTTCAGTTCCTTATACTAGAAGCTTTTTACTTTTCATTTCTTTACAAGGTTTATGGAATGGTGCAATGTTTTGCCTTTTTAAGCTTTCTACTACCCTTAAAGAGTTTTGGGTTAGCAGCTCCTATACCAGTTGGCATTAGAGTACTAGGTGTTGAAACACCCCTAAGAACTTAACTACTCAAGGGAGGAAGACTACCAGACAAAACTCATTCCACCTTGACACTTGTATTTCAATAGCTTCTGTTTGTACTTCTATTATTCTTTCTTCATCTCAATTGGCTTCCTTATAATTTACCCTTTTCTATTACAAAATTCTTACTCCCCCAAACTTGCCTCATTATCCACTTCTTTTGTACTTACAATGCAATTTGGGCAACTATAGGGCATTTTCATAATTCATGAGGTTTTAAGAAAGGATTTAGGCTTCTTTTCATTTGTTTGTTGATGATGGAAAAGGCATTAGACTCCAAATAAGGAATTAGTGTATGGCGTTATTATTACAAGTGGTAGCTTTGAAAGGTTCAAACTTCGAAGGATGGCCTATATCATTTCTTGTTAGTTGTTTTGCCTAGGATTTCACCTTGAATAATAATCTAACAAGTTCTAGGACTCCGAGGAGATTAAAACTATGATGGATCTCAAAAGATGTTCCTAATCCTAGCACATTTAGTTTCAGAGGTACTTTTGACCATTTGCAATGTTTTCAGGGTTCACAACATGTGAAAACCCTAGTAAATTTTAAATTTTTTTCTTTAATACGATAAACTATTGTTATAGTACAAATTGCAAACCCGGAAAATCTCTAGACCTCGGATGATGACATGGACTATATCGTCAAGTTCGCCAAACAGCTACCTGTGAATTTATAAGAATTGTATCATTGAATTTCACGTATTTCGGGAGGTGAAACAGCAAATGATGTCGTGATGATGTGGCATGATGCCACACTGACATCGTCCATCAAGAGGGGCCATGTAGGTGGTGGTTGCCACATGGCAAGAAGCTTGCGGGCATGTGGTCATGGGAAGGAGATGCTAGTGTCAAGTAGGACACTTGTTAAGCAAAGAATGTGAAGGCAGACATAAATCATGCCACTAGAATTGATAGTAGAAGAAAATGGATCAATTCGGTGGAGGAGGAGAACAAAAGCAAAAGTGGAAGGGAAGGGTGCGTGGGGAGAGAGGAGAGGAAACTAGAATAGGAGAGAAAAAAAAAACAAACGAAAACAAGGAGAAAAGAAAAACAGAAAGGAGGAAGAAAGGAGAAGAAAAATGAGGAAGAAAGAAAAGGAAGAGAGGGAAAGGAAAGAGGAAAAGGAATGAAAGCAACACAAAGGAGTGCACTCTGGATGGAGCGAAGAACCTTGAATTATACTATAAGAGGCAGGCTTGCCCTACTCTGCCTTTCCATTTCACTTAGGGGCCGTAGCCTAACGATTTTTCCCACTCAGAAAGGAATTATTTCATTGTGTAGTCTCTGCTTAAGGTGGGATACCATGGACCGAGAGTATATAGAGTTCCCAGGACCATCGAGGCCTAGCACGACATCCCGAAATTGAGCAAATCTGGGTAGAATGGAAAATCTGGGTAGTGCTGGGAACACTAATTCTTACTGACTGAAGAAATTCCAACTTCTCGACAACCATAAATTTCCGCCCACACTCATTTATATTTCTGACTCAGAACGCCAAAATACTCCTAGAATTTTTGTGAGGTTAATTGTATTATATATTCGTATGAACAGCCAAATTCAGTTTTTCGAAATTTGATAAATTGATAATTGTGAAATGTAACGAAGTGTGATATAATATCTAAATATACTTAAAGAAGCTTTGACATGTTTAGGTATAATAAAAGTAAAAGTATATATTTATCCGAGTAAAATAAGCAAGAACTCGAATACAACAATTAAGGGTAAATTACTAAATTACTGACCCAGACTCCAAGGGTCATAATATAATAAGTTCATATGTCAAGTAGGATTTTGATAAATTGAACAGAGAATAAACTGAAAGGGGAGGACCAAAGAGTAAAAAAAAAAAAGACATTAGAATAAAATAAGGGGAAGAAATTCTGTGGAGAGACAAGTGGCTTCAAGGAAAGAGTGGGAGAGAAGTTTCTCCTTGAAAGTGAAATAAAAAGGATAAGATCAATATGAAAGAAGACCACAAAAGAAATATCTCATTTTGGTCTTAGGAGAGAGAGCAAAACTAAGAAGCAGTTAAGAGAAAGAAAAGAAGAAAGAAGGAAAAGGAGCAGAAGATTCATGCAGAACCTGTGAATATTTGTATGAATACACATGTCTCGGGGGTGTGTGGAACTATTAAATTTGAATTTATGGATACATGTCTTGGGTTTCAAACTCCAATCCCATTTCTTAGGATTGTTGAGAAGAGCCCATGATCCAGATAAAAGTGAAGGGTTTAGCTGCAGTCGAACCAAGAAACCCTATTTTTGGATCATGCATGCAGCAACGGACCTCAGAACCAGTTTAAAAAAATGTGTGTGGCCAAAGCAAAAGTGAATATGGCAAGTCCTTCTGATAATTATAGCCACATCAATTAACTTGATGTTAGCTTGAATTTTCGATTTGGACCTCTGTAGACTACAGGTCTTATCAGGTCAGCCCACTAAACTGGTCGGGTCAAGTTCTGCCAATTCAACACCTCAGCTGACTTAGAATGGGCTTTTGGGCCTGGAATGAAGAGAATTTAGCAGTAAGTCCCTTCAGAAATTGTAGCCATCAATGAACTTGATTTTAGGCTTTTAATTTCATTCTGTTCAGACTAAGTTATGGTCTTTACTCCGACATCAAATGCAGCAAGGTAGTCAGCCAGTAGAAAGGTCAGTCCCCTTGGTAGAGGCTGCAGGTGATCAGAGAAATGTGGTCCCTGTAGAGGTCAGCCCAGGAGGCCGTCAGTCCCAGGCCGCCAAACCTCAGAGGGCCGATCTCAGAGGTCGTCGAGTTCAAGAGCTCAAACACAAAGCTTGACTACGATGACCTCCAACTTTAAGGTCATACCTCCTTCTGAGTCTCATCAAGGTTTCTGACTGGCTGGAAGCTCCATTGAGTCAAGTGACACATTCATTTGCCCAGGAAGATAGGATGTCAGACCGAGGTGTTATACCGAGCCTGTCACTTCACAAATTTCTGCCATCTGAGTCAGCCTGCCAAGACTGATCTTGATTACCTCCAACTCTAAGGTTACTATCTCCTCTTCTCGCTGAACTCCGGGCTTTTGGGTGCCTTAATCTCTGAGAGCCCATTGAGCTTCAAGAACAGCCAATTTTCCTGAGGAAGATATTAGTGCTGACCGAGGTGTTAGACTGAGCCTGGCTACCAGTGAAAGTCATTAATTCAGTCGCCTGCCAAGATCGATCGCGCATGACCTCCAACTTCGAAGGCCATATCTCTTCGTTTGAACTCCGATTTGGTGCTCTGTGGACCTTGCAAAGCCCATTGAGTCAAGAATCCATCCATATGCCTGAGGAGGATAATAGATGTCGGTTCATAAAAGCAAGACTGAGCTTGTCATCAGCAGCTCATTACCCAAGTCGCCTGTCAAGACTGGATCACAGATGACCCCAACCAACTCTGGTGTCAGCACCCTCTCTGCTTGAACCCGATTCAGTGTTCTCAATTCTATGGAAAGCGATTGAGTCAAGAAGATTCATATATTGATAAAGATATTAGAATGTCATACCGCGGTGTTAATTGAGCTCACTGTCTAGTGCAGTCACAACAGCCACTGTCGATTTAATCCACGATGACCTCCAATCCCCTGGCGCCCGCACCTTCGTCCGAACTTCGATTTATGTGTTCTTGGACTCTATGAAAGCCCATTATTAAGAATACATTGATAGTGCTTGAGGAGGTAGAAGATGTTTGACCGAGGTGATAGACCAAGCTGAGGTTAGCCACCATCGGCCCAGTGTCACCTCGTTCAGGGTTGATTATGCATGACCTCCAACTTCTAAGGTCAGTATCTCCTTCATTCGAACTCCGATTCAGGTGTTCTAGACTCATGTTTCCATTGAGCCAAGAACAAGAGCCACATACATAATATGATAAAAGTGGAAATCAAGGATGAGGTCCAGAACAAGGAAAACAGTAAGAATACATACGCCGAACAAGAACTAATAAATATGTGGAAGTAGATTTGATATGTAAAGGAATATAGAAGGAAAATAATAAGTTTTATAAGTCTGCAGAAAGTTCTGAGACCGTGTGACTGCCTGGCACTGATATTGAACAGACAAGACATATGATCAGTGTTTCGTGACTCGCTTAGTGTTTACACTTCATTACGTGCACGCCTCTGGCTCAGACACTGATCTTCGTGATATATTGTACCGAGTCTCGCTCATTCCTTATCTCCGTCCAAGCGCTAATATTTATACGTGTGTATCTGAATAAGAAAGATAAAAGGTAATAGTTTGGATACAAGGTACTTAAGGGTATTTAAGAAGAAGTTCAGGGTTCCTGTGACTCAGCGGAGATAGAACAGTTTGATAAAGCACAAGTGAAACGTACAAGTATAGAAATGTATAGGTATATGTCATAAGATATGATGAATAAAGTACATGAAGATAAGGTTAATAAGATATAAGATGCAACCGGAATGGGCACCGTACACGAATTAAAGCAAAGGCAATACAAGAATATAAAACATGCATGATAAAATCCATGTGAATATATGTATTATGTAGAAATATGATAGCCATAATATGAAGCTACGATATGAGTAGAACGAAAACAGATTTAAAGAAATGATATACTAAATTGTATAATGATTTAAACCGAAACTAATAGAATGGGTTTGTTCTACTTTACTCATATTCTCATTCAAGTTTTTGCTTGTTTGTTCTAAAAGCATATCGAATCGACAATGATTTGCAAAAGTGGATTGCAAATGTTTGCATATAAAAATTGCAATGATTATTGAAAATAAACTATTTATACAAGCGCATATATCAGGCTATATTTTACAAGGATTTGAACATTTCACAGAATGTTAACCGCTTATCGTATTGGCGATAGAATTATATACCAACAGGTCAATTAGCAGCACTGAACTATACATGTCACTCCATCGCAGCCCGCCGAATCGTGACGTGGTAGTGTTCATTATTTGATTGTTTATAATCAACAAGAGAATGCAATGGGATCTCTCATCAGGTTGGTAAACTACATTTGATACTGGCTCCGCAGCCTGCAGGGACTGCAAGCCGTGACTCTGATATCTCAGAGTACGAAGACATATAGGTTAAATTGCTAAGGGCATAACTGCCTGATTGCGATAACCGAATCGATCTCGCATTAAATCGAATTGGAATTGTAGAACTGAATCAACCCGAATTTGTAGGCATAATTAGATTGATTTGAGATAAAGCGAAATGTGAAAATGAAAATGTATTTTGGGATGATGATGAACCATGACTAATTGTATATAAAACAAGTATATGTATCATATTTATATTAATCATCCATAATGATTTGAAGGTTTTGAATTATTAAATTGCATAATAGGATCACGATATATGAAAAGCGGTACATGAAAATAGAAACCTATGACAAATGGTATATGATATATAACCATAGAAAATATATGTATAAGAATATGACATGCACATAATAGGATATGTAATATGAACACATGATAGAAATGCATATGTGCTAAGAACTATAGAGATAAGTAAAAGATGACAAAGCACTAGAATACAGTAAAAGTATAGATAGGAGATATGTCAAAGATAGAGAACATGTGACATGTGATAGTAATGTAAAGATGATAAGTAACATAAAAGTTATATACCATATGTATAAACATGAAGCTGTCACCATAGGTGGTTATCCATGCTTATGTTCCCACTAAGCGTAAAGCTTTGGCAGGATGTAAATCAGGTGTAAGTACGAGACGAAGACAGGATAGAGGGCAGGACATCCCACATCGACGAAGCGAGGCAGTTCGAGATAGGTGCTCACGCCTTTGCTTAAGCGATCTACGATGTTTTGTAGAAAGAAAAAAAATGTACATGTATAAGTAAGTGGGACTCGTATATGTATATAGATGTTGAGGACACCACTCGGTGAGTAGTTCTTTTATATATATGGAAATGATTTTTTTTTTTTTATTACGAAATTGTTTGTATAACCAGAGTCTGAAATTCATTTCTGAGAAAGAAACCTTGGTCGATGAGTCTAACGTTATATAGTGATGTCGCACCGGACTTGGTTCGGATCATGTCGGGTCGGCGGATCGGGAGAGAGTGATCACCCAGAGTAAGTGGTAGCCTTCGAGCTTAGGTTTAGGCGTTTTACGGAAGAGAGCCTATGTTTAAAGCGAATCTAGATGAAGTATAAGATATAAAAGATAGAATTACATACGTATAGAAAAGTGTTGGTCTCTGATGTGGATGTCCTTGTGTTTTGTATAGATGGATCGTCTTAGAGATCTGGTTGAAGAGTTGTTGAAAGTGTGCCCACGGAACAAGGGTTACCGACCGATCATCGGAATCTGTTCGTGAGGTCGGGGACTCATTAAGCCAAGTAGGCCTTGGCGAGAATAGCCTGAGACGTGGCTAGGATATTGGATGGAGTGCAGGTGCATCAAGGAAATATCTAATTGCACATGACTACTTCACGGTAGTGGCGTTTTGTCAATTGATGCAGATGCTATGAAAGTAGGAGCATACGAATAAGGAACCAGAAGATCTCGAGAAGAAGAAGGGTAAAAGAGCTAGAGTATCAAGCAAGGCCATCTCATGGTTGTTTACAAAGAAAATAAGGCAAAATGTAACACCCTAGTTACGGGAGAGACATGTCACGGGGCAAGGAAAGAACACAGGTGCCCTACATTTGCCATAGACGGCATACGGGTGTTTGTAGAGTGTGGACGGGAGGGTGCTTGGATGTAGAGGGTATAGATCATTTCATGTAAGTTGTCGAGAATCGAGTTAAGATAAATCCGCAAGGAAGTAGCCGAGGAAGATCGGTTGCTACACCTTGAATTGGGGTCGAGGTGGTCAGAATCGACTACGTAGGACATGGAGGTCAATGTCGAGGAGCGTTGGATCGTCCCGGCACCTATAAGCGCGGCCACGATCTTATGCTATGCGGGCTGCGGAGGACGGGATGCTTCAGGATGTGATTGCTAGTATGTATTCTATTTAATAATTGAGATGCATGTATAGATGATAATGGGTAAGTATAGACCGACATATAAACTAGAAATGAAAAGAAAATATAAAGACATGAAAAGAAAGTTTGACATAACACATGCAAATGATAGAGTATGAATTTCGAATTGAAATTCTTATAAGAGGGGAGAGTTGTAACACCCAGTATACTGTGATTTTTCGGACATGTTTAGGAGTATAATAAAAGTAAAAGTATATTTATCAGGATCAAAATAAGCAATAACTTGGAATTAATACAACAATTAAGGGTAAATTACTAAAATTACCAATTCATGACAAGGAGTCATAATATAATAAGTTCATATGTCAAAGTAGGATTTTGATAAATTGAATAGAGAATAAGCGAAAGGAGGGACCAAGAGTGTAAAAAAAAAAAAAAAAAAAAAAAAAGATATTAGAATAAAATAAGGAAGAAAATTGTGGGAGAGACAAGTGGCTTGAAGGAAAGAGGGAGGAAGTTTCCTCCTTGGAAAGTGAAATAAAAAGGGGATAAGATCAAATAAGGAGAAGACCAAAAAGAAATATCTCATTTTGGTGTCTTAGAGAGGAAGGAGAGCAAAAACGGAAGAAGAAGAAGAAGAAAGAAAGAAAGAAAGAAGGAAAAGGAAAGAGAGAAGATCGGGTATGGGCTGTGAATATTTGTATGAATACACATGTCTTGGGGTGTATGGAACTATTAAATTTGAATATGGATACATGTCTTGGGTTTGGAAACTCCCAATCTCATTTCTTGTTAGGATTAAGTTGAGAAGAGCTCTAAGGATCCTAGATATGTGCTTTAGGAAGGGTGCAGTTGCGAGTTAGACGAAAATTCCTTATTTTTGATCATGTCACGAGAAGCCGGACCTTAGAACGAGTTTTAGGTCAGAAGTAAAGGGAATCTGGAAGTAAGTCCTTCTGATAAATTGTAGCCACATCAATTAACTTGATGTTGGAAGCTTTTGAATTTCTCAATTTGGACCTCTGTAGACTAAGTTATAGTCCTTTTCTTGAGGTCAGCCATTAAATACGGTCGAGTCCAGTTCTGCCAATTTTGGGTCAATTAGCGGACCTTAGAATGAGTTTTGGGTCGGAAATAAAGAAGGAATTTGGCAATGCGTCCTTCTGAGGTGTAGCCACATCTATTAGAATTGATGTTAGGCACAGATTTCTTAATGATCGGACTACGGTAGACAGTTATGGTGCTTTTTACTCACGAGCAGTCAAATGGGTGTAAGTCATTACGCAAGTGCGTCAGTCTTGTAGAAGTCGTCGAGTCTGTAAAATTCGTCTGTGGGAGTCGTCAGTCTGTAAAAATTCGTCGGATCCTGTGAAGTCGTCGAGTCTGAAGAGCTCATTTCGTCGGTTTGACTACGCATGACCTCAACTTCGGAGTCGTATCTCCTTCGTTTGAACTCAGTTTGGGTGTTCTTGGGCTCCATGGAAAGCCCATTGGAGTCAAAGAATACACATTCATTTGCCTAGGAAGATATTAGATGTCAGACCGAGGTGTTGGCCAGGCTCGTCACTTCAGTGCAGCTCATCGATCCGAATCGGCTCATCGAGGCCCGGCTGCGCATGACCTCAAACTTGAGAGTCATATCTCCTTCGTTTGTTCCGTTTGGGTGTTCTTGGACCCTATGGAAAGCCGGTGAGTCAAGAATACATTCCATTTGCCTGAGGAAGATATTAGGTGTTAGGCCAGGGGTATTAGGCGGGCTCGTCACTTCGGTGCATTTCGTCAGATTAGTCGACTACGTCAAGGCGGTACGCGCCAGGCCTCCCAGCCCGGAAGGTCCATATCTCTTTCGTTTGAACTCGGTTGGTTGTTCTTGGACTCTATGGAAGACCATTGGAGTCAGAATCCATCCATATGCCTGAGGAGGATAAAATATGTCAGACAAGGTGTTAGACTAGGCTCGTCACTTGATTGCAATAAATCGGATCCAGTCGGCCGTCAGTGACTGCGCATGACCTCGACGAGAAGGTCATATCTCCTTAAATTTGAACTCCGATTTGGGTGTTCTTGAACTCTATGGAAAGCCCATTGAGTCAAGAATGCATTCATATACCCTGAGGAAGATATTAGATGTCAGACCGAGGTGTTTAATTTGGGCTCGTCATTTCAGTGCATTTCGTCGGTTCGAATTCGACTCGTCGAGATTTAACTACGGCCGCTGACCTCAACCGGAAGGTCATAGCTCCTTTGTCGAACTCGTTTTGGGTGTTCTTGGACTGCATGGAAAGCCCATTGAGTCAGAATACATTGATGTGCCTGAGAATTATAGAGATGTTTGTAGAGTGATAGACCAAGTTGCAAAGGTTCAGCTCGGCTCGTCGGTTCGGTCGGCTCGTCAGGTTGATTATGCATGACCTCGACCCGGAAGGTCATATCTCCTTACGTCCAGATCTCCGATTTGGGAGTTCTTAGACTCTATGGAAGCCCATTGAGTCAAGAATGCAGCCATACACAATATGATAAAGTGGAACTCATATTAGGTCCAGAAGTAAGGAAAAGCATTAAGAAGATACGACGAGAACTAATAACATAAGTAGATTTGATATGTAAAGGAATATAGAAGAAAAGAATAAAATGATAAGTTCGGAGAAAGCGCATGGTGTGTATTTGCCTAAGACCGGATATTGAATGACAAGACATATATGATCAGTGTACGCACTCGCTGGAGTGTTTCTAAACTGTGCGTAGGCGGAGGCGCGTCTCTGATTACATCTCCGTCTTTATTGCCTTCGGGTATATGTTATCAGGATCTAGTTCATTCCTTATCTCGGTCCAGGCAAGCGAATATTTATCGTGTGTATCTGGATAAGAAGGATAAAAGGTAATAGTTTGGACATGAAGGGTGCCAAGGGTATTTAAGAAGAGTCTAGGTTCCGCACTCACATGGGAGATAGAAACGAGTTTGATAAAACACAAGTAAAACGTACAAGTATAGAAATGTATAGGTATATGTCATAAGATATGATAGTAGAATAAAGTACATGAAGATATAAGTTAATAAGATATAAGATGTTGCTTGGAATGGCAGAGTACACGAATAGTAAGCATATATGAATATAAGAATGAGTAAATGCATGCATGATAAAACTATAGGAATATATGTATTATAGAAATATATTAGCCATAATATGAAACTACAGATATGAGAAGAGCAAAATAGATTTAAAGAAATGATGGCATAAATTGCCAATGTGATTTAAAGCAGAAACTAAGGAATGGGTTTATTCCTGCTTACTCATATTCCTTGTTTCAAGTTTTTACATGTTGTTAAAAGCATATTGAATTGATTTAATTGATTTGAGAAAAGTGATTGTGAAATGTTTGCATATAAAAATTGCATGATTGTGAAAATAAACTATTTTATCTGACGTACATATTGTACTATATTTGCCTATAAAAGGATTTGAACGCCCATAATAGAATGTGCCGTTTATTTCGCGTGGGATAGATTGGTATACGGTAGTTGGTCATGATCACTGAACTGTGATGTGTCACTCCGATCCAGCGACCCCGTAGTAGTATCGGTAGTGTTCCTTGTTGATTATTTATAACCGATCGTGACCAGTAGAAGCCGTCTTTGTGTTATAAAACCATTTAATCTCGGCCTGCCGACCCGGAAGGGAGGCAGTCTTAGGGTGACTCTGATATCACGTATGTGAAGGCAGCGTAGGTTAAATTAGATTAAGGGCATAGCGGATTGATTTATAAGCGAATTGATGCGCCTGTTTAGTTGGATTCTGGTAGGCTGAATTTGTAGACATAATTGAATTGATTGAGATCGCGAAATATTGAAAATGAAAGTGTATTTTTTGGGATGATCAATGAACCATGACTAATTGTATATAAAACAAGTATGTATCTTATTTATATTAATCATCCACATAATGATTTGAAGGTTTTGAATTATTAGAATTGCATAATAGAGGATCACGATTATATGAAAACAGTACATGAAAATAGAGCCCAACAAATGGTATATAGTATATAACCATGAAAGAAATATATGTATAAGAATATGACATGCACATAATAGGATATGTAATATGAACACATGATAGAAATGCATATGTGCTAAGAACTATAGAGATAAGTAAAAGATGACAAAGCACTAGAATACGAGTAAAGAAGTATGAATGGGAGATATGTCAAGATAGAGAACATGTGACATGTGATAATGTGCATAAAGATATTAGTAACATAAAAGTTATATGCATATGCCTTAAGCTTGTAGTACATCACCATAGGTGGTGTATCCATGCTTAATATTCCCACTAAGCGTAAAACCTTACCCGAATTCAATCAAGTGTAGATGAAACTGAAGACAAAGGATAGAGGGACAGGACATCCACATGTGACGAGACGATTCGAAGATAATTTGCTCACGCCTTGCTTACGCGATCTCGATATTTTGTAGAAAGAAAAAAAAATCTTTATAGAATGCGTGGGACTCGATATATGTATATAGATGTTGAGGACACCTCCCGGTGGTAGTTCTTTTATGGAAATGTTTTTGTTATTTACGAAATTGTTTGTATAACCCACAGTCTGAGTTCATTTCCCGAGAAAGAGAGCAGTCCAATGAGTCCCAGGTATATAGTGTCGCACCTCGGACTCGGTTCGGATTCGCCAATCGGGTCGGATCGGGAAAGGGGGCGTCACAATATGATTTAATATTATATGCTAAAATGAGAAAATTGATCGAACAAATGCTTAGTGAAAAGGGCAAATGGAAATTTGTAAAATGGGGACCTAAGGGTCAATTATTTATAAGAATATATACAGAAATTAGATTTATGATAAATGAATGGCCAAAGTGGAAGAATAGGGGACTTAAAAGAAAAATGAGTTAAAGGCCAAACAAGGCCTTATGGAAATAAAGAATTGAAGACCAAAGAGGAGAAAATGAGAATTGGGTGTGTAGGCCTACAAGAGAATAATTTGAAGAGATTTAAGGTAAGAAAATCAAACCCTAACCTCATCTTTTTGTGATTTTCGATTTGGGGAAAAAGCCTTAACTTGGGAGAAAAGGGTTTTCATTGATTCTAAACCACCTTTGGAGTTGTTTTGGGTGGATTCCATGGTGGATTTTTGATATGGGATGGATTGGAGAAGGTTTGTGGAAGAAAAATGGATGAAAATGCAAAAATCCAACGTTTTCTAGGCAAAATCGCGTATTGGTACCGGTACCAAAAAGTGGTACCGATACCGACGATGCGATGGGCAAGTAATTGCAGTTTTCCCTCAAGCGATCAGAAATTGCCACTAAGCGGTGAGGAGGTGAAGTAGGTGCCCCGATCAAAGTAAAATCTTGGTACCCTTTACTTCCGGCGACCTTGTTTGGTGCATATTTTGCCTTTATTAAGTCCCGTATTAATTATCTTAGTTGTTAGGGACCCTAAGAAGGTAATGGGGATTCAAATAAGAATAGAACTAAGTGAAAAGCGTGCCATACCTCGTCGTGAAATGACTCGTCGTTAGGTAGACTTAGTGTCTTAACAAGCAGATTAACAAAGATAAATTGTCATTCACTAAAAATATGATGATTGTTTATCCACTAAGAGTAGGATTGATTATTTATTGAAGCTAGGAGACAGGTGGGATACTAACCTAGGGCCAAGATAAAGAGAAGGAAACTAGGCCAAACGGCTTGATTGTTCTCGACTATTCTTATATCAAGTATTTTGGTAGTTTACAAAGTAACTATGAAATGAGTACATGAATGAGTATATGAAATGAGTACATGAATGAGTATATGAAATGAGTATGTGAATGAGTATATGAAATAAGTAAATAGATTGAGTACATCTTTGAAAAGATAATACGAAAGTGAATATGGAATTGAAATGTGATATTTGGCTTAGAATGAATATGAATGTCATCGAATTGTAAGCAGACCGATTGATTCGACATCTTAAGATTGAATGATATATCCAGATAGACGCTGTGGGATGCATCAATGTCGACATTAAATCACAAAGGCACCCCGAAGTGTCAATAACCCTTGGCGGGATGCAATGGGCATCCGTCATGATGGCGTATGGCATTGAAGAAATACTTCCACTTGGTGGGGATGCGCAATTAGCCGGAATCATGTGCGGCGTATGACATTTAAATTACCACATGTAAGGGGTGCACCCAGGCGACATTCGTCATGATGGAAGACCGGAATTGGTAAATGTGTAAGCCACATTACTAAATGATAACCAGGCGAGATTCATCAAGCGGAATCCGTGAAATGTGAGATTGAATAGTCGAAAGTGAAATAACCAACATTGATGATGTAATCGGATTTTATGTATATGCTTAAATCTCATAAATTGAATTATTTACGTGAAAATGCATGTTGTATTATAGTAAATGAATTGTAAATGAAAGCATCACGAAAGTAGATAGCATGAGTATATATTGATATAATAAATGTAGTTTAATATTAATGCAAGTTAAATTGAATATTGAAATAGAGCGCTTAATAGAACCACTAAGCATGAAAATGTTTAAGCATTATAGATTTTTATCTATCCTTGCTTGAGGTTTGATGACGGGAAGGAAGACAAGATCGCGAAGCGCAGAGTCATAAAGCAAGTTGAGGCGTATAAGTACATACCCCGCCATGCATATTATTTCCTTTTTGAACGTGGAATATTTTGTGAACAAATAGTTGAACTCTAAAGAAATGTTTTGTTTTGTAAATCATTTTGAAAGGGCATAGAATGCCTTCACTGTAATTGCATTTTATGAAATGTAAATGTTTGTGGGCCTACCATTTGAATATGCTTCCAAGCAAATCGAAAACCTAAAGAGAAATAACATAAAGAAAATGTTTTGATAAGATAATTGAAAACGTCGGAGTAAATCGGGCTCCGGTTCGGATCACATCCTTGGTCGAATGAGGATTAGATCGAACACTTTGAAAAAGAAAACGTAAAAAAAAAAAATGTTAATAAAAAGAATTAAACGGGCGTCCCCGGGGTTTCGGTTCGGACTCGCCAATCGGGTCGGGTCGGGCTTGGGGGTTGTTACATGGACTCTACGGAAAGCTCGTTGACTCTAGAATTTAATAAGATGAAGTGCTCAGCCAAAAAGTGGGCTGAACAAGGGGATGGGTCATGGATAGTTGAGGAACGGTCCATTCTGGTTTCCGAAATTTTTATTTTCTGAACCGGGTTGTATCTGAAATACTCGGGGCTGCGTATGGCTTGAGCAGGAAATCACGTGTTGAATTTTTGTGTTACATTTACAAATGTTGGAATTTCTGGACTAAGTCTAGATTTTTCAGAGGCTAAGTATGGTAGGAATTTGTGGGAATGTATGTATTATTATTATTATAAATTGAATAATATGTTTATGTGTAAAATTATGTGATATACATGGGATAAAATGAAAATAATTATATGCATTAAACATGAACACATCCATGACATGACATGTATTAATGTGATTTATATGTTGCACGTGACACGCAGCGTACATAGCATGAAGCGGCATGTAATGACACTTGCATTACATTTATGCATGAGGCATCGCATGACATGGGTGTGAGTGCATGGGAGTGATCGACCATGTGTTTGGAGTCCGATGTGCATCAAGAAGTAAAATGATTTTGAGAATGTCAGTACTACTTGGAAATTGACCCCAGTTGTGGAACGCTGGTTGTACCAGGCGATCAATTCGTATTGAGATTGTTCTCAGAGATTGACCAAATTACGTATTGGAGGTTGTCCATAGTACTTCTCGAATCTTGACCAGAAAGTATCGCGATCGGAAAGCATCCGCGCATATCTCGGAGGCTGTCGATAAAGAAAAAAAAAACAAAAAGATTTTGTTTTGGAAAAAGGGTCATAGATGGAACGCCCATGACGGTTTTTCACACCTGACATATGCATGATTGAGGGAATCAGTGAGGACTCGGGATTGGGTCATGATTGGTCGCATCTTATTCATGACATGTAGGCATTCAAGTGTGTAATTGTGTAACTAGCATTTCATGTGCACTTAGGTGGGGAGTAGCCCCTGTAGGAGATATATCTATTGGGCTTTGTTTACTCCGTCATGGGATCACCCTTTCAGGTATACAAGAGGATGGCGCTCCTTCGAGGTCGTGAGTATGAAGATGGTCGAGTTGTGGCCTTGAACACTATGTTTGTAAAATATATTGGGACAATCTGTTTTGATATATTTTGGTTTGTAAAAGAGTTGTATATCAAACTCTTATATAATAATATGGTAAGTTTTATATTTGAAAGAAAAATATAAAGAAATGAGTCCCTGTGAATGGGATTGACTCGAGTGAAAATCGGATCATCCGACACCCACGAATATTTCGCGGGTTGACGGGTTGTCAACCGAACCCTCGTGTTAGGGCGTCACAGCTTGGTATCAGAGCTTAGGTTAATGATTACCTAGGAAATCGGGTGGGGGTATCCACTAGTGTTTTCGAATATTGGCTTGTCATAGCTGAGTATCGAGAGTTAGGTATACAAATACCTTGGATTAGTGGGCATGGGTGTAGAAAACGACATTGTGTGCATTGATTGCTTTTGTGTTCTAATATGTTCCATGGGAGATGTATCGTGGTTGTGTGAATATATGCATGATAGAATGTGTATAGAAATTAAAGAACACTAGGGTTAGCAAGCGTAACCTTAGGGGTTCGGAAAATGAATAAGCATGATTACGTAGGAATGGTTATTTATTAGTGTTTATTATACTATGAGCTAATCGATAAATGAAAGAGAGAATCTCAAATTGTTATCTTAACTTGTGTAGATGGCAAGTCGAGGCATGGCAGAAGTCGTCCAGGCGTGGCGACCACTTGGGTTTGGCTTTGATCGCGAGCATTTGTGGAGCGATGGGCCTTTGCATTTGCCACCATTGCGCGGACTAGTGGCTGGCGGTCGGGAGAGGCCGTGACCTATCTAGGGTTTAGGCACACACCATCCTCATACGTTCAGAGGGGGAGTGGACTCGGTGGTGGTTGACCACTGGTTCCGGTAGGTAGAGAGAGTTTTGGAGGCTATGGAGATTACCTCCGATGTGACACGGATCCTTCTGGCGACATTTCATCTAGAGGGTGAATCTCAGGTATGGTGGGATTAGGTGAAAACCTCCAAGGATTGGGAGGCCATGACATGGGTAGATTTTCAAGAGCTCTTTATGAGCAAGTTTTTCCTGGCATCGACTAGGTATGCCAAGGCTCGAGAGTTTCTTGGGTTGAGACATGGATCCATGACAGCACTCGAATACGTGGCTAAGTTCACAGAGTTAGCACATTTAGGGGATGATTATGTGGCCACATATATGGATAAGGTTTTGAAATTTGAGGATGGTCTGAAGTTGTCAATCTGGGGCATGATTGCGGGACTTCTCTTACAGGATATGGACTCTATGGTCAACCTGACTGTAGGTATAAAGAGAGATTGACAATGTGGGCATTAGAGATCACGGTGCTAGTGAGAAGAGGAAGGAGGATCTGTGGCACCCCAAATCCAGGGGGTTTTTTTTTTTTTTTTTTTTTGTTCACAGGTAACCTTCAACAAGCTATTTAATAGCCTCATTCATGCACATTCACGTGTCACTCAATTATTAAGCAATGACACATAATAGTCCATCTCATTCAAGATTTTAGTAATTTGTGCACTTAGTGAAATGATCAATTTTTCAGAAACTATATGAGTACCAAATGCTATCCTCAGACATATAATTAGATTCTAGACTCAGAGATCTTTCCATAGAGTCGAGCGCCAGCGGACTTGGACGAGGAAGTTATGGTCATCAGTTGGCTCTTCATATGGCTTGACAAGCGACGTGCGAAATATGGAGCACCTACTGTCTTTCGTCTTTTCTAACACAATATGAGCTTAGATTGTATTGAGCCACATATAGATGGATTCTAGACTCGAGAGCTTCCAGGTAGAGTCTCTGACGCATGAAATAGACGGATGAAAGTTATGATCGTCGAAGTTAGCTGAAGCCGAGGCTCGTTCCTGGCGAGCTTCGGCGGAAGAAAGCTGATCGAAGGGTCAGTCGACCTCCCATAGCTCATGCGGAAGAGCTCGGCCGCGAGGTCGGCTCATGCGGAGGCTCATGCGGCTCGGCACGAGAATTGACTCGTCTGACTCATGCGGAAAGGCTTAGCACAAAGGTCATTTCGTCTGACTCATGCAAAATTTAGCCTGAAGGTCGACTCGTACGACCGTGCATTTCGGCCGCAGAGGTCGGCTAAATGCGGGTCATGCGAGAAGAAGAGCTCATGCGGCTCGACCTGGTCGCAGTGATTAATGCCCCGAAAAGTGCAATTTTAGACCCTATATTAGATGGGTTTGAGTGCTTTTGCGCGTGAATCATGTCATTATACCAGTGAGTGTTCTAGTCTTCTTGGTAGCATAGCATGCCATTTAGAGGAGTATTTTGGTTGTTTTGTAGGCTTTGCACTTTGGGTTTGATCTCAATATAAAGGATGAATCATGAAGTTGGAATTCAAGTCTCGATATCAGCCTGACCCAAGAATCAATGAAAACAAAGGCAAAAGTGAAGTGAGATTAGTGCGGTTGAAGGCGAGGATGCGGTGGAAAGGATCAGCAATGCGGGAATTTTCGCTAAACTACGAAAATTACCATGGGTTGAAAAACACCAAATTTAAATGAACCTCGGTTTATTGTTTACCATTTTTAGCGAAAAAACCTGATTTATTTCTCACAAAATTTTAACAATGTGAAATTTTACTAACAGTAAATTTATACCTTGTAAAAATTTCTTGTTTTTTATTGAACACATTGATTTAAATAATTAAGCGAAATTCTTGACCCTATAGCGAATTTGATGCCTCGTCATGCCTGTAATTAATGCCAAACCGCCTCCAAACTTGGTGTATTACTTAATTGTCCTATAACTTAGCCAATTTCATAGGTTTTTTGGTATTTTCATACCTTGAGGAGGCCTATATAAGCCCCTCTTGTTTTGTAACTAAAGGAGGGGGGGAGGAGAACAATTGGAGGAACAATTTGGGGGAGGAGAAGATATTTTTGTAAGTTTTCATTTTGTAAATAAAGTCTTTTATTTTAGGTTTTGCTTTTCTCCCTTATCTCTCCTCTTTCTCTCCACTCTCATTGCAAACACCCTCTTGGGGATGACTGACTCAAGGGTGCTTGTTAGCCTCCTTTCTTTGAAGAGGAAGGAAGCTAGCTTGGTGGTGGGGCATATGCATGTTATCCTCTTGTACTAAAAGCTACATGTAGTGTATTTATAGTATATATTCTCAAAACATGGTTGCATAACATTGAATGTCATTAATTTGGCAATACTCTCCGGGCTTTAGAATCAGTGCATGTCAGGTAAAGAAGTGCGTGATTCTTTAGATGGTCTTCCACGAGCCTCTAAATGTTTATATGTTAGGTTTCTCAAATTAGGGTTTACAACAGCATTTAAATGTTATGATTTGGCGATACTCTCCATGCTTTAGAATTTGTGGTCTAGATGGTCTTTCACAGGAGCCTGCGAGATGATATTAAATGTTAGGGTTTTAATGATAAAGGGAAACATGCTTGCATACTACGTATTGACTCAAATAGGAGTTGTTTCATGGGTGAGGTTTGCTAGTTAAATATAGATCCAGTTATCATATGGACCTCATAGTTACATTGTGTATGTGAGAGGATAAACAGAAAGGACACTTGTTTCTAACTTGTCAGTTAGTGACCTAAATCTCAAAGTTAACTTTTCACCTTTTTACTTTCAGGTTTTTACAATTCTCGGTTCAAACCATTAACATTTTTTAGGCAATTCCAAGAGTCAAATAGAAAGCCTTGCAACCGTTGCACTTATGCAAGCCTGGTGCAGGATGACGTCTCCAGGTGTTGGAGCCACTGAGCCACATACTGCGCGGTGGCGACTCACGATGGTGAAACAGTGTATATAAATTTTGTTGATTTGAACAAGCTGCGTGGCACGAATCAAATGGGGCGCCGTTGCCGGGGATGGTGCGAACTACTAATGGTAAGTTGGCGTGTACTTGTGATCCGCATCCGCAGTGAAGGTAACACTTTTTACCTCTTTTTGTCACTCGATTCACGAGAATTTGCTAGTTTTGGCACTGGCCGATGGCGCCTTTATTTCCGATTTTATTCGATTAGTTTAATTTTGTTAGCTAGCAACTTTTTACTTGAGTTGTTGTGCTCTTTGTTGTCTGCAATTTTGTAACAGTGTTTATCTGTGATTAAGGATAGAACACATGAATTGTTTGCATAGGATAAGTACACAACTTGACCCGGCTAATTAGAGGTCGTGTACCAGCGTACCATGGATCCCATGCACGAGGAACAACGAGCGACCGGGGACCCATGAATCCAGTACTGTAGAACCATGAGGGATCATCACCCTCACAGAGTTAATTGCCCCGTCACCGTATTGTTCCTCCTGAGAGAATGAAAGATGAACATATTATATATCTATCTTACATGTCTGTGTGGTGCTGGAAAATGAAATCCATACACTCATATTGAGATTTTGAGGAGGTTTGCACTACCTTTAAAGGAAGTATATGATGGACAGTTTGCTTAAGCTAAAGACATTTCCATTGACTCTAAAGGACAAGGCCAAGATGTAGTTTCGGCTCATTGAGCTGGAGCCGTAGAAGTGGGCTGAGAGGCTATAGAAGTAGAATTACTGAAAGTTCGGTACTCATGATCTGTCTGTTTGAGAGATAGAAATTATCTGCTACGGCTCATGATGGTGAGAGATTTTGCAGTGTTAGGAAAAGATTATGAAACCATCGGTGCATGTCACATCATGGGTTTGACACTTGGATGTTGGTGAACCACTTCTATGGTGGTATGTCCCTGCCATGGCGACTCTTAGAAACTATGTGTGGGGAGACTTTTTTTTTAAGCAAGCATCCACGATGAAGCCATGGATTTTTAAATTCTACGTGGCTGAAACTTCTAGGTTGGGATGAGCCTAACCACAGAAAGTGGAAAGATGGAACCACAGGTCAACCAAAGGGTGGGATGTATACTAGCACTGTGAAGAAATAGAAATGAGAGCTAGGATTTCCACCCTAGCTAGGAAGTGAAGGCTTGAAACGAAACGGCTCGAGGTGCATGTAGTGGCCCGAAAATCACACGCGATCAAATCCTTGCACCAATTTCCAATCCCACATGCACCCAACAGAGCAGGTGTCCTATGGCCTGGTGAAGGATTTGATGTCGAATGTGCAAACAACGTGGGACAATTCAAACCCACAACAATCCAATGTTCCATATGGTAATACCTACAGATTCGATTGGAGGGGAATCACCCAACCTTGCATGGAGACCCAACCCCACATTTTATGTATCCCAGTGCCAAACCTCGGTTGGTTCCCCCTCCCACAACCACAACTGACCACCATCCTCATCTCACAATGGAGCAAGCCATTTGAATTTGGTAAGGTGGTGGAGCAACTTTGTGAGGAACAAAAAGGAATCAATCTTGCCGTAGCCTGAAAAGTTGATCTTTTGTAGAAAGTACATTGAATAAGAGAATAGATGGGCTTGAGAGCAATCTCAACCAGAAAATTGATAACCTACAGTATTCAATCACCAAGATCAACAAGTTGCTAGAGGTACAAGAGAAAGGGAGGTTTCCATCACAAGCAGTTCAAATCTAAGGGATTCGTGAGGTAGGATTATCCAGTCAGGAATGGACAGGAGTTAAGGCCATAATAACCCTTAGAGTGGAAAGAGGTTGATCCAACCTATGCGAAAGCTGTTGAGGAATCAGTAGGAAGAATTGCAACGAGCATATTCTCCTAGAGGAGGATTCAATGAAATACCCGTATACCACCTCCCGTTTCCCTGAAACCTTAGAGGGAAAGAAGAAGCGACTTCAACTGGCGAGGCATTCTTGAGGTTTTTAAGGCAAGTGAAAGGTTAACATACCTTTCTTGGACTGTCAAACAGTCCACACTTGTAAAAATTTTGAAGGATCTTTGCACAATCAAAGGGTTAGGCATTGAGAAAGGCATTTCTCCCGCGCTGAACATAATAGTGCCGCTAATCCCAAAGCAAATACTGTCAAATACAAAAAGATGCTGGATCTCCCACCAAATTTCGATCAATATTGGTGGGAATTGCATAGAAAAGTCCTTGCTTGATTAGGAGCCAGTGTGAACCTAATGCCGTATTCAGTATACAAGTAGTTAGGTCTAGGTGAACTTAAACCTACCAACATCACCTCTCATTAGTAGATAGGAATCCCGGGTGTAAAAAAAGAATCCCTAAGGGGATAGTTGAGGATCTCACCAGTAGAGATAGACAAATTCACACTACCCATTAGATTTTGTGGTATGACAGTGAACCAATTGCTAAGTGAACCCAATCATGTACCAATCATCTTAGGAAGACCATTTACAGCCCTTTGCCAATGCAATAAATTGCTAGGAATGGAGTCATGCGATTAACTTTTGGTAACATGACATGTGGAGTTAGACATCTTTCATTTGAACAACAAACATGAGTTGCTAGAATTGAAAATCAAATTTACGTGACGTTGTTTCGAATTGATCGGTGTGCGGAAAACACAGTGTCCGAGGAAATGCAGGTGATCGACGAAAATGAAGAAATTTAGTCTTTGCCATCACCACCCACTGCAAACCCGATTTACTTTCGATTCAACGATCGTCGAGAAGCGGATCAGCAATTGGGCACCTGAAACGAGGTGCCCGAGGGCAAGCTGCGGGGTTGAGGAAGTTATCCTCCTTGACCCCCTTGAGTAGTGGAAGTGGCGATTCGGTGTTTTCAAAAACCGAATTGCAGTTCTACACATTTTATTTTCTGTTTTAAGTTAATTAATTTTGTTAGTTTTAGTTAGTTTTCGACAATTTTTAACTTAGCAGTTTTCATTTTCTGGTAGCTTAGTCTATATATTTTAGTACTTTATTTTGAATTTTTAATATTAGCTTCATATAGTAAATTTTCTAACAATAATTTTATTTCACATAATTTTATTAATTAATTTAAAATTTCATGATTTCGAGGAAGTCGATAGGCCAAATTCGCTAAGTATAAGCGAAGAATTGGCGAATATTACTCTGTGCCGTTACAAGCTTATAAGCACGGAGGGTGTCAACCACTTCACATTCTTCCCCTCAGTGAAGCCTGCATCTCCATTATACCCTTGTCGTGCCACGAGTCTCGATTATCCTTTGCCGCCGCCTTTACTGTGCGCTACGATTACTGCACCCGGGTTCGAGTTCGAGCTGACCCATTTGTGCCTCTGTGCGGCACGAAGTAGTGAGTGAGCCTTCACCACGCGTGCACAACCACAATCCATTCTTGCTTTGACTGAGCCATTCTTGTCGTGCCCGGTTCCAGTCTATTGGTGCCTGCCTCGACATCCGGTCATTTCGAGCCACGATTTGCGATTCGGGGCCATTTTGACTATAGTCGGTGAGCCACTGGATTTGGTTGCTTGCTTGGTGGCTCGATAGCGCCCGGAGATCTTGATTCGGATATATAGTGCGGCGATTATATTTTCGATGGAAATCCGAGCCCTTTTCGGGTATTTTGGCCCCCCGATGTCGAGATATAGGTTCCGTACTGAGGTCTGGAGTCCGTCCGGCCTGGTGAGATTCAGCGCTGAAAGTGGCGACTCGGTCAGCTCACAATACCATCACGGTCGGAGCGTGTCGAGAGCCTCGGGGATTAGGACGTTATCGGTTTCGCGGATGGGACCCCGGGCCCCATCTCCTGTACCACGGAGGAGAGTTAGGAGGGCCCGGCCCTCAGCGGTCCCGCACATCGAGACTGACCAGTCATCATCTTCTCGGCCTCCCACATCACGGTTGCATCAGCCGCGGGGCGCATCTCACCACGGTTGTCCTTTTGCCTCGAGGATCGGGTGAGGCCACTATTCGTAGGGAACCCCATTCAGAGATGTGCGACTCCGCCAGAGGTTTCATCGAGTCATTTATGACATCCCGCGTGAGGCTGACCCGGATACCGGGAGTCTTTGGGGTTGATCGAGGTATTCCTCCACGCTTTATGACTCCCCGTGTGTTAATATCAGAGGTGGTGTTACGGTTCTACCGCTTCCGCGGCATCGAGGAGGCAGGCGGTCCACTAGAATTGATTCGGTATAGATGACCGCCTGGTGTACTCGGACGGCCGATGTTTCGGCGTGGGATTCGCGTACGCCCGGCGCGAATTCGGAGGTTACGAGCTTGGGCCCACCGCTCCACGGGGATGGTTCCGGCGGCGGCGGAGGAACATGCTTCTTTGGTCTAGTATTCACGGGAGCGGCTTAAGCGCGAATCTTTGGCGATTGACCACTTGCTGCGTACACCCGGCTTGTTCCCTCTGCGGCATTATGTCTCTTGCGGAGGAGGGGGCCATCACGGAGGCGCTTTGCGGATCTCGGGGGGGATTTTAGTTCGACCCCTCAGGCGTGATGGCTTCCCCATTTGCGATTTGAGGAGAAGGTCCATCGGAAGGACTGGCTGGCTTGAAGAACATTCCATTACTTAGCCACGCGACTCCTATGCTATGTTCTCGACGGATTGGGTTCCCGGAGGAGCCCGGGCTAGAGATAGGAGCTATATGCTCACATGTAGTGTCGGTGGAGCCGGGTTATGACTATGCCGAGTCTCTTTCTACCTCGACCTGAGGACCGGGAGGGAGTGCGGGTCAGAGGTGAGGACCACCACACCGGATGATGTGCACGCCACCCGGGCTGGGGTACGGAGGACTCCCATTCCCGGATGGTTCACCTCCATCTCCCTCCACATCTTACATCGGCCGGTACTTGACGGATACTCCTGGGCCTTCCTATTGACACATCATTCAGGGTATCCATGCTGGCTGAGGAGAGACCAAATTTGGTGTGATGGATGCCGAGATAGGCGGTGTGGTGATTACCATCTGCTCGCATAAGCTGCGTGCGGGAGTGAGTTGGCCCGGTGCCATTCTATCGGCGCGAATTATGGCCCATCTAGGTCTTCTCATGTTACCAATTCTCGGCGAAGGCTGCGATAAAACTTCATTCAGATTATTACGGCACGACGGCGACTCTTACACGTGGTGAAGGTGGTTGAGTTTCTTTTGATTTTGTTTTGATTCTCCGGCTTTATCGATTGGCGCTCTTCGTGGCGCTTTGGCGCTGATGCGATTGGTTGTATTAACCATGCGACGTGATAAATTTTTAATATTTAACACATGTTAATGGCCTTTTCATTCTACTCACTCTTAGATATATCTCCCATAAACACTATTACATATCTATCTGTTTTTGCTCCATGTTTAATCATGTTTTTCTTCAGTCCAGACAGTTAGATTGCTCTGATCTGGTTCAGTCAATTAGCTATGTTGGAAAAATTGGATATATTTGTCTTATTCTTCAGGACAGAACCATTCTTAGATAATTGTAATTAATTGAGATTCACCTTATATAAACTTGAGAAATTTCTCCTTATGCTGATTCACAACTGCACTCCAGATTGTTCAATGTTGTAAATTGTGTGCCATTCTTCAAATACAGCGCCTTAAGTATGTTGGCAGCCTGGATGAGTTTTGTGTTACCCTGAGTTGAGTAATCATTATCTTAAGAAAAGAAAAAAAAGAAAAAGAAAAAGAAAAAGAAGAAAAGAAAATAAAAGTCATGAAGCTTTGTCTTGAAACCAGAGCCTGCAGTTAAAGTATATCAGTGAAAGCGCCTGACGGTGCTAAGCCCAACAATTAATTTGAGATCATCGATTTAGTGTTCGTTACATGGTGGATGGGTGAGTTTATTAACGGCTGGGTGCTTAATTTCGAAGTCATTCGGAGTCAGGGTGTACTTTAGAGTTAGTGGTCAAGTGATCCTTTTGGCTTGATGCCCTAAACCTTAATTGGTTGGGAGTCATCGAACGGACCACAGATTTTGGACTTTGGAAACCAGGTGCAGCATTGTCTCATATTATAATTGAAAGAAAAAGTGTAACTAGCCTATCTAGGTTGTTGACAACTTAAGGTATGTCGGTGCTAGTTGGGGTGCGTTTGCAGTTTATTAAAAAGCATCACAGTTTACATAAGAATCATTAGACTTAGATTGGAAATTCAAATTGAGAATTATGGATCAATATTGACTGAATTGTTCTTGTATGGTTTTGATTCTTTCATATGGTTTACAACTTTGATTTCAATTTCTCGAGTTAAGGTAATGTTTATATGTGCGAAACCTTTTGATCATGTATTTTACAGTAATCACCATTATATCTTTTCTTTATTTGCATTGCTTCAGGAACTAGCAGCGTTTCGGTTGGGGGTGTGATTCTTTAAAGTGAAATTTTGAACCCTATATTGAATCAGTTTGAGTGCTTTTGCATTCAATCATGTCGTTACAATTAGGAAGTGTTCTAGTCTTCTTAATTAACTTGCCTGCTACATTTGAAGGTATTTTTTTGATTTGTTTACATGAAGCTTTGCACACTTTTTAGTTCAATCTCAATATAAGGGATGAATCATGAGTTGAATTCAGTCAGCCGTCAACCAGCCCAGAATCGATGAGAAAGCGTAAGTGATAAATTCGATCTGAAGTTGTGACGGATGACGAGTGAAGGATCAACGATATGGAATTTTAAGCTAAGCTTACGAAAATTTTCATTAAGATTGCGAAAATTTCGCAACCTTAAGCGAAAATTTACTGTTTCTATGAAAACACAAATTTAAGCTAGACCACCTCGATTTAAGCTAGGCACCATTTTAAGCAGAAAAACGTTTAACCTCACGAAGATTTAACTAAGCAGCGAAATTTAGCTAGCCATGAGTGCCCACCCTTAGCGAAATTTCTTGTTTTTCGCTAGACACATTGATTTGGCTGTCGCGAAGAGTTCTTAATAGCGAGAGATTTGATGCCTCGTCATGCTTTAGTAATTCAATATGATCGCCTCAAACTTGGTGTATTACTTAATTGTGTCCTATAACTTGCGATTTCATAGGTTTTTGTTTTCTTATCAGGGAGGCCTATATAAGCCCCTCTTGTTTCATAACTAAAAGGAGGGAGGAGAACAATTAGAGGAACAATTTGGGGAGGAGAAGATATTTTTTGTAAGTTTTTCATTTTGTAAATAAAGTCTTTTATTTTAGGTAGGTTTGCTTTCTCCTTATCTCTCCTCTTTCTCTCCCTTTCTCGGCTGCAGGCTTACTTACCACACACTCTTGAGGATGACAACTCAAGAGATGCTTGGCTAAGCCTCCTTTCTTTGAAGAGGAAGGAAGCTAGCTTGGTGGTGGGGCATATGCATGTTGTCCTCTTGTACTAAAAGCTACATGTAGTGTATTTATGGCCCTTATATTCTCAAAACATGGTTGCATAACATTGAATGTCATTAATTTTGGCCCGATACTCTCATGCTTTAGAATACAGTGCATATTCGGTGAGAGAAGTGCGTGATTCTTTAGATGGTCGCTACGAGCCTCTAAAATGATGTTTATATGTTAGGTTTCTCAAATTATAGGTTTACATAGCATTTAATGTTATTGAACATTCAATCTCTCATAAACTTGGGTGATTATAGATGATGCTGAGCCTGCGAGATGATATTAAATGTTAGGGTTTTAAACGATAAAGGGGCTATATTCACATGCTACCTGTATTGACTCAAAATCAGGAGTTGTTCCATGGGTGAAGGTTTGCTAGTTAAATATAGATCCAGTTTTCATGGATATAGGTTGCATCATCCTTAATACGAGGATAAAACCCGAGGACACTTGTTTGCCCTAACTTGTCAAGTTAGTGACAAATCTTCAAGTTAACTTTCACCTTTAACAGTTTTACAATTCTCAGTTTTCAAACCATTCCCACTGTTTTGAAACCCAATTCCAAAAAGAGTCCAAATAGAAAGCCTTGCATGGGTACTTATGCAAACCATTTTTTAGGATGAAAACCCATCACAGTGTTCGACCCAACCAGACCACTGATGCTTTATTCAGGTATAATGACATAGGTTTATATAAATTTGTTGATTTTAGCTCAACCTTTCTGCGCTGCGATCAGTGGCTCTTTGGTGTGAAGGAAACTCATGACCAAACCGCAAGCAAATTGACTCGCAAACCATGCGAGAAAGGCTCATGCGGCTCAACATAAGAAAGTCGGCATCATGGGAAACAATGCATCTCGACTGAGAGATCAAACATGTTTGGCTCTTGCGGAGAAATATTGCGGCTCGCATAAGAGGATTGCTGTGCGGCTCCATGAAGAAGCAGCTGACCAAAGTGGGTGGCTGCAGATGACCATTCGACCATCTTTCTCAGGACCCTTCACGGTAAAAGGCGCATAACCTTGGGATGTAGAGGTCTGATTTGGGTGATTCGGCCTACATCGGCTTACTGTTGGTTTACAATTATATCAGGATGCTGATCCAGTTCTCACTTTTCATAACCGAAAATTCAGTCTCAAAGACTAGACGTCTCATAGGCTCCAAAACAGAGCGCTCGCCCTGCAACCATGCCAGTGGGCTGGAGGCCACACAGCTCATCCCAAACGACGGCTGAAGAGGTCAGCTCATCGGGAAGAGCTCATTCGAAAGTTCAAATATACAGAGGAGCTCAACCAGCCAGGCTGTTACCACGGCTCATTCTCAGTTGAGCTCGACCACACAGCTTGCCTCTGGACCTTCCATTTAAATGTCGCCTTGTTTGGCAAAATTAGATTTAGAGTCAGTTCAAATCCATCAGCTCACAGTGAGGAGACTAAGTGCCAGAGGTACAGACCAGATTATTGCTTAATGAAAAAATCTGTGTGATCTTAAAATTCATTGATAGCAGTGGAAAAGGCTTGCCAGGTGTATTAAACATGAACTGAGTTTAATTACAATTTATCTCACACTATATCTCTGAGCTTGGATATGATCCAGTATGTAATAAATCAGTTTTCACCACAGACTTTTGCAGAAACACATAATAAGTATTGTGACATTCTTCTCAACTAAGGCCTCATGAAGTGTACTACTCTTGGTGTACCTCAACACTGATACTTTTCTCCACATTGGGTGAGCTATACTGATGCGAAAATCTCCTACAAGGGCTACTCCGCTAATTATACATGCAATATTATGTCACAAAATCGTTCTTGCATTCATATAAATATTACATCTCTATGAATAATCTGTGTCTATCTTGGTTGAATTCTGCAGGCTCTCACATGCGATTGTCATGTATAAGAAAGCATTTTTCAAAACAAAAAGCTTTTTGTTTTTTTAAATCCCTTTGGACCACCTCCGAGTATCAAACCCATTTGGACCATCTCAAGGAACCACACATTAGACAACCCTCGATGAGTTCATTGGATAAACCTCAAGTATAATTTATTAAGACAACCTAAATCATTTGTTGGACGACCTCCAAATCCTCATTATTAGTTATCAAATTTTAATTTTGTGTTGCTCTTTTAATTATGTGGATGTACGCCATTTTTATCTAGATGATAATGTCTCATAACATCTCTGTACATACTAGAAAAATATGCAGATTATGTTAATGAACTATCTCGCATCCCTTTATTATGTATAAACATATTTTTATCAGTATCATCTTCACAAAAACTCGCATGTTAATGACAACTTTTGTAAGGTCTTAATTATGTCAGTTCATAAACAACAAATCAGTTCAGGCTTATGATTAAATACATAACTGGTTTAGAAGCAGTTCTGCAAACATGGTTTCTGTCAAGCTGTTAACTTTCAGACAGATCATCAAGTACACTCATGTATATCAGCCAGCTCTGAAGCGAGGTCAACGGAGTGGGGAGGGCCCCCTCCCAGAGTGAATCCATTCAGCTGCTGCAACTCCTCATTTGTTAAATCAAGGCTGCTGGATTCCTGCATTCAAATATACTCTTTCTTCTTTCTTTTTCTTTTTCTTTTTCTTTTTTTAGTTCTATATCTTTCTTTTTCCACCTCTATCTAACCATGGGTGATTTTTTAGTGAAATCCTTATCAGATCATGGGTTGCTCTTTCAGACCTTGCATGATATATAACAGTTATCCTTTTACTTTTCTTCCTCAGACTCACCTATGCCAGAAACTTTATCCATTAACATCCATAACATTACCCTCATACAGAGATTCTTTCTCGTTCATCTGCCATCATATCTCTGATGTGGACTTCTATTTCATATCATTTATATTTATCCATTTTCTCAGAAATCAGTACAAGATCTGAGTATCTTGGAACTAAGCAGTGTTGCTAGTACTAGTTATAGAGCTCAGCAGTTGTGATGCGTATGATCATCAGAGATGAGGGATTGGTTTTGCATGGTTTGCGTGCGAGGTTCTCTGGGATCAACCTTCATGATCGGGAAGAAATGGAACCTATTCTCGAGACATCGTTTCGGTATGATATGGTAAAGGCGAGCAGAATATTGTGGGAGCGAGCGCGATCTCTTTGATTTTCTTATGCGTGACTTGGGACATAACAGAGCAGGATTGCTCAAAAGCGGATCTGGAGACATCAGGATTTCTGAGTTGACACTAAATGGAAAAATTCAGTAATAGATTCATCATATGAGGACATTGGAAGGGATGGTTGAAGCGCATCGTCTTGCAGACCACCTTCTGGATCTGAGGCGAGTGGAATATAATATGATTGAGATATTAGTGAGGGTCAGGTGACCAGGTTCTGGGCGTATTCCTGCCATCTGGTTGGGGTGACATAGAGAAGTCGTTCTGAAGATTATCATTTTGACTAACTCTACTTCCGGGGAAAATCGTATTGATTCAGTACATCCATTTAAGTACCCTTAACATCGCGCGGGATAGACTGAGAGGTGAGACATACGAAGCGTTCCGCTGTATGACCTCTCCCTCAGAGACTGGACGGTATTAGTGATTCACTATATGATCTGGTCAAGATTTGACTCTATACAATAGTTTTGAGTCATGGGAGGCATAGGCTGGGGACTGTCATATCCTCGGGGATGGTTGTTAACTTTCAGGTAATCTTGAACTATGAGCTCATGGAGGTTAACTTCTCCCATGGATTGATCATGTGCATTTAGAGGATCAACAGTCAACACCGGATTATATGACTCAGTGCTGGATGATCAAAGATTATTAACGACATACTGGAGATCAGAGGTGGGGCTGGGCGTGGTCCTGGGTGATTGCATTTCAGATGTTTTCAATGAATTATAGGATACCCACAGAGATATGGGCTTCCTTGAGTTACATCTTGGCCGTCGCCTATTTCTATGACTCCATAGGATGGCACTAGTTGAGTTGCGGGAACTTCGAGTCGACTATAGATTGTTGGATAGAAGTTTAGTGGACTACTTGCTTCATGAGCTTTCCGATTCTGTTTGAAGAAGGATAAGTCCGCACTGGCTATCTTATGTCTCTTTGATAGACCCCGAACGGGGTTCACGATTAGAATCGGTATCCCTTAACGGATTGATGTGATTGATTCGTCCAGTTAGAGAATTTTGAGGTTACTCACGAAGATAGACCTTTGCCGCGGTTCATCAGTTGCCAGTTTGGGGCGGACATCCCTGAATCGCGTTCGGGGCCGGTATGGGCATTTCAAGTTCATAAGGATGCCCTTCGGATTAACAAGTGTGCCAGCGGCATTCATGGATATCATCGCGCCGATTGTTCGATACTATGATAGTTGTGGTGGTCTTTGTTGGCTGACATCTTGATCTACTCCCGACGGGAGACACGGGGATCATTTGAGAGTTGTTCTCTAGGCCCTCGAGAGAGCATTAGTTATATGTGAAGAAGTTAGAAATTAGGTTTTGCAGCACTTGAGGTGGGTTTTGCGGGCATGGAGTGCTCAATATCCAGTTATCTTTCATGATTTGAGAAGGTCGAGAGGCGGGTTATGAGTTGGGAGAGACCAAAGTGGTCTTCGAGATGCTTGATTTCTTCCAGGATGATAGGAGTATTATAGGAGGTTCATTGGGGACTTCTACCGACTAGCTACGTAATGAGGTTAACACGGAAAGTCGAGTTTAGTGCGGGATGACTTGCGTGGTCAACAATCAAATTGAAAAAGGAAATTTGACTTACGCTCTATTCTGATTAATACTGGAAAGGGACCGATGTACCTTGTATGCTGCGATGATTCGAAGGCGGTGGGATCGTTCATCTACAGTCCGGGAGGGTTATGGCTTATGGTTTTAGGCGGCTGAAGAACCCTGGCGGTACTTTGCAGCGTCACTCTGAATGGCAGCCATAGTCTTTGCCTTCGTATTTTAAGCTATCTTGTATGGTGAAGCGTTTGAGGTTGATGAGCTTAAAAGTCATCTATTTTTAGTCCATTTTTCTATTTGATTTTAATGAAAAAAGGAATAATTAAGATGCAGAATTATGGAATAACTAACCAAACTGTTAAATGGCAGGGAATTCAAGAAAGAATTTTTGCAGAAAAGCGAGAAGGTGGATGAAATTATGAGATGTTGGCGGCGATTCGGCAGGCGCCTGAAGATGAAGGAACACGGTGTCGTGAAGTTTTGGCGGCAATCAAAATGCATATCGGGTTGCGTGATCAAAACTCCGAGTTGGAAGCGAAGCTTACTTGAAGGCAGAACGAAAGTTGAAATCTGGTGGAAAGCGACGGGGAAATGAAGAAGAAGACTTCATGTCGCGACATACGGGCAGCTGTCGTGACCGTCGTGTGAATCCTCAGCGATAGCGACATCGGCGATCTGAAAAGAAATTCGACGAGTTCAGCTAAAGAGAGAAGGTCGACATCGGGAAAGTGAAGAAATAAGCAATTGATTACATGACGAATCACGAATAAGCGGTTGAGGATTAACACGACTAAAGGGATGATGCGGCGACTCGTGATGTCATAACAGGGTTGATGCTCGCGGCTGGGATGGGGAGATGCGACGAAATGCCATAAACTCGCGGCGATGGTAAGATCGATTTGGTAACCAGTTATTCGCGGCGAAGGTTGAAGTCGCGCGACGCTCCCGACCAACGTTTCCGGTTAAGAGCACCGCGAGGGCATGGATTGATGTCGTGATAAGTTGATCTTGACCAGCGGGATTATCAGGTAAGGCTGAGCCATGCGTCCGATGTCGCGACGAGTTGTTGTCGCGACACCAAGAGCGTGGTGACTTGTAAGTTCCTTAAGCTGATGTCACGACAAAGTTGATGTAGACCAACGAAGCAACCATTCAAATATGTGACGTGCCTTCGCGACAAAGGGCCGAGGTCGCGACATCGGTTAACTGCAGTTCATTTAGTTGATGTGACGAAAGTTGATGTCGCGACGCTCGAGCTGCTGTTGAAGCTGGAAGGTAGTGGGTTGATGTCGCGACAAGAGATTGATATGTCATGACATCACGAACGACCAGTTAATGCGCATAGACTTAAGTTGATGTCGCGGCGTGGTCGATATCGCGTTGCGATGATGGCGATAAAAATTTGAGTGCGTGACTTGACGTTAGCGGGCTGATTCGCGGAAATCCACAGCCGATCGTTGGTTAAGGACCCAACTCAGAAACCACATAAATACGGCTACCGGAAGGCGACTGGCGGTGACCACGAGGCGAGAAGTGCAGGTAGGCCCGGAAAGCTCATTTTCTTTATTTCCTTTTAGTTTTTCTTTTCTTTTCTTTTCTTTTCTTTTCTTTTCTTTTCTTTGATGTTGATATTGATTAGATTAGATTTATCATTATTTTCGTTTTATTTTACGGATCCGGGTGCCGATTTTGAAGCGGCGAATGTAAATTATTCTTTCCGTTACAGAATCTTTGAAGTTCGGACCAATTCGAATTCGCTCCGATTCGATTTGCGATTATTCGCCGATCGAAAGATATGTGGCGTGTAATTCGAGCGGTGAGGAATCCATCTTCCATTATAGTGAATAACATAATTGAGAAATTATCTTTCTGTGGTGTTTCCGTGACTTTTGATTTCCGGTTGCCGTTGGTGATATTGTATTGTTGCCGATGTTGGTTCTTGTTTTGATCTGTTCGCTCGGTTCTTATACCCGTTATAAGATTTGTCTCATTCGCTCTGATTTCAGAGGCCCTCGGTGACACTGGAGAAGGCGTGGGGTTATGAACAATTGGCGGCGAGAAATTGTATGGCTGCTGTTTGGGATAATAGGCTTTTACAGATTTGCCGAATAAATCCTCTTCTCACTTGATCAAGAAGAGTTGAATGAGTTATCAATTTAAACAAGCTGGGGAGGTTCACTCGATTCGAATAGTGAGGGTGATCGTGTGTGGATAATCAAGGGGAGAGGGTGATATATTCTAATTTTGAGGAAGAGCATCTGGAAGTTGTATATCCTTACCTTGACCGATAACTTGGGAAGCCCTAAGGTTTTTGATCCATAAAATGGGTATGAAGTATTGCAAAGAAAAATACAGGATTAAGGAAATCCTTTTAACGAGTAGTTGGCCCAATTTCGTCTTGAGAGAATCAGGAAAATTAGATAATGAAATGTAGATTTGGAAGATCATTATCTTCTTAACATATGATTGATTAAAACCAAAAATATTCAAGTTTTATGTTAGCCAACTCTAGAAATTGTTATATAATATTACCATGATATACTCTGACAGATAATTATTAAGTGTCATTCATTTTCTTAACTATTATTTATTCTTTATTCTTTATATTCGGTTTATTTTATTGTTCATTTATTTTGCACAAGTACTAGTATAATTTCCGACTTCTTAAGCTGGATAATATCCTTTATGGTCCAAATAGTGCAGACTTGAGTAGTCGGGGTAGTTGATTTAAAATTCTGCGAGATCTCTGGATGATCATGCAGTTTCTGTCATTTCTTACTTATCGACTGTGCACTTGCGATGCTCGGGCTAAACCAAAGTGAAAATGATTAACTCTAAAGACTTTTGCCTGTTGGATTTTCATGATACGATTTAGGGAAGTTGATATAGTCCTTTGGTAATTGTGCAACTAAATTTGTATATGTGTTTTGGTAAG